>CM049924.1:30005000-30662500 GCA_027405835.1 Asclepias syriaca | reverse complement strand
GGGGTGGGGGTAGGGTGGGGTGAGGGGTGGAATCAAAAACAAAAAGAGCAGACCAAACAAAAGTGTTCAATGGTGATGGGTTTCCATGCAATATATATATATATATATACATATGTATATATATTTATATATTTTTTCTTTCTTTCTTTATTTTGTACAAGGTTTTTCCATGCAAGAGAAAGTGCAATTGCAGACCATTGTCGTATGCACAATTATTTTCTACAATGATTAATACAGAATTTTGTCCAAGTATTCTTATATTATTTTGCATATCATGTATATATATATATATATATTTTTTTTTAATTAATAAGTATGAGTTAATGATATATTAATAAGAATGAATAGGAAGAAAATATTAATAAATATATTATAATTTTCGAATATTATAGATAAAAACGAAGAAATTTTTTGTGAAGAAATTAAGGGTAGAAATTAGTAGAGCCTATATATAGCTAGGTTTAATCTGGTTAATTGGTGGTAGAAGAAGGGAACCGGCGGCCGGGGTGGCGGTGGCGGTGGAGGAGGAACCTACTTCCGGCCGCAGACAAACCTGGTCGGGTTAGTGCAACTAATTATATATAATGAAGTGGCCAACACCAAATATTGGGGTAAGGAAAGGAAGAGTCAACAACGCATTTCCAAAAGGAGATATATATGGGAATGGATCACGAAAGTTGGGCTATTTTGCTATTTGATATTTTTCCCTTTTAACTTGGTCCATTATTATTATTTTTTTTTTGTTAAAAAAAAAAAAAACTGTTATATTCGATCACACGTACATATAAATATATAATAATTTATAACAATGATTTAGATATTTACAATTAAATTTGAATTTCTTTTATATAAAATATTTTAAAATTAACTTTTAAAATTAACTTTTAAAATTACAATTAATTATTTATTGTTTGAGACATATAAATATACAATAATATATAATAATAATTTAAATATTTATAATTAGTTTGATATTATTTTTTTTACGTAATTGATTATGAATATTTTTATACAAGGAAACACAAGCTTGTAGAATGGAATTTTGCCAACAAAAGTTTCAAACGATATATATATATATATATATATAGATGTGGGTGGGTGACTCGACTAGATTGTGTATCAATAAAGTATAAAGTGACTTAAAAAAATGTAAAAGATCTAAAGCTTCATCCACAAAAGAAATATATAATTCCTATCTTATTATATTAATAGATGAAAACAAAGAAATGGGTGATGTATATATATATATATATATATATATATATATATATATAATATATATATATATAAATGTTTCACGAACTTGTTAAATAAATATTTGCCTGCAAATTCATCATGATATATATCATCATAGTACTAATGTGTATATATATATATATTCATAAGAATACAAGAATCGTGAGTTAAGGTCATGTGTTGCACAAGAAGCGATGTAATACTTACAAAATAGTTATGTATATATATAAGTAAGTAAAATACAAAATTCAAACACACAAAGTGACAGAGGAAGAGGAAGGCCATTTATGGGAACTGGGATTTGCGTTGGAGAAATCGGCGGAGCACCCGTGCCTTCTTGGAAAGAAAATATATATATATATATATACTTACAAACTCTTCTCCTTAATTTCTCCACTCCTACATATATGTATCTATATATATATATATATACAGATAGATATATATGTATGTATGTATGTATGTATAGTAGCAAGTAGCAATTATTAACAATCCCTTTTTTTTTTTTTTATTGCACGGTCTTACATGCATTCCAAGAAAGAAAGCCAAGAACTTTATCAATCAAAGAGCCCAAAAAATTCCTAAACAAATTATAAATCAATAAGATTTTAATTTTATAATCATGCCATCATCTATAAAGTAGTATGACAAAAATCCATGTTTTATATATATATATATATATATATATATAACAAATGATAATAAGCAAGAACTAGGGTTTGCATGGGATTGATATGAAAGGGAGAAGAAAGTGAAATATTTTCATAATTACAAAATTTTAAATGAAAAACAGAAATTGAGAAAAGAAGGGTGGTGCTTTGGGAGACCCCATGCGTATCTGTGAGTCTGTAAAATGTCTCTATTCGCTCAAGAAAAGTTGTATATATATATATATGTATATCGAATCCTCTTCTCTAATAAGCCCTTGGAATGCTCATTCTTCTCTCTCTATATATATACTTTTTTCTCTTGGGTTTCTGATAAAAATCCAACCCTAGCGGGAAACCCTGCTCGGGATTCAGTCCTTTTTGACCTTGGACTTTCAAATCCTATATACCAATAGTATCCCATCTCTCTCTCTCTCTCTCTCTCTCTCTCTTCTTGCTTTTGTATAAACACAGTGGAGAAAAACAAATTAAAGAAAACTATATATATATATATAAACAGACTATAATTCCATTATATCACATGATGTATAAAGAAATACATCTCTCTTTCTCTGATACATATGTACGTATATATATATATATATGTGTGTGTGTATATCTCTCAATTACTCGTAAATAATTATAAATTCACGACACTAGACACACTTTAATTATAATTAACAGTAGTTATATATATATAATATATATATATATATATATATATATATCTATTGAAGGAAGGTAGTGGTGTATATAATTGGAACAAGCTACGTGGGGGTAGGGGGAAGCTAGCTTTGTGTGGGCATATATATATATATATGTGTGTGTGTGTGCATGTGGCTCTGATTTCACTGTTGCTTACATGCATGAGATCTAAATAGATTTTGCAGTGTTGCGTATGCCTTAATTAAGGTCTTTCCTTCCTTTGCCATTTGCCAATTTTCTAGAATGTACACTAAAAGAAAAGAATGAAAACTTAGGACCATATTTAATATTATTTTTATTATTCCTATTGTCTTAAATATGGGCCTAATAGAGCCCAAGATCAACTAAATAATATTTTAAATTTTTAGATTAGGAATTTCAAAATTTTAAATAACATTCTAGAAAAATGGAATGTCCTAATCCTAGGATAATAAATAAAAAAATTTTAAAAACAAAATCTTAGTAAAATAAATAATTTTAAATATAATAGATATTATGAGTGTGAATTTTTATTTAGCCTAAAAATCTTGACAAATAGATTTTATAAATTAAAAATATTTCAAAATTTTTAAATTTTAAATAATAACAATAAAAAAAAAATCAAAAACCATAATTTATAGTTATTCTCGTTATAATAGGATTAGGGTCATATTACGTTTTCACTTATAAATAAATATAAGTTTTCAGAGAGTTCAGAGCAAGAATTAGATTAATTACTCACAATTAAATAATTCAAGATGGTCTTAGAAGAGTATCGTAGAAAATATCGGTGATTTTGGATTGGCATTAGACATGAGTTCTCTCTTTTATGAAATAAAACAACTCCATTAACGTTCAACTTATTTGCTTATTTTATTTCTAAAAACAAACAAATAGTTTTCTCTCACAAGGACAATCTCTGAAAATTAAGATTTACAACAAATACACAGAGAATTTAATTACCTGCCCCAAGGTATATTTGTTTTCAATTTATAATTAAAATTGAAGAATAGGTAATGTACATTGGGGAACAGTGAATAATATACATGCATGCACATATATATATATATATATATATATGTATGTATATTATGGAGGAACAAACCTTTAACAGCTTCTTGCTTCTTCAGTGGGGATCAATTTGGAAGAAATACTGTCTGTCACTTTGGAAGTTTTGTTATGCAGCTTCTTCGCCTTTGGGGTAACTCCCAACCAATTCTGGATAACTTCGAACACTTGTTTATTGGATAATAGGCCACGATGACTTCCCTCTATTCCTACTCTTTCCACTGCTTCAAAATTATCTGCCTGTAACAGTAGTGTTTGTGTATAATTAATAAGAGTAATTAAAGACATTCCCATGCTCCAATGTAATTATGGAAAAAGATTTCTTTAAGAAATTAGAATAACCATATGAAACTGAAAATGCAGCACCTGTGCTGATTCTACTGGGACAGTTCCATCTCCATTTACAAATGAGTACTCGGGCTGGAACAGACAAAGGATATGAAATGAGCATTCATAGATATTTGATAAAATGATCTACAGCACAAATGTTGAAATTATTCCTGATCACAACCAGTAAAATGCACAATGAAAAGGGTGTTTTATCCATTTACCATCAATCCCAATTGAAGTGAATATATAATCATTTTAGTACAGTGACGATCTGTGTACCCGGATCAGATAAAAGTGAAATTCATATTGACCATCTTGTTTCGAACAATGTTAGAAATGAAAGTATACTAGGAAATTAAAGTATAAAAATTCACACGCAAGGCTTTTCGTAGAATATGTATATGTACATGGTCAATAAAGAAAATGACGAACTTACTTTCGTGTGGCAGACATCCGATATTTCAGTAATTGGATTAGTCTCTGAACCATAGCTGGAAGAAAGGAGTATGTGTTATAGTATGTGATATTTCACTAATCAGCAACCGTACACTAGCAGACTACCAGAGTTTCATTTCACATATGCTTGCTGAAATTTGCAAAATACATATGCAATTAGTTAGCAACGTACCAGACATCATAAGGTGTGTCATGAGATGTTCCATAGATATTATAGAAAAGAATCCCTCTAGGTAGTTGAGCATTGTTGAGAATTTCACGAGTTCCCTCAGCCCATTTAAGAATTGAAAAATTAAAAGGCAGAGGAAATGTTGTCCCACCATAACTCAACTGCAAAAGTTCCATGCTATATATACTCAGCGAATTAATTGAAAAGCAAGAAAACGGAGTTTGATGTGTGAGTTGGGTTCTTGTTAAGCAATAGAAAGAAAGGGAATTTTTACCTCATTATTTTTCAATGCTTCATCAAACAATCTTGGACTGTCACTTGGACCGTAGGATTCCAGTACAATTGCCGATTTTTTATTTTTTGATATCTTTCGCCATACCTGAATTTTGGGTTGCTTTTCCCACTTGAATCTTGGATTTGGCAACATCTCATAGATTGATGGGCACTCAACGATCTTAGCATGAAGACATACTTATGTCAGTTTCAAATGCTTTAACAAATGGAATTCAGTGATCACAAGCTAAAATTTTCTTTTCCTCTTTTGCAGTGAAACAAATAAAAATCATTGTCATAGAAAGCTTGATCATAGGGATATGATTGTGTGTATAATAAGAATGCTTAATTACAAGGAAGTGATTATCTCAGGAATTTTTTTCTGATATGTACCTTGAGATCTATACATGGATATATATTCTATGAATCAGAAACACAAAAATTCTTTATTTTCATCTCTTTTGGCTACATGGGGCCAGAGCCCTCTTGGTTCATGTCTCAAACTGTTCAATACAGTGAGTTTAAAGGAGAAACAATTATGTATTCAATTGTCCTACAAAACAAAGCCTATCCCTATAAAAAGCACAGTAAATGATTTCATACTATTGATTCACTAGATCTTTAATTTTAATAGATATGAACGTGTTGGATTCAAGTTGTTGAATCTTTCTTTGACTATGTAATATTCTAGTCCCATGTAGAAAGTACATATGAATGTGTATTGATATATGAGAATGAATCTAAATAATTATAGTCAACTTGAGATATTTTTATACAACGAAAACACTACTAAATAGTTAATAGGTGACACCCCATGTTTGTTGAACGGGTCAAGAGGAGTCACCTCCAGTGTGTCGGGTTTAATTTTCCATAAAAAGCTTTATTAACATGACTTACCAATTGATGCATCGTCCATCTTGAAACAAAAAAGTTGCTTTCAAAGCCATCAACAAACTGCATCCCAGTTAACAATGAATCATTGACACATCCAGCAGCACCTATTTTTCATAAATCAGAGTCAGTTTTCCTAAAGGACATTTGATAACAAATTTTTTACTTTTAGAACAATAAAGTGCAAGTTAAGTAAAACGGACCATGGAACATACTTTCTGATATCTTAAATTCAATGTCTGAGTCTAATTAACAAGAATACTAATTGCAACAATTTTTCTTCCTGACTTCATTTTATGATTCAATATCGATAGAACTCTGATACTTTGTCATCTAAGAAGCAACAATTTGGGAATAATATCAAGCAAACATGGCATGTAGTTTACTTTCAGTACACAAAACGAGGCACGAAAATTGATATTACCTTGAAAGGGAGTAGCAATAGTAATCCATTTATTTACATACTTGGAAAACACCTGCGCAGATAAATTAATTATCATCGATGGAAAAAGCCTTTTACTATAATAAGTAAAAAAAAAAATTATGAATCTTAGCTACAACTTACAAGTTTAACCAAAGTAACAAGTTGAAATGTTTGCACAGAGGTCTCTTTATGGTAAATAAAAGTCTAGAGCTAAACCCTTCAAATTCAGGATTTTATATGTCTCATCCCAAAACAACCAGAACCCTTTTTCAGGGTAGGCTTTTGAAATACCTTTCACCAATTAATAAGTCAAGTTACAATGTTATGGACCGCTAGCTTAGAGCTGGGATGTCCAGGGAAATATAATTATTCCTACAAAGTAGAATTCATACAGCCTGAAATTAGATATTTCACAAATTACTTGACCATCTGAAAAAAAGTGATCCAAAAATTGTTGGCCTATCTGTGAAAGTTTAAAGCTTTCTATAGCTGTAGAAGAGACTATAGAGTCACAGAAAGCATAAAATTTGAAACAGAACCAACAGTAAGGAAGAAACACTCTTTCTATAACCATAAATGCAAACAAAACCAAATTGGAGCAGAAAAGTTCTGTTCCTCAAGTTATACTTATTATGCATTCCATATAAGTTTTACAATAAGAAATATTTGATTAGGAAAATATACGCACACCACCATGAAGATGCATGAAACATGTCACTAGCAATCCACCCATTGAGTGTGAAATTATATTGACTTTTCTTCCTCCTGAAGCTTTATAGGCTGCTTCCAACCTCTCCTCAAGGCCTTTCATTGCTTTGTCAATTCTGCAATATATTACATTACAATCTGCTAAGAAATTCAGGAAGTATAGAACTCAAGAAACAATACTTTTATATGAGTTGATCATAGTTCTTACTCAAAACATAAAGAAAATTTCTTCTCATACCTGTTACTTTGTCGAAAATCAAAACCATATCCAAACAATGTGAAACCCTTCTTATAACCACACCCAACGAGCATATCAATCATATCATGAAAATGGTATACCTCAGACAAACGTAGAAATTTTACTATCTGCAACAACAAAGAAACCATGATTAAGATACTGAGTTTCTTTGAAAGTGTTGAATCATAGATTAGAATAAGCTCTTATTACGATATTTAATGATGCAAGCCCAACATAATCTTCTCTCTGTCCTGCTAATTCATAACAAGTATAGATATTGAAAAAAAAATCATGATGCCTTTCTTTTCATTCTTCACTTAAAAAATATTATTTGCAAAATCGCTTTTACCATTACAATTTGAAATAATTTGCCCAGATTCCATCTTATTCCTAACATTTTACACTAGTTGGCTCAGGTTTCATCCAGTATATATACTTACTTCCAAATCAGTTTCATGGCATGATATGTTCTTGACTCCACAGCAAATGGACAAAACTGAAATTTTGAATCCCATTCAATCCAAACAATAATAGAGTTTCAAGTAAAATTCAGTTAGCTAATAAGTCTTGAAACATACCGAGCAGCATAAAAGACCAATTGATAAAACAACCACTAATACAATAAACAATGATTCAACTTCTCGAAATCGACCATATTTTTTATGCAATACAGCTAGGAAAAACTTACAAAAGAAGGATCCAATATATCAATTGCGTACAGTCCATGATCATTTTCCGGCACCACTATCTCAATTCCTTTCTCCAAAGGTTCAACATAACCTGAAAATCATTTTGAAAAAAAAATTAAAAATTAAAATCAAACAAACAAATGAAACAAAAATAATTTAATAAATGGTAACCAACCTGTATCGGGATTGTAAAAGGACCAAAGTTCATTCCTGACTTCCAAATCAGCAAGAAACAAACGGACCCAGACTCGGGTTTCGTAAGAGATACCGAGTATTTTCTTCTTGGAGTTCAAAATTGAACCAGCCAGGCCAGTTACCAAAAGGATCGGGTCACGGTCGGCGACTTCATAGGAGCTCCCACTAGCCCAGAAGCAGCAGCAACTACCCAAATGCATTTCTGGAAACCGGTTAAATTTTCCGAGGAAAAATCAGTCCTACACGAAATTTTGGAGGGAGGAGCAGTATTATTGAAAAAGGAGGTAGTTGCGTAGTGTGCAGTTAGCTCAAAAAGATTGGACTATTTTTTTCTTCTTCCTAAAATTCAAACCTTATTCAAATCTTTATTTTAAAAGACTCTTTTTTCTTTTTTCTATTTTACTGTACTTTCAGCTTTTTCCTCTTTTTCTTTTTCTTTTTTAAATAAAAATCATTATTTTTTTTAATCATAAATAAACTAAAAAATATTAAATAAATAAAATTTATGCAAAAAAAAAAAATTAATATAGAATATATATATATATATATTTAGTTCTTAAATTATTCAATATTTTATTTTATTTTTAAAAAAAAAATTGATCCTTTTAGTTAAAACAGAAAATTTTCACTCTATATATATTGGCATTGGAAAATTGATAATAATAGTTGTCATTATCCACGTGGTAAAAGGATATTAGCCATCCTTACATATTCCGTAGCGAAGTAGTTGATTAATTATTTAATATTTCCCTTTTCTACCAAAAAAAAAAATTAATTATTTCCACGTGATTTCAGATATTCCTTGTTTCTAGGAGTCTCTTCAATTATTTCAATGGAGCCGGATTATATATATATATATATATATATATATATATAGAGAGAGAGAGAGAGAGAGAGATATAATATTATAAATATTTTTATTTTAGATAATGTTATGTGTTTATATATATATTGTAATTATAATTTTTAAGTACAATTATAAATTAAGTGGAAAGTTAACTAAAGGACAAAAAATTTAAATTAAAAAAAAAAAGACTAAGTAAGGAAATAAGTAGAAGATTCTCGAAAACGTTTTTCCTTCATTAGTATATGAATGTCAAAATCTCACAAAGGTGATTTATTAGTAAAGAAACGTAAACAAGTTAAAGAAGCATTTACGGTGGGATTATCCCTTACGAACCTTCCTTTATATATATATATCAAAATATAAAAATTTTTACTCAATAAGTTGTGAATTTGAATTAATGATTTTTTTTTTATATATAATTTATCTGGTAACTATTTGGGCCAGAACTAAGCCCGATTTTAACCGTATTGGACCCTCTAATAAAAGTAAGCTATTTTTTCCATATTTAATGTTCAAACTTAAAATTTTATTTGGATCAATAAGCGTTGGTTGGAATAATAATTAATCTAAAAGAAAACATGGGCTTCATATTCACAACCAACTGGCCCATATCACCACAAGTCTCCTTAATGGGCCTAGATTTGTTTTTTAAGAATAATATATCATATATTTACTTCATTTATCGATATAACGAATATAATATCACTCTTTTTATTACAGGAAAACAAGTGTGAAAAGAGATTTTTCTCAATTAAGAATCCGCTTTGAACGCGGAATGTAGGACATAAAATTTTGTCAGAAAAGAAATACTAATCTTTTCGATAAAAATATAATAAATTTACGAATAAATTAAACTAAATTAGTTATATAGAATGCATTATAAAAAGAGAAAAAAAAGAAAAAATATTCAAAGTAGAAAAAGGAAAAAAAAATAATATAATAAGGATAATACGGAGTAGGTGATTAAATAATAAACTTATTTTACTTAAACTAATAACTATTAGTTCAATATATATAAATATATAAATATATATATATTTCACGTTGGATACTTGTTGGAGAAAGTTCTCTCTATACTTTGAAATCACATATTTTATTTTTATTTAATTATTTTTAAATTTTGGACAGGCATATTTTCTTTTCAAATTTTTTTTTATTTTTAAGTTATAAATTAAATTATTTTTTACAATTTTGATACTTAAATTTTAAAATAATTACATACATAAATATAAATTAAAATTTTAATTTTTAACATAAAAAATTAATCAGGGTGAGGAAGAAAAGGAATCTACTTTTTGATAGTATGGAAAAAGAACAAAGAATTTCTGGGTGTGCACAGAAAAATTGGTAAAAGAAAAAGACAAGCATAATAATTAATCTTGGTCCACTTCAAAACTAATGCTAGTTTCTTCCATGCCAAGGAAGATGTTTTTTTTTTTGTTATTTCTTCTTCGGATTTTTTTTTTCTTTTCCTTTGTTTAATTTATTCATAAATTTATTATATTTTTTAAAAAAATATTAATGTTTTTTTTCTGATAAATTTTTTATGTCCTACATTTTGTGTGTAACACGTATTCTTAATTAACAAAAAAAATATATATATATACTTTACGCATTATTTATTTATTTATATTGTTATTCATGTACTAAAAAAATATATCTCAAATTAATAAAAAATATTTAAATTATTTTGGTATATTATTACACAATTTAGATGTATAATGGAATATCATATTAACTCAAAACTTTAACTATATATTTAATTTAATTTTTAGGAAAAAAAATATAAATTACAATTTGTTTAAGAAAAAAAACCAAAATGATCATAGTTCATCGAAAATTAGTCAAGATGGAGTCAGAAAGAAAAGGAATCTACTTTTTGATAGTATGAAAAAAGAACAAAGACTTTCTAGCTGTTCACAGCAAAAAAATGGTGAAAGAAAAAGACAAGCATAATAATTAATCTTGGTCCACTTCAAAACTAATGCTAGTTTCTTCCATGCCAAGGAAGATGTTTTTTTTTCTTTTATTCTTATAAAATCATTTTCCGATACATTGTAGTAATTTCGTTTAATTTATTCGTAAATTTATTATATATATTTTTTAAAATGTTAGCTTTCTTTTATGGCAAATTTTTTATGTCCCACGCGTCTAATACGGATTCTTAAATAAACAAAAAAATTCTTTTCACACTTATTTCTTTATAATAAGGTTAATATGATACTTGTCTCACAAAAGTGAATGTACAATATATATGAACGAGATCTTATATATTTATAGTCAACTTCATGTATCTCTTTTGGTATAACGAAGACAATACAAAATAGTTAATTGAATAGCCAAACTCCTTTTACTTAAACTGTTATAAAATTGTATAAAGCAATATATGTATATGTATATGTATGTATTAAATTGTTGATATATATATATATATATATATATGTATGGGAGAGAGAGAGGAAGAGATATATAAAAGAGGGAGAGATAAGAGAATTTTTCTTCTTTGATTTTGTTGTCGTAAAAACAAGAGGGAAGAGGGGGGGGGTATTTATACCCAAAACATTTCACCCTCAAGGTATATAAATATACATATATCTATACCTAATTCATCCACTATATATATATAAATATATATACCTAACTTATTCCACTATTATATATATATATATATATATCCTGTTATAAATATATATGAACGATATCTTATATATTTATAGTCAACTTCATGTATCTCTTTTGGTATAATGAAGACAATACAAAACAATTAATTGAATAGTCAAACTCCTTTTACTTAAACTAATTATTTTTAAATTTGAGAGAATCGCATTTTATTTTTAAAATTTATTTTTAAGATAGTGAACTTATAATCACTAAAAAATAAATAAATGAGAGTACTAACATTATATGTTTTTTATACAAATGCTGATAAAAGAATAATAAATAAATAAAAATTATATAAAAAATAACAATAAATATCTGATGCTATTAAAAGTTTAAAAAATACTTGGAAATCACAAGAAATATATAAACGAGTGAAATAATAACACTTACAACGAAATATTTGACCGTCATTATCTCCTCGTTCATTTCAAAATCAGTCATGGAAAAGCCAATCAAATTATTTTTTTCAAGATATTAAAATTTATATTCCAGTAATCAACTGTACCAAGAAAGGAAAAAATATATATAATCCATTCTATATTCCACAAATAAAAAAAAGATTTTTACTTTTTAATAATATATATACACACGTATTATTAATTTTGAAAAATTGTACATAATAATATTCAAAATGGGAAAGAATTAGAAATACGACCCTTGTGAAGTCAGCAGTTTATGGTATAACTGTTGGATTTTCTTTTGACGCAAATAATTCTTGGTTTCCAAAAACGGGTATCTTTATTAAGAATATACAAGGAAGAAAAAATAAAGAAAAAGTGGGTATTATATTTATTTTCATTCTTTTTTTCAATTTTAGAATTCGTCAGCATAGCATTATATATAACTGTGTGTAAGCACTGATTAGTCCTTTTTCTTTTAACATCATATAGAATCGAGTCATTGTGTACAGCAATTCCTTGATTGGCAAGCAAAAGATCCTTATATAATAGTCCTGACTTAATTCTTGATTATTCGTATCTCTCTATTCATTAGTTTTTGGGGCGAGTGTGGTTTTTTTACTTACTCTGTAAGTTCAGGGCTTTTCTGGGGTTGTGCATTTTAAGTTTTGTTTTCTTTTTTATCCTTTTTGTTGTAAAATCTTGTGTTTTTCTTGGGTTGACGGCGGCGGCTGGAAGGTGTTTGCTTGGTTCCAAAGATTGAAGCCTCTTTAGTTGTTTTGTTTTTTTATTGGTGTTCTTGAGTACTTGATTTATTTCAGAGTTTCTTGTTGAATTTGGGTTTATGTTTTTCTGATATAGGAATCAAGAAAGAAGAGAAATGGAGCCTATGAATGTGGAAATCAATGAAGGAACTGAACAAGTCTCTGCTGATCGTCTCCCATTTGCGAGAAAGTTGTCTTTCTTTCTTTGTTTATTTATTTATTTTTCTGTATCGAAAATTTAATTTAGTAATTTCAGAACGGATGTTTGGAATTTGTTTCTTGACTGTTTTTCCCTTTTCTTTGATTTTGATAGCTATCAGTTGGAGGCATTGGATGCAGCTATTAAGCAGAACACTATTGTGTTCTTGGAGACTGGTTCTGGGAAAACTCTTATTGCAGTCATGCTTCTGCGAAGCTATGCCTATTCTATTAGAAAGCCTTCTCCTTTCTATGCTGTTTTCTTGGTTCCAACAGTTGTTCTGGTCCAACAGGTTAGAACAAACAGTTGTTTCTTATGGATTCCTTTTAGTTCTTTCATTCCTGTCCTTAATAAAAATGAAAAACTTGTTTTTCCTTTTTCTTTTTTCTTCTTCCCCTCCAATTTTAAGCATATTCTCCATGATTTTTAGGTACTGTCTTGAATGGTTAGATCTTGACCCCTATTTTTGTTTATATGTCTAATCATTCTTATTAACTACGATATCAGCAAAGCAGTGTTCTGATGATGCACACTGATCTGAAAGTGGGAATGTATTGGGGAGAGAGAGGTGTTGATTACTGGAATGCTGAAACATGGAAAAAAGAAGTGGATGAACATGAGGTTCATTTTTATTTTCTTGTGGTTGCTTCAAAAGTTGAGATGAACCATGAAGAGTTGCCCTTGTGCATTTCCCCTCCCCCTTTTTATGCAAGTTCATGAAGGGAATTTTTCTTATACTTCAGGTACTTGTTATGACTCCAGCGATTCTACTTGATGCCTTGAGGCACAGCTTCTTGAAAATCGAAATGATTAAGGTTCTGATATTTGATGAATGCCACAATGCAAGAGGCAAACACCCCTATGCCTGCATTATGACGGTAAATCATATCTATACTGTTCTTATATATAAACTAGCAGAGTATGGATTGAATATCAATAATATCTCTCCTTTGGCCTAATGAATGAAAGGAGATGCTTCTTACTCATCTTTTATTCATCTACCTAGGCAGATATTTATTCATGGTCCTAGGTTTTTCCTTGTTTTAATATACTTTGATTTGGTCATCATTATTTATTTCTTTCCCAATATTTTCATAGGAATTTTACCATCGACTACTCAACTCCAAGAATTCAAACCTTCCTAGAATTTTTGGGACAACTGCTTCCCCTATCAAAGCAAAAGGTTTGCTTTGATGTCTTTTCTAGATAAATTTATTGTACCTTTGCAATTTAGTCTCCCAACTGATATGGTGCTTTGGTCAATTTAGGTTGTAACTCAGAGTTAGACTACTGGAAACAGATTCAGGATCTTGAGAAACTTATGCATTCAAAGGTTGCTAGCTAGAACTTATCTAACTTGAAAGACAAAAAGGAACTTCGTCATCATTATTTCTTAATTTGTTCATTGCTTCTGAATGTGATAATTTTCATCTTATGTAAATATTAATATATATATATATATTTTTCCTGTGAATGAAGATCTATACATGTACCAGTGAATCTGTCCTTGCAAAACATATTCCGTTTTCAGCAGCAAAGCTGAAATTCTATGAACACAGAGATCTCCCGTACCATTTATTTGAAGCTGTAGCAAATGAACTGCAGATGCTGAAGATTAAGGTATCCACGAAATTTTGCTTATCTTTGTCTCTTTGCAAACACAACATGAAATTTTTAGTTGTTATGGACTTGTTTCATTTCCTACAAAATAACTGTTTGAAGTTGAAATGTGTTCCTCTGCAAAAAAGTATTAACTTTATCCGGCTTCCTATCAGCATGAGTATTCTTTAGGAGAAGCAGTTCTTGTTGAATCTACTGCTGAATCTACAAGGAAAAGATTAGATAAGATTCTCTCAATGCTGGTATTCTGTTTGAGCGAGCTGGGAATTTGGTTGGCTTTGAAGGTACTTTTTTCACAAGCATGTTTATAAATGTTGCTTCCTTGATGAAGTGTTAGATTTCAGTAATTTTATGTTTTTTCCTCTTGTAAATTAGGCAGCAGAGTTCTTATCTTCAGGAAGAGCAGATATATTCGCGTGGGAGAAAACAGATGTGCACGGAGAAACGCTCATAAAAAAGTTCTGTTTGGATGCTGTCAAGGTCATTTCATCACGGATACCAACTGGTACTCTTTTGGTCACAAATTCTTAGTATATTATAATTTTTCACTTTATTTTTTTATCCCAAACAATTATTCTTAGCTGTTTTCTACTGTTATGGTAGGACTGTCGAGGAATGCAAAGACTAATGTGGATGCTGGTTATCTAACTTGGAAAGTAATCTGCCTTGTTGAATCACTTCTCGAATACAGGTTTGTTTCATGTTTGGATAACATTTACAGCATTTAAGTAAGTGTCCAAGATTTTGAAATTTATTTGCTAATTTATTGTGGCAGGGAGGTGAGGGATTTGAGATGTATTGTTTTCGTTGAGAGGATTATCACAGCAATAGTTCTTAAAAATCTACTGAATGAGTTGCTTCCTGAGCTAAGTGGATGGAAAACAGCATACACAGCAGGATCTAATTCTTGGACACAGTCCCAAAGTAAGAAAGAACAAAGTACAACTATTGAAGACTTCCGGGATGGCAGAGTGAGTTTTGTTATTCCATCATTTATAATGGCTCCGGACAGTTACAAATTTCTTTTCATTTGATAATTTTCTTGTGCACTGCAGGTGAACATCATTGTTGCAACTTCAGTGTTGGAAGAAGGCTTAGATGTCCAAAGTTGCAATCTTGTGATCAGGTTTGATCCCTCGGCAACTGTTTGTAGCTTTATTCAGTCCCGTGGGCGTGCTAGAATGCAGAACTCACATTTTCTGATATTGGTAAAGAGGTAATTCCCATTTCCCCAGATTTCAAGCTTTTTACTGCACAACAATGGTTAACATTCTCTTCTGTTTTTTTTTTTTTTTTAGCGGTGATGCTTCTAGTATTGCTCAAGTAAAAAACTTCTTGTCTAGTGGAGAGACTATGAGACAACAGGCCCTCATCCATGCTTCGGTTCCATGTGCACCACTGGATAACTTATATATGGAAGCTTCTTACTTTGTTGAAACAACAGGAGCTATTGTGAACCTGAGTTCTAGTGTATCATTACTTAACTTTTATTGCTCGCGGCTTCCAAGTGATGGGTGTGTTTCAAGACATCGTTTGCTCTTTTTTCCTGGCATGGTTATGATGATGATAACATACGCCATTGTTGTTACAGGTTTTTCAAGCCAACTCCCAGGTTTGTTATTGACAAGGATTCATGTGTTTGCACTCTCCTCCTTCCCAGAGGCTGTCCAATCCAAACCGTTGTCGTCCAGGGAAATCCTAAACAACTGAGGCAACTGGTTTGCCTTGAAGCATGCAAGAAACTTCACAAGGTTGGAGCCTTGACAGATCATCTTGTGCCGGATATAGTCGGGGAAGAGAAAGATGCTCAACGAATTAGCAGTGCTGGTAATTCTGCTCCTTTCTTCTATTTGCAAACGATATTCAAATTCCTCTGCAACTAATATATTTATCATGTTTAGGGTTTGAAGAATATATTGAAGAT
Source organism: Asclepias syriaca (assembly GCA_027405835.1). Taxonomy (NCBI): domain Eukaryota; kingdom Viridiplantae; phylum Streptophyta; class Magnoliopsida; order Gentianales; family Apocynaceae; genus Asclepias; species Asclepias syriaca. The sequence goes on along the minus strand of CM049924.1, from coordinate 30,646,079 downwards.
GAAGTAAAATACGTTCCGCCAGAATTGGTTCGTCATGGCTCTAAAGATAGTACAACAACAACTTTGTACCATTGCTACATAATTGAGCTGAAGCCAGACTTCCATTATCATATCGAAACTCAAAATATTTTGCTTGCTCTGAGGACGGAGCTTGATTTTGGTAATGAGAATTTGAATTTGAATTTCGATTTAGATGTTGACAGGGGAAGTTTGAAAATTACATTGAGATATATTGGAGTTATTGAGCTGAATCCTGAACAGGTAAAATCCTGAATCCTGAATCCTGAATACTATAAAAATGCAAATTATCCAAGGTGGTTTTCTAATCATGGAATTGTGCGTGGTCAGGTTCTTCTTGGTCAGAGGTTTCAACTGACACTTCTCCGGGTTCTTATTGATCACAAGTTGAATAAACTATCCCAAGTGCTGGGTGAATTAGATCGAATGCATGAATGTGCTGTCTTTGATTACCTTCTGCTCCCAACTACAGGAGGATCACATAAAAATCCATCCATTGATTGGGAATGTGTTGTTGGTGCTGCGTATTATCCGCGTAGATGCAAAAAGCATTTGGACTCTTCTCCTCCTGCTCGTCTCCTGCGCACATTTAAGGATTCTGTTTGCACTTGTTTGATGGAAAATTGTTTGGTAATTACTCCGCACAACGGCTGCATTTACTGCATCCATGGTATTTTGGATAAGTTGGATGGCAATTCTTTGCTTTCTTTGAAGAATGGACAAGTTATTACTTACAAAGCATATTATCAACAAAGGTTCGTAAATTTAATTTATTCTATTATCCTAAGATTTTCTGTGCATAGAAGGAGAAGTTTACTATAGTTTTGTTACAGTCATAATATCACCTTACAAGCTGTGGAACAACCACTACTAAAGGCGAAGCGTGTGTTCTCTGCACAAAATTACCTTCAGCGTTGCAGATATCAAAAGGCAAAAGGTTTGTTAATTTTGTTTTGTTATACATAAATTCATAAATAATTCAAATGTTATTATTACAATATTCTTTTTTTTCCAATTTTCTCTTGTAGAATCGACCAATGCATCAGTCGAACTGCCTCCAGAGCTTTGTTATGTAGTCACGGCTCCTATTTCTATTTCTTCCATATATTCATTCAGTTTTGTTCCGTCTATCATGCATCGGATTGAATCCTTGCTGTTGGCTGCAAATCTGAAACGAATTCTTGTGGATCACTGCACGCAAAATGGTGTAATTCCAACCATCAAGGTAATGCTATGCCTTTCTTCCGAGAACTGGTTTAATCTTGTCACTGATATCTAATCTTCTTCCCGTGTTCATTATTGTGTATGTAAACTGTTCTCAAATACTATACTAGGTTTTGGAAGCAATTACAACCAAAGCTTGTCAAGAAAATTTTCATCTCGAGTCACTAGAGACTCTTGGAGACTCGTTTTTGAAATATGCTGTTAGTCAACAGCTATTTAAAGCATATCCAAATCAACATGAAGGTCTCCTAACTATAAAGAGAGAAAAAATCATCTCTAATGCTTCCTTGTGCAAGCTAGGATGTGATCGGAAAATCAAGGTATGATTTGAAATCCTCTTCTACCTGAGGTGCTTGTCTTGTTTCTTGTTTAAGTTGAGAGATTTGCTTCTAAATGATGACAGGGTTTTATTCGCAATGAACCATTTGATCCCAAAACATGGATTATCCCGGGAGATAACACCAACACCGACACCGGAGCTTATATTTTGAACGAAGAAATGTTTTCTTCTCGAAGAATATTTTATGGTAGTGAGAGAAGGAAAATTAAAAGTAAGAGAGTTGCTGATGTAGTTGAAGCCTTAATAGGTGCATTTCTTGATTCAGGAGGCGAATCAGCAGCCTTATCATTTATGGATTGGATTGGTATTAAGTTCTGTTTCATTTATCTTCCTTACACCATGCCAATCCATGTAAATCCAGAGAAGATAGTGAATGTCAAATTTTTTGAGTCTGTGTTTAAATATAAGTTTAAGGACACTTCTCTTCTGGTTGAAGCACTCGTCCATGGCTCTTATCTGGTTCCTGAGATCCCTAGAAGCTACCAGGTAAAATTAATCTTAATCAATCTAAAAGGGGCATTAGTTCTCATGTTATGCATTCTAAATTCTTAATTGTTGCAGAGGTTAGAATTTCTGGGAGATGCTGTGCTGGATTACCTTATAACTTTGTACTTATACCATAAACATCCCGGCCTATCTCCTGGACTGTTGACTGATCTAAGGTCGGGATCAGTGAACAACGACTGCTACGCACAGGCTGCAGTTAAGGCTGGATTACATAAACACATTATCCATGCTTCTCAAGAACTTCAAAGACAAATTTCCAACGCTGTTCAAAATCTCGGGAAATCATCATCAGTATCATGTTTCGGTTGGGAATCAGAGATATTATTTCCCAAGGTAAGAAGATAAGTAGTATCTATCATCAGATGCAGAGTGAAAGTTTTTTTCTAAAATTGTGAGAATAATCAATTTATATATATATATATATATATCTTTCTTAGGTTCTTGGAGATATTATTGAATCACTTGGTGGTGCGATATTTGTTGATTCTGGATATAACAAGGACGTTGTATTTCAATGCATAAGGCCTATTCTGGAGCCTATGATTACCCCGGAGACATTAACAATGCATCCAGTGAGGGAATTGAGTGAATTATGTCAAAGGGAAAATTATGTTATGAAGAAACCAAAAGTTGATCGAACAAATGAAAAAGCTACCATTACTGTTGAGGTTGAAGCAAATGGTGTTGTTCATAAACATTCATCCTCTGTTACAGACAAAAAGACTGCAAAAAGATTAGCTTCCAAAGCTGTGCTGAAATCAATCAAGGAAAGCATGTCAAGCAACAGTAATACACGCAGAAGGAGTCTCATTTGAGGTTTCTAGAATCTTCTTTTCATCTCCAGAATCTTCTTTTCGCAAGTTTGGTTTACCTATGGAATATGTATACATTTGTTGTTGTGGATATTTATTGTAAACTCGATAAATATCTAAAGTAATTGTTTATGAATATTGCTGGCGGTAAGCTTGAATCATGGTGAAATTTACAATTTTTATGGAAGGAAACTTGTTTTTTATTCGCAAGTTCAAAATTTGTTAATTTGAAAAAAAAAAAAGAAAAAGGTTAAATTGTTTTTGGCAATAGCGGTGAAATTAACGGCATCTCTTCCAGATAATATTACTAGGTCTGATTTATCACGGGACATTTAACATTTTTTACCCGTCTCTGCTGCGGAAGCTCATATCTCTTTCGTAAGTTTCTTCTCCAATGGAGGGAGTATTGCAGAGCTTCACAGCTCATCCAACAAAGCTTTTATCAGCTTATTCATCCAAGGAACCAAATCTTTCATTACAACGTACAAGAAGAATATCATTTCAATCTGTTTTCTGTTGCGGAAGAAATTCCATTTTGTCCTTCCCTTATTCTAGTAATTCCAATTATCTTTCTTCCGTTGATTTCTCTTCCTGGCCGCAATCTTCTCCCGCGTTTTCTGGTGAGTAATGAACTTACTTATCTGCGAAAATGATTTTGCGGTTCTCCAATTTCTCTTTTCGTTTTTGGGTATGGTGGGTAAGTTGGAATTCTATTAGGTTCTCCATTTTTCTTAGTTTTTCTGATGGTTAAATTATTTATTTTGACTGTTTTCTTTACAACGTGTGTTCTTCTTGTTTAAGGTCTCAATATCTTGTTTGCAGCCTCTGAGGCAGGAGTTAGTACTGAAACAAGTGAATGGGCATTGCAAGGTATGTACTACAAAGCTACTACCGATGGTAATTTGTCCACTGTGTCAAAAGAATTAAGTCCTTGGTTTTGTAGCTGCTATTATCCTTGGGAAAAATGTGTTCTTGGTTGAATCCATGGTGCTCTGGTGTATAATTCATCAGTAATTAGACAAGGTTGTGTGGGAGAAATTTTGTACTCTATACAAAGCCTAAAACTGAATATGATAATTTATGTTATTTGTAATTTCTTGCTCTTCTTAACAGTTTTGGTACTGTTAGACAGATTTCTATGCTCTTAGGAAGGATGTAGAGAGTACCTCTGTGCGTGTAGAAGAAATTAGGGCTGCTGCTGGTCTAAAACAACTAGAAGACGATCTTGCAAAATTAGAAGCTGCTGCTGCAGATAGCTCTCTTTGGGATGATCGTGCTAAAGCTCAAGAAACACTTCAGGGTTTAGCAGATATCAAAGAGAAAATAAAGCTTCTGAGTGATTTCAAAACACAGGTTTGAACTTCAGTCTTGTATACTAGTTGGATTGTTTGGTCCTTATTGTAGCTGTTATTAGAATATGAATGGTAGAGTAGTAATAAGAACCTATGTGATATTCGTCCCACATCCCACATCCTAAGAACGAGTTTATGTAATTATAGTAACTTAGGTATCTTTTAACAATGTCAAGTAGTTGATAGTAAATTTTGTCATGTCTATAGTAACCCGGTCTCTTAGCACTCAAAAGATTTTGAGGGACTGAATGGAACTAGACCCATAACAATAAGCTTGAAATCCAGTATATCTTCACAGAATTTATCTTCTTTTCTTTCCCTCTCTCTCACTCGCAAGGGCTCTTTTCAAAGAGAATCTTGGTAATATGAGGAAAAGTAATATTTTGATAGGTGGAAATATTAGTTTCTCAAAAAAGTTATTAAAAGGAAACACAGTAACCATTATATCGGTCTAGCAAAAACTTGTTTTATATCTAAATATGAAGCTTTTATCAAAAGTTGCAATCGAATGATAATCTGAAGATCAACATATGTTAAAATAGAAAATATGTACCTTTCTTTTCATATTATAAATGATAAACTAAGTGGCTAAACCCCTACCAAAACTTGGGGGAAAAAATTGAAAATGTCTCCAGGCATAAATTTTTTGTTAGAAGTAGAGAAAGTTCTCTACTTCAAAAATTTTTTTGTTGACTTATTAGATAAAGTTCTCTCTATACTTTGAAATCACATATTTTATTTTTATCTAATTATTTTTTTTTTAATTTTTTTTAATTTTTAAGTTATAAGTTGAATTATTTTTTTACAATAAATAAATTTTGATACTTAAAATTTAAAATAATTATATACATAAATTAAAAATTTAATTTTTAACATCGAAAATTAATCAAGATGGAGTGAGAAAGAAAAGGAATCTACTTTTTTATAGTATGGAAAAAGAACAAAGAATTTCTGGCTGTGCACCGAAAAATTGGTAAAAGAAAAAGACAAGCATAATAATTAATCTGGGTCCACTTCAAAACTAATGCTAGTTTCTTCCATGCCAAGGAAGATGTTTTTTTTTTTTTTATTTCTTCTTCGGATTTTTTTTCTTTTCCTTTGTTTAATTTATTCGTAAATTTATTATATTTCTTTTAAAAAGATCCCACATTCCGTGTGTAACACGTATTCTAAATTAACAAATATATATATATATATATATATACTTTACGCATTATTTATTTATTTATATTATTATTCATGTACTAACAAAAACTATCTCAAATTAATAAAGAATATTTAAATTATTTTTGTATATAATCCATTCTATATTCCACAAATAAAAAAAAGATTTTTACTTTTTAATAATATATATACACACGTATTATTAATTTTGAAAAATTGTACATAATAATATTCAAAATGGGAAAGAATTAGAAATACGACCCTTGTGAAGTCAGCAGTTTATGGTATAATTGTTGGATTTTCTTTTGACGCAAATAAATCTTGGTTTCCAAAATCGGGTATCTTTATTAAGAATATACAAGGAAGAAAAAATAAAGAAAAAGTGGTTATTATATTTATTTTCATTATTTTTTTCAATTTCAGAATTCGTCAGCATAGCATTATATATGACTGTGTGTGTAAGCACTGATTGGTCCTTTTTCTTTTAACATCATATAGAATCGAGTCATTGTGTACAGAAATTCCTTGATTGGCAAGCAAAAGATCCTTATATAATAGTCCTCACTTAATTCTTGATTATTAGTATCTCTATTCAATAGTTATTGGGGTGAGTGTGGTTTTTTTTACTTAGTCTGTAAGTTCAGGGCTTTTTTGGGCTTGTGAATTTTAAGTTTTGTTTTATTTTTTATACTTTTTGTTGTAAAATCTTGTGTTTTTCTTGGGTTGACGGCGGCGGCTGGAAGGTGTTTGCTTGGTTCGAAAGATTGAAGCTTCTTTAGTTGTTTTGTTCTTTTCTTGGTGTTCCTGAGTACTTGATTTATTTTAGAGTTTTTTTGTTGAATTTGGGTTTATGTTTTTCTGATATAGGAATCAAGAAAGAAGAGAAATGGAGCCGATGAATGTGGAAATCAATGAAGGAACTGAACAAGTCTCTGCTGATCGTCTCTCATTTGCGAGAAAGTTGTCTTTCTTTCTTTGTTTATTTATTTATTTTTCTGTATCGAAAAATTAATTTAGTAATTTCAGAACGGATGTTTGGAATTTCTTTCTTGACTGTTTCCCCCTTTTCTTTGATTTTGATAGCTATCAGTTGGAGGCATTGGATGCAGCTATTAAGCAGAACACTATTGTGTTCTTGGAGACTGGTTCTGGGAAAACTCTTATTGCAGTCATGCTTCTGCGAAGCTATGCCTATTCTATTAGAAAGCCTTCTCCTTTCTATGCTGTTTTCTTGGTTCCAACAGTTGTTCTGGTCCAACAGGTTAGAACAAACAGTTGTTTCTTATGGATTCCTTTTAGTTCTTTCATTCCTGTCCTTAATAAAAATGAAAAACTTGTTTTTCCTTTTTCTTTTTTCTTCTTCCCCTCCAATTTTAAGCATATTCTCCATGATTTTTAGGTACTGTCTTGAATGGTTAGATCTTGACCCCTATTTTTGTTTATATGTCTAATCATTCTTATTAACTACGATATCAGCAAAGCAGTGTTCTGATGATGCACACTGATCTGAAAGTGGGAATGTATTGGGGAGAGAGAGGTGTTGATTACTGGAATGCTGAAACATGGAAAAAAGAAGTGGATGAACATGAGGTTCATTTTTATTTTCTTGTGGTTGCTTCAAAAGTTGAGATGAACCATGAAGAGTTGCCCTTGTGCATTTCCCCTCCCCCTTTTTATGCAAGTTCATGAAGGGAATTTTTCTTATACTTCAGGTACTTGTTATGACTCCAGCGATTCTACTTGATGCCTTGAGGCACAGCTTCTTGAAAATCGAAATGATTAAGGTTCTGATATTTGATGAATGCCACAATGCAAGAGGCAAACACCCCTATGCCTGCATTATGACGGTAAATCATATCTATACTGCTGTCATATATAAACTAGCTGAGTATGGATTGAATATCAATAATATCTCTCCTTTGGCCTAATGAATGAAAGGAGATGCTTCTTACTCATCTTTTATTCATCTACCTAGGCAGATATTTATCCATGCTCCTAGGTTTTTCCTTGTTTTAATATTCTTTGATTTGGTCATCATTCTTTATTTCTTTCCTAATATTTTCATAGGAATTTTACCATCGACTACTCAACTCCAAGAATTCAAACCTTCCTCGAATTTTTGGGACAACTGCTTCCCCTATCAAAGCAAAAGGTTTGCTTTGATGTCTTTTCTAGATAAATTTATTGTACCTTTGCAATTTAGTCTCCCAACTGATATGGTGCTTTGGTCAATTTAGGTTGTAACTCAGAGTTAGACTACTGGAAACAGATTCAGGATCTTGAGAAACTTATGCATTCAAAGGTTGCTAGCTTTTTTTTTTTTTTTTTTCTTTTTCTCCTTATGCAATTTTTAAGGAGTTTAGAACTTATCTAACTTGAAAGACAAAAAGGAACTTCATCATCATTATTTCTTAATTTGTTCATTGCTTCTGAATGTTATAATTTTCATCTTATGTAAATATTAATATATATATTTTTTCCTGTGAATGAAGATCTATACATGTACCAGTGAATCTGTCCTTGCAAAACATATTCCGTTTTCAGAAGCAAAGCTGAAATCCTATGAACACAGAGATCTCCCGTACCATTTATTTGAAGCTGTAGCAAATGAACTGCAGATGCTGAAGATTAAGGTATCCACGAAATTTTGCTTATCTTTGTCTTTTTGCAAACACAACATGAAATTTTTAGTTGTTATGGACTTGTTTCATTTCCTACAAAATAACTGTTTGAAGTTGAAATGTGTTCCTCTGCAAAAAGTATTAACTTTATCGGGCTTCCTATCAGCATGAGTATTCTTTAGGAGAAGCAGTTCTTGTTGAATCTACTGCTGAATCTACAAGGAAAAGATTAGTTAAGATTCTCTCAATGTTGGTATTCTGTTTGAGCGAGATGGGAATTTGGTTGGCTTTGAAGGTACTTTTTTCACAAGCATGTTTATAAATGTTGCTTCCTTGATGAAGTGGTAGATTCCAGTAATTTTATGTTTTTTCCTCTTGTAAATTAGGCAGCAGAGTTCTTATCTTCAGGAAGAGCAGATATGTTTGCGTGGGAGAAAACAGATGTGCACGGAGAAACGCTCATAAAAAAGTTCTGTTTGGATGCTGTCAAGGTCATCTCATCACGGATACCAACTGGTACTCTTTTGTTCACAAATTCTTAGTATATTATAATTTTTCACTTAATTTTTTTATCCCAAACAATTATTCTTAGCTGTTTTCTACTGTTATGGTAGGACTGTCGAGGAATGCAAAGACTAATGTGGATGCTGGTTATCTAACTTGGAAAGTAATCTGCCTTGTTGAATCACTTCTCGAATACAGGTTTGTTTCATGTTTGGATAACATTTACAGCATTTAAGTAAGTGTCCAAGATTTTGAAATTTGTTTGCTAATTTATTGCGGCAGGGAGGTGAGGGATTTGAGATGTATTGTTTTCGTTGAGAGGATTATCACAGCAATAGTTCTTAAAAATCTATTGAACAAGTTGCTTCCTGAGTTAAGTGGATGGAAAACAGCATACACAGCAGGATCTAATTCTTGGACACAGTCCCAAAGTAAGAAAGAACAAAGTACAACTATTGAAGACTTCCGGGATGGCAGAGTGAGTTTTGTGCTTCCATCATTTATAATGGCTCCGGACAGTTACAAATTTCTTTTCATTTGATAATTTTCTTGTGCACTGCAGGTGAACATCATTGTTGCAACTTCAGTGTTGGAAGAAGGCTTAGATGTCCAAAGTTGCAATCTTGTGATAAGGTTTGATCCCTCGGCAACTGTTTGTAGCTTTATTCAGTCCCGTGGGCGTGCTAGAATGCAGAACTCACATTTTCTGATATTGGTAAAGAGGTAATTCCCATTTCCCCAGATTTCAAGCTTTTTACTGCACAACAATGGTTAACATTCTCTTCTGTCTTTTTTTTAGCGGTGATGCTTCCAGTATTGCTCAAGTAAAAAACTTCTTGTCTAGTGGAGAGACTATGAGACAACAGGCCCTCATCCATGCTTCGGTTCCATGTGCACCACTGGATAACTTATATATGGAAGCTTCTTACGAAGTTGAAACCACAGGAGCTATTGTGAACCTGAGTTCTAGTGTATCGTTACTTAACTTTTATTGCTCGCGGCTTCCAAGTGATGGGTGTGTTTCACGACATCGTTTGCTCTTTTTTCCTAGCATGGATATGATGATGATAACATATGCCATTGTTGTACAGGTTTTTCAAGCCAACTCCCAGGTTTAGGATTGACAAGGATTCATGTGTTTGCACTCTCCTCCTTCCCAGAGGCTGTCCAATCCAAACCGTTGTCGTCCAGGGAAATCCTAAACAACTGAGGCAACTGGTTTGCCTTGAAGCATGCAAGCAACTTCACAAGGTTGGAGCCTTGACAGATCATCTTGTGCCGGATATCGTCGTGGAAGAGAAAGATGCTCAACGAATTAGCAGTGCTGGTAATTGTGCTCTTATTTGTTCTATTTGCAAACTTATCTTTTGGCCTCTGTAACTAATATATTTATCATGTTTAGTCTTTGAAGAATATATTGAAGATGAAGTAAAATACGTTCCGCCAGAATTGGTTGGTCATGGCTCTAAAGATAGTACAACAACAACTTTGTACCACTGCTACATAATTGAGCTGAAGCCAGACTTCGATTATGATATAGAAACTCAAAATATTTTGCTTGCTCTGAGGACCGAGCTTGATTTTGGTAACGAGAATTTGAATTTGAATTTTGATTTAGATGGTGACAGGGGAAGTTTGAAAATTACAGTGAGATATATTGGAGTTATTGAGCTGAATCCTGAAGAGGTAAAATCCTGAATACTATAAAAATGCAAATTATCCAAGGTGGTTTTCTAATCATGGAATTGTGCGTGGTCAGGTTCTTCTTGGTCAGAGGTTTCAACTGACACTTCTCCGGGTTCTTATTGACCACAAGTTGAATAAACTATCCCAAGTGCTGGGTGAAATAGATCGAATGCATGAATGTGCAGTCTTTGATTACCTTCTGCTCCCGACTACAGGAGGATCACATAAAAATCCATCCATTGATTGGGAATGTGTTGTTGGTGCTGCGTATTATCCGCGTAGATGCAAAAAGCATTTGGACTCTTCTCCTCCTGCTCGTCTCCTGCGCACATTTAAGGATTCTGTTTGCACTTGTTTGATGGAAAATTGTTTGGTAATTACTCCGCACAACGACTGCATTTATTGCATCCATGGTATTTTTGATAAGTTGGATGGCAATTCTTTGCTTTCTTTGAAGAATGGACAAGTTCTTACTTACAAAGCATATTATCAACAACGGTTCGTAAATTTAATTTATTCTATTATCCTAAGATTTTCTGTGCATAGAAGGAGAAATTTACTATAGTTTTGTTACAGTCATAATATCACCTTACAAGCTGTGGAACAACCACTACTAAAGGGGAAGCGTGTGTTCTCTGCACAAAATTACCTTCAGCGTTACAGACAACATAAGGCAAAAGGTTTGTTAATTTTGTTATGTTATACATGAATTGATAAATTATTCAAATGTTATTATTACAATATTCTTTTTTTTCCAATTTTTCTTGTAGAATCGACCAATGCATCAGTCGAACTGCCTCCAGAGCTGTGTTATGTAATCACGGCTCCTATTTCTATTTCTTCCATATATTCATTCAGTTTTGTTCCGTCTATCATGCATCGGATTGAATCCTTGCTGTTGGCTGCAAATCTGAAACGAATTCTTGTGGATCACTGCACGCAAAATGGTGTAATTCCAACCATCAAGGTAATGCTATGCCTTTCTTCCGAGAACTGGTTTAATCTTGTCACTGATATCGAATCTTCTTTCCGTGTTCTTTACTGTGTATGTAAACTGTTCTCAAATACTATACTAGGTTTTGGAAGCAATTACAACCAAAGCTTGTAAAGAAAATTTTCATCTCGAGTCACTAGAGACTCTTGGAGACTCATTTTTGAAATATGCTGTTAGTCAACAGCTATTTAAAGCATATCCAAATCAACACGAAGGTCTCCTAACTATGAAGAGAGAAAAAATAATCTCTAATGCTTCCTTGTGCAAGCTAGGATGTGATCGGAAAATCAAGGTATGATTTGGAATCCTCTTCTACCTGAGGTAGCGTCTTGTTTCTTGTCTAAGTTGAGAGATTTGCTTCTAAATGATGACAGGGTTTTATTCGCAATGAACCATTTGATCCCAAAACATGGATTATCCCGGGAGATAACACCAACACCGACACCGGAGCTTATATTTTGAACGAAGAAATGTTTTCTTCTCGAAGAATGTTTTATGGCAGTGAGAGAAGGAAAATTAAAAGTAAGAGAGTTGCTGATGTAGTTGAAGCCTTAATAGGTGCATTTCTTGATTCAGGAGGCGAATCAGCAGCCTTATCATTTATGGATTGGATTGGTATTAAGTTCTGTTCCATTTATCTTCCTTACACCATGCCAATCCATGTAAATCCAGAGAAGATAGTGAATGTCAAATTTTTCGAGTCTGTGTTTAAATATAAGTTTAAGGACACTTCTCTTCTGGTTGAAGCACTCGTTCATGGCTCTTATCTGGTTCCTGAGATCCCTAGAAGCTACCAGGTAAAATTAATCTTAATCAATCTAAAAGGGGCATTAGTTCTCATGTTATGCATTCTAAATTCTTAATTGTTGCAGAGGTTAGAATTTCTGGGAGATGCTGTGCTTGATTACCTTATAACCTTGTACTTATACCATAAACATCCCGGCCTATCTCCTGGACTGTTGACTGATCTAAGGTCGGGATCAGTGAACAACGACTGCTATGCACAGGCTGCAGTTAAGGCCGGATTACATAAACACATTATCCATGCTTCTCAAGAACTTCAACGACAAATTTCCAACGCTGTTCAAAATCTCGAGAAATCATCCTCAGTATCATCTTTCGGTTGGGAATCAGAGATATTATTTCCCAAGGTAAGAAGATCAGTAGTATCTATCATCAGATGCAGAGTTAAAGTTTTTTTCTAAAATTGTGAGAATAATCAATTTATATATATATATATTTTTTTTTTAGGTTCTTGGAGATATTATTGAATCACTTGGTGGTGCGATATTTGTTGATTCTGGATATAACAAGGATGTTGTATTTCAATGCATAAGGCCTATTCTGGAGCCTATGATTACCCCGGAGACATTAACAATGCATCCAGTGAGGGAATTGAGTGAATTATGTCAAAGGGAAAATTATGTTAGGAAGAAAACAAAAGTTGATCGAACAAATGAAAAAGCTACCATTACTGTTGAGGTTGAAGCAAATGGTGTTGTTCATAAACATTCATCCTCTGTTACAGACAAAAAGACTGCAAAAAGATTAGCTTCCAAAGCTGTGCTGAAATCAATCAAGGAAAGCATGTCAAGCAACAGTAATACACGCAGAAGGAGTCTCATTTGAGGTTTCTAGAATCTTCTTTTCATCTCCAGAATCTTCTTTTCGCAAGTTTGGTTTACCTATGGAATATGTATACATTTTGTTGTTGTGGATATTTATTGTAAACTCGATAAATATCTAAAGTAATTGTTTATGAATATTGCTGGTGGTAAGCTTGAATCACGGTGAAATTTACTATTTTTATGGAAGGAAACTTGTTTTTTATTCGCAAGTTCAAAATTTGTTAATTTGAAAAAAAGAAAAAGAAAAAGGTTAAATTGTTTTTGGCAATAGCGGTGAAATTAACGGCATCTCTTCCAGATAATATTACTAGGTCTGATTTATCTCGGGACATTTAACATTTTTTACCCGTCTCTGCTGCGGAAGCTCATATCTCTTTCGTAAGTTTCTTCTCCAATGGAGGGAGTATTGCAGAGCTTCACAGCTCATCCAACAAAGCTTTTATCAGCTTATTCATCCAAGGAACCAAATCTTTCCTTACAACGTACAAGAAGAAATCATTTCAATCTGTTTTCTGTTGCGGAAGAAATTCCATTTTGTCCTTCCCTTATTCTAGTAATTCCAATTATCTTTCTTCCGTTGATTTCTCTTCCTGGCCGCAATCTTCTCCCGCGTTTTCTGGTGAGTAATGAACTTACTTATCTGCGAAAATGATTTTGCGGTTCTCCAATTTCTCTTTTCGTTTTTGGGTATGGTGGGTAAGTTGGAATTCTATTAGGTTCTCCATTTTTCTTAGTTTTCTGATGGTTAAATTATTTATTTTGACTGTTTTCTTTACAACGTGTGTTCTTCTTGTTTAAGGTCTCAATATCTTGTTTGCAGCCTCTGAGGCAGGAGTTAGTACTGAAACAAGTGAATGGGCATTGCAAGGTATGTACTACAAAGCTACTACCGATGGTAATTTTTCCACTGTGTCAAAAGAATTAAGTCCTTGGTTTTGTAGCTGCTATTATCCTTGGGAAAAATGTGTTCTTGGTTGAATCCATGGTGCTCTGGTGTATAATTCATCAGTAATTAGACAAGGTTGTGTGGGAGAAATTTTGTACTCTATACAAAGCCTAAAACTGAATATGATAATTTATGTTATGTGTAATTTCTTGCTCTTCTTAACAGTTTTGGTACTGTTAGGCAGATTTCTATGCTCTTAGGAAGGATGTAGAGAGTACCTCTGTGCTTGTAGAAGAAATTAGGGCTGCTGCTGGTCTAAAACAACTAGAAGACGATCTTGCAAAATTAGAAGCTGCTGCTGCAGATAGCTCTCTTTGGGATGATCGTGCTAAAGCTCAAGAAACACTTCAGGGTTTAACAGATATCAAAGAGAAAATAAAGCTTCTGAGTGATTTCAAAACACAGGTTTGAACTTCAGTCTTGTATACTAGTTGGATTGTTTGGTCCTTATTGTAGCTGTTATTAGAATATGAATGGTAGAGTAGTAATAAGAACCTATGTGATATTCGTCCCACATGAACGAGTTTATGTATCTTTTAACAATGTCAACTAGTTGATAGTAAATTTTGTCATGTCTATAGTAACCTGGTCTCTTAGCACTCAAAAGATTTTGAGGGACTGAATGGAACTAGACCCATAACAATAAGCTTGAAATCCAGTATATCTTCACAGAATTTATCTTCTTTTCTTTCCCTCTCTCTCACTCTCAAGGGCTCTTTTCATAGAGAATCTTGGTAATATGAGGAAAAGTAGTATTTTGAGAGGTGGAAATATTAGTTTCTCAAAAAAGTTATTAAAAGGAAACACAGTAACCATTATATCGGTCTAGCAAAAATTTGTTTTATATCTAAATATGAAGCTTTTATCAAAAGTTGCAATCGAATGATAATCTGAAGATCAACATATGTTAAAATAGAAAATATGTACCTTTTTTTTCATATTATAAATGATAAACTAAGTGGCTAAACCCCTACCAAAACTTGGGGGAAAAAATTGAAAATGTCTCCCGGCATAAATTTTTTGTTAGAAGTAGAGAAAGTTCTCTACTTCAAAATTTTTTTTGTTGGATTCTTATTAGATAAAGTTGTCTCTATACTTTGAAATCACATATTTTATTTTTATCTAATTATTTTCTTTTCTTTTAATTTTTTTTTTAATTTTTAAGTTATAAGTTGAATTATTTTTTTACCATAAATAAATTTTGAAACTTAAAATTTAAAATAATTACATACATAAATTAAATATTTAATTTTTAACATCGAAAATTAGTCAAGATGGGGTGAGAAAGAAAAGGAATCTACTTTTTGATAGTATGGAAAAAGAACGAAGAATTTCTGGCTGTGCACAGAAAAATTGGTAAAAGAAAAAGACAAGCATAATAATTAATCTTGGTCCACTTCAAAACTTCCATGCCAAGGAAGATGTTTTTTTTTCTTATTTCTTCTTCCGATTCTTTTTCTTTTTCTTTGTTTAATTTATTCGTAAATTTATTATATAATTTTTTTGAAAGATTAATGTTTTTTTTCTGACAAATTTTTTATGTCCCACATTCCTTGTGTAACACGTATTTTTAATTAACAAAAAAAAAATATATATATATATATATACTTTATGCATTATTTATTTATTTATATTGTTATTCATGTACTAAAAAAACTATCTCAAATTAATAAAGAATATTTAAATTATTTTTGTATATAATCCATTCTATATTCCACAAATAAAAAAAAAAGATTTTTACTTTTTAATAATATGTATACACACGTATTATTAATTTTGAAAAATTGTACATAATAATATTCAAAATGGGAAAGAATTAGAAATACGATCCTTGTGAAGTCAGCAGTCTATGGTATAATTGTTGGATTTTCTTTTGACGCAAATAAATCTTGGTTTCCAAAATCGGGTATCTTTATTAAGAATATACAAGGAAGAAAAAATAAAGAAAAAGTGGGTATTATATTTATTTTCATTCTTTTTTTCAATTTCAGAATTCGTCAGCATAGCATTATATATGACTGTGTAAGCACTGATTGGTCCTTTTTCTTTTAACATCATATAGAATTGAGTCATTGTGTACAGAAATTCCTTGATTGGCAAGCAAAAGATCCTTATATAATAGTCCTAACTTAATTCTTGATTATTAGTATCTCTATTCAATAGTTATTGGGGTGAGTGTGGTTTTTTTTACTTAGTCTGTAAGTTCAGGGCTTTTTTGGGCTTGTGAATTTTAAGTTTTGTTTTATTTTTTATCCTTTTTGTTGGAAAATCTTGTGTTTTTCTTGGGTTGATGGCGGCGGCTGGACGGTGTTGGCTTGGTTCGAAAGATTGAAGCTTCTTTAGTTGTTTTGTTCTTTTCTTGGTGTTATTGAGTACTTGATTTATTTCAGAGTTTTTTTGTTGAATTTGGGTTTATGTTTTTCTGATATAGGAATCAAGAAAGAAGAGAAATGGAGCCGATGAATGTGGAAATCAATGAAGGAACTGAACAAGTCTCTGCTGATCGTCTCCCATTTGCGAGAAAGTTGTCTTTCTTTCTTTGTTTATTTATTTATTTTTCTGTATCGAAAATTTAATTTAGTAATTTCAGAACGGATGTTTGGAATTTGTTTCTTGACTGTTTTTCCCTTTTCTTTGATTTTGATAGCTATCAGTTGGAGGCATTGGATGCAGCTATTAAGCAGAACACTATTGTGTTCTTGGAGACTGGTTCTGGGAAAACTCTTATTGCAGTCATGCTTCTGCGAAGCTATGCCTATTCTATTAGAAAGCCTTCTCCTTTCTATGCTGTTTTCTTGGTTCCAACCGTTGTTCTGGTCCAACAGGTTAGAACAAACAGTTGTTTCTTATGGATTCCTTTTAGTGGATTCCTTTTAGTTCTTTCATTCCTGTCCTTAATAAAAATGAAAAACTTGTTTTTCCTTTTTCTTTTTTCTTCTTCCCCTCCAATTTTAAGCATATTCTCCATGATTTTTAGGTACTGTCATTGAATGGTTAGATCTTGACCCCTATTTTTGTTTATATGTCTAATCATTCTCATTAACTACGATATCAGCAAAGCAATGTTCTGATGATGCACACTGATCTGAAAGTGGGAATGTATTGGGGAGAGAGAGGTGTTGATTACTGGAATGCTGAAACATGGAAAAAAGAAGTGGATGAACATGAGGTTCATTTTTATTTTCTTGTGGTTGCTTCAAAAGTTGAGATGAACCATGAAGAGTTGCCCTTGTGCATTTCCCCTCCCCCTTTTTATGCAAGTTCATGAAGGGAATTTTTCTTATACTTCAGGTACTTGTTATGACTCCAGCGATTCTACTTGATGCCTTGAGGCATAGCTTTTTGAAAATCGAAATGATTAAGGTTCTGATATTTGATGAATGCCACAATGCAAGAGGCAAACACCCCTATGCCTGCATTATGACGGTAAATCATATCTATACTCTTGTCATATATAAACTAGCTGAGTATGGATTGAATATGAATAATATCTCTCCTTTGGCCTAATGAATGAAAGGAGATACTTCTTACTCATCTTTTATTCATCTACCTAGGCTGATATTTATTCATGGTCCTAGGTTTTTCCTTGTTTTAATATACTTTGATTTGGTCATCATTCTTTATTTCTTTCCCAATATTTTCATAGGAATTTTACCATCGACTACTCAACTCCAAGAATTCAAACCTTCCTCGAATTTTTGGGACAACTGCTTCCCCTATCAAAGCAAAAGGTTTGCTTTGATGTCTTTTCTAGATAAATTTATTGTACCTTTGCAATTTAGTCTCCCAACTGATATGGTGCTTTGGTCAATTTAGGTTGTTACTCAGAGTTAGACTACTGGAAACAGATTCAGGATCTTGAGAAACTTATGCATTCAAAGGTTGCTAGCTTTTTTTTTTAGAACTTATCTAACTTGAAAGACAAAAAGGAACTTCATCATCATTATTTCTTAATTTGTTCATTGCTTCTGAATGTTATAATTTTCATCTTATGTAAATATTAATATATTTTTTTTTCCTGTGAATGAAGATCTATACATGTACCAGTGAATCTGTCCTTGCAAAACATATTCCGTTTTCAGAAGCAAAGCTGAAATCCTATGAACACAGAGATCTCCCGTACCATTTATTTGAAGCTGTAGCAAATGAACTGCAGATGCTGAAGATTAAGGTATCCACGAAATTTTGCTTATCTTTGTCTCTTTGCAAACATAACATGGAATTTGTAGTTGTTATGTACTTGTTTCATTTCCTACAAAGTAACTGTTTGAAGTTGAAATGTGTTCCTCTGCGAAAAGTATTAACTTTATCCGGCTTCCTATCAGCATGAGTATTCTTTAGGAGAAGCAGTTCTTGTTGAATCTACTGCTGAATCTACAAGCAAAAGATTAGTTAAGATTCTCTCAATGTTGTTATTCTGTTTGAGCGAGCTGGGAATTTGGTTGGCTTTGAAGGTACTTTTTTCACAAGCATGTTTATAAATGTTGCTTCCTTGATGAAGTGTTAGATTCCAGTAATTTTATGTTTTTTCCTTTTGTAAATTAGGCAGCAGAGTTCTTATCTTCAGGAAGAGCAGATATGTTCGCGTGGGAGAAAACAGATGTGCACGGAGAAACGCTCATAAAAAAGTTCTGTTTGGATGCTGTCAAGGTCATCTCATCACGGATACCAACTGGTACTCTTTTGTTCACAAATTCTTAGTATATTATAATTTTTCATTTAATTTTTTTATCCCAAACAATTATTCTTAGCTGTTTTCTACTGTTATGGTAGGACTGTCGAGGAATGCAAAGACTAATGTGGATGCTGGTTATCTAACTTGGAAAGTAATCTGCCTTGTTGAATCACTTCTCGAATACAGGTTTGTTTCATGTTTGGATAACATTTACAGCATTTAAGTAAGTGTCCAAGATTTTGAAATTTATTTGCTAATTTATTGTGGCAGGGAGGTGAGGGATTTGAGATGTATTGTTTTCGTTGAGAGGATTATCACAGCAATAGTTCTTAAAAATCTATTGAATGAGTTGCTTCCTGAGTTAAGTGGATGGAAAACAGCATACACAGCAGGATCTAATTCTTGGACACAGTCCCAAAGTAAGAAAGAACAAAGTACAACTATTGAAGACTTCCGGGATGGCAGAGTGAGTTTTGTGCTTCCATCATTTATAATGCTCCGGACAGTTACAAATTTCTTTTCATTTGATAATTTTCTTGTGCACTGCAGGTGAACATCATTGTTGCAACTTCAGTGTTGGAAGAAGGCTTAGATGTCCAAAGTTGCAATCTTGTGGTCAGGTTTGATCCCTCAGCAACTGTTTGTAGCTTTATTCAGTCCCGTGGGCGTGCTAGAATGCAGAACTCACATTTTCTGATATTGGTAAAGAGGTAATTCCCATTTCCCCAGATTTCAAGCTTTTTACTGCACAACAATGGTTTTAACATTCTCTTCTGTTTTTTTTTTTTTTATTTTTAGGGGTGATGCTTCCAGTATTGCTCAAGTAAAAAACTTCTTGTCTAGTGGAGAGACTATGAGACAACAGGCCCTCATCCATGCTTCGGTTCCATGTGCACCACTGGATAACTTATATATGGAAGCTTCTTACGAAGTTGAAACCACAGGAGCTATTGTGAACCTGAGTTCTAGTGTATCATTACTTAACTTTTATTGCTCGCGGCTTCCAAGTGATGGGTGTGTTTCAAGGCATCGTTTGCTCTTTTTTCCCCGCATGGTTATGATGATGATAACATATGCCATTGTTGTACAGGTTTTTCAAGCCAACTCCCAGGTTTGTTATTGACAAGGATTCATGTGTTTGCACTCTCCTCCTTCCCAGAGGCTGTCCAATCCAGACCGTTGTCGTCCAGGGAAATCCTAAACAACTGAGGCAACTGGTTTGCCTTGAAGCATGCAAGGAACTTCACAAGGTTGGAGCCTTGACAGATCATCTTGTGCCGGATATCGTCGGGGAAGAGAAAGATGCTCAACGAATTAGCAGTGCTGGTAATTGTGCTCTTATTTGTTCTATTTGCAAACTTATCTTTTGCCCTCTGTAACTAATATATTTATCATGTTTAGTCTTTGAAGAATATATTGAAGATGAAGTAAAATACGTTCCGCCAGAATTGGTTGGTCATGGCTCTAAAGATAGTACAACAACAACTTTGTACCACTGCTACATAATTGAGCTGAAGCCATACTTCGATTATGATATAGAAACTCAAAATATTTTGCTTGCTCTGAGGACCGAGCTTGATTTTGGTAACGAGAATTTGAATTTGAATTTTGATTTAGATGGTGACAGGGGAAGTTTGAAAATTACAGTGAGATATATTGGAGTTATTGAGTTGAATCCTGAAGAGGTAAAATCCTGAATACTATAAAAATGCAAATTATCCAAGGTGGTTTTCTAATCATGGAATTGTGCGTGGTCAGGTTCTTCTTGGTCAGAGGTTTCAACTGACACTTCTCCGGGTTCTTATTGATCACAAGTTGAATAAACTATCCCAAGTGCTGGGTGAAATAGATCGAATGCATGAATGTGCAGTCTTTGATTACCTTCTGCTCCCGACTACAGGAGGATCACATAAAAATCCATCCATTGATTGGGAATGTGTTGTTGGTGCTGCGTATTATCCGCGTAGATGCAAAAAGCATTTGGACTCTTCTCCTCCTGCTCGTCTCCTGCGCACATTTAAGGATTCTGTTTGCACTTGTTTGATGGAAAATTGTTTGGTAATTACTCCACACAACGACTGCATTTATTGCATCCATGGTATTTTTGATAAGTTGGATGGCAATTCTTTGCTTTCTTTGAAGAATGGACAAGTTCTTACTTACAAAGCATATTATCAACAACGGTTCGTAAATTTAATTTATTCTATTATCCTAAGATTTTCTGTGCATAGAAGGAGAAATTTACTATAGTTTTGTTACAGTCATAATATCACCTTACAAGCTGTGGAACAACCACTACTAAAGGGGAAGCGTGTGTTCTCTGCACAAAATTACCTTCAGCGTTACAGACAACATAAGGCAAAAGGTTTGTTAATTTTGTTATGTTATACATGAATTGATAAATAATTCAAATGTTATTATTACAATATTCTTTTTTTTCCAATTTTTCTTGTAGAATCGACCAATGCATCAGTCGAACTGCCTCCAGAGCTGTGTTATGTAATCACGGCTCCTATTTCTATTTCTTCCATATATTCATTCAGTTTTGTTCCGTCTATCATGCATCGGATTGAGTCCTTGCTGTTGGCTGCAAATCTGAAACGAATTCTTGTGGATCACTGCACGCAAAATGGTGTAATTCCAACCATCAAGGTAATGCTATGCCTTTTGGATGCCTTTCTTCCGAGAACTGGTTTAATCTTGTCACTGATATGATATCGAGTCTTCTTTCCGTGTTCATTATTGTGTATGTAAACTGTTCTCAAATACTATACTAGGTTTTGGAAGCAATTACAACCACCGCTTGTGAAGAAAATTTAAATCTCGAGTCACTAGAGACTCTTGGAGACTCATTTTTGAAATATACTGTTAGTCAACAGCTATTTAAAGCATATCCAAATCAACACGAAGGTCTCCTAACTATGAAGAGAGAAAAAATCATCTCTAATGCTTCCTTGTGCAAGCTAGGATGTGCTCGGAAAATCAAGGTATGATTTGAAATCCTCTTCTACCTGAGGTGCCTGTCTTGTTTCTTGTTTAAGTTGAGAGATTTGCTTATAAATGATGACAGGGTTTTATTCGCAATGAACCATTTGATCCCAAAACATGGATTATCCCGGGAGATAACACCAACACCGACACCGGAGCTTATATTTTGAACGAAGAAATGTTTTCTTCTCGAAGAATATTTTATGGTAGTGAGAGAAGGAAAATTAAAAGTAAGAGAGTTGCTGATGTAGTTGAAGCCTTAATAGGTGCATTTCTTGATTCAGGAGGCGAATCAGCAGCCTTATCATTTATGGATTGGATTGGTATTAAGTTCTGTTTCATTTATCTTCCTTACACCATGCCAATCCATGTAAATCCAGAGAAGATAGTGAATGTCAAATTTTTTGAGTCTGTGTTTAAATATAAGTTTAAGGACACTTCTCTTCTGGTTGAAGCACTCGTTCATGGCTCTTTTCTGGTTCCTGAGATCCCTAGAAGCTACCAGGTAAAATGAATCTTAATCAATCTAAAAGGGGCATTAGTTCTCATGTTATGCATTCTAAATTCTTAATTGTTGCAGAGGTTAGAATTTCTGGGAGATGCTGTGCTTGATTACCTTATAACCTTGTACTTATACCATAAACATCCCGGCCTATCTCCTGAACTGTTGACTGATCTAAGGTCGGGATCAGTGAACAACGACTTCTACGCACAGGCTGCAGTTAAGGCCGGATTACATAAACACATTATCCATGCTTCTCAAGAACTTCAAAGACAAATTTCCAACGCTGTTCAAAATCTCGAGAAATCATCGTCAGTATCATCTTTCGATTGGGAATCAGAGATATTATTTCCCAAGGTAAGAAGATCAGTAGTATCTATCATCAGATGCAGAGTGAAAGTTTTTTTCTAAAATTGTGAGAATAATCAATTTATATATATATATATATCTTTTTTAGGTTCTTGGAGATATTATTGAATCACTTGGTGGTGCGATATTTGTTGATTCTGGATATAACAAGGACGTTGTATTTCAATGCATAAGGCCTATTCTGGAGCCTATGATTACCCCGGAGACATTAAAAATGCATCCAGTGAGGGAATTGAATGAATTATGTCAAAGGGAAAAATATGGTATGAAGAAACCAAAAGTTGATCGAACAAATGAAAAAGCTACCATTACTGTTGAGGTTGAAGCAAATGGTGTTGTTCATAAACATTCATCCTCTGTTACAGACAAAAAGACTGCAGAAAGATTAGCTTCCAAAGCTGTGCTGAAATCAATCAAGGAAAGCATGTCAAGCAAACAGTAATACACGCAGAAGGAGTCTCATTTGAGGTTTCTAGAATCTTCTTTTCGATCTCCAGAATCTTCTTTTCGCAAGTTTGGTTTATATATGAAATATGTATACAGTTTTTGTTGTGGAGGTATGAATATTGCTTGTTGTAAGCTTGAATTGTGGTAAAATTTACAATTTTTATGGAATGAAACTTGATTTTTATTCGCAAGTTTTTTAAGTTCAAAATTTGTTAATTTGAAAAAAAGAAAAAAAAGGTTTATTTTTTTTTTGGGCAATAACGGTGAAATTAACGGCATCTCTTCCAGATAATATTACAAGGTCTGATTTTTCACGGGACATTTAACGTTTTTACCCGTCTCTGCTGCGGAAGCTCATATCTCTTTCGTAAGTTTCTTCTCCAATGGAGGGAGTATTGCAGAGCTTCACAGCTCATCCAACAACGCTTTTATCAGCTTATTCATCCAAGGAACCAAATCTTTCATTACAACGTACAAGAAGAATATCATTTCAATCTGTTTTCTTTTGCGGAAGAAATTCCATTTTGTCCTTCCCTTATTCTAGTAATTCCAGTTATCTTTCCTCCGTTGATTTCTCTTCCTGGCGGCAATCTTCTCCCGCGTTTTCTGGTGAGTAATGAACTTACTTATCTGCGAAAATGATTTTGTGGTTCTCCAATTTCTCTTTTCGTTTTTGGGTATGGGGTAAGTTGGAATTCTATTAGGTTCTCAATTTTTCTTAGTTTTTCTGATGGTTAAATTATTTATTTTGACTGTTTTCTTTACAACGTGTGTTCTTCTTGTTTAAGGTCTCAATATCTTGTTTGCAGCCTCTGAGGCAGGAGTTAGTACTGAAACAAGTGAATGGGCATTGCAAGGTATGTACTACAAAGCTACTACCGATGGTAATTTGTCCACTGTGTCAAAAGAATTAAGTCCTTGGTTTTATAGCTGCCATTATCCTTGGGAAAAATGTGTTCTTGGTTGAATCCATGGTGCTCTGTGTATAATTCATCAGTAATTAGACAAGGTTGTGTGGGAGAAATTTTGTACTCTATACAAAGCCTAAAACTGAATATGATAATTTATGTTATTTGTAATTTCTTGCTCTTCTTAACAGTTTTGGTACTGTTAGACAGATTTCTATGCTCTTAGGAAGGATGTAGAGAGTACCTCTGTGCGTGTAGAAGAAATTAGGGCTGCTGCTGGTCTAAAACAACTAGAAGAAGATCTTGCAAAATTAGAAGCTGCTGCTGCAGATAGCTCTCTTTGGGATGATCGCGCTAAAGCTCAAGAAACACTTCAGGGTTTAACAGATATCAAAGAGAAAATAAAGCTTCTGAGTGATTTCAAAACACAGGTTTGAACTTCAGTCTTGTATACTAGTTGGATTGTTTGGTCCTTATTGTAGCTGTTATTAGAATACAAATGGTAGAGTAGTAATAAGAACCTATGTGATATTCGTCCCACATCCTAACTAAAATGAAAATGAAGTGAATGTGCAATAGTACATGAGAACGAGAACGAGTTTATGTAATTATAATAACTTAGGTATCTTTTAACAATGCCAATTAGTTGATAGTGAATTTTGTCATGCCCATAGTATGTAGTATAGTCTTGCAGGTCTGGATTGTGATAATTAGTAAGAGTATAATAGCTAGCTCATATTGTGGGAATTAAGTGATTCACATTGTGGGTGCAAGCTACTCCCAAAGTCTCGGTCCTAACACGGACGTTAGACCTTAAAAGGGTGAAATGAACCTAAATACACATTCACGACATGGGCTTGGGGGTGTAGGTTGTGACAGGTTAGCATGTTAGAAAAGATATGGTCATGAAGAATTTTATTTGTGCTCTGACTGATGATATAAGGGAAGAACAATGTTATATTGCTGTTGATCCCTAGAAATCACTCAAACTTCTGTACCTCTTTGTTTCAAAAGTTTCATGTGGTGTACACAGTTAGAACTAAAGATGGTTACTCAGATATCTAAAGAGTCTAAAGAGATAAAGGAAAAATAACTTCCTGCAGGTTGAAGATGCAGAAACTATAATTAAGCTTACTGAGGAGATGGACTCTATTGATACAGGACTTCTTCAAGAGGCTGCTGCCGTTGTTAAGGACTTGAACAAAGCATTGGATCTATTTGAGTTGACTCAGCTTCTATCTGGTCCCTATGATAAAGAAGGTGCAGTCATTAGTATCTCAGCTGGTGCAGGTGGTACTGATGCACAGGTAATTCTTCTTTCAAATTCTGAACAAAAAGTTTCAACTTTTAAAGTGGTTATTATGCCCGAGAAAATTTTGTTTTGTTTTCTCTCTTGTCTTCCTGCTGTGTACATTTTGTAAACATGAGCCACTTTTCAGGTATCTTGTGATTTATGGCATTGTTCTAAAAGTTTCCCTTGTTTAGAGAAAATAGAAGAAAAGATATATTAGAACATAACAATTGGATTCAAGGAGGCGTGTATTAGATGTTTATTGAAAATGTTCTCGAATTGAATGATGGATTATTTATGTTTTTTTTCTTCTTCTTAATTATTCCTAGTTTATGTAAAATCTTCTGATAAACTCCACTGCAGGATTGGGCTGACATGCTCCTCAGGATGTATGTAAGATGGGGAGAAAAGCAAAGGTATAAGGCGAAAGTTGTTGAGAAATCAATGGGAGAGGAAGCTGGAATAAAGTCTGCTACTATTGAAGTTGAAGGCCGGTATGCTTATGGTTATCTGTCTGGGGAAAAGGGTACTCATCGCATTGTAAGGCAGTCACCTTTTAATGCCAAGGGCCTTCGCCAGGTAAATTTTTGAATTATCCATTTTTGTGTAGTGATATGTAAGAATATTCTCATTATTAGTTTTCATTTTGTGCAGACAAGTTTCTCTGGGGTGGAGGTCATGCCTCTTATTCCTGAAGAGTCAATGGCCATTGAAATACCTGAAGAAGACTTGGAAATCACTTTTTCTAGGGCAGGTGGGAAAGGAGGACAAAATGTTAATAAGGTTGAAACAGCAGTTCGCATCACTCATATCCCAACTGGTGTAACTGTACGTTGCACAGGTAAATCAACAAGAGATCTTATTATGCAACCTCTTACGTTACACGCTTGCATCCATTCCAAATGAATGTTGATTAGATACCATTTGCTTGAATGCTAGATTGCTAGGACTAAGTTCAAAATGAGTTCCATCCGTTTCAATCTCATGCATTACAAACTCTTTTTGACAATAGTAAATCTGTTCCATTACAGAAGAGAGAAGTCAGATAGCAAACAAAACCAAGGCTCTAAGCAGGCTGAAAGCTAAACTATTGGTCATAGCAGAGGAACAGAGAGCATCTGAGATCAAGCAAATTAGGGGTGATGCAGTGAAAGCAGAATGGGGACAACAAATAAGAAACTATGTATTCCATCCATACAAACTTGTGAAAGATGTTCGAACAGGATATGAGACCTCAGACATTGTTTCTGTAATGGATGGTGAGTTGGAACCCTTCATTAAAGCTTACCTCAAGTATAAATACAGTTCATCAATGTCTGCTAATCAAGAAGTGTAATGAACATGAACATAGTCAGTCACATGTAAGTATATTTATTTGTTTATGACCTTTTTGTGAAGAACAAAATACATAATCTTTGCATTGGTATATATACTGCAACATATACCTTCGTAGTTTTTTTTTTCCCTTTTAAGAAGAATTTACTCTAAGCCACTTGATTGTGGCTCCAAAAGGCCTAAATTATTTACCTTCCCTTTAAAATAACATTCATACAGACATAAAAAAAGAAAAGGATTCTGAGTGTAAGAAATGAAGTAAATCCAGAAGCAATTTCTAGAAGCTAAGTCCTAATTTCCTCAATAATCACAAGATTTTCGTATGAAATTCTTTCAAGAGGGAAACAAGAAATTCTAGAGCAGTTCAATTGGGGAAGAACTGGAAAGGAAAAAAAAGAGGATGGTTAGTAGTAGTACTCTCTGGTGCCTCTGTTTATAGGTCAACCAAATGCTTGATTCTGGGGTGGCTGCTCAATGTAGCTCAACTTTCTGCTGTTGCTGGGAGAACTGGATGACACATTCTGGGATGATTTTTTTTTTTTTTTTTGGCTGCTTCGACACCATTCAGTCTTATTTGTGTGAATCAAATGGTTTCATTCTTCCTTCTTACCAAAGAGTAAGCCCACTGAGTATGTATTTCCTTGGTGTGCAGCTGCCTCAACCCTTCTTTCTCCAACCTAAAGCAATTCACAGCACAAAAAGTTGGAGTTGGAAATAAAGTGTAAAAAGTCTGTATGCGTCAATAGCCTAAAAAGTGAAAGTTAAGTAAAATAGTTTAATATAGCCCCTTCATTTTGTAACTATTAAAAATTCAAAAAATTCAAAACCAAGTTACCCGGTCTCTTAGCACTCAAAAGATTTTGAGGGACTGAATGGAACTAGACCCATAACAATAAGCTTGAAATCCAGTATATCTTCACAGAATTTATCTTCTTTTCTTTCCCTCTCTCTCACTCTCAAGGGTTCTTTTCAAAGAGAATCTTGGTAATATGAGGAAAAGTATTTTGATAGGTGGAAATATTAGTTTCTCAAAAAAGGTATTAAAAGGAAACACAGTAACCATTATATCGGTCCAGCAAAAAAATGATTTATATCTAAATACGAAGCTTTTATCAAAAGTTGCAATCGAATGATAATCTGAAGATCAACATATGTTAAAATAGAAAATATGTACCTTTTTTTCATATTATAAATGATAAACTAAGTGGCTAAACCCCTACCAAAACTTGGGGGAAAAAATTGAAGATGTTCCACAAAGGCAAAGAAGATAAATACCTTGTCCATAAGCCAAAATCCGACAGTTGGCAGATACTGTATCAAATACATAACAGCAAGTACTGGCTGCAAAGTTCAAAATTAAGTCATCAAAAGAATGAGACAGAAAGAAATCAACAATCTCAAGACAGGCTGCTTCTTAGTGAATATATTCCCCTGAATTTGAGGAATTAGCAACCTAAAGCAAAACATCATTTATAAGCTCATAAACCTGCAAGCCAATGGAAAAAAACCGAACTCCAAGATACACATGCAGTGATGTCTCTACATAAAGTAGAGATGAACTTCAGATTCCCTATCTTCTCTCATCTATTTCTTGAGATTTTGTCATGTGTTCAAATCAAGTGCTCCAATACAGTAAGTACATGAAGAGATAAATGCTAATATTTGACAAAACAGTTCGATTAAAAAGTTATTAACAAATGCCTGAAAGCCAATTAGAAAACTATTTTGCAAGTAGAAAAATTTAACTGGTAAAATCATCTTCAGAGAGCAGTCTATACCTATAAGCAGTTCTGAATAGGACATCCATAATACTCATGTCACTAACATCTATGCTAATTTTATTATCACTTAACAATGGGGAATTATGTAAGCACCCTCGTAACAGTATCTTGTTTATCCTTTGTGAATGAAAATGTCTCCAGGCATAAATTTTTTGTTAGAAGTAGAGAAATGAAAAGGAATGTTATAAAAGCCACCCCTGCAAAGAATTTGTGTGCCTACTACTACGTGAAAGATGCCAACTCAATTGTGCATAAAAAAGAACTGCCACTTGACAACAAAATGTGGGGTTTCAGTTTACAAAAGTAATTCATGTATGACTGGTTTCCCAAATGTTTGACCAAGGTGGACTTAATAGGGAGTTGGAATCAAGCATGTATAGTAAATTGGAAGACAACTCGTACGGGAGGATTACATATATATCATGGCAATTCTTAAAGGTGGAAAATGCAGAGCCTGGAAAAAAATAAAAAGGAATGGAGAAAACACAAAATGCAAACAGACTCCTCAAAGTACCTCTGTAATTATGTTAGATTAGTATCAATGAATCCAAATTTCAGCAACAAATAGCTAAAATATTTAGGCTAGCAGTTTTCCAAGGCAGTCTTAAACAAATAAACCTTGTGTAGTTTGAAGCAAAATATGAAGTCTCAAGTAAAACAAGTTCCAAAAGAATCCTAGATACCGTAATGCAAGTCCAAAACAGCCATTCGTGTCAGTGCTGTGAAATGGTATCACTATTTATTTGGTTACCTGATATGATATCCAAACTTCTTTTAAACCATGGCTTGCAGCAATAATGGTCAGCTCTGCACACCTCTCTGACAAAACACGCTTCTGGAGGGAAAAAAGAGGAAAACTTAAGTGCTCAGTTGTATGAGAGTATAAAGTATGAGATCAGAATCTGTCATTCTCAGTGGTTATACATACTTCCAGAGTGTTCTCCTCTGATGAGGTGCCCACTTCAGGAGTACTTTGTGTTTTTATCGGTCCCGGACAAACAACAGTTACCTTGATTCCTTTCTCATAGAGCTGAATGACAGAAGGATAAAATGAACACAGATGAAGGAAATATAAACCAAAGAGCAACACATATCATGTGAATTTCATAAAAGGAGGAAAAAAAATACTAAAAAATGAAGGACATGGAACAGGGAAGATCATTTTTATGGTTATCCAAAAAAACAATAGTGGTTTAATCTGAGGTTCAGGTAAAAGATTATTCACTATATCACAGACAGGACCCAGGAATCATGTCACTTAGTAAGTAACCTTTAAACATAAACTAGTGTTCCAAAGTTGGATCAACTAAAAGCCCAAGACTTAAAAGGAAAATAAAGTAAAGTGGTTTGAATTTCAGCATGAAACTTCTCTGCACTGATACTTATCAACTAAGTGAGGTAGAAAGTCAATTTACATAATTTGGCAGTATAAAATAAAATTGAAAAATATCATGCACTAATATATGATGGAAAAAAGTTATCAGATTTTGGAAACCGCAAAAAGAAACAATCTCAAAAGGTTAAGAGCATTATACAGATCACATTCTCTGTTTTTATGCAGATCCAACCCCATGTTTACCTCAGAGCGCAAGGAATGAAAGTACCCATTTAGTGCAAATTTAGAAGCAGAATACACAGCTTGCCCTGGTGCAGGTGCCTTTCCTGCAGCACTACTCATCTGCATGGAAGAATAAATTAAACAAAAAATAATGCTGAAAACTAATAAGAAATAAGCTACTACCATTGGGAGTGTTTTGTGAAATAGCATTAACCATGATCGAAAATTCATTTCTTTAATTCTCAAAAAAAGTTAAATTTTCACCTTATTTAAAAGTTTAAACTCATAGAAAGAGTTAAATTTCAAAATTTATACATTTACTATGTATATCCCTTTAGATGTAGCCTAAACACATTTTAGTGACAAGTCAATCATGCAACTAATCCGTAATAAATAGGGTGGAGAGAAGACTTGAACTTGGGACTCCATAGCAGAAATTTAACACAAAACACAGCAAGAGGTTCATATGATTTACTGAAATATGCATACCAAAAATAACCAGCCATCCCATAAACACATAACAAAGAGAAATCTTATTTTGATATAAACACTTAATAATCAATAGCACCACATACCACAACGAAGTGTCCTCTTCCACGCTTCAACATGTGAGGTGCAAGCAGTCGCGTAAGAGAGATTGGCCCCACAACATTTACATCGATGGTTGCCTAATAAGAAAATAGATCCTTAGATGCTTGCTTGAAGTAAAGATGATAAAAGATAAAAAAGCTTATGCTTTTAACTTGCAACCACTAGGCAATTTAATTGAACTAATCCTATATAATTACCCCTAAAGCTGACTTGGGAGTACTGTTTAGATAATACTCTCCATTGAAAAAGGACACAACTTTCCTAATCAATCTTTAGTAGTTTAAAATTAGAGAAATGGAACAGACACACATTGTATCTAGTCAAACAAATCTTTCAAGGCACAAACACAGAGGCATACTCTAAATCTTGAGATATGGGAACAAAATTTATGCCAAAAGATATGGAGAAAATAAGCACAAGCAAAAATCTCAGGGAGCAAAATAGTAGAAAACCTTAAATAAATTACACTTCCTGTTGTTAGACAAGATAGAATACCTCAGAAATATGAATTGAAATAATTAATACACATGGTTCTTCTTTTCTCAGTTCATAAGAATTGAGGATCAAACCTGACCTAAACAATCCACACTAAAGAATTATTCAAATGAAGATTCATATACAGTAATAATTTCAACCACGCCTTAACAAAAGTAAGTTACCTTGAGACTTTGTTCTGTCACATCTAGAGCTGACGATTTCTGCAAAAGAGAAGATCATTATGTACCTTGTAATATAATTAAAACAAAAGTAAAATGAGCACAAAGAACTCTTTGGCAAACTCTAAGAGTACGAGCTTTACTATGTTTTATCATTGACTTGCTTGTGCAAGCAAATAATAATGAACTATAAATCACTTGCTTTATATTTTGCAATAAATATGACATACAGGTCGCTCAAAGGCTGCATTGTGGATAAGATAGTCCACACCGGAACCATCAAAAAATGATTCAGCTTTCTGTACAGCCTCTGCAAGCTTACTCTCTCCCGAAGTTAAATCCAGAGGTAAAATAATCACATCATCCGGTGCATGTTTTCCTGATTTCCATCCACATATGAAGGAGGATATGAAAAGGAAAGGATATTTAAGAATCCAAAGAAATGAAGAAATGGAGTATGTACCTGCTAATTGGCTCTTGACACGCTGTAATTCAGCCTCGTTTCGTGCTGAAATAATAAGTTTTGCACCTAAAGTTGCTAGTCTTTTAGCAAGAACTTCCCCTGTGCCATTTGAGGAAAGAGAAAACAAATGTTACACAACCTAATAAAAGGTAAAGGTCTATACAAACATATATTCAAGGAGGAAACACGTCTTCTTTTAGTTCAGACACTAAAACCTAGTATTCTTGCAAACATAGCATAAACATCCATCTTAAATCTTGAAACAAAGAATTCAAGAAATCAAAGGGAGAAAACATACCAATACCACGGCTGGCTCCGGTAATCCAAATAACCTATTTCAGACATTCATTTATTCGAGTAAAACATTAATAATATCCCAAACAATAAACCAATAGTTAAAAAAAAATCAGCTTTCAAATTCATTTCTCAAATAAATCACAGAATTTAAAACACCTTATCTTCAATTTCTTCGCGCTTAACATGTCTTCTAGACAACAATGTGAAATCTCCTGAAAATACATCAAACAGACAATTTAAAATTCAATAATCAGCTTCATAAAAACCGAAAAATAGAGTGATGAAATCATCGATCAACGCTAAAAATACCACTCACCATCAGCTTTATAAAAACCGTAAAACAGAGTGATGATCGAACCGATACAAAACAACGCCAAAAGAGGAGCCAACATTTTTCTGATTCCTGATGATTGAAGAAGAAGAAGAAGAAAAGAAAGAGTGAGAGAGATAACTACCGTTTCGGAAAAAAAATAATATTAATTGGGAACCGCATAGGATTCTGGAAACGGTCCAATGTTTTCCTCCGATTATTTCTAATCTGACTGTAATTTGTGAGAATCTTTCCCCCTTTTATCAATATATATTTTTTATTTTATATCTTTCTTGATTAAAGTATATAATTATTTCATGTATTTCTTCAAAATTTTAAATTTAAAATAAAAATTATTAATTATAATTTTATTATAAAATTTGAGTTTAATAGATATATTAATCACCTAAAAAAACTGAATTTTTATAATTTTTTTTAAAAAAACTCAAACTATTTAAATATTTTGGATGAAAAAAATAGAAAAAACATAGTTAAATACTAAATCAACAAACCAGGTTTGTAGCACTTGTACGTGACGCTCCTTAAGTTGTACACCAATTTGCTACAAGCCCAACCAAAACCCCCTCAAGAAATTAAGCAAGTGTTTTCTCCCACCTTTTCGGCTACGCACAGAGAGGAGGATTCAAGAAAGCTTACACATTCTTTCAATGGCGGCTAGGAATGCACTTCTCAAGCACTTTAGAGTGAACGCTCGTCTTTCACAGCAACCACTTCTCCAAAACCCTAAAGGGTTTATCGGAGGCGTATTTTCCAGTTTTCTCAGACGTCAAAACTTCTCCGAGGATGTTAAGGGTTCGTTTCTTGACAAGTCTGAGGTCACCGACCGGGTCGTCACTGTCGTTAAGAACTTCCAAAAAGTTGAGCCCTCCAAGGTAAGATTTACTGTTTGATATGTGTTATCTTTAGTGGGAAAGAGGGGATTTTTGTGGGGGTTCAGATTTAGGGTATGCTAGGGCTTTGTATGATGAGAAAAGAAAATGTTCCCGGGAATGGATTTAAAGATGTAAATTTGTGTAATAATTTTAGGGATTGTATAGGAGGAATAGCTAGAATTAGAGACCTAAATTGAGTATGCTGGATTAATTTTATTTCTTGATCATTCTATCGGTGAAAGTTTGTGTATTTTTTTTTAAGTTTTAGAATTTCACTTCAATAGTTTCTATCATTTTTATCTGAATCTGGAAATTGTAAATATGTAAGGTTAGTGAGTTTGAAGATTATGATGTAACATAACAGTAAGAATACATTGATAAAAAGAATGCTTATGGAATGACTTTTGTGTATCCTAAATTTCATCCGAAACCATTCATATTCACTAGTGAACTAAAATGTGAAAACTTTTGTGTTATAAGAACATCTTAATAGTTTGAAACAAGAGTTTTTGTACCAAAATATTGTAGATTTGTGCAAATGGCCTTCGGGGCTAAGTGAGATTTGTTGACTTTCATATTTTTATCCGGCTTAGTTTTATGTTTAATGTCCATCATTTTGAGACTTATCAATTGTCTCTTCAACCTTCTCTGCCACAGGAGACGAGAATAGCATATGTAAGATTCATTTTTGAACTGAATTTGCGGCGATTTCTGCTTGAAGTATTTCTAGATATTTGCTATTCTATTCCCCTTGGTATAAAGATGATTGTAATGCTTTTAACTGACCCTGTCGGAAACTGTTAATGTGAAATGGATTATTATATACTTTTGCCTTGTTCGGTATTTCTATCTTGCTTATACTATCGGTTGTGTTTGTATTTATGAATTCTGCTGCCCTTCTTTATAAGCTATCTGTCTGCTTCTTGGTTTGCAAAACTAGGAAATAATTCATGATTGGTTCATCCTTTGTTTAAGGAGTAAAATAAAGCCATGATTCTTTTGCATCCATTCGACTTCTTGACAGGTTACCCCAAGTGCACATTTCCAAAATGATCTTGGTTTGGATAGTTTGGACACAGTGGAAATCGTAATGGCTCTTGAAGAAGAGTTCGGATTTGAAATCCCAGATAATGAAGCAGAAAAGATCAGTAGCATTAATCTAGCTGTTGACTTCATTGCATCTCATCCCCAGGCAAAGTAGAAGCCACTTCATTGCTTCATTTTCTGTCCACCCTTTTCATTAAAAACAAAATTTTACCTTATCATTTTTGTTCCTTTTTATTTTGAATTTGACTCTACATGAGTTGTAATTTAACTATTTGGTGATATACTTTACTGTTCTTTTGCACTTTTGTTGATGATGGAAGTTACATAAGTATAAGCAATAAATCCCAATTGTTAACTGGGCTTAAAAAGTTCATCTCTTTGGCCATTGTAGTTTTTCATTCTCAGTAATTTGCAGCTTTTGACTTCTGTAAATGTGTTTCTTCTAAATTCTTGCAACCATTACAGGTATTGGTATAAATTACATACATAAACAGTGATAAAGCTTTTAAAAAAAATATATCTAAAATATTTTCCTGGCTGGCGGATTTTCAAGACCTTAGAAGAAATAGTCCTTTCTTTT
Organism: Asclepias syriaca; assembly: GCA_027405835.1. Taxonomy (NCBI): domain Eukaryota; kingdom Viridiplantae; phylum Streptophyta; class Magnoliopsida; order Gentianales; family Apocynaceae; genus Asclepias; species Asclepias syriaca. The sequence goes on along the minus strand of CM049924.1, from coordinate 30,611,592 downwards.
CAAGTCTTTCAAGACCACCGGACAAGCAAGGAAAAAGACTTACATTTATAAGTCAACTCTTCCCATATTAATACCCTACCCTTACTATTCCCAAATATTACCATAATATCTCACTTTTTCTTTAAAAAGCTCTTCAAATTGACTTGTTATATTTTATGTAATTTGCTATAAACTTCACATTCTTGGCCTTTTGTTTTTGGTGGTATATTTAATATTAAAATAATTATTGACAAACTATCCTTAAATGTTGGGAAGGGTATTAGCATGTGAGCAGACCACAAAACCCTAAAAAGTGAAAAGAACAGAATGTGCTAGAAGCGATGCTATTGGACAGGACAACGTACTTGTGAATTCTCATTGGTGGACATTATACGACGTCAATTTTTCCAAGTCAACAAAAGTAAACGAAATTAAAAGGGTAGTATTGTAAAAAAAAACCAAAATCATGTCTAGATTTGTAGATATATTTCTATAACTTAGGCAAAAATCTATTGTTTTTAGAAATCCAAAAAGGAAATGGGTCGATCCAAGCACCGTAATAAGCTTCTTCTACTTTCACTGCTACTGCTTTCTTGCTCACTTGCCAGCTCTGAGATTATTTTTGAAGAGCGGTTTGAAGGTACGATGTATTTTACTGTTTTCTTGAATTATTTTGTGATAAAGTTTTGTTCTTTGGTTAATTTCATTCTTCAAGAAATTGTTGACTTGAAGTGGGATTACCCCGGAAATATGGAACGTGATGCTCTTTTTGAGCTCTTGATTTCAAGAAATGAATTTGATTTGAATGAGCTGAGATGCTTAACTTCTTTTGTCTTTGGTTAAAAGAGTGTTCATTTGGGCATGTAAAAAAATTGAACTTTTTGAGAAAAAAGGATCATTTGGCCAGTTGGGTCTAACCCTTTCCTTCTTGCTTATAGTTTTAATGGATTTAGATTCTTACAATTTATGTTTTTTTTTTTGTCTGTAAAAGATGGTTGGCAAAATAGGTGGGTGAGGTCTGATTGGAAAAAGGCAGAAGGGAAAGCAGGTTCTTTTAAGCACACTGCTGGAAAATGGCCTGGTGATCCTGATGATAAAGGTTTAAATCTTTACACTCTATGCTTGTTCACTCCAGTGTATTACATATATATATATGAATTTGTAGTGATATATAAATTAAAGATCTGAAGGTTTCCAGGTATTCAGACAACTACAGATGCCAGACATTTTGCCATTTCTGCAAAAATACCAGAATTCAGCAACAAGAATAGAACATTGGTGGTACAATATTCCATAAGGCTTGAGCAAGATATTGAATGTGGTGGTGGTTATATAAAGCTTCTTTCTGGATTTGTTAACCAAAAGAAATTTGGTGGTGACACTCCTTACAGGTTTGTTATTATTTCACTTTTATGTGTCAAAAAAATCTTTGCTTCCCGTTTTGATAGATTTCTTTTTTGCAGTTTCATGTTTGGTCCAGATATTTGTGGCACGCAGACGAAGAAACTTCATGTGATTGTTTCTTACCAGGGCCAGAATTACCCCATCAAGAAGGACTTGCAATGTGAAACAGACAAATTAACGCATTTTTATACATTTATTCTTAGGCCGGATGCATCTTATAGTATTCTAGTTGATGGTCGGGAAAGAGATTCTGGAAGCTTATACACTGATTGGGATATCCTTCCTCCGCGCAAAATCAAGGACGTGAATGCAAAAAAGGTCACTTTCAACTCAGAAACTTTCTCCAAATGTAACTGAAATTTTTTTATTACAAAGACCTTATAATCAACGAGCTTGTGTTCTGTTCTTTGCAGCCTGCAGATTGGGATGATAGAGAATATATTGATGATCCGAATCAAGTCAAGCCCGAGGTATCATTTATGTATACTATAGTGTTGATTCTTTTAATACTCTTTTGTATTTATATGTGTTGGCAATGCAGGGATACGATTCAATTCCACGAGAAATTCCTGATCCTAAAGCTAAGAAGGTTATTTGTTTTTTCTCTTGTACTATATATAAGTTTTGCATAGAGAAAGTTTCTTGGCTGGTCGTAATTTTATTTGATCCTTTGATCAGCCTGCTGATTGGGATGAAGATGAAGATGGTATATGGAAGCCGGCAAAGATTCCTAATCCAGCATATAAGGGACCATGGAAACGCAAGGTGGTGCCATATACTCTCAATTACATTATTTTTTGCATTGCTAAGAAATTTGTTCTCTTTCAATTTTTAACATCAGTTACTTATTTATATTTGATAGAAAATTAAGAACCCTAATTACAAAGGGAAGTGGAGGATTCCTTGGATCGATAATCCAGGTATCGTTTCTTATGCATACTCTCTCGTCTTGATTGTGACACTTTATTCTGTTTCTAACTGTTTTTTTTTTCACAAGCAGAATTCGAAGATGATCCTGACTTGTATGTCCTAAGGCCTATTAAATACGTGGGAATCGAAGTTTGGCAGGTCCTATGATTTACACTCTTTGTTTTGTTCTGCAAAAATATGGTTATTGTTCGGAAAATAATGATTAGTGAATGATATGTTATATTGACAACAGGTAAAAGCTGGTTCTGTTTTCGACAACATTCTAATTTGCGACGAACCTGAATATGCTAAACAGATTGTGGCAGAAGTTTTTGCCAATAGGGAGGTGAGTTTCTTTACCACTAATTTTTCCATAATAGTTTGTAATTTGTGCCAGTTTCCTTATCATCCATTGTTTTTTTTTTTTGCTTAGATTGAGAAAGAAGCATTTGAAGAAGCAGAAAAGATCAGGAAAGCAAAAGAGGAAGAGGTCACTGAATTAACCCTTGGAAGTTATATTACTTCTTTCCTTTTTGAACTTTTTCGCCGAATTATGAACTTAAATAGTTTATGATCAATTATATGGTTCAGGAAGCTCAAAGAGCAAGAGAAGAAGGCGAAAGAAGAAGAAAAGAAAGGGATTATGGTCGACGACACAAGGATCGCTATAGAGACAAATATAGAAGGGTTAGTTAATCATATAACTGTGATATCCCGTCCCATTATTAACTCGAGGATGCCTGCCAGTGACTTTATAAACTATATATATATATATATATATATATATAGATAGATATATTGTTTTCACAGCCTGTCATATGCTAGAGCAGTTTTTTCTCCATTAGAGTTGTGTTGTTTTCTGCTTTCTTTTAAAGTTTCTACTTTTGGATTTTACATGAAAATCTGATGCCAAGTATTATTTTTGTTTCTTTTTGCAGAATGATTACATGGATGATTATCATGTAAGTCTGTCTACACACATCTTTTAACATTTTTGTTTGTCTTCTGATGCAGTCTTGGAAAGATTTAGACTGAATTTTGTGTGTTATGCAAATTTTTGCAGGATGAACTGTGAGAAAGGTGATTTTGCACTATCACAAACAATCTTGGAAGTCAACCAGTTTAGTTTTGGTTCTATTTTGTATTTGTATTTGTATTTGCATTTGAATATTGTACTTGTTGTAATTCCAGCCATGGATGTTTCACTGTGTTATTATTATTATTATTATTATCTTAAGGTAGTTTTGATAGATGAAGATGGTGGATTCAGCCTCCATGAATCATCGTTTTTCATCTTCTTCTTGTTTTTTGTTTTTTTGTTTCAGACTTGGAACATAAATGAAAGGAAAAAAACAATAATAAATGCATCTTTAGAATTTAGAATTTTGTTTTTCTATTACAGACCAAAAAATCATATTTGAGAACATAAAAGAAAGGGAAAACAAGAAGAAATAACCAGAAAAAAATGGTCTCAACTTTTTCCATTAAAAATCCTTTATTACCTTTATTTTTCCTGTATGAAAATCAACCAGATGCTGCAAACTCCACAAATCATCCTTTCTCATGAATTTTTGTTTCTTTTCATTTGATACTTCCTGAATCTTCTGCTCTTTATTGTTGCCTTCTTTCTTCACCATTCTTGCTTTCTTTTCCGACATTATTTTAACAACCTCTAAAGTTTTACATATATATATATAGAGAGAGAGAGAGATAGCGCGTAGTAATTTTTCAATATGTAATCCCACATCGTAAATATTTATATGAAAAAAAATGTCTAATTGTTCGTCATGACTCATATAAGTTATTAGTTGTAATATTGTTAGGGTAATTAGTATCAAAGTAAGTAGTAATATCAAACTTGGATGTTCATTGATTAATGATACTTTGATTTTATATATATTATATCTATATATATATATATATTATATATTAGAGAGAGAGAGAGAGAGAGAGAGAGAGAGAATAGATCTTTATTATTGATTGATGTTGTTAAAATGGTAGGTGAAATATTTTTTACCATTTTTAAAATAAATTTGTGGGAAATTGTGTATTGATTATACTATATTTAAAATATACCTTTTTAAAAACAATATGTGACGTGAGAATTAATTAATTTAATTATATATTTAATAATATTTTTATTTTTATTTTATTATTTTGTTTTGTCAACAATGGTCTTCTGTCTCAACAAAACAACAAAAAATAATATATATATTTATGTCTAAAATATTTGAGCAGTTACTCAAAAATATATTGTTAATTTAGGAAATCTTATTTTTGGTAAAAAATCTTTAACTTTTTTTTTTATATATATTATTAAAAATAATATTTAATATTTAAATTAAAAATGTTTTAATTTTTTTTTCCTAATTTCTAGAGGTGATTCAACTTCTCCAATATTCTTCAAAATGTTAAAGCAATTTGTTTATCTCAGAACTATAAAAAGACTATTGAAATCTAACTCAATCAACTTTCTTTCTATACAAACCTTAACAAGTTCAGATTCAATTAAAAAAATAAATTTAAAAGTAAGTATATTATTTTTTTATCATATTTATTTTATTGGAATAATTAAATTATATTTGTTTGATATTTTAAATTTTGAAAATTATATTATTCTTGATTGTTAATTATTTTTTTCTTATCTTTTAATTTGTATATATAAAGATAATGATTAATATATTTAAAAATATTTTTTATATATTTAACAAATTTTATTTTTATTTTTATTTTATTTTTATTTATTTTTTACGGACAAAGAATGATAATATATCTTTTAAAGAAATTGTTTTATAAATTTAATTATTTTAATTATTGTATTTAGATTTATCATTTAAAAGAATGCTCACTTTTTATTATTATTATTAAATAGTTAAATATTTAAATTATTATTTTTTATTTTATAAATTAAATTTTTTTTTAAAATAATTAATATTTAAATTTAAATTTAAATTTTATAATTTTTTAAATTTAATCGACGAACTCCAACAACAACAAAAAAAAAAAAAAAAAAAAAAACCGAACATAGATCTCATCTGTTTTTTAAAGACCCCTATGCTCTAGCTGAAAGGAGTCTCAAGACTGTGTTTGAAACCCTTTGAGCCTGGGAATAGTGGTGTCTGGATACCTTGTATATTTCCTTCTTATCATATAATTGATATAGTTTCCGATTTTGAACCATAAAAAAAACAACTTTTTAAGAGAGAGAAATTACATGAAAAAAAGAAAAAGAAAAAAAAAATTGCATGGCTAATTATGGGAAGAATTGTTGAGGGTGGGAGCATGATTATCGTAAGAAGTTGAGATTGGATGAAAATTTTGGAGACCCCAAACATCATCTTCCCAAACAATTTGTTCATCTGCGAGAAGATGATTTTTCAGTACGTAATCGAAATCGAATGTACTCATCAATTCCATCTCATGGATTTCATCTTCTGTAATTACCGTCCTCACACTCAAATTCTGTTCTTCTTGTCCCCAATTTTTCTGATTTCTGAAAACTTTGATCCAATCCCAATCCATTTTAGCGTGCATGCTTTTTCTCTGTTCTCTTTGGTTTTTGTTATTACCGCTTTCCATCTTCCCGTCTTCTTGTTTCTTCTTATTCTGCAACTCCTTCGCCTTATTATTATTATTATTGTTACCCATGGAAGAAGAAGAAGCCATCAGATCAATCTAAAACTCTAATGAATTACCCTCTCTCTCTCTCTCTCTCTCTCTCTCTCTCTATATATATATATATATATATTGAATTCTATTTACGGTGAATAATCAAGATTGGCAATTACCTAAATGATCCTAAATCGTGTTCTTAATGATTAACTAATAATATATATATATATATATATATATATATATATATATATATATATTTGATATCAAATAATCTATAAGATTAAAATATTATAAAAGGATATAATTATACTATAAAAATCTTATAAAAAACAAAAAACTTAGAAAAAGCAATAATATAAATTATAATTTATCTAAATTAAAAAATATAAAATATGAAAAATATATAATATATCAATAGATATTCACGTAATAAATAAATTTATAATACTTTTCCTTCCCTCTCAATATTCATTGTACATTAATATCAATATTAAGAATAATATTTAATGTATAATATATTTCGGTATTTAATAAATCTTCAAGATTCATAATATTTCTTTCCTAAAAAATATATTACATTAAAATCTTACTAAATAAATAAATAAAAAATCTAATGAAAGAAAAAAAAAATACATTATTCTTCATGCATATATTCTCGTATGATGAGATAAATTTTGAAATCTTTAAAACATAAATTTTTCCTCTTATGAGAAAAAATATATTTTATATATTTCAATTTCTTAAAAGTTACATAAAAATATACTATTTACTGTCATCCAACCCCCCAGCGTTCAACCATTGGTTATTTTGGCCAATGACACAAAACACACACAAAAGAAGCACAAATGTTTCTAACAATGAACAAGGATATTGAACCAATTTTAATCATTCATTACCAAACTAACAGGCTTAAGAAAAAAATAGTTCACAAAGGAAGAAAAAAGAAGAAAAACAAAAGTATATAAGATGCATATCCAAGTACCTATATGCTAGTGGTAAATAAATTATAAATAGAAAGAAAATTACAAACAGTGGTTATTTGTTTGACTAACCATCCATAAAAACCAGAGCCAGTGAGAGAAATTTTGTCAAAATTTGTCTTTTGCAATAATTCATTCAGTGTTCTCTTTTCTGCTTTACTCTGAACTCCACCTCTGATCATTGGGTCAAAATCAAATCCAATGAACAAAACCTTTTTCCTCCACCACCAAATGCATTAACCTGTTCCAACAGTTACCATAATTTTTAATCACCAAGGAAGTTATAATGCTGAGATATTTCAAGATTGAGCTGATTAAATAACCATATAAAAATTTCAAGATTACAGGCCTAGATCTTGAAATGAAGCAGCAACTATTTTGAAAAACGTACTTCAATCAAAGCCTGTGGTCATCTAATGAGCATCACAAGATTACGAAAATGCAACCATTTGCCAACGTGAGGTGCTTTGTAAATTCTTTTAAGCACATTTTTAAGAAATATGTTCGGGAGCATTGCTTGCTACAAAAGAATTCACCGATGATAATCAAAAGTTTAATTGATCTGACATATTTAACTTGAAATCCCAGAACTGTGATTTATACATATAATTCTAATAACAGGTGTATTTATGCATGAAATGTTACGAGACGAGTTGTCATATATATATATATATATTTTCAGGTTCAGCCAGCAAACATGACAACTAAGAATTTGACCTCAAACGTGACCAATATCTAATGATAAATAATAATCAACTGGCTAATAAAAATCAATAGAGATGTAATATCCAAAAGTTTCAGAAGCTGACCAATCATCTTCTCCTCACTGCAGCACCTTGACCACGTGGAACCCCTGATACTGTCTGCTGCACTTGAGCTCCTGTCTGACCACCAGCTTGCTGTTCTTCAGGTAAATTCATTGCTTGAGTAATAGCATTCATGACGATGAGCCCAATGGGAAGCAAGTACATCCACTGGATAAGCAAACATTTGTTTAGTACTTCATCTGAAAAACTAAGCAGGTAATAACACATTGATATAGTATGCACGCAAGACACTCACATATTTAGCCCAAAAGGACCTTTCAGGTGGCTTTACACCATCACCCTCTCCATCCTCACCACCAGGAATATCTTCTGAAAACACTGGAGTTCTGTTTCAAAATTTAAGATTTAACTCAATTCTGATATGAAACCAACTTGAACATGTAAATACAAGCACGACCAGGAAAAACAGAAGCCAGAAATATGCAACTAAGATTGTAAGGAAACAGTAAAAATTAAAAAAAAAGTTTAAAATCAGATAACAGACAATTAAAGGTGCACCCGGAACTACCTCCGCTTTTTTTAACCCAATCATAGAAAGTATAAAATGCAGTTTCCCAGAGTATAAAAATGAGTTAATACAAATTAGACTTAAGTGAGGTATAAGGATACTACTTAGTAAATCCTGGAAGTCATTCTATTGACAACGGTATTCAGTGCAATGACCACCAGGGGGAGAAAGGGGGAAGAACAAATATAATAAGAATCATAATTAAAATAACAATAATGAGGAGAATTTACCTTGGTGCCTGCTCAGTACTTTTTAAGACAGTGTGCGAGACAAAAGACCACTTCTTGGGCTTCAACAGAACCAGAATTCAAAGGTTAGAGTCATTAAAACATAGATAGTTAAGAAATGAAAATGACAAGTAAGATTTCATACAAGTCAGTATGTTTTACCAGAATAGAATATGAAGCTTAATAAATTTTCAGTTTATAGTCTAAGGTTCATCTGCTCAGTAAATGAGTTATGAGTTCATGTGTTACTCCAGCATACCTCATCACTGGCCTATACTAAAAATCCTCAAAAGTAGTCATGCAGTCAAAAACAAAATTAATACTGTAATTGTGCAGCTATATTCAAGCTCCGAATGCCACCGATCCATTTTTCTTATATTCATTGATCCATTTTGCTCATTCACAAATACTGGTGATTTCTTTAGGAGCAAAGCAGAGCCTGAAGTAAGAGAAGTTCTAATCGAGTCCATATATCAAGTTATTTATAACAAAAGCTGACAATTCATTTCACCAATAACTGAATGATACATCACCTTAGAACATTGAAAGCTTTAAAATAACAGCTGAACTTCTGAGAATCTAAACACAGTAGGAATAGCATCATGGCAAAAAGGCAGAGAGAATGGCAAACTGTACTTACAAATTTCAAGAGCCGAGGGTACTGACAAGCTCCTGGAGAACCATAATTGATAGCCAAAACATTTACACCATCCTGCAAGTAGGAACTATGATAAGCAACAAAAAGAAAAGTATCCTATCATTCCAAGAAACAGAAAAGAAAATGGTATGATACTCAAAATATGTGTGTGTTTATAGAAAGCATAAGCTGCTGCTAAATAAACTAGTATACAAGTGGGACAGTAAGAATATTTGTGTGCATAATATGTTATAACCAGATATGAAGTTACTAAATATAAGTTAAATATATCAGGCTATATCAAGGTCAACTAATACCCAACTTATGGAACAAGCAAAAAGGTGGAATAAAATAGAAGTACTCAAACCCGAGTATTGCTGGAAAAGGAACACATGGAGCTAATAGACTTTAGAGCATATCCTCTTATCATTCAAACAAGAACAAGTTCCATACTGCCCTGTACCAGGATACTAACTTTTAATACCATTTTTTCCCCTTCCTCTGCGTCAATAGTTATCAATTGCAGAAGCAGAAAGATAATTACCCCGGATTCAGAGACATCTATACATGAATAAACAAGCGAGCATGGCAAGATCAGTTAAATACACCCAGATCAACACAATATTATGCATCAACAAGGTTAAAACACAATAAGCCAAAAGGAGAAGTTTAAATAATGATTACATAAATAGCACAGCATCATATGTCAATTTTAGAGCATACAACTGCATCTCACAGTTCAGAATTATCTAAAGTGGAGCAATACCATGTGAATAACAAAATGCTCATCCAAGCGATCCCTTGAAAGACATCTCTGAAAGTAGGAAAGAAAATAAATTAAGGATAAATTGCTAACAAGCATTTGTCAGATAAGAATATTCCAAATTATGGACACAAAATGACAGTAGATTGAATTAAACATCAATAAAGCTGACAGTTACTAATCTTCTCACTGCCCCGGTGTAACTATGACCACAGTGAATTGATTGAATAGCACGACAATCATGTCAGGTGAATAAAAAGCATAACCAAAAGTTAAAGTAAGTTTATCAACCACAGGTTGTAGAATAATTACAGATCTTAACAATGATCAATGCAATTTATCCAGGAACATTGTGTTAAACAACCATAAGAACAAGATCAACACAAACTTACTGCTTTTGCAGATGATACAACATAATCTCTACCAGGAGGACTTAAAAGATTAGACGCCACTCTTATCTTGTAAAAGTCATCAGCTTCAAGTAGTTTCTGCGAAATGATTCATAATATAAGGAAAATTTTGAAGAAATAGTGGAGAGGCGAAAAAAGGATGAGCAATATACTTTGAAGCTCTCCTTTTCGGCTTCTGTAAAATCATTCCTTGAGAACCTAAGCTTTGTAAGTGTCTGTTACACAACATATTCCAGACCAATTAGTAACTGGGAGAGACATAGGGGAAAATGAGAATATAAAGCAGTAGACGAAATAGTTAGGAGAATTGTATGTGCAAATGAGAATCTAATAAAATACAAAACTCAGTCTCGCTACGAAAGCAAAGTATAAGTTAACTATAACACAAACCTGGCCGCCATGAGGTGAAGTTTTCAGGCGAGCAGTGAAGGTTCCAGCAGGGGAGAAATCAGATTCACCAAAGGCGTGCTCGAGTGAGAATTGAACCTTGGAATCAGAATCCGATCCGGGGACAGACTGCGACGACTTTTTCCTCGCCGGTTGAGAAGGACGGCTGGGAGATATGACTTGCACATCGGGAAGTTTCGGAGATATGACTTGCACATCCGGAAGTTTCGGAGACCCTTCAAGACCAAATTCTTCGTCGTCTCCCAGAAGCTCGTCCGATTGGAAAGCATACGATGCGTTTAACAGGAAGAAGATGATGATTGATATTAGTACAAAAACCATTAAGCTGTAATTATTCTTCGGAGATTTGGCCGCCATTTTAGCTTTGCAGAGCTGCGGAGAGCCCAAAACCAGTGACAATCTATCAAATGTTTACTGAGAAATCTGAAACCGAATCCGCCCGATTTGGGTTTAAATAATTTCGACCAAATTGAAGATTTTTTCTTAAGAATAGAAAAGAATAATGGACAAAATTGAAAAAAGTAAATAAATTAGGGATTACGAAAGAAAAATGAAAGATTTATTCATTCATATAAATTTAATTTAAAGATTCATTTCATCTGAATAAATATAATTTAAAAACTAATTTATCCAAATAAAATTAGTTTTGATTAACTTTTTAATTCAAGATTTTCTTTAAAAATTATGTTAAAAAAGAGTTTAATTATCTTTAAAAAACGACTTTAGTTTTACTTTATTTTAAGAAAATAACTAATTAAAATTGTTGTTTCATGAATTAATATTCATATTAGATTGTAATATAAATGATAATCACAGCATTTTTTCCATTAATTAGATATTTTAAGGGATAATTTTAAATTTTTAAATAATTATAAATATTTTTACATTAAATTTATGATTTATATGTTTATAAATAAATCTACTATTATATATCGATCTCATATTATAGGGATTAGTTACAAATCAAATTTTTTAAAAAAGAAAACAAAATTGAAATTTGCCAAATACAGGTGACCTTTTCGATTTTCACGCCATATATATATGCATGGATGCATGACAGCTCTGTGGCAGACGTATCAAAACTGGAAAATCGCCTATGATCATGAAGAACTTCTGAGTCCCTTCTCTTCCAGGTTTCAGCCATTTCTAAGATTCCTAAAATTTTAGGGCTTTTTCTTTCAAAATATCTCTCTATACATATATATATATACATAAGAGAGAATCGAGGAATAGAGAGAATCTCACATTTTAACAGTTCTGGATCTCCAAGGGTTTAAAAATCTCCTGTCATCATTATCAGTACTACTGTTCTGAAAAAAATTTCAGGAAATTAATTAACCCAATGAAACAAGAACTAGAAGATCCATCTCCATCTTCGGATGAGAAGCAGCGGCGGAAGACGCCGGAGCGTGGCGAGAATAAGGAGGAAGAAGTAGAAGATACCTGCAAGGTGGTTCAGAATCAGCGGCAGCGGCCAATGAAGGAGAAATTGAAGAGACCTAGAATGCAAGTAATCATGCCGACGAAGAAATTCCGGTTTACAGTGCTTGACCATCCCGATCCCAATATTCTCGATTGGATACTTAGAGAAGACGAAAGAATTTTACCAATGTTTTAATTAGTTAATGAATATACATACACGTTCTCCTAGTTAGTCGGATTTTCTTGCTTCTGGTGGTGCCTGCCTCTTGGGCCAGCGACCGGCGACATTGAGCATTTGAGTGTGTGAACAAATCAAACTATAAATGGTTTCATATAATTGATTTTTTTTTTTTTTTTTACATCTGACAACAATCCTTTTCTTCTTCTTCTTCTTTTTTTTTCATTTTTTAGTTACAATTAAATTTTGACTTTTCGCGACACTGCCTACTTCTGTACTTTGATTCGCTTGGAAAGGCAAAACTTTCAATCGAGAGGCTCACTTCTTCTCTCGATAAGTGCAGGTTCAAACCCAGATAAAGAGAATTATTGACGGCTATTGCAGAAGACAATTTCTGAAGAAGCGAATTCCCTGGCACCAAAGAATGATTTCAGAAAGATGTTTCAAAAAATGTGCAAAGTGAAGAATTTGTCACTTAGAAGTTTTGATTCTTTTACCTGTAATGCAAAAGTAATGTCTGCTCCATCTACTTTTAGGGATACCCTTCTTAGTTTATCTTCCCTTGATTGTCCAAGTTTCAGAAGACCCTGCAAATCATACTCAGTTAATACTATTTTCTTAATCAACCATACTTTTTAGTTTCCTTTTCATCATTATTTCTGCAAAAGCTTGTATTAAAATAAGTTACCTGATCTTCCAATACTCTGCACATATTCGAGAGTTCCACCATTGCAACTGGAGGGATTAAAGTTGATTTGCAAACCTCAATGTAGTATTTATTCAACTGCACAAAGGGGTTATAGATTAGTTACTGTTACTCTAGTTATGTACTTAATTGATTCATAAATGAAAAAGAATTGTACCTCGCCTATGGTGGAATCTTTCTTTCGTCCGCGGAAAAGCTTCACAGCAGAGCAAAGAATAATCTGAGCAGAGAAATCAATTATAGTTATATAAACAAACAGAATGAAAGCATTGCATTGCTTTAGTTAGAATTGGAAGCCAATTAATCTCAGGTTTGCATTGCTTTAGCTCAAAAAGAGACTCCAATGTTGTATAATGATACTACCTAAGAACCTACTACTAATCATCAACAGAAACTTCCTTAAAATAGACAAACAACCTAATCAAGTAATTATTGCAAAAGGCAACATGTATAGAATAAGCAAGGAGCAGAAGAGAAAAGATAGAAGCAGCAACAGAATAGTTCATACTCTTTGGATCAACATCAGAAATACTAACTCTATGTCTGAAGAAGAACAAGTAACATAATATTAAAGGAAATTTAAACTACCTGTTGATGCTGTGGAAGTGACTGTATTGTATCAATAACTGGAGATTTGTAAGCCTTTGACAATGCTAGGGCCATGTGATCAAGTCTGACCTGTAAGATTTGAAAAAACCAATACGAGGAAGACACAATAAGCAAATAGATATATATTAAAAAAGACATGACTAGTAAGATGGGGAAATCATAGTCTTGGGTGAGGTCAAATGCCGGTGCAATTTGGGCATCAAAACAGATTTAGTCAGTAAAATGTAAAATTGGGTGCAGAAATTTTCTCAAGCCCTTTGCATCAGCTTTGTATAAACATTGGGTTGAAGTAAAATTACTATCACTTTGACATCTCAAGAGATTATGGAACGAGTGAACAACAAAAATGCAGATGGTCTGCTTGCAAAAAATATTACACCAAGGATCAGGATTTTTACTAATTGTGCAGAGAATATTTGTTAAACTTAAGATTGGCTAATCAATGGTGGAATTGGTACTTACAATCAAGTTATCTTGCTTTGGCAAAGTTTTCCAGTGACCTGCGCTTTGGATATCAGACAAGCCAGCACCTACAGATGACTGATCCAGGTTCTCAGTGGAGTCCCTTATCTCAGCTTCTAAAACCTCAATTGCACTCCTATAACAGCGATAAATTAAAGAATGATGGTTTAGGTTTCAAAAGCAAAATGAGACCTTTTAGCTTGTTTGTTTATCAAGATAAACTTCAAATCAATAATGTTTTTCATTTGTTCAATGTGGAAGAAGAACTAGATTCATTTACATCTCAAAGGATGAATACATTTAAAAAGCTTACAAGGGCATACACAACTTTAGAATAGAATGATGAATGGTCTGATTTCCTATTGTTAGCTTCAGTCTTAAGGGAATTTAGATCATGTCACCAGAAATAATAAAAAAAATAACAAATGTAATAATAATCACAGATGAAATTACCAACCTGCAAATCCATAGAGCCTTCCGCATATCCCCAGATACAGCTGCAACTTTCTGCCAGTAAAAGAAAACTCAGAACATATTTTAAACCATGATAAGACAGTTTTGTTCATCTGGAGAAGCTCCAAATATGACAACAAGGATAGAATAGAATATAGTTTGAGGTGGCTTGAAGTCTTACCGCTGCACAGAGTTCCAATGCTTGTGGTTGAAATATAACATAGGGAAGTGCCTGTTCAGATAAATGAAAAAAATCCATAAGAAACAATATAAAATGAACAGTACCAAAATTGACAGCATTTGCTTTTTTGAACAGCAATAAGAGCATGCGTCTATGAAGTACGTATCCACGCCAAGTTAAAATATGTTTTGATTTTAAGCTTTAAGATTAGCTCAATAGAAAATTCATTTCCCTAATTATGGCTTTAAGGTTGTGTCAAGTGATTTCTTCTCATTCTTCCATTTTTGTCAATAAAAGTTATCACTCAGGAACCCAGCCTAAATATAGCATGATCTATTAAAAACAAGCTTTGTCAAACACACATTAGCTCTGTTTTATATACTGAGAGAGAGAGTTTACCATTAATCTTTGTTGAAGAATGATAATGATCTGATCTTTGGAATACGCTTGATAAGTTACCACTATAGGCTTGCCTGTCCAAGATAACAAGAAAATTAGGACATACATTCCAAAAACTGAGGCTAAATTTCCATCAGCACTCCCACACCACCAGAACTTTACTGAGAAACAGGTATGTTTATTTAATGATTATAATACAACAGAACATCAATGCTTAGCTGCATAAGATCCCTTCATGGGAACAATAGAAATAAGAGGCTTAAAATTTTCTTCATTGGTAATGTGAATTCTACAGTGGTACATGCTAAAGCAAATACTTACAGTTTAGTGATTGTAATTTTGGGAGAAATCTATCGGCTAGATCAATTGCATTAGCAATCCCTGAAAAAAGAAAAAAAGTAAATGAGAATATTCTACAGCCCCCATCATAAACTGAATCAGATCACAGTCAAACAAGTTAAAATCAAATATTAAGAATCTGACCTATTAAAATACATCTGGAGTAAGGGAATGTTGTGAGCATAAAAAGATCATGAAGCACGGCACGATCTCTTGTTATTAAATAATCCAACTCATCAGCAATCACCAACCTGTATATAGTTAGATTTATGAAGAATACTTACAACAACCACATTTAGAATGAAAACTATAAACAGACAATTAGAGGTTCTACAGTGTAAAAACTAAGGGATCAGAATTCTCCAAATGTCATTCTTACTTTATTCCAGAGACTTGCTGCTTCTGAGAATAGCTGGTCTGAAGATTCTTCAAAGGTGAATTAGATCCAATGAGTTTCTTCTCTGGTGAACCTTTTCCAAGTATCTGTTAAAGATTAACTTGTCAGCATTGTAATTTTGCATAGATGGGGACAGAGTGCAATAATGCCATTTCTGTACCTTGCTAAAGATTTCGGAAGTGTTTGTTAGAGAAGTACAGTTGATAGATAATACATCTGGCGGCTGAAATCCTGCCTAATTTCCAAAGGAAATTTCATTAGCTTTATCTCAGATGAAGGAAGAAAACTTTCAAACATTGAAGGAAAGTAAACAAGCCTTATAAACCTGTGCCTGAACCTTTACTGTGTATGCATATGATAACAATGGCTAGAGAGCTCAATTAGTTGCTTCAATTGCATACATGATTTTCAACAAAGATCAACAGGGGTACCATTTAAGTGAAACTTGGTTTCAGTCATCAAATGTTTTTCTATCAGTCTTTGAATGAAAATAGTAATAAAGGTTATTATTAGGAAAACTGATGGAATAAAAACCAAACCCAAAAACGGAGACCTAGAAAATATCAAAATACTTGATGACAGGGGTGAACCCAAATGCCCCATTATCTACCAAGAGCTGCTTGGAATTAATTATACTTGTAGCTGTATATAGAAATAAATTAGAACACCCGCTCCGGCAAAGTCTAATAGGAAAATCATCTGGATATATTGTTTGGGATCTTAAAGAGTCTTGGATAAATGAACATTCAGATTTCAGACACGGGAAACACAACAGCAATCCAAAGGAAGACTTTCATAAAAAAAGGGATTAAGTACACTGAGCTTTACCTCTTTTGCCCAAGCAACCAAAGCTTCTTTAACCTTCTCCATGGATAGGGATTTCCCTGTTCCAGGACATCCACATACATATAAACTGCCACCTTTTTCTTCCTCTACACATCTCTTTAAGAACTCTAGAACCCTGTTTTGTTCTTTGTCACGGCATACAATTGCTGAAGGAGCAGCAGATACATGCAATGTCTGCTTTACTGAACTCAACTGCTCCAAATCTATGTAAAAAGAAATGGTAATGGATAATGATGGTTAACATCAGTTTTTACTCGAATCAAACAACAATAACCAAACAGCATACAAGATCCATAAACTAGAGCACGATATGAACATCAAGTCTAAGAAAAATAGACTTGCCTCTTGGATTCCACATTGGTTTATCACAAAACCTGTCTAATAACTTCTTTTTCACTGGTGATTTGATAGGTGTTACTACTTTGTTCCCCAAATTCTTTTCATTTTCCTGCGAATTAAACGGGAAACAAAAAACATATAAAAAGCAATTTCAGCGTGAAAAGCTTCCCGGAATGAGATAATTTTGAGCTATTGAGCTTACTTTTTGAGTAGTATTAATCTGCGGACTATCATTTAAGCGTCGACGTGGATATTTCCACTTCATCGGAGAAAAACCCACAGGCGACAATACTGAATCAGGACTATCCTTGAAGGCGGAATTGGATCTCAACTTACGTTTCTGAGGAGTTGAATCCGGACTATACTTTTCGGCGATGCCAGGAGCAGCATTGCTGGATTTGTCGCCGGCAGAGGAAACTTGAGATGAACGCCTACGGCTATCAATGGTCTGCATTTTCTCGGGAAAAAAATTTTCTTCTGGAGCGACGAAAATCAAAGTTGTGAATCCGAATCTAAGAGTGGCTGCATCTGATTGAGATTTTACTTCATAAAATAAATTTGTTTTAGCGGGAAAGAGTTGCCGCGAAGACTATGTTTCGCGCCAGTAGCAATTTTTGGAGGGTAAATTTTATTTTGACATCGGCAGAGACAACGTGCAAAATTTTTATTCTTTTATAGAGATTTTTGTATTTTCTAATAAATAAAATAACGGTTCTATTTATTTTTAAATAGGATTAGATTAGTTTTAAAATATTTTATGTGACTTTTTTTTATGTAATTGATTTTTTTATTTTATTTTTATATATATAACTATATAACTAAATGTATTGTGATTTTTCTATATCAATTATTTTATTAAAAAAATAAATTAAATAATATTTTAATTTCTTTAATCAAACTACATGTTAATATTTAAGTATAATAAATGTAATTTGTGACTAATATGTTAATATAATTTAATATATTTTTAGTGAAGTCTATTTGAAAATTATGTTTCTATAAAATCCATCAAAGATTAATATCATCAAAAATATAATTTAGATTTTAAATCATTATTAAATTATATTGTGAAGAAAATCTGGTTTAAATGATAATAATTTTATCTAGTACAAGTTACTAATTAATTAAATTTAAAATATTTTCTTATGTTTAATATAATATTATTTTAAAGTTTATTTATTTAATACTTTTTTTTCATATAATGAATCTATATACAATAAATACATATAATATTTGAGGCATTAAATAATACTAACTCAGGTTTATTAAGGAGACAACCTTATTAATAACAAACTAGTTTCCTCTATCTCTTATTTAATTATCTCCAACAACAGTTTCTCTTTTGAAAAAAATAATTTTTATCTTTCACTTAATGAAAGTATAAATTTATTCTTTACAAAAAAAAAAAAAAACAAAAAAAAAAACAAAAATCGTGTAAAATCTTATACCTTGAAGTAGAATCTTGGTTTCTAAATCTTTTATACCAAAATGACCAAAATAGCACACAAAATGATGTCCAAGTCTGTTGTAGAATGGAAAACGCCATATTTCTCAAATAAGTAGAATTTTTAGGATTGACAGTTACGGACTTGGACGAGATATGAACTTCCTTCTGCAAAACACTTATTTTTAATCAAACAACAGTACAATTTTCAGAGACTTTACTTTGATGGTTAATGTTTAGCAAGTTCAACAATCGTTATATATATATATATATATATATTTTTTTTTTTTATTATTATTATTTTTTTTTTTAATCAAACAACAGTACAATTTTCAGAGACTTCACCTTGATGGTTAATGTTTAGCAAGTTCAACAATCGTTATATTATATATATATATATCCAAAGGTTAGAGAAAAACCCCATGTCAAATGTACATCTTTGATACAACTACAGTAACTGCTGAATAAGAGCAAAAACTACTACAAATCTCCAACTCTGCACATCATCACAACATCAAGCGATTCTTCTGTACACATCTTTCCTAATTGAAACCCATCATTCACATCACAAATCATTCTTTGGCCCTCATTTTTTTATCATTCATCAGGGCATTAAAATTATCAGCGAAACCATAGAAAGATCAGTCTGTAATCTGAAGCAAGCAATGACAAACAGTGGGCGACAAACCAAATTCTTGACAGCTCTTATCCAGGTTAAAGAAAGACCACACACACCCCCCCCCCCCACCCCTTCCCCTTATGACACCACTATTTAAGAAATAGCTCTCAGGGAATGACCTTCTGAAACTCCTTCAAGAGATTTTTCAGAAGAATTCTTCAACTGCAAGACAAGTAAAAAACAAGTCTCAGCAAGATCAACTGTAAATCTAACCCCCCGATTTGGAGTAAATAATAATAATAAAAAAAAGGCCATATAGGGAGACAAATATAAAGAATTGAAGAAACTTCCATGGATTTCAGAAGAATTGATAGCTATACTAAATTAAGTAAAATAATGATCATAAATGCTTTCTTAATACCCCTAAATAGAGATCATTATCTAATCCAGATTTTCTGACCAATTTAAAAAATAATTCAATAATTCATCTGCGAGCATGGGATATAATCAATGTATAAAAAATAAAAAAGAAACCACATAAGATTAAAGAACAATTTCAAGAACTGTAAGCCCAAAAAATTGAAATAAAATACCCAAAAATGTTCATTAAATATCTACCTGTACCCTGCGAGCAGGGTCCTCCAAAAATGAAAGATCAACCAGAGAAAACCGTTTCTGTGGTTCATCAACGCCCGTAGGCAAGATGCAATCGTGGGGAGTCTCAAAGAAAGACAAAGAAAACTGCTTAGAAACAACACCAACATCAAAATAAATCAAACCAGAGCTCGGAATATCCACGCGGATGCCCTTAACAGGGAACCAAAGGAAGAGTTCTTGAGCAGCAACGCCAGAAATCCCCGAAACCGACCCATAGGATATTGTTCCAGAAACATTCCAAGCATACCTGACATTGGTCTCGAACTTGGCATCGCATGAGGATTGCGACAAATGGAGTTCAAAGCGACCAGAGGCAGGATCGAACGTAAAATCAGAAATTCCTTTCGGGAACAACCCAATTGGAAGACCGTGAAAATTCAGAATGTCGTAGACGGAGGCAGCGGGATCCAAATAATTGGAATTGATCGATGACACCGATAAAGTGAGTTTAATTGGGGCTAAAAGAATCAACAGAAATGCAAACGCAAAGAACTTAAGAGGAAAAGAAAGGAGGAACGACGCCATTTCCGGAAAGTTTAGAGAAGATAATTTAGGGTTCATGGGAATTGGGAGAAGATTGAAAATTGTAGGGGGGAACTTTGGGCGTATATTATTGGAGGAGAATTTGGGGCTTTTTCTGAACGCTGAAAAGAGGCCAGATGGCAGAATGGTAAATTTATTAATGTATTGGGCTTTTTATTTAAATGCTCCCTTTTCTCTTTGTAGTTGCCGTAAATGCAAAATAAAGGCTTTTTAAGATCGTTATTGAGTGGTTAAAATTTTCTCTCTCTAAATAATATTAAGAAATTAATATAAATCTCGATATTCTCGAATCTATATCTAAATACATGATTCATTATAAATCTCTGAAAACATTTCATAAGAAAAAAAAAAAAACAGAAAGGGAAAGTAAAATCTCTATCTGGTCTAAGAATCTCATTCTAATTAGGACTAACAGAGGGATGTTTATGAATTCCATTAAAAAAAAAAAAAACAGTAGCATTTGACTGAGATTCTTTAACATTTTCCATAGACTAAATCGAAATTTATCCCCCACAAAATTAGTGTATTCTGCAACATGAATGAATGACACCAAATAAAGTTGAATGATCTCTCCCAGTTTTAGTCATAAAGCAAAAGTGACATTGAATTAGTTCGACTAAAATCCACTACGGTGAGTTTATCCACTAGTAAGTAAATATGGTAATAGTAACCGAATTCCACAAACTCACAAACAACTTCATCGTTCCAAAGTTCCAACTTC
This sequence comes from Asclepias syriaca, assembly GCA_027405835.1. NCBI lineage: Eukaryota > Viridiplantae > Streptophyta > Magnoliopsida > Gentianales > Apocynaceae > Asclepias > Asclepias syriaca. The sequence continues at coordinate 30,590,610 of CM049924.1, read as the reverse complement.
AAGCGTTGACAAAAGAAAAATATTTCCTGCATTCATCCTTTTCCATTGAATCAACACTCAGCTCTAGTACCGGTCAGAGCGCCTGAAAAGAGAAGAGACCAATCAAAAGAAATTCACACTTAGATTAATGAAAGACAAATGACAGACATGTTAGGCAAATGGCAGTTCTCCACTGGGAAGGTTGTATATATAAGGGACTAGGACAAAGGAATGAAGATAATAAAATGAGACATTTTCCTTTTTGGAAGGGGGGAGCAGCCTCAGAAATTTTCCTAGTTTTAAGTTATAAACCCATTCATCTTTAGGTATTGGCAAAATATTTATCCAACAGTTCACTGTCAAATATTAAATGCTTTTAGAAAGAATTTCAGGAGTCCCAAAGAGCTACAAAATACAACTCTAAAAGAGAATGCTGACTAAATAGAAAGCCAGAGGATTTTGGAAAAAGAACCTGTGGCGATCATAATCGCGAGAACGTTCTCGTGACCGTGACCTTGACCTCCGACGACTCCTTGAATCATAGTTGCGAGACATATCTCTATCTCTATCTCTATCTCGCTCACGGTCATGGTGGCGATCACAATCCCTGCTCCTACGGTCATGATCCCTTGAGCGTTCACGGCTACCACCACGATCCTTGTCTCTACTTGATTCCCGTTCCCGGCTCCTTCGCTCCTTTGATCTGTAAGATAAAAAAGCGATTTTGTATTTTACAATTTTCTTTTCTTTTTCATTTTTCTGTTCAGGAAAAAAAAATGTAAGATGCATTCTGGGCATTCCAAAAGGAAATAAAAAACCTACTTTCTCTCTTCCTCATATGCTTTCCGTTTCTTGTTTCTCTCTTCCTGGAAAGCCAGTGCCAAGAAAGTGTGATATCACTAAGTTCCATAATTTAATAGCAAGAGGCAAAAAAAAAAAAAAAAAAAAAATTGTTCAAACAAATAATAAGGCACCACCCACTCGGTTTCGGATGAACAATAGAAAAGGAAAAAGGAACATCACCATCAAGTGAAATAAGCAAACTTCTAAAGGAATAAATGCTACCTACTAGTAATTAGCAATGCAGATAAAGAGAAATATAGTCTGGTTGAGTTTCCACTGCAACTTGTTACTTAGTTACAATAATCAAAAGGGAAGTGTAAACATAATCCATCTACAAATACATATACAAAAGCAGGCATTCCTCTGCAGAGATTATAGCAAATGAAAGTACAAAGTCATTGAGGGGTAAGTTGTAAGTCTCGTTCAAATCACATTTCTGTCTTACTGATGTAATTCAAATATGGAAGAATGCTTAAACAAAAAGAAGGAAAACCAGTTACTAAGTCAAGACTGAGTGGGTAAATAAACAGAATTGTCTACTCCCTTCACCCTTGATTTTTGCTGGATGACCAACTACACCAAGGGAAAGAAGCCCATTGCTTATTGCCCGTAACATACTTCATTTAAGGATTAGAACATGGAGACTGATAAATGCACAAGAAAGTTAATGATCAGTTAATCGCACATGGTTAACTATGAATCGAGTCAAAGACGCTATTTAGCAAGTAGCTAGGACTTCACTCTTCTGAAGTCTCCAATAATTTGTACCTGAACTTTCTTCTCATTAAAGATATAATGCCTCCAGAAGCACAGTAACTGATTGTAATACTAACCCATGTCTGGATAAAAATCCACCATACCAGTAAGCTTCAGCCTTGTTTTCTAATACAAACAAATTTCAAGTTGCTGGTATCTTCCTTTTCAAATCAATAGTCGGTCATTCTTGATCCAGAATCAATTTCAAAATTTCAGACAAAATGAGGATGTATATACAATAATCATACCTTTACCGTTGGACGAGCTTCAACTTTGAATTAACATAAAGACAGAAAAAAATTAAAATAACTCTAAATATGAAGAATTTGAATAGGCAACATTGACTCTTTCACCGAGGATAGAAAACTCACAGAGGGCAAATAAACTGAGAATCTCTATAGAAGAAATTGAAACATTATAGCACCACCTGAATCACAATATTCAGAGTACCCGCTCAGGTATATACCAATTTAAGAGAAGCATAAAATGTCATCAAAAGATCATTGCAACACTTCATGAAATAACTGAAAACCAACACTCATTTTTCATGTTCAAAATAGAAAGGTTACAACAAACATTAGGTACGTCAGTAAGCAACCATAGGAAGGTAGAAAATCTAGGAGGAAAACACAATCAGCAATTCTTGTCTCACCTGAAGCTCGGCTAACTTTTCACGAATTTGCATGTAGCCTAAGTGAAGCTTTCCTCCAAAATGATCTGCTAAACGGCGATCACTGAAATCACCAAAAAAATAATTAAAATGATATATTACTGTCATTTAATTTTCGTACAAAAATAAAAATAGAACAAAGCAAATATATCCAAGAGTTTTCTAGCTAACTATATCATGATCAACAAGCATAAACAGGAAAAAACGCACATTCTTTAGCTGCAAAAGTTTATCCTCGTAAAACTGGGCCCAAAAGCCTGCTGGTAACATGGAGGTATAATTCCCAGGTCAAACCCTGAAGTACTCCAATCTCTTAAAAACTACTTCTTTGACATCCTTAAAATCTATAAGATAATATAATATCAATTTGAACAAGATATTCACCTGTCATAGACACTCAAGAATGCTCCACAAATGTCACAGACACGAAGCTTCTGATCAGTCTGTTACATACAAATGAATCACAACATCAGAAAACTAAAGGTGTTAAAAAAAATTTAAAAAAAGATTCAAATCAAAACTAATTGATAAGGTAAGTATGCATAAAACCATATAATATAGGAACTTGAGAATATGCTTAAAGTTGAACGCATTTAATATAGGGATATACAGTGTAACTAATTAGGTTGCTCATCTTTGGATTTGGTACAAGAAAACCAACATGGTTCATTTGACCATAGTTGTCATCTTAAGTATATCTCTTTGTACTTTTACGCAATAGACGTTCGAGACACAGACATCACACAAACGAAAGCAATCAAGATATCACAGAGAAGGATCTTACAATCCGGACATCAGCAGCTGTGTACTTAGTTGCAGAATCCAGAACAGGTTCTTGACGAGCAGGTAGCTGGGTAACAATAGATATGTTAAAACTTTGACCACTTTTGAAGAAAAGAACATGTACTTATAATGAATAAGAAAAGTATAAAACCTTCTTAAGTGCCTCTGCCTCTTCCAATAGCTTTTGTGCCTCATCAACCATCCCTTGCTCACCTGAATAAGTAATAAAAAAATTAATCAACCTTTTTTTTTTTATAAGTGAAAAAAATAATAATAATCAAGATTTAATGTGTCAAGGCCGGTCCATTGATTTCTCATTTTTGGTGAAGCAGTTTAGCAGGGAAAAGAAAGAGAATGTGCAATAAGCACTCAAACAAGCACAATTATGATTATAAGTATTCAGATCCTCGGATGAGAAACAAAGAAAATCTAGATTAAAACTGCATGAGTGAAAGACTTCAGCATGAAATATCCACATCTGAAAATAAACTGATGCTTTCTCAATGAAAATAAGTACTTGTAAGCCATCGCAAAAGGAGAAATTGAGAATCTCTTAAATAGAAATGAAAAATTACAGTAGTGGCCCCTCTATATAACATGACACATAAGACATTACAAAACATGTTAGCCTTGAATAACTGCACTGTAACCTTACCAAGATCCTCAGCCTTCTTTAGTTTCTCATTAATCATTTCCTGGACTCTAGGATCAGGTGCAGATGTAGGCAAGGGTGCCAATGGCGGAGCATTTGTAAGGGGCTGAGGAAGTGAAGCTCGATCTTTGTTGAATGCATCCAGAAGAAGCATAGACTGCGTTTTAAGAATGAATGAATTAAAGTAAGAAATAAAACAACATGTACCTATCTAATATTTCAATAGTATCTTTAAATTACTAGAGAAAAAACTTAAGAGGTCTCGAAAATTTTCTTGCCCAACCTGCTTGTCAGCTCTCTTAGTCCTCAGCTCTTCCACTGCTTCAAGAGCTCGAATCTTCAAATCTGTCTTGCCTTCAAGATCTAGAAGAGATTTATGCATTAAACACAACAACATTTTTTAAACTAAATATTAAAAAGTATGAATAATAATGCTCACAATCAACACAAAATAGTCATCAGGGACATTTTCTTGCATACTTTAATTTCAACATACACAGAATATTTAAATTGTAAGGATCAATTTTTACTAGTTTGAGCTTTAATGCTCCCAAACATCTCCAATTTTCATTAAAAATATACTAACACAAGATAATGAGTTCCAAAACCTTAATATATAAAGAAGGAATAATTTAACAGTTCCAGTTAGAAATAATGGTTATTCTGGATAGAATATTTTTACTCATATGAGATCATTAAGGGAAATTAAAATGAAATTACAAACGTACCATAAACATCTGCTTCTTTGAGCTTCTCTTTTATTTCTTTTGACATCTCTTGGATCTCTGGCGTCTGCAAGTTATTTTATTAGATAAATACATAAGAATTGGATTAGGGAAAGGGAACTGAAATTATTCTGTTACCTGGGTAACTTCAGATACTGATATAGCAATGGCTGCCTTCGCATCATCATCATCAAGTCTTTTAAGAGCTCTATCAATTTTCCGATCACACTCAAGAATTAGCCTATCTATGACATCCTCTAAGTCCCTATCATAGTTGTCAGTACCTTTTGTCTTTGATTCCTCATATCTAAGAAGAGTTAAGAGTGACAAGCCCAAAGAATCAAATGTATTCAAGATTTCTGATGTAACTAAGATGGCCCAAGGTAATAAAAACATAAAAACTCATCTTTCCCTGATACCCTTTACCCAACAACAGTTTCCTAGATTCTACAATTACATACATATTGTTCCAACAAATTAATGAACAGTTCTAATTGACAACATAATACCAATAAAATGGCAAACAAAACTGGTAGAAGGATACTCTTTCCTGAGCTGCAAGGAGTGCACCTTCGGGCAAGGCCCCATATCCATTTTCTGCAGCAATAATGAAAAGCGTTATGAAACAAAAACTATCAAGACAACCATTACTAAACCATACTTAACATCTTAATCTTAAATAGCTTGTTTTTGTATTTATAGATATAAATTCAGATAAATTCAAGCAACTCCAAAACAAGCATTCGCTAGCCGTGAAAAAACAATACTTTACGCAATATTCCCCATTTCACTCTTCTCGGACAATAACATCATAGGAGAAAAAAAATTACAACTCCAGCTAGTATAAAAGTTATACATATATAACGCATAAATACATGCATATCAGAGAAAGAACACCAAAATGGAGCCTGAGGTTAAGGTTACGCACAGTGAGTTGAAAGAGCTCGTGAGGGCAGAGGCCAGAGAGGAAGAGACGACAAACATCACGATCGTAGTACTTCCGGTCGACCTCCCTAACGTCACCATTCCGATTGGCTCCCATTAACACGTCCAGTTGCTTCCTTATCGCATCCATTTTCAGAACAATTGTTCTACAACGCTCTCAATCTCAAATATCTTCTTCCTATTCCAAGGGTGTTTGATCCACCCCTCGAATTCTCGGGAGTTTCCACAGCAAAGTTGAGGTACACACGACGAGTGAATGGATGTACTTGGGTAGGTTAGGGTTTTTGTTCGAATTGAAATTTGGGATTTGGGGGACGAGTCGAATTCTTCAGGAATGTTCTTTCACTTGTAAATACAGACTGTCACTAATTTAATAAATAAATAGATAAAATATCCATATTTAAGAAATTTTTATTTATATAAGACTGTAATATAACATATTTGTATTGTATATGTTTATGACATATATTTTTTAAAAATATTTTAATAGTTTTTCTAAAAATAAATATTTTATAGTTTTTTGTATTTATAATTATCAAAAATATTAAATTGTAAAACTAAAAAATGATTTATGAGCCTTAAATTAAAATATCAATAGGCCCACATTCAAGCCCGTTATAACTAAATGGGCCGAATCTGTTCGGGCTATTATAACAGTATTGAAAACTTCTGAAAAGTTGTAGCAGAGAAATTTGGAAAGAAAATATTTATTTAAAAAAAAAAAAAGAAGCTAAATCTCATTTCAGAACCACAAATAAGAAGAAAGAGAAAACAACAAAAATCAAAATATATAAGTAAAACGTTTGAAAATCGAAGAATTCAGAATCCCCAACTACTGTTTCTACCCTTCTCATTGATTTTTTTTTGTTTTTCATCGTTTTTACATAGTGAAAAAAAGTGATCAGTTTCTCTGTAGATAGATAAAGTGGGTTTTTGTTTAGTGTATCAATGGCTGTTAGAGCACCAATAACAGGAATAAGTATGGCGTCTTCAACACCTTCTATTTCTTCTTGCAACAGAATTGTTGCCGTGAAGGCACTGCCTCTGAAAAATTCTTTCTTTGGTCGTGGAGGTTTGTTTGATTTTTTGTATAATACTGTCTACTTGAGTGTATGAATTATGATATAATTTTGCCTGTTATTGTTTTTCAATTCGTTAATTAAATTACTGTTAATTGTGTTTAATAGTTTTCCTTCAATTTGGGTGGTTTTGTTTCCAGTTCGAGGCATTATGTAACTAGGGGTGGTGTAGCTTTGCTTCTTGTAAGATGAAATTTGTGCGCTTATTTTTGGGGGAAAAGACCATCACATGGGATTTTCCAGTTTTCAGCTGTCACATTGGTTATTGGGTTTCTTTCAATCTACTTGCTTGGATAATTGTAAATTTTTTTCAGAGTTACCTTTCCTGGAGATCTTAAATGTGGTTGAATGTAGCTGTCTTTGTTGCGCTTATATTATCTGTTCTTCATGTAATTGTACTATACATTGTTAAGTCATTTCAGTTCTTAACTCAACTTAATGTTGATAAGGCGTTTTTGTTCTAGGTATTGCAATCTGATTTTCTTAATCAATAGTATAACTTTTATTGCTGTTTTGGGGCTAATTCAATGATGATGCTGAAAGCTTGTTGAACTTCTCCTAAAAGGGTTAATCTTAACTATAGAAAAATCTAAATAAGAAAGCCGGATATTGGAGTTCAGTTTTTTTTGTAATTAATTGTAAAAATCTATCATGCCATGCTATCATATATGATGCTTTTAGTGCTAGAAGTTTGTCAAAATTTAGGTAATGTTGTCTGGAATTGTGTATATACTTTCCTCCTCGATGATGAGATATAGTGAATTCTGTTTTTTTTTTTCTTTTTTTTTTTCATGCAGTGGGCAATTTAAAGCTTAGAGGATTGCAACTTGTTCATTCCAATAGACATGGAGGTGGTGCCCTTGGAGCTCAGATGAACCTTTTTGATAGATTCGCTAGGGTTGTTAAGGTGGGTTTACTTTTTCACAAATTCTTTAATTACTTCTGCTTTGACAATCTGTCTCACAATGACTGCGGCTAAGTCTTTTTGACTTTTGTAAGTGTAGTCATATGCAAATGCAGTTATAAGCTCCTTTGAAGACCCAGAAAAGATCTTGGAGCAAACTGTGCTTGAAATGAATAATGACTTGATAAAGATGCGTCAAGCTACTGCACAAGTGAGTCTTCATTTTTTTTCAACATTAAGTTTGTCTTCCTTTGCAGAAAATAGTAGACTTTTACTTTACTATAAATTGTGGTGAAATGAACTGATATCATAAACTCTTTATCTGGTTTTCTTTATTTATAGGTCTTGGCTTCACAGAAGCAATTGGAAAACAAATACAAAGCTGCACAAAAAGCTTCAGAAGATTGGTAAACGCAAAGGAACCTTTATTGTGCTGGTAGCTTTCTAATAGCTATGTTTATCATCTGATCTGGTTGTAGGTATGCTAGAGCACAATTGGCTCTTGGAAAAGGAGATGAGGATCTTGCTCGTGAAGCTCTTAAGCGGAGAAAATCTTATGCTGTAATGTCTTTCTCTGGTGGCATAACTCTTCTTTTTTTTTTTTTTTTTCATTTCATTTAAACAATAATCAAGGGATTCTTTATTGAACTGAAAAGAAATCCCCATCCTTGCACATTCTGTCTACACGAGAGTTTGATTTGCATTTGTGAGAATAACATTGTGTCGAATTTCTGGCTACATAATATAGGTCACAGTATCTTAATCATCTTATTCTCTGTGTAGTAAGTTAAGAGCCCAATGGCCACTTCTTTCATCAACCCCCCCCCCCCACCCCCACCCCCCACCCCCAGCCACACACACACACAACAACTACTTGTGATGTTCTCATGTTCAAGTGATCTCACTTCTTTAGTCATATAGGCAAACTATTAAATTGTCTTGAACAAGGATGTAAGAGCAAAATGAAGTTCTTCTGCTGATATAATTGAGCGGTATTTTGACTCACAATTGACTGATCCAATATTTTTCAGGACAATGCTAATGCCTTGAAGGCCCAACTTGAACAACAGAAGGGTGTAGTTGACAATCTTGTTGCAAACACACGGGTCAGTTGTTATTTCACTTTATGTTCCATAAATTCCTAAAACTTTGGGCACTTTATTCACTTGTGCATTTTCAAGTGATTCAAATAGTTTAGTTTCTTTTTTTGGTGTTCGGCTGTCTGGATCCACATTATTCATCTTAGCCAGTTAATACCTTAGCATATCAGTTTATTGCTTTTCACCATTTTATTCACGTCTTTTTCAGCAGCTATCTTTGGTGATTATTGGGATTAGCTGAACCATCCGAAATTACTTTGATTTGTTATATATTTATTTTTCAAGATATATCTGATGTATGATATTTTTTTTATTGCATAAAGGTTTCATGATGCTCTTTATTCATAAACTGATTCTTTTTCTGCTTTATTTTTCAGCTTCTAGAAAGTAAAATACAGGAAGCAAAGTCAAAGAAAGATACTCTGAAAGCTCGTGCTCAATCTGCAAAGTATGTTTGACCTTTTATAAAAGTTTACTTGCCTTCTTTTCCCTTTGCCAGTATTATGGAGCATATTTATGATATTTATCGTCTCTAAATATGATAATACTTTCCTTTGTTTAAGGACTGCGAACAAAGTAAGTGAAATGTTAGGAAATGTAAACACCAGCAGCGCTCTTTCGGCTTTTGAAAGAATGGAAGAGAAAGGTTAGAATCATAGACAGCCCTTATAGTTAGTATTAATTTTAAATGCTGTTGTATGGTTTCCTTGCTTATTTTAAAAGGTAGTTTGTTCATCTGCTACGTAGAGCACATTCACGAGCAATTTGTTGACAATGAATATATGCATCTATGTCTAAGATGTTTGTGGAGAACAAGATTTTTGATGTTTGCAATGCTTTTGTTGGGTTGAATAGGGAAATAATGTTGCATTTATGCTGATTTTGGTGACTCTTTGTGCAATTCAATTAATTCGCATGGAATCAGGAATGTCCGACCTATTTCAAAGTTCGCATGATTACTCACATCCTGTCTCCTGAATTTCTTCTTGGCACTTTGCAAAAATCTTTTTCCTTCTTGCCATGCTTTAGAGATTGCGATTCTCGTTTTTGCTTCTCCTTATCATTATCAGATGGATTTTCTTGTTTCTTGCACGTCTTTATTGGTGCAAAATTAATTTATTGATTTTCTTGATTTATTCAATACTCCTCAGAGTAGAACAAACTGTGGTTTCTTTGTGTCCAAATTGAATTTGAGGATCTTTTCCTCAATTACATCTTATGTTATATATTGATTTTGAAGTAGAGTCCTAGAGGAGAAGGGACTTAGAATTTCTTGATGAGAAAGGAACAATTATCTCAGGCAATTTTCTGTAGGTGGGGCATGAAAAGAGGAAAAAAAATCTCATTCATGATGGAACCTTAGATTTTTTTTGAGAAAATTAGTCCATTTCATGCATTCATAGTAGAGTTCAATGTTTGTCTTTCGTGCCACTGGAAATAAAAGAAACCCCCAAATGAGCATGCTGAAAGAAGTTTTTTCTTTTTCATAGTTATGGCTTTGGAGTCTCAAGCAGAGGCACTCAATCAGCTATCTAGCGATGAGCTTGAAGGAAAGGTAGGTAGCACATTTACCATGATTTTGTATTATATGTTTTGTCAAGGTGTTCTTTCCACGCCAAAAATTCCACACAAATATATATATCTATATATATGTATATCAAGATTCAAGAGGATCAAAATCCCTACTGGATTGTTTTGTAACTCCATCAAGTTTTTCTTTTTTTCAGTTTGCACTTCTTGAAACCTCCTCAGTTGATGATGACCTAGCTGCACTGAAGAGAGAAGTATCTGGAGGCTCAAAGGTAAAAGCTTTTCATTATAATTTTATTCCTTAAAAGATATATATATATATATATATATATATGAGTAATTAGTAAATTTGATTTCAAATAAATTTGCAAACTTTTGTCAAAAATAAATTTGTTTGAAATATATATTCTTTGTGAGCAGAAAGGAGAGCTTCCGCCTGGGAGAACAGCAGTCAGCAGTTCAAGTTCAAGTTCGGGATTTCCATTCCAAGATTCTGAGATTGAAAAAGAGCTGAACGAACTAAGAAGGAAAGCCAAGGATTACTAAAAATAGTATACTACTAGAATTTTCTTGTGTAGAGTGAAGTGGAAATTGTCAGGTGAATTAGCCTCTTATAATTTGCATTGTTATTTTTTTTTTCCCTTTTTCTTTTTATCACGAAGTTTTTGTATATTATTCATCAATACATTATTTTTTAGACTTACATATTATTACTTAAACCACTAATCAGAGAAAATTGATGTGTGAGAGAACTTCTGATTGAAAAGGAGTTTGGATTGGATGGGCCTCTAGAGTAGAGGAAAAAGGGTCTTGATTTTGTATCAGATTGGCTCTTATTGTAAAGAAAAATGTCTCTATTTTGGATTAAATGAGCCCAAAGTTAATAAAAAGGTGAAGAAAAATGAGTCTTGATTTTGGACTAAGCGGGCTTTAAGTGGAAAACAATTTTGGATTAGATGGGCCTATAGTGGTGAAAAAAGGGTGATGATTTTGGATTAAACGGGCTCAAAGTGGAGAAAGAAAAGCTTAACCGATCAATTTTGAATTAGATGGGCTTAAAGTGGTTTTAGATTGATGGGCCTCAAATGACGAAATAAGGTCTTGATTTTGGATTAGGCGGGCCCAAAGTGAAGAAAAATGTCTCAGCTTTGGATTAGGTTGGCCCAAATATGCATTAAATGAGCCCAAAGTGGATAAAATGGTCTTGATTTGGACTAGGCCGGCCGAAAATGAAGAGAAAGGTCTCGGTTTTGGACGGAATGGGCCCAAAGTTGATTAAAAAGGGGCTTAATTTTAGATTTAGTGGGCTCAAAGTGGTTAACACAACAATTTTGAATTAGATGGGCCCAAAGTTGTTTATAGATTGGATGGGCCTAAAGTGAAGTAAAAGGGGTTTTGATTTTGGATTAAGCGGGCTCAGAGTGGAGACAAAGAAGTTTAAAACATCAACTTTGAATTTTTACGGGCCCAAAGTGGTTTTGGATTAGTTGGGCCTAAAGTGAAGAAAAAAGGTCTTGATTTTGGATTAAGCGGGCCTAAAATGAAGAAAAGGTCTCGATTTTGGATTAAATGGGCCCAAAGTGGATAAAAAAGTTCTTAATTTTGGATTAGGTTGGCCCAAAATGAAGAAAAAGGTCCTGATTTTGAATTAAATGGGCCCAAAGTGAAGAAAAAAGGGTCTTGATTTTGGATTAAACGGGCTCAAAGTGGAGTAAAAGAAGTTTAATACGTCAATCTTCAATTAGACGGGCCCAAAGTTGTTCGATTTTGGATTCTGTGAGCCCAAAATGGCTCAATAAAAGCAGTAATAAAAGGACATTTTTGTCCTTTCATACCAAATAGGAAAATAAAAAAATTTATGATCAATTTAACTCGAAAATTTTCCTATATATAAACCTTCAACATAAGTTTTTTTATCTTTTATTATTTAGAGGTTGGTTTGTGCATTTTTTTTTCGTGGAATTAAGTTTGGATATTTTTGTGTGTAGATTTTCTTTAAGCCATTTTTTGCCTTTTCTAAATAGGAAGACTATATATATATATATATATAAACCTGCATGCCATCTTCCATTGCCCTTTATCTGCTACAACAATGGCGTCCTTCTCCCTCATCCGTCTTCGGCATGTCCCCAACAACTCTCCTCCAAATTCTGGCAGCCTCTCCATTTCTTTGCAATCCTCCCGCGGTGAGATTAATCTATGTTCCGAATACAAAAATTTCTGTCTCCTTCACTCCAATTCCAATCGGCGATCGCGTAATCTCCGCCGCATCATACTTCTTTCCACTCATCAACATCTTCCAATACCCTATTTTGGCCGTGCTACTGAAACTACTATCTCCAATCTTTTATCTCCACTACAAATTCCCTAATTTCTTTGTCATGTCCTTCATGTCACTGTACGTCGGCGTCACACTAAATCCTATCTTCAGCCGCTACGTTCGGTTCAATGCTCTCCATGCCCTTGCTCTCGATTTACTTATGTATCTGTCGTTTACTAAGGAGGATATTCTGTTTGGGTCATCCCCAAACCGATCTGTATTCTGGCGGCTGAAACTCACAGTTTAGAGATATAATGCTCTGTTTCTATTTTTTGTGGTTGCCCTTCTTCATGGATTGATTTGTTCTGTCCTTGGTAAAATCCCATACTGGCCTTTCATTTCTGAAGCTGCCGAAAAGCAATTGAAATAATTTGTAAAGACAATTCTTCGCTACCTTATTCTTCTACCTGCATTAGATTCTGATTGATAATGCTAAATAATTTTGATGGATGAAATGAGATTGATTGTGGATTTGTTATATTTTTTTAAGGCTCCTAAATGGATATTTTGGAAAATTTGAAAAGTAATCTGTTTCTTACACACCACATTCGATTTTTCTTTTCTTGTATAAAGATCAAAATCCAATAGAGAAGCTTATTGAATTTTTTCCATAGGAAATAAATCCTCCCTACTTGTTTATTTGGTTTGTTGTTGTGAGCTCACATTTTGAGTATGAACTTGCGTTACCTAACAATTTATCTACATATGATATATATATATTAAATTAGATTTCAATTATTTCATTTTTAAGGGGTTTTTTCCTTAAAAAAATTTATTATGTTATTTTATTTTTAAAATTTTTTATCTTCACATTTCTCACTTTTACCCAAAAAAATACATTTTTGTATCCAAATATCAAAATAATTTTTTTGACAATTATATGAAAATAAGGTATAAATAAGAAGACTCTAAAACCTGTTGGCTCATTCCTATATCTATTGACCGAAAGCACTCTAAAAAAAACCCTTCTCTGCTATAATAATGGCGTCCCTCTCTCTCATCCGTCTCACGGCATGTCCCCAACAACTCTCTTCCAAATTCCGGCAGCCTCTCCATCAATTTCCGGTTCGTACACCTTCGGTGAGAATCAAAGTGCCGATTACGAAAATCTCTGCCTCCTCCACTCCAACACCAGCCAGCGACCGGCTAATCTCCGCCGCATCATACTTTTTTCCACTCATCAACGGCATCCAATACGGCCGCTTCTTACTCGCTCAGTACCCCATCTTGGCCGTGCCGCTGAAACCAATATACCCAATCCTTTCTCTCTACCATTCCGTCCCTTACGCCACTTTCGTTTCCTTCTTCGCACTGTACCTCGGCGTCGCCCGAAACCCTACTTTCAGCCGCTATGTTAGATTCAATGCTCTGCAGGCCCTTGTCCTCGATGTGCTCCTTGCTGTACCGTTACTAGTGCAGAGGATTCTGTCCCCAGGCCAGACTGGGCTCGGGCTGAAACTCACCGTTTGGGGCTATAATGCTCTTTTTGTATTTTTGGTGGCTTGCTTCATTAATGGGCTGGTTTCTTCTATTCTTGGAAAAACCCCATATTTGCCCTTAGTTGCTGAAGCTGCCGGTAGGCAAATAGATTCATAAAGACAAATTTTATTTTATTTTATTCTATTTTTCCCCTTGTTCTGCGTTGATAGATTTTGGCTGTTTGTGGATGATTTTGGCTGAAAGGATTAGTATTTTTTAAATGTAATACGTTTCATCTTTCAATACTTTGATCTTTTCCTCCCATCTTGTTTATTTGCTCTGTGAATGACAAGGATCTCTATGCATTCAACTTTAAAAAATGTAGAAGAAAAGAAAAGAAAAGAAAAATTAAATTGCTTTGCTTGCTACTAATTCAATCACCCTAAGTGTATGTATTTGTTGCAAGATTTTTTTTGGATTCTTTGGCCAAAAACCTTGATGGGCTTAATTAGTTAAAATTACAACTGAACTTTTGAACAGTTCTTAGCTCAATCAATTAGTCCGATTCTGAAATGATCATTAAATAAATGACCCCAACTGCCTTAAATAGTTAAGTCTAGTTCATCGTTGTATATTAGTGAAGGAAAAAAATAATAATAATAATAAAATCACCATGGCATATTAAATAAGGGGCGTTTTATTAGTCTTCTTATGCTTATAATATGGTAAAAAAAACCAAATTGATTTGGGTGAGGTATCATTGTATCAAAAGGGCTCTTCATTGACACAAGTCTCTTCTAACTCTAATAGTCTCTCATTAAGAAACATCACAAGCTGAAACAAATCTCTGGAGAGTCTTGCAGCACTACTTTGGTAAATACTTCCTATTCTCTGATGAATGGAATATATATTAATGCTCGACTCTTTGATTATCACTATGGGGCAATCACAAAAAGAGGCTGCAGAGATAAAGAAAAAGAATAGCAAGAGTTAAGGACAAACAAATATCAAGAAACACAATATTTTGAGATAATTCAACGTTATTGAATGATATCGAGTTGAACTTACTGCGCCAAAGCTGACAGGTTTGCCATCTGCAACAAGAACCTCCACAATTGTCCCTGATCGATCAGCCTACAAAGAAGAGGGGAGAAAATTTCTCAAAATGAGGCGCATATTTGCTATCTCTATAAGCAAAAGGTGCAATGGTCCCGGTGGATATTCTTGCTTACAAATAATTCTTACAAGGATTCATAACAAATCAGACCATGATTTTAGTATTTTCAGAATAAATTATTCTTTTTCACCTCCCCAACCACCCACCATACAAAGAAAGAAAGACCAGCAACTACTTGCCCACATTGAATTCCCCCTAAAGCTCCTTAACACATAAAAGAGTCAAAAGCACCTAAATCTCTATCTACTTATACCTACTAATAGTTCAGTCAACAGAGATAGACCACATAATCAGAATTAGATACAGAGTAGTTTCTTTAGAGAATTTGAAACGTAACCAGAGAATGGGATAAACAGTCATAGGGAGCATTTCAGAAAATTTTCTACAGTCTCAGTAATATCTAACATCTATTCTATTGCAGGTTATCATCTGATAACCAAACAAGCTCATTAATAATTCATGATTTAACTGAAAATCAAGGTTTTAGTTAAAATGCTAACAGTTGAGCAAGCTGGAGGATGGATTTCACAAATTCAGCCCAGAAAATCTTTTTTCAGAAACTTTAAATCATATAAATTTCATACTCTAAGCATGTAAGGAATGCTTAAAATTCATAACCACCAGCCCAGAGTTCTAATGTGTCTCCCTATACCCATTCTCCTGCATCCTCCTTCCCCCCTAAATGTCAGGAAAAATTAACAACTTTCAAGAGCATTTAAAAACTAATCATATTTTGATTACTAAATTCAGCAAATCACCACTCAACCTAATGAATTGTATGTTCTAGTCAAAAATCCTCAGCAGGATATCCGAAATTGGCATATGTCCCAGACATTTTCATAATCCTAAAACTGAAGTATGGGTCAATCTAACACCAAAAATCATCATAGCTCGAAGTTATTCCCAAAAATATCCACATATTTATCATTTTTATTGGGTGAAATTTTATTTTCAATTGGCTCATAAGATAATCAAATCCAAAATTAGGTTGGCACGTGAAGATTCACTAGAAGTGCTAACACCACTAAACTATCTTCCATTATTACATTATTCTTTAATGTTTTTAAACCAAATAAATTACAAAAGCAGTTCCTATAACTATAAATCACAAGGACATCTGGATATTAAACTAAAGTATTACTTACTTCTATTTCATTCATCAACTTCATGGCCTCAACAATGCAAAGAACTTGTCCCTTCTGTACTTTGTCTCCAACCTGAACAACAAAAATTACACCATTAGCCAAGGCATTAACTAACGTGCACGCACGCGCACACACACACATACACATTGTGTGGAGTAGGAATCTGGATTATCAGTTGAAACATTACCTTCACGAATGGAGGCTCACCAGGTCCTGGACTTTGATAGAATGTCCCAGCCATGGGGGATTTTAGTGGTGGATGAGAAGATTTAGGTGAGTTAGCAACAGGAGCGGATGCTGGTTTGGGAGCTGGAAGAGCTGCTGGTCCAGATGCAGGAGCAGGAGGAGGACTCGGTGCCATAGGTTGTTGAAGATACTGTGAGGGTGCATACATAACAGGAGCAGCACTTGGTGGTGGAGGCAATGCATCTTTCTTACGAATCAAGAGTTCACAATCAAGTTGCTTCAACTGCAGCTCCACAATATCCCTGGAATCAACTAGTCTGCAGGAGAGAAGGAAGGATTAACTCATATTTACATGGTAACGATGGTAGGAAATTAGAGTGTTAGAATAAATCCTACTCAATAAGTTCAGAAACTTGAGACATAAATGCTGATATGGCATCTTCTGAAGCCACGGGTGCAGATATTGTTTCATTTGACGACTTCACATCCTCAGTTTCGGCTTCTGACTCGGATGAGGGTCCATCGACAGCTGCATCTGAGGGTCCATCGACAGCAGCATTTGAGGGTTCATCGACAGCAGCATTTGAGGGTCCATCAAAAGCAACCTTGGAGGCAACATAGGGCTCCAAAAGTGTTTCCACAAAGGAACGGAAATTTGAAAGAAGATCCTCTAATGAGAACAATTGAAAGAAGCTTACCTCGTTCAATTGAGCTCTTGCTACAACCGAGTGGTTCGGATTGGACTGTAGACCCTGTAAGAAGGGGATGAAATAACAGTTTTCATTAATCATTCAAAATCTCAGAATATATATAGGATTCTGACCATCAAACGGTCAAAATTAACCCTGCAAATCTTAAAAACTATAGCAACCACCTAAAGAAGAAACACTGCATTATCATGGATCCGCAAAAAATAAATATCAACAGAAGAAATATTATAATGCAAAATAATAATAGCAAAACTGAATCTTCGAAAGAATTTCTTCCTTTAACTTCCCCTTAATTATAGCTTTTTGAAAAAAAAATGCAAAAACCGTGCTCATTTGAATTTCAAACTGTTCAATGAGCGTTTCCAGAAGCAGAAAGGCAAAGAAGAACTGCCAATTAAGCTCGCAAACAGCTCACAGATCCAATTCAAAAATCAGTCCAAGCTCAAACATCTTCTACAAATGAATAATAGTAAAAACCCTTTGCATTTGGTAATTCTGGAAAATGAATAAATAACGAACTACAACTGAAACCAGTCTTGCATAAGAAGCAAAAAGTCACTTAGAGAAACAGATCCATCCCCGAATCTAAACGAGAAAACTAAAGTCACCCCCAATTTCTGCTCAAAAAAAAGGAGAGCGTACCTTGGCAAGCAACCGAATCTTTGGCTTTGTATTGACGCGGAAAGCAACCTTAGACTGAGAATGGTGAAAATGACGGTGGCAGAACGGCAAGTAAGTGGAGGATTTGGGGACATTGTTGGTCACTGCAGCTGAAGCTGAAGCCGTTGCTCCAAACGACGCCATTGCACACACTAAACACCACAATCCAACAAAACAAACCAAAACCAAAGAACAAAAAAACAAAAAAAAATAAAAAATTGAACAACAAAAATCAAAAAGAGAAAAAGAGAATGAGAATAATTGTTCTACAAAACTGATAGCTGGTACGAGTTGCTCGTGCTTTATAGAACTAGCAAGAAAATCTTAGAGAGAGAAAGAGAAAGAAAGGCGTGTTTGGCTTTGGAGGATCCGCCAGAGATGAAGTGAAGAGCCCAAAGAACTGCGTCGATGAAACCAAAGAAGAGGGAGTTTCAAACGATGTCGTTGCGTGTCCAGAGGGGACGAGGTCACGAGTGTCCCCAAAACGTCATCGTTTTTAGAAAGAGTGTGTGAAGAACAAGATGAATTCTAACCTAATCTAATCTGGACAAGTAATCAAGTGGGCCCCGATTCGGAATTTAGGTCATGACGTGTCATTATGAACAAGTTTTGTCCTGTGCTGATCTTACTTGTACCTCGCGCTATTACAGTAATACCTTATTTTTTGGGGTTTCTCTCTCCGGGACCAAATCTAATGGCCAGCGGTGACTGGCGGCGAAGGCGGTGAGAAATATTACAATGGGATTTACAAATTAATCCTTCAATGTTTCAGTTAAATTCAATCTTACCCCATTACTTTTGTAGTCGAAGTTAAATAATGGTTTGAGTCAACCAGTCTTGACTTTGTTTTTAATTATTAATTAGCGCACTATGGTAGTTGTACATGAAGACCCATATTCAAAATATGGACCCCTTTGTGTGGCGGTTAATTATGACACATTTTTCTTTCTTCTTTTTTTTTTTAAATTACTCACTCTATTATATTAATAGAGTTATCAGACATTAAAAATATACATAAATATGTAATAATATATATAATATTGAGTTTACATATTTTAGAAAATATTTTTATATAAGAACAATAATATTTTAAATGACATCCATTTAACACATCTAGTTAACAAATATATATATATATATATATATATATATATTTATTTATTTATTTATTTTTTGCATAATAAAGCCTATAAAAATTTTCAAATATTTTGCATAATCAAATTATATTAAAGTTACAAGGTATATAATAATATATATATATATATATATATATTAGATTATTTGAAAATTTGAAAATATTTTTTTAGTAATATAAAAAGATTTATAACTCTTTAATGAAGATAAACAAAAAAAAATTGAGAAACTTTAAAATTGATTATATTATAGAACAATTAGATATATTTTATCAAATTATTCAGTTATTTTTATGATATTTTTATACAATAACAAAAATGGTGGAATTATTTGAAAAAATTCATCAAAAAAATTAAGTAAAATAATTATAAATAGTTAGAAGATGGAATACTATAAAAATATAAAATAGTTATTGGGCCAAATTGTAAACATTTTCAAATAAAATAAAAGAAAAATCGGAAATATGTGGATCAAATATTTGTTAATGGCTCCTGCTAAACCAGTTCTGGCCACAAATTCATCTACCATTTTCCACAAATACCCTAGGATATTCTCCTAATTGTAAAAAATCTTGAGCCCTGTTTCGTCATTTCACTTCCCCGTTTCACTGATCCCACTGCTCTTCCTCCCATCTCTTCTTCTCCATTATAACTGTAACTGAAAAACCTCCATTTCCAAAAATCTTCTTCCTCCATAACCTACCATTTCTGTTCCCGTTCTTGTGGTTAAACTTTATTTAATTAGTTTATTTTTAAAATTTTGAAGTGTATTATTAGTATTTATGGCTTTGCAAGTGCAAGCTTACAGGGCCGCTCCAATGGCTGCTACTACTGGATCATTGGTGCAATCTAGTAGCAGTAACTTGCTATTATCCACTAAGCAGTCTATGGTTTGCTTTACAAGTGATCGGAGCTCCATGGTGAGTTGTAATTCTAAGAGGAGGTTGTCAGCGAAGGTGAGGTCGACCTTGGATACATCGGCGTCGGCGTCGGCGTCGGAGGCCGCGGCCGCGGCGGTGCAAACCGGTCAGGTCACCGAGGTTAACAAGGATACTTTTTGGCCTATTGTAAATGCTGCTGGTGATAAGATTGTTGTTCTGGATATGTACACTCAATGGTAATTTTTTATCAGTTTAGCCCGACCATGCGTTTGGAATTTTTTGCATTCTTTTGCTGAATCTTTCTAGAATTTTTTGTGTTGTTGATACTTTTCGGTTTATTTCTGAACTTATGCAATGTTTTTTATGTTGTAGGCATGGAACATGTTCTGTAGATTAGAAATCAGCTTGAATTGTTTAGTTGTTTCTTTTATTATTTAATATACTGATGAGGAAAATTAGGATTGTTTTTAGGAACTGGGACCCTGGTAACTTGGAAGTATGACAATTATCTGATATTGTATTGGAGTATCAGTGAAATTTGACTTTCTTTTGAGGATTTGATGTAATAAAAGAATAACTTGCATCCGTTTTTATATGGGCGGAAGGAGATTCATTAAATGATTTTGGAGCTTATGTGGGCTTCCTTTGTGGTCACTTCTATTTACTTAGTTTTCCTTGGGATAGATTAACTAGTGGGAGATTCCATTATTCTAAATAATGGAATATTAAAGATTCTAAGTATCAAAGTATAAGAGGAAACAGGGGATTCTCATAAATGCCAAATGATTTCATGTCGTAGGAATTATTTATAGCATGTAAGAATTATATCATGATATAGAGATCTTATATATGTTAGCTCGCAGAAAATCTAGGGAAAGGAATTTTAAGCAGTGCAAGTTTGTTGGGTTGAGTCTGTTAACCGTGGGCTAACTTTCTTTCTTATTTTCACATATCTTATAGAGGGTAGTGCAGGTAGGATTTGTTGTATATTGCATGTTTAGTGCTTCATGTTACTTACAACTCTTCCGGAATTCTCATCATATTTCTGGCATTTGCGATCCTTCATCATCTTTAATGTCATATTGAGGAGTTACCTAAAGATATTTCTTAGGTTTAAAAAGGCTATAATTTTGCTCTGAATCTTCATTTTCTCTCAACTTATCATTTCTCATCAGATGTTCTTAACTAATGTCTTACTCAACATTTCTATGGTAATTGTATACATGTTACTGATACCATCATACTTACATTTTTTCATATTCTTATGTCTGGAACACTTGGAAAATGGACAGTTGTACATATTGTCTTATTACATGCATGATCTTCTGAGGATTTTGGCCCTGCAGTCCAAGATAAATTTATGTGATAGCTCTAAGATTTTTGCACCTCCATTTTGTATTCTAACTATATTTTGATATGGAAATCGTCTTACATGTTTCAATAACCTAATCAGTTATTGAAATGTTAACCCAATAACGGAATATTCATATTTATGAGTTGAACCTTATGAATAACCATATCGAAGAGAAGAGAAATTGACAGTTGTAGAACAAGATGTAATTGCACCCAAAGTTACTACACTTTTGGAAGAAGACATAAAGTGGTCAACAGTATGTCATCATATTTGCTAACTACGTTTTCCTAAGTTTTGAGAACAAGAAAACGTATAAGATGTTAGTAGTTCTTATTACTTGCTGGGACACCTACATGTTTGTTATTTAGTAATTTAGAACAAATTTGAGAAGGAAAATAGATACATCTCTCATTTCATTCATGAGCACTTTCTCAAAGCATGGCGCTGGAAAACAAATGCTTATATAGTTCATAATTGCTAAAACCCACTTCTGATATGCAGGTGTGGCCCTTGCAAGGTATTTGCTCCCAGATTCAACGAGTTGTCAGAAAAATATCTGGACGCTGTATTTCTAAAGCTAGACTGCAACCAAGAAAACAGGGTACATTTTACCACTACTTAGTTTCCTTTCATCCAAGTAGTGCCTGCACAACATATATTCTCAGCTGTGCAGGAACAGGTGCCATTATGCATACACAAACCCTTTCCTCTAACTCATATATTTACTCTGATAATGATTTGCAGCCATTGGCAAAGGAGCTAGGGATAAAAGTGGTTCCTACTTTTAAGATTCTAAAGGGTAGCAAAGTTGTAAAAGAAGTAACTGGGGCCAAATATGATGACCTAGTTGCTGCAATTGAAGCTGCAAGTCAAATGTAACTCTCTCTCTTGTACTGTAGACACGTTTATAATGCAACATATTCACGTTTATAATGCAACATTTCATTATCCCTTATTCTCTCTTCTTTATCCAGTATATTCCGTTCATATTGTATCAGATCACAGGCTTGAAATAATATGTAGCTCTTTAGTTTTGACATCTTGAACACCTTTTGGATGTTCCCAGGATAGAAAACCTGTGATATCTATTGCTTAAACTTCCTGCAATGTATGGTTTAGAAGCTAGTGGGTACTTGGAAAATGCATTTAGAAATTGGATGTAGATATACATATATATATATATATATATGTGTGTGTGTGTGTGTGTGTGTGTATTTTTTCTCAGTTATATAATCTAAGTTTATTAAACAAATAAATAAATTTATTAAAAATACCAGAAAAACCAAGGCGGTTATTGACACATCAAAGTATATGTCTTGGGTGGCTTCAGCATTTGTCTGCCAAATGTTTTCATTGCATTCGCTATCCGGTTTTCTAGATTGTGCTTATAATAGTGAAAACTCTATATTAAAATTGCTAAGGTCATTTGGCATAAATTTAATGGTCATTTAGTTTATAAATGGATAAAAGCATAATTTTTTTTTTTTACACATCATTATAAAAATTGAGTAGAATATGCAAGAGATTTGGTTCAGGTTGTGAGTATATATTATAATAATATTTATTATGGATAATTCTTTTTTGTTTTTTTTGTATTTTAAAACTTATTACAATTTAAAGAAGAGATAATATTATGAAATATTCGAACCGATTTCAAGCATTTTAGAAAGTTACAAAGATAAAAAGTCACACAAATAATCCTAAAAATAGAAACGATTACGCCTCGTTTGGATTCAACTTAAAAAAAAAAAAGAAGTGTAATCAAATTGTTTACATCGGAAGGGAAGAAAATGATGGCCGAAAAGATATAATAAATTTATTCAGTTGCCATTATCACTTCAGAAGGTGGCGGAGCACGAGAGAATGTATAATATACACAAAGACATTAACGCAAACCCAAACGTGATGTACATTTTCCCCCCTCTCTCTCTCTCTAAAAGATATATATATATATACACGTATATTTATTATATCCAGAAGAAACAGACCGTCAAAGGAAATTTACGAGATTCCGAGATTCCGTGAAATATTTTTTTCGTTTCTTTTCTGATATTGTAAATCTTGAGTAAATATTTTTCAAATTTTGGATTCTTGATCTGAAGTAGTTACAAATACACTGGGAAATAAGGGGAAAAAGGAAGAAAGAAAAAAGGGGAGGAGAGTTTACGCGTTGAGTTATCGTTTATTGTTTTTTCTTTTCTTTTCTTTTCATTGTTTTTTCTTTTCTTTTCTTTTCATTGTTTTCAACTCTCCTTCTTTGTCCCCATTTGGTTTATTGTCATCTGTCACCGGCCCTTCCGAGGCTAGCCTGCCAATTAAGCCAGCAGCCTCGGTCATTTCCTCAGAATTCCCTTCTGTTTTCGTGATTTAACTGACCCATCTTTGTAATTTTGTTTCTTTTGGTCTTTTATCCCATAAAAATCCATTATTGATATTGATTCTTTCTTACGCATACGTACCCTTTTGGGTTTCTTTTTTTTCATAGAACTTGGGAGGAGCTTTCTTTTTCTTTATCTTTTTTAAAATTTTATCTTCTTGAGGTATGGATCTAAGAAATGGGTTGGTGGCAATTTTTGTCTTCTTAGTCGTGTTGGTTGTTAATGGTGATCAGGAAGACAATAGTAATGTAGTTTTCCAGGTGAAACACAAGTTTAGGGGAAGGGGATATGGGCGGGGAGACTCAATTTTGACTGCATTCAAGGCTCATGATGACCGGCGACATGGTAGGATGCTAGCTGCTGTTGATTTGCCTTTGGGCGGGAATGGTTCTCCTACAGATACCGCGTTAGTGATTTCTTCTATCTCTACAATTAATTTTATATGTATACCTTTGAATAAAATTTTATGTTTGTCCTGTTCTTTTTTCTGTGTTTTGTGAGAATTCTTTGAATAATATGCATGATTTTTTTAGGACAGCGTTTAATTCTTTTATTTTCAAATAATGCTTTCCATGATATTTCTTTGTTCATGTTTGACTGTAAGTTGCTGCCTGGATCCAATCTGACTGGGGAGTAATCTTTACTGGATGTAAAAATTAAGGAATTAGAAACCTATTTCATTTTGGTTAATCATTGGTGTGCCAATAGTTATAAGTTCAATAGTTTGCTATATTATAAATGATTGGAAATTTTGGTTTCAGACTTCCAAGTAATGGCTGCTTTATTGTTACAGGCTTTATTTCACTAAGCTTTCGATTGGAACTCCTCCTAAGGATTATTATGTCCAGGTAGATACAGGAAGTGACATCCTCTGGGTAAATTGTGCTGGCTGTGACAAATGCCCTACAAAAAGCTCTATTGGTGTACGCCCTTCTCCTACTACGTACAACTAAATCTTTTTAAAGTCATTATTGCATCCGACTAGGATGGTTTGTGTTGTGTTCAAGCTGATGTTTCTAATCTGATATTCCACTTGTGCTTCTTAACAGATTGACTTGAGATTGTACGACATAAAGGCCTCAAGTACTGCTAAATCTGTTTTCTGCAACCAAGATTTTTGCAGAGCTATGTTCAATTCTGAATCCTCAGATTGTAAGGCTGGAATGCTATGTGAATATTCTGTAACATATGGGGATGGTAGCACTACTGCTGGATATTTTGTCCGAGATAACATTGAATTTGACCAAGTATCAGGAAATCTTCAAACTTCATCCATGAACGGAAGTGTAGCATTTGGGTAAGTCAAGTTTTTCTTTTAGAAGTGTAGCCTTTGTTGCTAATGTAGAGTAGAAATTTCTTTTAAGTTGAAATATTACATCATGAACAAATTTTATACATGCTGATGATATATACATGCTGACCTGCTGCTACAAATTTTAAAATTTTGGTTCTGCAGTTATGTATGCACTTGTTGAGTAGTGTTCAAATTTTTTTTTCTACCATGTAAAGGAGTGTTTGAGATCTCAACCATTCTGTTTTGCTATTCTCTTTAGAACTTCCATTTTTCTTGTCAAGATAGGTGCTCGGCTCAACAATCTGGGGAGCTAGGCTCATCATCTACTGATTCAGTTGATGGTATTGTTGGTTTTGGACAAGCAAATTCATCAATTATTTCACAACTTGCCTCTGCTGGAAAGGTTAAAAGAGTATTTTCTCATTGCTTGGATGGTATTAATGGAGGAGGCATTTTTTCTATTGGACAAGTACTACAGCCAAAATTGAAGACAACCCCAATGGTCCCAAATGAGTATGCTAATATTACACTTCATTTTATTTTCAATATTTTCGTATTTAATCTCTATGATCCTGTTTAGAAATTTGTATAATTCATTCCCAATTCTTCCAACAAATGGTAAGACATGAATATTAGAGTGGAGTAAAATACTAGGAACCCCCAAAGCATTAAAGTGTGGTTTTCTTTAAATGAGTTATATTAGATTCTGCAGTAATTTATATGAAGCTAATTTATATGAGGAGTTAAAAAAGTTTATACAACTGCTCTTACCTGTCAACTAGTTATTGCTAAGTGAAGGATTGAATGAATTATTTCCAATAACTAATTGCTTCAGAAGCTATTTTTAATGTTATAAACCTAGATTAGATCAGTGGGCTTAGGAAACTGATCCAGTGGTTCATAACAGGGCTAAATTGAGCTGAAATTTCCTACTGCTGCTCTGTACATATCTGGAATATCTTCCTATATGCATCATCCAGGCTTGCCACCTAGGGCCCCCCTTCTCTCACTTGTTAAATCCAAAATTGTACAGAAAATTCATTAACATAAGGTGGTAGCTGCATGATATTTGTGGAAACTAGTTCAAAGAAAGAGGTTGACATGCACATCTTCACGTTCACACATGTTTGGTTTTATGCTTATGTATTTTCAACTGGCTGGTTGCATTTCCATATTCTTTCTCTTTGTAATATTGGACATGACTATAGGACATTCTTCACAGTTTGCTTTAAATAGTTGATTTCTTATCAGATATAGGCATAATTTCGGTTTTATTAACTAGCTTTGTCCTGGCCTGTTTATTCTCCTCCTTTCATTTGTGAAATTATCATATGACAAAAATTATATTTTCTTGAAGACTGGACCTTCCCAGTCAGTCTTGGATAAGCATATGTGTTGACTGTAGTCCTATTACAATTTTAGGCCACATTACAATGTTATTATGAAGGCAGTTGAGGTGGGTGGTAATGTTTTGGATACACCAACAGATGTATTTGGAGATGGATCTGGGGGTGGAACTATAATTGACAGTGGAACAACGTTAGCCTATCTCCCAGATGGTATTTATACCCCAATTATGCAGAAGGTGAGTAGAATATCTTACCAGCTCTACAATCACTTCCATTAGCAACATGCTATCCCATATATCTTAAGATGACATAACTGAAAAAGATCCCAGAAGAGGGAAATTTATCTCTCTTATAATAATTTGAAAAATATTAGTTTTGAAGAATGAAGTTTGTTTTTTATCATTAAGAAATTTGTATGCCAACAGCATGTTGCAAAAGGTTGATCTAATAATAAGTTGCTTGGTCTGCATTACTAACATCTGGTATCCTTTATTAATTTCTATCTAAAGTTCTGGATTTTAAACTATTCTTCACAGGCATTTACAAGAGATGGTGCATGAATAACTAGTCCTCCATTACATATGTGAAGAAAGAGTAGTGATATATTTTTTTTCTTATATTCAATTTTTTCCAATCTTTCTAGATTCTGGGAGCGCAACCAAATTTGCCAATGCATACAGTTGAATCTCAGTTCAAATGTTTTTTCTACTCTGGAAAGTAAGACTTATTACTTGATTATTTATATCATATGTTGGTATTGTGTAATGCTGTTTAAGGTTGTAATTTTTTATGTTAAAACTTGTTATGATGAAAACTCTAGTTATCTCTGTGTTGCTTTATCTTCTTTTATTTACTTTTTGGACCTAGTAAGCATCAGTAATGGTCACATGTAGGAGACCAGACATGCTAGTAAAATTGCCATTATCTTATTGTGTCTGGGAACCATGTGGACTTGGTGCTACTTCTTAATTGAGGATTATCATTTATGGATGAAATATGGATAACTATTTTATTTCTGGCATATAACTCACTGTCTAAAGTAACTAGTTTGGTATGCAATTCTAGCATGTGGTAGACTTGGAGCATTTTAACCACTGCAAGAAGGCCAAGTTAGCATTTCTAGTATATTTGCAGACTATATTTTATTGACATTAGTGCTTGATTTTGTTGGACTTGAGAAATCATGAAGGTAACAGCTTCACATTTGTGTTTATGCAGCATCGATGATGGATTTCCTGTTGTCAAATTTCATTTTGAAGATTCACTTACTTTGACTGTTTATCCCCATGACTATCTTTTTGAAGTTCATGTAAGCTGTGGGTTGGGTTTATTTATTTACTTATTCTTATGGTAAATAGTTGTTTTTTATTTTGCTTTGGTAGAACTACATTTTCACGACAGTTTAATATTATAGTTTATAGTTAAGCTAATCTATCTTAAAATTTAAATCTTGTAGGATCGTGAGTGGTGTATAGGTTGGCAGAATAAGGGTATGCAGACAAGGGATGGAAGAGAAATAACTCTACTTGGAGGTACAGATCATCTTCCCTGGCCATATTCGTCTCTCATTTTCTTGAGTACAGGTCTTTGCTTGTGAAAAAGAGACTGCTATCGCTATTACTGTTGTTGTATTTGTTTGTTTGTCAAGAGGAGTTATTATCTTGTGCCTGCTTGCCTTAAAGTTATTTGTTTGTTTGTTTGGCAAAATCACTACCCGTTGAGATACATGTTAACATGGTTTCTTTTCCTTTTTGGTCACAATGCAGATCTTGTACTGTCCAACAAGCTTGTTACATATGATCTTGAAAATCTGACGATTGGATGGGCAGAGTATAACTGTGAGTATCATACACTTTGTTTGCTTCTGTGCCAGTTATTTAGCTTGGTCATTGAATTCTTGTATCTCATTATGGAGGGAGAAGATGAGGGGTTGTTATATATTTTCTTAGTTGTTCCTGCTACATTTGGGAACATGGTTCCATAGATAATGAGGCTTTTCCATAAATCTTCTGTTACAGGCTCTTCGAACATCAAAGTCAAAGATGAAAAGACGGGAAATGAATATACTGTTGGCTCTCATATCTTATCTTCAGCTGACAGTCTGAGTAGGGAATTCCTTTTAACGTTCCTGTTGTTGTTTATTGCCATCATATGCATACAGTTTAATTGATTTGTGGAGGTTGCTTCAAGCAAGGTCAGCAAGAAAGCCTAATTAGTTGTTCCATGTAGTGTCATTCTGATTCTTTGTATTGCATCCTGCAATTTAACATGTGGTGAATTATACAACTTTTATACGTCAGCCAATTTTTTTCCCCCTACTTTGTTTTCTACACGCAATAGAAAATTCTTTTTCCTCTTTCTCTCTTTTCTTCTTTTGTTATAAGAACAATTTCTCTACTCCTTGAAAGGTAAATAAGCAGGAGTATCGGAGTGTTGTTTGATGTTACTCCTATAGTTATTTTAAATTCTCTTGAAGTTAAGGAAGGGCTCATGCAACAGACAGATGAAGAAAGAAGATAACATAGAAATACAATTAATTGTTTACACTTGTTTCCAATATATCTTATAGTTCACATGGTTGTTCAGTCTTCATTTTGAATTTGTATTCCTTGACATGAACTAGATATTGTTGTAAAATATTACTCTTACATGTTTGTATCTTTTTGCTTCTGGATGATGGTGCCATTTAACTGTGGAATTGTTTAATTCAGCTAAACTTATGACTTTCTTCATGTATTGTGCAATTGTATTGAAGTGGTTCTCTTGAATTTCTAGTTTCAAGAACTTTCTTGGCTTATGAATTTTTTGAACCAAGAGCATTGTTCTTGGTAGATCTATAAAACATAGCATCTGGTAAAGCTAACTGGTGATGATTTGACATTGCGTATGGCATAGATGGGAGAGTAATTACTAGTCTTCTGGGAACAGGATACTACAGTAATTACCAGAAAAACATTACCAGAAAAGAAGATATAGTTAACAACACAAACAATATATAATAATACATACAAGTGCCTGAACTTTGCTTTGTGGGTATCAAATGTAAGTATGATAGTATTTGTTTTGTTTGATACATGACAACAACAATCACAATTGTACAAGTATTAGATACATGATACAGGTTTTTACAAGGTTGTTCTCAGAAACTGTACAAGAAAGTAGAGAAGTGCAACAAAGAGTGCAAACTGATAAGCATCTCTTTGGAAACTGTCATCCCTCTGGAAAAACTGCACATCAGAAAAAGGAAAAGGGGTGGTGGGGTGGAAGGTTAATCTAGGGGTAAAAGAAGAACAAAAGAAAGAAAAACAGAGGGTGTGATGATTACCTTTGTTGGATCACCAGAAGGGTCTGGATATATCTCCACATTTTTGTTCTCTGATGTGAATCTCTTTGGTAAGTCCTTGAAAAAATCAACAATATCTTTTCCTGTTTCAGTAGTAGCAAAGGTTCGCCGTGATGCCCAGAAATATGCTTGAGCAAAGATTGAGGATTCTGATAAGTCCCATTGTTCTTCATGCTCAATCACTTGGCCACTGATTTGGTTCAGAGTGAATTTTGACTGAATCTTAATGATCAAATCTCCTCCAACAATGGCAAGTGGAGACTTAGGTTTCCCTCTAAGTGTCCACTTAATGCTCAGTAAACTAGTTGACAACATCACCATTTCCTGCACTGTCTGCGGAAACATACAAGAGAGTAAACCTGTAAGTGATAAACTCATCCAAAGAATTGCTGTCTTTTCATCTGATCCTAGATACCTGAGATTGATCCTATTTTTAGTTATTTAAGGTATGACATAACCAAATGAACCTAAATTACTGTCACAAAATATATTTACAGGGTCTCTGTTCATTATGAATGAGGTGATTTTGTGGTGAAATCATACTGATACTACTCGAAACCCAGCAACGGTAGAAAAAATTGGCAGTGAAATATGAAAGAAACAGAAACTTTACCACTGCTGGTTGTTCTAATGCCTCCGTTGCCCATAATGGTCTCTTGTATTTCTCTCTACCAGTAAAACTCCTCACCGGATCCTGCAATAGGTTTGTCCACATCAAGAAATTGAAAACACAATTCTATCAATTTGATTTCTTTCTTTCTTCTTTTTCTTCTATCTCTAACACTTTTTCATGAATGGATGATAGATTGGAGAAGGTAGCAGCAAGAACAGGGGAAATGGATACCTTGTACTTCACGGATGTAGCATAGGTTCCGAGAGCACGATTGCCTTGGCGAAGTTGGAGGATATCGCGTACAAGTTGTCTGGCTGTAGCTTCAACTTGCGGGCTACTGATGCATTCAAATTCATTGCACAGCTCACCAAAATCCATTCCATCTACAATTTTATCACCCTCTGATCTTTCAGGGGAAGAAACATCAGCAGCAGTAGACAGTTCTGTTTTCCTGGACTCATTTGTAACTGCAAAATTAATTACGTTCCATTGTTGATTACT
Organism: Asclepias syriaca; assembly: GCA_027405835.1. NCBI lineage: Eukaryota > Viridiplantae > Streptophyta > Magnoliopsida > Gentianales > Apocynaceae > Asclepias > Asclepias syriaca. The sequence goes on along the minus strand of CM049924.1, from coordinate 30,560,181 downwards.
CATCCATTCTCACGGTTTAATTAGTAATTACAAGGTACAATAGATTCCAGAGAAAAACCCTAAAATAAAGACCGAAATCAAGAATTTAAACCTCGAATGCGTAATCTTCTGGGACGGTAAGAAGATTTGGAGGAATTGAAAAAGGCATTATGGGAGTAGTAGGTTAAAAAAATGCTGTTGTTGTTGACGTCACGAGTGCCGGCCGGCGGGAACTTGGTGACAGCAGTGAAAGCAGCAGAGCCGCTCATCTTTTTCTCCCCATTCTGTCAAATATTTGGAATTCAATGGTCCATCTTTTCTTCTCTGCCTGAGGATAAGGTGTGATTACTCTTTGTGGTGTGTGTTTGTGTGTATGCCAATTGGCTTCTTCTATTCTTGCTTCCCACGTCATAGGTTCTACTTGTGTTGATATTTCCCCCTCTAATTTATATAATATATATATTTAAAAAAATAATACTTTTCAAAATATGAATATTTGAAAAAAAAGAATATTTGTTAATATATTAATAAATTCAAAGTGAAAAAGTTATAATAAAGTGAAGTTGATTTTGTAAGAGTAAATTCTGATTTTTATAATTAATGTTTTACAATTCATACTCGGAAAAAAGATATATTAGTCTTTTTAATTAAAATATATATTAATTTTAAAAAAAAATTATAGGGTTTTTTTTTGAAAAAAATTAAAAATAATAATTATAAGAAAGAACACTCTCATTATTATGTGAGTGTGTGTGTGTATATATACATATATATATATATATATATATATATATATTATATATATGTATGTATGTATGTATTGTAGCTAACTCTTTATTGTAGCCTTAAAGAAACTCATACACTCTTTTTCTTTTCTTTTGGGATTGTTTCTCTCTCATCATGTTCCTTTTGAGAATGTCAAAATCTTGTTTCTTGATGTTCTTATCATCACTCTGCATGCTTCTCATCACTCATCTCCAATTCCAAGCAGAAGCAGCTCTTGTCACCAAACTCCCTGGTTTTAATGCCACTTTTCCTTCTAAACACTACTCTGGGTACGTAATTATACATACATATGTATATGTATATATATATATTATATATATATATATATATATATATATGTTTTTTTCTTGTTTAAGATTTTTTATCATAACATTATTGAGAATTGATTTCTTGTGTTTATTTTTTTTCTTGGGGCCCAAAAAAAAAAAAAAAAAAGGTATATACAAATTGATGGTGGAAAGAATCTGTTTTATTACTTCGTTTCATCAGAAAGAAACGCATCAACTGATCCTGTTGTTCTTTGGCTCAATGGTGGACCTGGTTGTTCCAGTTTTGACGGTTTTGTCTATGAACATGGTTTGTATATACATACATACATACATACATACATACATATATATATATATATATATCCCTTTTTCTATTTTTTACATTGGAATTTTTTTGTTTGCAGGGCCTTTCAATTTTGAAGTTGCAAAGGAAAAAGAAGGGTTGCCAACTTTGCATCTAAATGAATATAGTTGGTCAAAGGTTTACATCTAATTTTTTTTTTTACGTCAAATTTATTAATTATTTTTATTGAAAGCAGTAAAATTATCAATTTTATTTTAAAAGACTAAAATAATTTATTATTATTACTATTTTTTTAAAAAAAAAAAGTGCTAAATAGTATTTAATATACATTTTGTCTGCTTCTTCTTTTTCTTCTAGTTTAAAGTCAAACTCTTCTTTTTTTCTGTTTGTTTTAGTTACTAATATTAATAATGGTTGACTTTTTATTATTGTAATTATAATTATAACTTTTGTTTAGGTTTCGAATGTAATATACTTGGATTCTCCGGCTGGTGTTGGATTTTCATACCCATTGGCTAATTCAACTGGTGATAAACAAACTGCAAAGGATACTCATCAATTTCTCCTTAAGGTTTTTCTTTTTCTTATATAATTATATATATACATATACGTGTATATATATATATATATATATATGCACGATGATTTGTTGACTGAAAAAAAACAATTAATAATAATATATGCAGTGGTTGGAGAAATTTCCAGAGTTCATTTCGAATCAACTCTATCTTTCTGGAGAGTCTTATGCTGGGGTTTATATACCAACTCTGGCAGCAGAAATAGATAAAGGTATGTGTGTATATATATATATATATGTATATGTATATGTATATATGTATGTATATATTCCATCATTATTAATTATCAATTAATAATTTATAAGTGTTACTTAATAGTTAAAGTAAGAACGTTTTAACAAAATACAATTTAAAATAAATTTAGATTAGTAATTTTGTTTCGAGAAAATAAGAGTTAAATTCTACTAGTACAATTTTAAAACTTGAAAAGGATTACTTTTATATATATATATATATATATATAAACTAACAATGGTTACCACCTGATGCAGGGATTCGAAGTGGGATTAAACCCAAAACCAACCTCAAGGTATATAATAATTCATATATATATATATTAATATATATATATATATATATATATATATATATAAATTTGTTATATTTCAAAGAATCATTAATTTGGACAATTAATCTTGCAGGGATACATTATTGGAAATGGAGTTTGTGATGGAAAATATGATGGTAATGCTCTTGTTCCTTTTGCACACGGAATGGGATTAATTTCCAACAAAATGAACGATGTAAGTAACATTTTATTATAATTCAATATTATATATATATGTATGTATGTTGGGACATTTTTGAATACAATTTAATCTCTGATTCTCCATTGCAGGATGCTAGACATGCTTGCAAAGAGAATTACAACAATAACAGTGATAAAAATTGCACAATAGCACTGGAAAATATATACGGAGTATTATTTCAATTCTCTTCTACAATCTTCCCAAATTTCATACATACATACATATATATACATATATATTTAATGAATTTTGTTTTCAGGTATTAGGGAAGTTGAATTTTTACGATATTCTGGAGCCATGTTGCCCTGAAGATACAGAATCAGAAAACAGCAGTTTACCGGAAAGCTTTAAGAAATTAGGGCAAAATGATGATCATAATAAGAGAACTCTATCAGTTAGGAAAAGAATGTTTGGCCGTTCATGGCCGTACCGTGCTCCTGTTTATGATACATTGTGGCCTGAATTATCTTCCGGCATTCCTGTCTCTTGCGTGGTAATTTACTGATACTAATTCACTATATTATATATTTATTTATTTATTTATTTAATTACTCGAAAAATCAAAAGTTAAATTTCATATATATATATATATATTATTTTGTTTATTTGCAGAATGATGAAGTAGCAACTATATGGCTGAACAATGATGAAGTTAGAAAGGCTATTCATGCTAGCCCGGTATATATATATATATATAATCTTTGATTTCATAATAGAATTTCTGATAGGAAAATTGGTAGATTCTACTGAAAATAAATTGAGGTGTATGTATATGTATGTATAATTAGATGAGCGCAAAATGGGAGTTATGCACTGAATACTTTGTATATGATCATGATGCTGGGAGCATGATCCCATATCACAAAAATCTAACGGCCAGAGGTTACCGTGCTTTAATATACAGGTAAATTAGTTATTTTTCTTTCTTTTATATATATATATCCGAATTTAAGCTAAAAAGATGAATATATATATTGTGCAGTGGAGATCATGATATGGTTGTCCCATTTACTGGAACACAAGCATGGACTGAATCTCTTGCATATCCAGTAGTTGAAGAATGGAGGCCTTGGATTTCTAATGATCAAGTTGCCGGGTACATACATATCTTTATATATATATATATATATATATGTATGTAATGAAATTGAATTCAAGAAGAATTGTTGTTGATTGCAGGTATCTTAGAGGGTATTCTAATTTGACTTTCTTGACCGTAAAGGTAAGGATTCTTGAATACCAGAGAAAGAAATGTATGTATGTATGTAAATGTGGAAAATGTTTAAATGATGATGTAGGGAGCAGGGCATAGTGTACCAGAAGTGAAGCCAAAGGAGGCATTAGATTTCTACAGCCGTTGGTTGCAAGGAAGAAAGATATGATATTTTCAGAATATTTACATATGCTATGTTATGATGATTGAAAATAAAACAAATCATATTCCATTTCTGCAGTTTCACCGAACCTGCAAAAAGTTTCATATGCATTTTGACAAGTTTATACTGAAATTTCAGATTGAGAAAGAGACTGGGAATCAGAATGAATATACACATACTCCCCCCACACATGAACAGGGAAACATGTCAAAACATTCAAATCTCATATATATATATATATATATCAAAGAGCTTCCAAGAATAAATAAGCTTAGGAAATAATCAGAATCTGCAACAAGGCTTCCATTAACAACAAAGTGATATGACAATAAAGAAAACATCAAGGAAGGAACACAAGTCACACAAAATTTAATTGCAAGAATAAAGAAGAGTTGGATTCTACAAAATTCCAATCCTACTACCCACACTAAAGAGAGATAGAGAGAGAGAAAGGATGATCCCCAAACACTCTAATATAGCTGGGCTCCCACCTCTCTGGCATGAACAAATATGAATGGCCCTATTTTTCCCACTTCTTTTCTCTCTCTCTCTGTAGAGGAGAGAAAAGAAACAATAAATGAAACAAACTTGGAAAAAATAATAATATATATATATATAAATGGCATTTGGACAAAACTGTTTACCCTTTTCTCAATGTTATTTACGTTTCTTGGACTCTCCAGCAGCTTTCATGTCTTCCTTGTTTGGCACAAACCTTGGTAATGTCAACATTGTGTTTACGCGAGACACTCCTTCAAGCGCAGACCATTCTTTACCCATCTCTGAAAAGGATTTTTCATTCTCCAAGTCTTCCTCTTTGTGGTTCATCACTTCTACCTCCATGTTTGCATCATAAAAGTCTTCGTCTTCATTCTGCCCTTTGGACTTGGTAGTAGTAGAAGCAGCAAATGAACTGTTCTCGCTTGAGTCAAGAAAGAGGCATACAACTGCACAGTCGTCAACTTTTGAAGTTGGGTATCTGGTCCGCCATGCTCGAACTGCTTGTTCAACTAGCTTTCGAGCAGCACATGAACGTTCCGGAGATGAAGCCACTATGTCAATCACTTCTTTGTTTGACAGCACATCCCATATCTGTAATAGATGGAGAATTGTTCATGTTCAAGTTCAAGGAAAAGAAAATGGTGGAATATTATATATATAATAAATAATAGCTGATAAAATAACAGAGAATAAAGATGCAGGTGCTCTACCCCATCCGTGGCTAAAACAATAAACTTATCCTTCTCTGTGAGGCGTCTATATGAAATTTCAGGAACAGAAATTAGGCCAAAATCCTTGAGACAGAAATCTCCAAAGGCACGAGCCATAGCAAGTCCCGGAGAATTATTGTTGGGCAACCAAACTCTGGGAACTTCAGGTTCATCATGGAGGGCAAAAACGCGTCCTTTATGTTTGCGAATCCTCTCTGCTTCCGCTGTTAGGTTAGAGTAAAGAACTTAACATATGAACAGGAAGGGCACTCCATATCCAGTTAATTTAATCTCAAAATACTGTCGTAAAATAATCAGTTCTCTAAATTTAACACAATCAAAAATTCTTCAAGAACTTGAAATAGCCCCAATCTGAAATAGACCTATTCCTTTATATACACTCTCCTATCTTTTATTGGCTTTTAAGAAACAAAAGACCAAAGCCATTTAGTTTGAGAAGAAGGGAGTACTAAGTTAAAGAATAGTCTCAAACAAACATACTGTTGGCCATTTTCAGCTATGAAGAGTTAGATAAATGTTTTGAGAACGCAGGCTTGGAGAAGCATTGTAGATATGACTTCTTTTTTTCTTTTCTTTTTTTTGTAATGATAAGCACAAGAGGTATCCCCTTCAAACTTCCCAATTTAGTACCTGGAACACTTGGTTTAAGATCGACAGTCAACTGAACTGCTATGAGAGAATCGTCTTCATCTCTAGTAGCCAATACAGCTCGAGAATCCCCAACATTCCCAACCACAAGATCCTGACCCTAAGGAGAACAATAAAGATTAGTCAGTATTAAGGAATCATATCAACCTTATTGAGAAGTTCTGTTTCTTGCATTCAAATGAGTACCTGTTTCACCAATGTTACTGCTGTTGTTCCACTGCAAAAACAATCGATATTTGCAATCATTTTCAATTCCCAATCCATGATTTTAAATGCCTTTAAAAACGATTCCGTCAATGTCTGAAAGATCTCAGGGTGCTTTCCGGTTTCTTCGAATGCCCCTGTTTCTTCCTCGACAGATATTAATGGTGTATCTTCAGAATTCATGTTACAAGTTCTACTCTGGGTGGACTCTCTTAGAACATCATCACTCTTCACTTCCCAGTGTGCACTCAGTTTCAAAGGAAGCGAATCTCTAACACGTTTTGCAACCATGTGACCAAATGGACCATGCCCATCAAACACACCACAGAACACTGTGTCTGTTCTAGAACCAAAATTCTGAAAGTTCAATTTTATTTATTAAGTGCATTAGACATGTGAGCAACCAACATATGATGAAAAATATCACAAATATGATAGTTGGAGCTACAATATAATAGGATTATAGATAAAAATACTAGACTAAAAATGAGGATGATAAATTAGCACTTATGTGTGCTTTAGTAGGAGAAAACTTTTCCATAGCCTTGTGAAATCTTACCAAACCAAAATCATAGAGGACCTGGCAGAAAGCACAAGTAGCCATGTGCTAATCTGCAACAAGATGCAACCATTTCCTCTCTCATAACAAGATTTCTCATTAAGTGGATAGTCTTTAATATGTGGGGATTAGCAGATAATTCCAAGGGCTAATCCCCTGCACATCAAGATATCACCTATTCATTCTTGATACAAGTAAGCCTTAGCTTTTCACTTTTGAGGATGAAACTAAGCTATATAATTTCAAGGTCTTTTTCTGCAACTCTGTTCTGTTGTTAGTATGTTCTATGCTAGTAAGCATTCACTTATTCCCCCAAGAAAAGCTTCAGAAAAGAGAGTGGACAGAAGCAAAATCAATAATTAATTGATTTTAACTTTAGAACTATAAAAAAAACAGCAAAGAAGTTTCAAAAAAAAAAAATACACGCATGCTCCAGGGAGAAACTAGTTCCATTATGCAAAATAGCCAAATCATTGCAAATATAAGAGCTGGGTAGGAAATAAAGGAAAGCCATCAATCAAATATAATCAATAAAAGAAGAACCTTGGTTGCAGAAATGAACAACTCAGCGAGTGTTAAAATTTTCCATTAAAAGCATGCACTGTCTAGGAAAGAACGTTTAGTTCAACCAAATTGACGGGATACTATTTTTGAGGTACATATGGCACTCTAAAAGGCATGAGAACTTATCAGATTATGATAGAAACTATTAGCTATCCAAAAAGAAAATACCATAAATATAAACCTAATAAGCTCATTAAGTGACATGAATCTGCATAATACATTCAGTAACAAACAAGGAGCAAACAAAGAATGTACTTTGATATACACAAAAGAACAAACCAGAAAGATTGGCTATGCGAAGCATAGAGTAGGGTAAAAAGACGAGTAGAACCTATCTCGCATTTGAACATTAATAAGTTACTAAAAGAAACAAGCTTAAAGTAAATTGTAATATTAGATCATGATCTAACAAGAATAGACTGTAGTTAATGTTCAACAACAAGGGCCACTAACTTGATGCAGAAGAGCCAATTTAGCAAATTATGTTTAAATTCAATTATGAAATCTTTTTAAGATAAATTTACAGAAGAGAAGAAAATTCACCTCCCAAACAATCATAGCATCTTGATTGGTCCCTTTCCTTCCTTGTTGTGTAAAGAGTGAGGCCACCTCACTTGATCCATTTAAGAACATACGTCCCTGGATTCTGTGCAGCATTTCTTCTCTTTTATAGTCAAAGGAAGAATTCCGTGATGCTGGTCTCTTCTTTGTGGTCTTCCTCTTTCTAATCCCAGCCGAGGGCGAACCAGGATGAGGGTTCCTGCTTTCGGCTGATAAGCAGGACCCCATCCTGAGGGCCCTGATTATATTGATCAGGCACTCCAGACCAGCCAGACAATCACAACCCCTGTCTTCCGTATTTGGATCCGTCACAACAATCCTGATAGCTCTAAAAATATATTCAACTGTCAACCAGAAAATCAGTCAATCTACAAAGTTATCCCCTTTATATCAATAGTTATGGATTCAAATAGCATAATCCACTTCAACAAAGAAGAAACTCGAATCCAATATCCAAAATAGCTTTCAGCAATAAAAAAAATAATTCACTTTCTGTAACTCTCAAAAGGATATAATGAAGATAATATTCATCAACTGTGCTCTTTTGTTTTACCAATGCCAAACAAAGATGAAAGATATGGGAAAAAGCTAGAAAACATTCATCTCATAAACAGCAGATCTAATCAACTTTACTGGTTTTTTGTTTTTCCTTTTCCTTTTCTTTTTCCAATATTATAAATAATATGCATCAAAGATCTTTTGCTCCTCGTTTTCCTCCTCCTCTCTATCAAAAGAAAAGCAACTTTCCTCCGCAAAGAATCTCTTTTTACCCAAACTGAGACATCAATTAAAGCTCAAAATCACTCAACAACTGGAGAAGATTACTTGTACAAATAAAGATATATAGTATATATCCCTTTTCAATAATTGAATTACAAGAAACAAATCAAATCAAACCAAGACCAGTATACTCCAGAATCGGCAGATCAAATACAAATCAATGGCTTCCCTTCAAGAATCCAAGAACCCAAGTGATAAAATTCACGTTGGGTAATAATTTAGACAAAAACAAATCCACAATTGTACCCCCAGTATAAACAAACGAAAGTACAAAATTCAGCGTACCGAAGAAAATCGGTCAAAGGTGGATGTATAATAATCGTATATACAGAGACGAAAGGTATAGGGAAAAAGAAAAGAATGGGAGAGACAAAAAGGATACCTGTCCAAAAAAGAAGAAAACCAGAAATGGATGAAAAATTCAATCCTAAAAAATAATAAAAATAAAAGAGAAAGAATAGCAACAAACTTTAGAGAAAGAGGGAGGAAAAGAGAGAGAATTGAGATCCCAAAAAAGCCGCTGGTAAGAATTTCTAAGAAATGAATTCCTAAATAGGACAAATTGCAAAGGGTTTTCTTCTGTGCCTGTGTTTATATTATATGCCCCCCCTAAATCCGTGTCCTTCGCTTTCAAAAAATCTGGGATCTTTACCACCCAGTACTTATATATATATATGTATATATATATATATATGTATATATATATATATACACACACAGAGACACAGAAAAGAGGAGGTTGTGGGGTGGGTGATGGGAAGGACTATGATAGGGGGAGGAAGAGAAGGAGATTACAGTCAAAGTTCTCTCCTTTACAAAAATGGCAGAGGAATTATTATAAAGGGGCATCAAGAATTGAAAAATCAAAAATAAATAGTGATTCTAGAATGGTAAATTTGAAGACCTATACACCTGAATCACACCAATAAATTATACATACATATTTATATATATGTATATATATATGTATGTATGTATAAGTGTGTATATAAATTGTACATCAAGAAAGGAAACAATTTAGGAAGCAAGAAAATAAGACAGTGAAGGCAAGAAAGAAATCTACTTAATTATTTAAGGTTACTTCTGAATTCATTATTCTTCAATAATCATTGAAAGTTTGTGTGTATAAAGTTATTCCAAAATAATAATAATAATAATGTAAGGATAATATTGGGATTAATTCTTATTATATATATTTTAAAAATAAAATAAATGTGTGACTCCAGCTTGAAATGAATAGAAATAATTAAAAACATTTACACTTAAAATAATTAGTCCTTTGACATTATTAAAATATATTTGATCAACTAAAATTTAAGAAAGACAATTTAATCCAAGCGATAAATAATAATTTGATTATTTATTCGTAATGTTTTGAATTTGAATTTGTTTATGTAAAAGTTAAATATAATAAAAAAAAATTATATAAATTGATCGACCAGTAATATATTGGAGGACGTAGACGGTGACTTTTGTCTAATCTCACAGATGGTGACCTAAAATGTTTACGTAATCTTATCAATAAAAATTTTAAAAAATAAAAGGGGGTAAATTAATAATATTTGAAGAATACGAGGGGTTATTAGATATTATAAGAGTAGCGGGTGGATGCTGCATGCATGCAGAACCTTATATCGCACATGTGATTTTATGTCCTCCTGTCCCCTTCTACACCGCTAAATTCCAATGTGGATTCTTGTTTTCCCACGTATACACATACCATACATACATACATACATGATGTATGTATGTATGTATACACATAACATTGCATTATTTATTATCTATTAAATTCGAAATGAGATTTATAAAATTGTGTTATAATTTTATAAAACTTAATTATAATTGATAATTTTTGAGGTATAAAATATTTAAGAAGAGTTCTAAACTAAGTTAATAATATCTAGATTAATTATTGTTGAGTTTGATTTTTTGTAAAATAAAATTTTGACTCTTAAAAGATATTTTTTTTATATATATAAATAAAAGTATGTTAAAAAATAGGCATAGAGTAGAGTAGGGACAAGAATAATTCAATATTTTTAATGTTGGACCATTTCAAGAACGAAGATTCTTCCTAATCTACAAAATGGGAAAGACAAAAAAGTGGAAAAAGAAAAAATGAATTTGTAAAACAAACGCTAACCAATTAATATTATATATTTTGAAAAATAAAAACTTAGTCATTTTAATTCATATTTAATTAATTGTTCACATTTCTTTTTTTGTTACTATTTTAGTTTTGATCACACTTTGATTAATAAAATTAATCCTAATATTATTATTTTTTTAATTTAATTTTTTTAAAAATATATTTCAGAAGCTATTTGTTTCTACTATTGGTAGTTGAAGATTTGATTGAATTGACAGAGTCCAAAAAAATCATGTGCTCAAAGTCCCTATCATTTATAAAATATTATATTTTTGTAAATAATATATATATTTACTTGACTTTAATTGGTGAAATAACGTAAAAGTAAAGGTTAACCCAAAACTTTCATAATCAAAATTTAAAATATTTAAATGTGTTCATTTGGAATTTATATTAATTTTATTATAACAGAAATTCCAAAATTTTAAACTCTTATTTTTAATTCTTATATTCTATAATATATATATATATTTCTTAGCCTTTTCCAACTTTGTTTGATTCTTTAATTTATTTTTCAATAGACATAATTATGATATATATATATATAATATATATATATATATAATATAAAAATGTGGGGCAATAAACATTTAATGATAAACTTCAAGGTACATAAATTATAAATGAAAGGGACATTACTTTTGAAGTTATGTAATATATTATTTTCTTAATTATTAATTTCAACGTCTATTATATATTTTTAGACAAACTAAAACAACAATAAGGAGATTTTTTAGAAAAAAGATTTGGATGGAATGGGTAAGAGAAGGGCTCCACATTTTCCATTACTATTCCAAAGTATATCAAGAATATTTAGTTTACCAATAAATTTGATTAATTATGAAATTAGTTTTTGACTTATATGTCCTAATGCTATTCCTTTCTTTCACTTAAAACAATCCTCTCACACACTCTCTCTCTCCTCTCTCTATCTATAATATATATATATATATATATATATATAGATATATAATTATATATATATATATATGTCTAGAAGGCGTTGGTCTGATAATAAACACCTCAACTTATAAGAGATTATAAGTTTGAAATATAATAAAAATAAAACTGTATTTTTTAAAAAAAAAAAATAAAATAAATATATGTATGTGCGTGGTAGTATATAATTGAAATGCACCAGAATCATGTGTTATAGGACCCCATCATTTGTCAAATCCATTTTCTTATTATCAAGTAAGGTCAGATCAGATAATATGTGTAACTTATGATGTACGTGCTCATTCATGATCATAAATCATCATAAAATAACCTCAAAATCAACCATATTCACAGAATGTAGTAAAATTCTTAAAGAAAAATAAGATGATGACAAGATAAGTTCTATGAATAAAAATATCTTGATAAGTTCTTTCTCACCCACATGGACATCCTCCATTGAGTTTTACATAAATCCAAAGTTTTGGATACTTGATATTTGTCAAGAAGCTCTGGCACCTCAAGAATATGAGAGAGAATGCAATTACACTCACAGACAAAATCAGAACAGACAACAACAAAAGATTATTAGCATGCTAGTTCTTGATAGAGTTATAGGACATGAGAATGAGACAATTTTTGAGTTAGTGGTGGGCACAACATTTTTACTAATCACAAATACATGATACACGAATTCAACACAAATATGCACTTTTTAATTCATTTCTTCTTGAAAGCCTTTGTTGACCACAATTAGTGATGTTTCATTTTATGCCATGATTTTCATGCTAAGTAATCTTCCAAAACTTTCACTATCTCTGTAAATAGCTTTATGCATACTTCGTACCTGTTTTTCCCGTGATTGTTTTCAACAATCTTGCAAACAATTTGAAACAATCCTTCTCTTTTTCTTGTTTTTCCAAATTTATGTTATAGGTAGTGGGGGCAAGAATGAGAAATTGTGTCTGTCCAGTAATGGACCATCTTTACTAAGACACGTATACCCTGAGGCTGTGACTAAACTTTCTCAACATAGTCTGTCCACACAAGCACAAGGGGAAGAGTGAAACCCTTTTCACCTTTAGAAATTTTTGTAAAGTGGTGAATTCTCACCATCAAAAGCCATCTTTTTGTCTTTACACCTATAATCTGGAGACAAATGTCCCGCCCACCTAAATTGGGTCGGTCTCACGAGCAACAACCTGGCATGTAAAAGCATATCAGGATACCATCCATTTCATCTTCATTTTTCCTAAAATATATAATAATCTTATTACCACATTTGCCATGTTACAACTAAATTCTATAATCTAGAGCTGTAATGTTATTATGACTTCACCTTTGGGTGTTGATTCGTCCTTTACTGTTGTTGGGCTCTCACCCAGAAACTCTGATCTCAATTGCATCAAGAGACGTCCAAGATAATTTAAACCTTCACCATCACGACCTCCCCCCCAGAAAAGATCATGAGGGGATGCTTCCACAAGAACTGACCCCGCCGTTGATAGCAGCATGGAGTTCAAATGTGGGTATGTGGTGAACTTGCACTTTAAAGCTTTGTACATGACATCAATCTTAACAGATTCCCAATCAGATCGCACCTGACAAAAAAAAAAAAAAAAAACCTTGACAACAGCGTAGACCAGAAATTTGAACATCTTTATGAGAATTTTGCAAATGATGCTGAAGCTAAGAAAAAGCAGGAAGAAATTAAATATAAATATTAAATGTTAGTAGTCCTAAACACCACTTAGGGAGTTGGAACAAATACAGCGAATAAAATGTAGTTGAACCACTTGATTGATTCAAATAGTTGAACTAGGAACCAGCCATAGAATTAGTTTGATGTCCAATCCAGTTCTGAAATACTACTGGTCATCTCCTTCTCTACTGTAGAAAGGGTACAAGTGACATGAATGCTTAAAAAAAAACCAAACGAAAGGCAAAAACCAGTTGTAAACTTTTTTGGTGACTAAAACTAGTTAACCCCAACCTAATTATTGGCTAAGAATGATGTAAAGAACACTCCTATTAATTTAATATGAGTGCTCCCGTTGTATCATTGCTTAAGTACCCATTATCAACTTTTTGGATATCTATTTGGGCAAAAGAACAATCGATCATGGGTCTTGATCAGCCTATTGGTCATAGAGTCTGTGACCCCGGACGTGACATTATTGCTAAGAAATACTCACCAGATTAGGACGTTGCCTTTGCATTCTCCTCCCTATCCGTGCTGCTTCTTCTGGGCTTCTGGCATGTTTTATTTCATCTAAACAACTTTGAGCTACAGGATCATTCACTTCAACAAATTTTTGTGCCTGTGATGACATTTAAGAATTTGACCATAAACACATGATAACAATGCATATGTATTCTGCAGGTGCCATAATGGCTTTGCTAAAAAAATATTCAGCCCCTAAAGGTAGAAAGATATCTGCAGTAGGTCCAGAACCTGATAATAATGCTCTACACTTGACCAGGTGCAGTAATCTCCATTCTCATCAAGCATTTGAAATGGATGGGGAGAGAAATTTGAAAAAGAGCCATAAGGATCCCAAGTTTTGTAAAAGAATATGATGCTTGATTCATAAGGAGAGACATTTGGATCAACTGCACAGGTTTCTTCTACTGATGGTATATTGGGCGTTAGGTCTGGCACTGGCTGAAGAAATCCACTAATAAGCATGTCTGGTCCAATCTGAAACACAAGGATAAACATTACCTTAGTAATATATAAGAGAATGAACTTTTTTAAAGCATATGAGCAACAATGAACCAATACTATTGATCATACTCTCGAAGCAAATAGAGAACCATCATAAAAACAGACCAAATTATAAGGGATTGGATGAAATTTTAATGGTTAAAATTATGAACCAGCTAACCTGCTCATAACAGACATCGATTAACGTTATTGCCTGAGACATCTCAACCATTCCAAGCTCACCCACAGGAGTTGGCGCATTTCTTCCACCTATAATTTTAGGTGCAACAAATGCATGAACCTGCATTCCCATATGTTTATGCATCAGCACACGAGTAGATGAAATTATTTCAACAGTTAATAACAACCAGATAATAACTTGCACCTTGTGTATAACACCAGATGCAATAGCAGATGCAGCTAGTGTCCCTCCACATTCCCAGAGGATTGAAAGGTAACCACGATCATGGAAGTACTCCATAACATCTTTTGGGTTCAAAATATCAAACTCTACAACTTCAACATCTTTCGATGCAAGAAACTTCTGGAAACTCCTCCTTGCACCTCTTTGTGTCACCACTATGGTGGGCACCTCACTAACATCCCAAAGATTTGCTTCCTCAGGTAGATTAAGTGTTTGTGACATAACAATTCGCCTAGGAAAGTGAACACCTCCATGTCTTACTGTTAAACGTGGATCTAGGTTGCACAGTGCAATTACAAGACCTTGTCAATTTATGTATCCTGAGAAATTTAAAAAATGAAGCCAAAAAAGATTCATACTATCTCTGCGTACTGTATTTCCTCCAACAATGATAGCATCACTTCTGCCTCGTAATTCAAACACTCGACTTCTTGATAATGTATTGCTTATCCATGCTGCATGTCCACTACTCGCAGCAATCTTTCCTGTTGATAAGCACAATTTCCATTGATAACATAAGGTCCTTATAAGAAATATGATTAGTTTTAACAAAACCAATGGTGTACCTTTAGCACAATTACATACCATCAAGGGTCATTGCATATTTAAGAACGGAGAATGGAACTTCATTAGCAGCTCTATAGAGCAAAGGAGCATTGACTAGAAGACAGGATTTCAGAGCATCCTACAGTTTATTAAAGGCAATATTAATAACAATGGATAATAAGTTTCTATGATACATAAAAGGGACTTCCAAGGAAATCTAATACATCTGTAAAATATATGGAACTTAGAGTGCTAGTTTCATTATTAAGCATGTAGAAGCGTAAATGGAACTCCTCTAAGTACTGTAATTTTGTCTGCTGAAATAAAATTGTTTCAAGCCAGTCAAACACTGATGATCAGTTCCACAAAGAACAATAGATTATGCTTCTATTTCTAGATCAGTTCCACAAAGAACAATAGATCAGTTCCACCATGCATAGTACCTCATCAGCTTTACTGCTCATGTACTCCCTGAGAACATCTACTTCCAGTCCTTCACTTCTTAGTGCACGAATAGCATTGCTGCGAAGATGTTTCAAAGGATGTCTAATGCCAACAACAACTCTAGAAATTCCTGCCTAGTAAAGAAATATTAGTCATCAATTAGCAAATTTGAAATCTCTATCTATATAGCTCCACAGGACTCAAAGCAAATAAATTATCAAAATGTTGTCAAGCAACTCCACACGCATGAAATGTCCCATATGTAGGCATTTGATCCCTGTAAGAATATTTGAATATTCTCCCTGACGCAGCGTGTATAAGCAATGATTTTACAGAAAATAAATTTGCAAACCTCACTTATGTAATATTTTATTGAGCATCAGCCCACTGAGTTTATAAAATATGTTAAAAACATTTAATGAAGCTTTTGATCAAGCCGACTCATTTTTCACAGCCTTCTAAACTCAACTTATTCTTTGGCACCCAAATAAAACTAAGAGATTATCCAACAGGGAACATACACAAGCATTTATTTTCCTCAAAATTTCATGTTTATCCACAACTCTTTCATGAACTAGCCACATTTTTACATAACAAAATTTTCGCGGAGTTAACAATCAGTACTGGCAATCATACTGTCCCAATCCAAAAATAGATAAAGTCAAACTCTTGAAAAAAACGATAACATAACAACAGTAAAGAAAGGAAGCATACATTGACTAGGGCAGAGACAACGGTGCGATCACTATAGCAATCACCAGGCTCCATATTAAGATAAGCAGTAGCACCTCTGCAGTTATTACCAGCAGCCTCAACAGCCTGCAACTCAGCTGACTTGGTTCCCTCAGCATAAAGATACCCTTCTCCGACCACCACGCCGCCGCCATCATTAACGCTAGTGGCGATCACACATCCGAAATTTGGATGCGGAGCACTGAAACCAGCTGACTTATCAGCTAATTCTGCAGCTCGCTTGATGTAAATCGCATCAGTAGCTCGGGACGAGAATGAATTACCGCTCAATGAAGCAGTAATGGGCTTTGCCAGAGTCGGAACTTGCGACAATACTCCGATTGACAACATTATTACCATCGATTGTACATATACATATATATATATATATAGATTCAGCTAGGTTACAGTGTTGAGAGATAAGATGATTTTTGAGGCATGAGGATGGTAGATGATCTCAGTAGGATTGAATATGACAAACGACTTTGGCAAACAGACTAAGGGGTTCATTACAATCAATATATATATATATATATATAATTTGATATTTGTTCTTAATTTTGGTTCCTCCAGTTAAATTTGTAAAAACATTTGACCATTTTAAATAATATTTTTACCCATTTACAATTTTATCTTTGAAATGTTTATATTATCATTGAAATATTTGAATGCATAATTATTATGCATAAAAAATTTGATGCTATAGATAAACACAAAAGGTTAGATAAATACATATGATTGTTACTGAACTTTTCCTTTAGAAACACAGTTAGAGGGACAGAGTTTAACCAAAATATATGCTCTGGAGTACATTCAGCATAGGTACACACTATATATATATGTGTGTGTGTGTGTGTGTGTGTGTATATATCATCATTTCTTCTGTTCAAGTTAGAGCTTGGAGGACTGAGTCCTGACCTTACTCAGGGCAATAGCAACCTTTGAACTTGAACAACGACCCAAATGCTTGCATATGAAATCTCCGGCCAACATGACCTTTTCGATATCAACATTTGTTTTAACACCTAATCCATTAAGCATATAAACAACATCCTCAGTAGCAACATTGCCAGAAGCACCTTTAGCGTATGGACAACCACCGAGACCTGACACTGATGAATCCACAGTGCTAACGCCCATCTGTATTTGAACAACCATTGTTCAGTGGACATAGTATAGTATAGAGCAATTACTTAATCCATTGTTCATTTAGAAAATAATTTGCTTACTTGCAGGGACACGAGAATGTTTGAAAGAGCTTGCCCATAAGTATCATGAAAATGGACAGCAAGCTTCTCTACGGGGACAACTTCAAGAACAGCTTTAAGCATAGGAATAACTGTACCTGTCATAAAGAAAAGAAATAGAAGAGAACACAGTATTGAAATGATCGTGAAACAATATGAACACTAAAGTTCATCATAAAGATAACATCCATCCCGAATCTTAAAACTATAGTCATTTGACTGCAACTCAAGAAGTGATTATCGAGTTGTGTTGAATAATGCCTGTAATGTTAAACAGATTGAAGAGAACGACCAAGTCAAAGAGAGATTGTATTACCAGGAGTACCGACCCCAATGGTATCACCGAGGGAAATCTCAGCACAGCCCATATTCAGAAGTTCCTTTGCTACATGAACAACTTTTGATGGAGGTACTGCTCCTTCCACTGGACAGCCGACAACGCATGATATATACCTAACAAACAGAATGCTTTAAAAAATATACATCCTTCCTCCAAGCATTTGACATGTCGTATAAAATTAAGGATAAATAATGGATAAATTAGAACGAAGAGACATTCTAGAGAGGATCATATATCAGGGTTCAACTGCAACAGACACAGTCATATGTCCCAGAGGATTCATGAACTTATCTACAGTGTTTCAAAAAGGTCACTAAAGAACCTGGAGGTTAAAAAAAAATGCATACAACTTTAAAGCTAAGTAAGAAATCTTAGCTAATGAACCAGCAAGACTCAAATAGAGTGTGCATCTCACAAAAAAATCTCCCTAAAATGTTCTTCAAGATATCAGCATTGTTTGTCTCTTTTTTCTCTTTTCCTAATGATGATATGACCTTTCAGTCAAGATTTCAAAATATGGACAGTATAAAAAATTTATATATCATCAAATTGTTTAGGGCATACTAGAATATATTATCCAGTTGAGGAACACCTCAACCAATTGCTAAAATAATAAATCTATCAAAGTTCAAAACATACCCACGAACAGGAATAGAGAGATTTCTTGCAGCAAGAGCGACATCATGGTAACGGCGGAGACTATCTTCAATACTACAATTTATGTTTGACCTGGAAAAGGATTCAGATGCTGCAGCAAAGACAGCTACCTCCTTTGCCCCAGCATCAACAGCGGCTTCAAATCCCTGCCGCAAAAACCAAAATAAATTTCAGATTACAATCGATCCCGCCAATAAATTTCAGCTGGCAAAGTAGCAACTTACTTTCAGATTGGGTGTCAAAACTGGGAATTTTTCACCTTTTATAGGTTTGATTTCCTTGAGAACATCCTTTGCATCTGAAAGCTGCACTTCAGTTCAGGAAAGATACTGAAACTTCAATGGTTCAATTCCCAATAATTTAAAAAGTATATGACTTAAATCAATGACCTAAGTAATTCAGATGCAGTAAATAACAAATTACAGTGTAAAAAAAGATGCAGTCATAAAGAAAATTTGAATCACAAATTCTTGAAGTTATTTTCTAAAAGAAAAATTGCACAAGGTATATGCTAGTGTATGGAAGGTTCAGTAAAATACCAGATACAGCAAAAATAAACTTCAATAGCAAATATCTTAACTTAGGAGATTGTTTTACTACAAAATAATAAGAATGAAAATTTGCAGAGAGCATAATTGCAACCATTAAATAATAGAAAAACTACTTTTTGTCTGAACACTGAATAAGAAAAACACAGGAAAGATACATGAAAATCATTGATTGATAGCAAGAATTTATTGTTTTACCTGTGGCACCCATTTTGGTGAGACAAAACTAGTGGCCTCAATAACAGGCAATCCTGAAGAAACTAGCATTTTTATTAGCTCAACCTTTACAGTTGTAGATACAATCCCCTTCTCATTTTGCAATCCATCTCTTGGACCAACTTCCACTATCTTCACATACTCTGGAATTGATCCCAAGAACTGCAAGATGGTAAGAAACGCAAGTTGTTATTAGTCAAAAAGTTGCTAATCACATGTTAGAAAAATGAAAAGGAAATATCTTCAGCATCAAATACAATATGTGAAGAAACTATTTAGTAACCTTGCTTTTAACTTCTTTCATGTGAGTACCACCAGTGTACTGAGAGCTATAATAACGCTGGGGTATGTATGCACTATGAGATGCATTTCCATATACTCTGGTTATCCGTCCATTGTTCTCAACTGTTCTTACCATATTCTCATCACTAGACAGCAAAATATTCAAATCTCTTAAAAATTCTTTATAGAAAAGGAAAAGAAATAAGCAATGATGAGATTCTAGCTATATAGAAAGTGAAGAACCACCAGGAGAAACTGCATAAATTTCCCTGCCCAGTTAATAGCTAACAAAATTGTGCAAATTGAACAGAAAAACCATAAGTTCATAAATTATTTGAAAAGAAATTTATAACAAAAAAAAAAAAAAAAAAGGACATATACAAAGCCACTCACTTATGGCTTTGATTCTCAAGAGTTTCACTGTCCATTGGGAGCATTCTGCCCAATTTCTCAGCTCCAGTAGAGAAAACTTGTTTAGAATAAAATGGATGCTGAAATACTTCTTGCAGCGATGCGATATACCTAAACGGCAAAGGAGTTTTCCTTCTTAATGATTTAGCAGCCAACATTGCTAACACCTACCTGAATCAAACACTCCCACAAGGCCACAACCTCTATTCTCTGTTGGACATTCTATCAATCTTCCTTCTTCGCCTGTAAAATGTAAATTTATTTCCAAAATAAAGAGGTAAAAAAAAAAAAAGAAGCAAAAGAGAGCGTATATTCATAATTAAGACGAGAAGTCGCATAATTTTTCCTGCTTCATGAATTCAATCAATCACCATAACAGCAAACTAAGAAAATTGAAATTGAATAGTCTTTAATCATTCCCACATACAGAGAATTCCTGAACAGTAGTGTAGCTCGATCATCCATATCAAACCATTAAAGAAAACCAAACAAAAAGACAATCCAAGAATAAAAACTTAAAAACTTTAATTACCCGTAGCAAACATTCAGAATCCCGCATACGATTTGAGGAGGCCTCCGTAATAGTACCTTATAATGGGTTTTTCTTTTTTTTTATTCTTTTCTTAATTATCTATTTATTCTCTTAACTTTTTAAAAAATCAATATATATTTTATTATATTATTATATATCTTATATGTTAAAATAATTTACTTTTAATAACTAACAAATGATAATTATTCTCACTAATAATTATAAATGAATTTAATACATAGTAGATAGTTGAATAAATATTTATCAAAAATAAATAAATAAATATAAAATGTAAGTAATAGAAAGATCATGTCTTTCAAATCTCTTTTATTCACTCGAATAATATATATATATATATAGATATATAGATATAAACACAGTATAAATATTAATCATGAGAACAAGAAAAAAAAGGAAAGGAAAGGAAATGAAACGCTTAGCGGAAGAAACTAAAATTCTAGTGAAGGTTGTGATAATAGTAAAACAGAACCACCACCGCCAGATTGATCAGACCAAGCATCAATAACAGCGCCATCCTCCAATCCAAGATCTTCTGCCGTCTGTAAATCGTTTATCTTCGTCCCATCAAAGGTGAAACGCAGGGATTCATAATTCAGCCCTAGTTTATCGCAATATGCATGGGCCGCCTTCTTAAGATGAACATTCCGCCTAATCCTCATCGACACGTCACTTTGGCCTTCCCCCTGAATCGTTATAGTCACGTGACTTTTCACCTCCTTTTCATCGTCTATCTCCTTCCCCATTGTTCACAGCAAGCGAGCCAGCTAGCTTTCCTTTAGTAGTGGAGAAGAAGCATTAACTGTTGACGACGGTTCAGAATCCCAATCAAGACTTGTTTCCAAACTAAATCACTATTCAAATTTCCAACTCATACAACTATCCCAATGCACTAAATCAACCCAAAAATGAAATTAAAATAATTCACTTTAACCTGTCAAATCAAACATCACTAAATATAAAATTTTAATTTTTAACCCACAATAACCCATTAAACAAGTCTACTTGCTCCTAACACAAAATCAGATCTAATATTAACACCCCTAACAATGAAAATAAAATGTCAACAACTACCAGAGACTAAATAACACCTGAGAAATATGATAAAATCCAAATTCATAATAATACTGAAAAACATCCAACCTTACATAATATGTTAAAAGTATATTGAAATGGCATAGGAAACACAACATGGAGAAATGAATCGATCAAAGGTTTTAACAACATTCTCTTTGGAAATGTTCGTTTTTTTCTTTTAATGAAACTCTAAGGGAAGGGAGTCTATATCTCCCAGAGATCAGCTTCATGACTCATAACTTGCATTGTTATTAAAAACCTGTTCCTCTTTTCTGTGTCTTTAAAGAGGACATGAGAGACAAACTGTTACATATCACCGGAGAGAAACTCAATCTTCTTCTTCGGCCTCCTCCAGCCACTTAACAAAAGGCTCTAACGCTTTCACAAAAGATTGCCTACAAAGAGATTAAGTAGAAGCAATTCAGTAATGAATTCAATGACTGTTGAATGAACGAGTGCAGAGATCTGATACCATACCTGCCCTTTGGGTTTGTTCCCTTCCGGTACCAGTGAAGGATAGTGTCTTCTGCAAGTACGTCAAGGTCATAAAGAGACCTCACAATCTCAGGAAATAGTTTCATCAGCTTGGTATCCTCGTAGCACTGCACCTGGATTTTGTACATGAGTTCCAATTCCAGCTTTCCAGAAATGCAGAAGGTATTCAGTAATTCTGCCCATGCTTTGACCTAAAGATCAGAGAGAAAATTATAATTATTATATATCTATAACATGAAAGTGTAGAGCAGGAGTACAAGAGCACTCTATGGTAGTAATAGGTGTCTCATCCTACTTCATAGTTCACTTAGTTATTGGAAACAATTCATTTAAAGTAGAACCAATTTAATTAATCATCATACTGACAGACAACAGATCTCCCTCACCCAAATGAATGCCCTTTTTTACTCAAAAAACTTAAGGTATGCCTTTGATGAACACTAAGCATAATCAAAGTGGTTAATGGGGGTGGATACTACTTGGAAGTCTAACCTGGCGAAGAGCAGAATTTGCATTCTGCTGTTGATTCTTCCCTGACCACTGAACAGCATCCATCAGAACATCCCACAGGATCCGCACAACTTCAATGTCAGGAAGTTTAGCATCCTTCACATGTTGCTTCACAGTTTCAATGACTTCAGATATGTCTGCTTCTTCTGCTATCTGAGTTGTCAATGCAGATTTCATTTCCTTCAACTTCACCTCAAAAATCTTTTTCTCACTGTACTCAACTAAGGGAAGAAGTCCTGCATTGCTGTATACAGAAAGGAGTTAGAAAAGCACCTGTAAAAAACAGTATTTTCTCCCAGTAACACCCTACTAATAACTCTGTGAACCTATGAGAAATTAAACAAAAATCTTTGCAGGGTGAGTTACTAAAAGGGTTTGCCTAGGATTAGAGATACTTACGTGAAATGCTCAGACAAAGCTTCAGGGGTGCGCTTTGAGGATGGGAAGAATTCAAGAAGATCCTCCCCCATCTTACCCCTTTTCAGGATAGAAATTAAATCATCAAGGCTATTATCAATCAGATATTCTTTGAAAAAATCTGTGATAAACGAGAGAACTAGCCCTTTGGCAATAAGATTGTCCTTGAGCAGGGGATGGAACACGGTCTCAGGTGGTAGACCTGACAACCTCTGAGAGAAAGCAAGAGCTGTGAAGATGGCAAGCTTCTTCCTCTCATTTTCCTCAAAAAGCTCCAAGGACTGCAGGAATCTTTGCATAACATTTTCAAGATTCTTTATGAGGAAAGGCTTCCTCCGCAAGATCTTCTGTATATAGATAACAGATGGCAAAATCAATTCACGCTTGGGTTCGCACTCAATTATAGAGTAAGGGTGGCGGTCCCCCTCATCAGGTTTAGTTGTTCCAGGCTGTGTACGGCCCCCTGTAAAGACAACCTGAGATGATGCAATAGATAAGATTAAAATCTTCAAACTAGTAAGATAATCAGCATAAAATCAAAAAGTCTACAGAACTTGCCTCAAAAAAGGTGTCACCGTATCTTGAGAAGTTAAGGTCTGAGGACTCAATGGTCTTAGCAACAAGTTCCTGCATGATGCCATATTGTATTAGTGCAGCTCTTTGGCCATTTCACAGTAGAACATAATCACACGAATATGACAACAAAGTTAGTGTAAGTAAAGCACAAAGTAGGAAAGGGAGAAACGTGAGGAAGGATACCAAATCACCAGCATTATCCAGATAAATCTGGACCACTGCATCTGCAAATGCTGCAGGGTCCAGGGGCGCTGCAATATTCCGTTTGCGGGTCTTAATCCGCGTACCACTGTAGAGTATAAAAACAGAGGTCTAAGTTTAAAAAGTGCACGACATAAAGGAGCATTAAGTAAAGAAGCAAAGTCAGCTCGGTAGCATCCTTTGCAAAGTAATAAACATTAAGTAAAAGATCAAGCTTGATGTGACCTAATAACTATATTTGAAAAAGGAAAAAGAAAAATACAGGACATATGAGTATAGAGCAAAATTCCAGGAAAAGTGTTGTATTTCAGTAATTTTAACATCTGCCACAAATTAACCTTGTAAACCTTGACTAACCAAACGACATACATGTTTGATTCAAATAGTTTGATTCAAATAATAAGCTAAGCACAGGTTATACAGGTAAAATAAGTAGAATAAGTATATCAGTAAGACTCTTACCCAAGAGTGGGTCTCTCCTTCGAGCTGCATGATCAAAAGAAGAAAGACGTCAAATTTCTAAATCATCACATAGATAAGAACAATGAGAAATAAATAAAACGATAAATTTAGCTAGATCTAGAAGAAATGAAAGGAGAAACGAAAAATCCACAACTATCCCCTAATCCACCACACAAATATATATATATATATATATACAAACAGCAAAGTTCGACCTTCTCCTACTCAACCATAAAGCCCTAAATTCCACATCCAAAAAATCAAACTAACTCAAAAGAGGAAAACAGAAATGATATACGACCAATGATTTTTTTTTTTCACGAGTATAAATCAAACTACGAAACAAAGCAACAAAAAATCATTTAAAAAATTCTCAAAATCTACTTCTAAAAAATCATCAATTAAAAAAAAAAAAAAAGAAAAAAAAAGCAAAACCTAAAACGATCTAATTCCTCTTCAGGCAAGAGCAAAATCAGATCTGACACCACGCGATCGAAAAACGAATAAAACACAAACAGCAAGAAATCAACAAAAAAAATAAATCTGATTTACCTCATAAACCAAGATGGCAAAAGATCAGATGAATTGCAGAGTCCTACTGGAGACGCTCTGCTTTATGCGATAGAAACTGGAAATATTTTGTAGAGAGAGAGAGAAGAAAAAAGGAGAACTGAGGAAAACAGTGTGCTTTATTGATAACGAGTCTTTATGTAGTGTGAAACGATGCGAAAAAGATTTTTTTTTTTATAGTAAATATTTTTTTCCTCTTATTAATTCAGAATTGGTAATCTAATTGATTGGGGTGTGGGGCCTCGAAAGTTTGGGAAAAGGTGAAGTGATGAATAGATGCGATATAAACGCGCCCAGCAATAGTCACGCGCTCGGCGTAAATTTCGCTTGGCGGTGGCAAAAACAAAAAAAATCGATAAAGATAATTAGTTTTGCCTAAATTAAGATTTTTTTTTACATAAACATATATATTTAATGTTTTGGGAAAAAAATTAAAATTTATCTGAAGGCATAACCAACACGTGGTTTTTAAACAAAAATATCGCGGATGGTGGAATTTGTTTGGATTCTGAAAGCGTGCAGGTTATGGGTCGGGTCGGGTTGGGGTAGACGGGTAAAGTAAATTTTTAAATAATACTGAAAGAAGAAGTCTCAAAATGTAATTTTTATTGTTCCAAAAAGAGAATAAAAGATCATACAAGACTAGTCATTCAAGTCCACAATACTACGTATAATACAAAATTTTATTGTTCCCAGTTCCCTAACTTTAACATGTGCTTACAAGCAATTTTTTTTAACTGTATGAAAATAGATATTTTCTTCGGGAAGACAAATCTCCAAAGAATTACTTGTTTCCAAGGTGAAAATAAGCCAGCTTATATAATCTTGAACCACAATCAAACTTATATCGAGAGAAGTCCTTTGGTTTTGAGATGGTATGCAGCAATTGCTAGTAAGATAATGAAGATAATTATCCACAATGGAAACCCTGCCACAAAAAAGGGAAAGTGTGTGAATGAATGAAGAGCTATGATGAGCTTTATGCCATTTTGAACTTTAGCCATCAAAATATTTGAATGACCTATATTTAACATGGTTGGAGAAAGTGGGGAAAAAGAGGGAATAGACTGGCAACACATTTGCATATGCTGTATTTAATAAATCCAACCCAAGAAATCCATTTTAGCATTAGAAAGAAAGAGAAGATGGCATTTCTGATCATAGGCAGTGTAATAACTATACTGGATCTTAATTATCTTCCTCAAAACAATATCATAAACCAGAAGCAAAACCAAGAATCCCAATGGCGTACTAATACTTTCAAGGATAGAAACCTTAAATCATGCTAAACATTGGAAGTAAATCCAAGCATAGAGGGTGCCACTTAGATTATAAAAAGGAGAGTTTACACTAATCAGCCTAACCTTTTCATTTTATTGCATTTGAAATTAAGCTACTCCCAAGAAACTGAATGCAAGTGCTTTGTAATTTATTTTCTAATATTAAAGCACAAACAAAGTGCACATACCATTTTTCTTCACATCCTTAATTTGTGTCACCCTTGCGCTTGAGGCCAAAGATACAGAAACCAAAGACCTGCTAGAACCACTATTAGCAATTCTTATTGAGTATAGTAGTTAAAAATGAGGGATAAATATAGATGATGTAACCTTGAATCTTGAGAGAAGGCAAGGGCTGTTACAACACCAATATGTGCTTTCTTAATGGGAGTATGAACTCTCATGTTATTGGAACTCAGAATAAAAACATCTCCTTGAACTGTTCCTCTGCATGCAATCATTTTGTATTAGAGATGTAAAGAGATCCTTAACACATGGAAGAGACAAAATTTATAATTATACTGGTGTGATAGAATAAACCTTCTATGAAAACATGTTCATTTATAAGAAGATGGGAAATGAGAGTATCTAATGTTAAAAGAGGTCACAACTATCCAGCTATACATATAAGCATGTATTATAGCTGATACTGTTGAACTAGTCAAACTAAGAAATGTCCGAAGAATTGGTTCAATCCCCAGTCTAGTTATGAAAACATTGCAGGAATGAGGGAGTAATTAGATGATCATCACAAATTTTCTTACACTGCAAAATGTTTTCCATCAGCTGAGACATTGAAAGCAGAAATTGGGTCCCGTGCAATGAGGTTTGAGCTTATCTTTTCCCATGTACTGGTATTCCACTTCAAAATACTAACACCCTTATCTATACAAGTAGAAAAGAGTTCATTATTATTACTGAGTACATGAAAGCAGAGATTACTATAAGGATATAGAACATTACCTTGCATAGCAATAATATAGAGCACCTGATTCTCAGTTTGAGAGAATCTACAAAAGGCAAATATATCATCCTACAACACCATCGAGAAAATCAAGAATCAAAACTGGAAATAGATAAACAAAAGAAAGAGGCATAATTTTGCAGCCTATAATGCTTTAGCTTTTAGTTCCAACAAGGCACATTTTAAGTAACCAGATCTTAAGTATTCTTTTTGTTTTTTTAAGTTACCAACTCTTTGTTTCAATTATTAAAGTTAGACTAGATTAAGCCGAGTGAAGTATTTCTTACATTTGTCTTCGGCAAAGAAGCTACAACAGTTGACTTTTCGACATCCCAAACTTTGGCAGAACCACCTCCAACAGAGACAAGAAACTTGCCATCAGGACTGCATAAAACAGCCAAGGTCAAGAATATCGGAATTAGAGTTTCTTACAAGCCAAATTGTGAGAAACTAATCAATATCCATAAATATAATACTTTCAAGTGGCGCTAATGAAGAATTCACTTCTGGCGCCATAAGTAGCAAGATCTTGCACAGCATCGATTAAGAAAGATAAGTTCAACAGTGATTACCACACACCTGAAATCTAAGTCTTTCACTGAAGTATGTGCATTATCTTCATCCAGAATAAGATCCATGCTAGGCCACTTGAAAACCCGCAATTTACCATCCTGTACTGCACAGATATTTTATATTGAAAAGGAAACAGAAAAACAACTGTTCCACATATAAAGAGTAATGCTAATACAAAATTACTTCGTTTAAAAATCATTTTACTACAGCTAAAAGAATAAAATGCCATTGAGAATAAATAAGAACTTCAAGAAAATGATGCCAAAATAAGAATGAAATCTTGAATAGATGGTGGACATAAGCAGTAAATCAGGAGGAAAAACAATAAGTGAGAGAAACAAATTGAATCAAAATCATGCAAAATAATGCTACTGATGCTTCAACTTGACATAAAGACAGAACATATAGAAAAACATGCTAGTGGATCCAAATATGAAAAAGAAGTTGTATCATTATATACTTTTTCCCAAGGGATAGCTGTAAAAAATTTCAATCATCAATAAAAGGAAGAGTGAAAGATGAAATCTACCTCACCACCAACGGCAAGTAAAGAACCGTCATCATTAAAAGTCAGTGCTAATTGTTGACCAACATCTTCCAAATGCCTAAGAACTCCCTCAGATGATTTAAAGCACAAATGATGGTCATCAGTGCTGTCAACATCCCATTCAAACCATCTACAAATAAAGTATAATAAATCAAATACAAATTGAAGTAATTAACAGAAATGATCACAGTGCCAGTCAAAAGAATTTAAAGCAACCAAGAGGGTATTGCGACTTTAAAATTTTGCAGCAGAGTATAATATTGATTAAAGATTAGTAAATCTTCAAATATGTTCCTCCCAACATCAGCAGTCTGTATGTTCCATTAGATAACCACGTAGGCTTGATACTAAAACAAGGGAAATGTGTTACTGAAACATTCTCATTTTTCAGATCATTCCTTATATGCGAGGTAAATTAGTAGATAGGCAGGCATTTTAGAACCATAAAATCAATTACCGGCAACTTCTGGGCAATGCACATATTACACCCTTTCCTTTTGGATGTGCAGCAACTCTATAAGGTATATCTTCCCCGGTTTCAAGCTTTGTCACCTTTACAATGAAATGGGGGCAAAACAATGAGAACATATAAATCAACAGAAGGTTAATATCATAACAATACATATTCCGTCCTTTGACACCTCTTATATACATGTAGCGTTTATTCTCAGCCAGTTTGACACATTTTATTTGCATTAATCTGCTAAAATAAACTTCATTAATGAAACTACAAAACCCAAAAGCACAGCTCAAGTTTCACTAGCTGAAGCCTACTGAATGAAGCAAATAAATGATCATGAATATTGATTAATAGAACAAAATTTTCGGTTCCAGCGAGAAGAATCTGTCTCAATTACTTGACTACAATTGAAGATGAATTGAACATCGCTTTGAGCCCCAGTTACTTAGACACACATATAGAAGTAAAAAAAGAAAATTAAGAGGCATTTACAGGCTCATCGGAGAGATTATCCGATTCAGGATCGTATTTCGAAATGAGGAGAGCATTTGGGATGCCGCTACGTCCTTTACCGCCTCCTCCGGCAAGAAAAATGTGGTTCGCAACGGAAGACGCTGGCGGAAGTGAAGTAGAGTCGTCGCCTTCTTCCGATTTTGCCGAGTCGGTAACAGATCCAAGGGCACAAGAAGGTACCCAGCCGGCACCGTAAAGTGGAACGCCGTAGTTCTTACAATTATTCTTGTCGTCGGTAGTCTTCACCATCGGAATGGCTTAAACTCTCTGAGCTATTAGCGTTCGTTTGTTTGTTTGTTTTCCGATCCCCCAGGCGATCAACTCTTAAGCCGAAATATAATTCTGTTTCAGCGAACCGGGCCGCGTTGCATTTTTCTAACTTCCTAAAATTTTATTTTGGATATTTAACCGATTTAGTCCCTAATTAAATAAGTTTTCGCAAATCAGCCCTTCAACTATTATTAGTCAACAAAATTCCCATTATAAACAAATTTCACCCATTAAGTCCCTTTAATATTATTACACTAACAATATTATTGGAGAAAGTGATTAAATTTGAAAAGTTTTGTAAAGAATTTATTCATAAAGAAATGGCTATTTTTTCAATATTTCAATCAAAAGTTGAGTCTTTTCTTGAAATTGAACCAAAAAAAAAAAAAAAAAAAAAAAAACCACAAAATCGGGAGCAAGAAATGGTGTGTTCGTCAATTTATTTTCAGTCAGGCAATACATCAAACAGGTAGCATACTAAAAATGGCTACAATTTCTCCTCAGGAATGATCTCAGTAGCAGAATCTACAGATGGGTTTTCGCCGATAAAAACTTCATTGACGTGGGAATTCCGCTGCTGATCCTGATCTTGATCTTGATCTTGATGAGATTTCACGTACTGCTCCATATCCCTCATTCGAGTTCTAGCCACATTTGTCACCAAAACTGCAAGAAAAAAAAAAAAAACAGAGCCCGGATTCAGAATCGGATTGATTTTATAGCAGAGATCAGAAGAAGAAAGAATTAAAATTAAATTAGTACCTGCGGCGGTTCCGAAGGTCCAGAGCCAGAGGATCTTGACGCCAGGACTCTTGTCTTTCCACATAATTTCAGTACTCCTCCGTCTTCTCACTGAGCAAGAAAGTTCAGAATGCCGGCTTGTGCACTTTTCAGTTTTCAGGTCGCCTTGAAATCTTGGGCCTAAAATAACCCGAATTATCGGGCTTCTTAAACTACTATATGGGCTTTTAAATTTCAATTTTTTAATATGCTATTATTAATTCTGATTCGGCCCATATATATATATATATCAATGTATATATATTTGGACAAAAAATTGAATTAAAATATATTTTTTTATTTATTTACTTATTTTAATAAGAAATTTCATTTTTTAAAAATATAAAATTAGAACCGTTTTGTTATAAGGTTTATTTTAGGTCAAAATGATGCAAGTTACATACTTGAAGAGATAAATTTAATTAATTTCCATTTTTTTCACTTTTAATTGTGTAATTTAATTACCAACTGTGTCTTATTATTATGTTGGAAGTTTGGTTAACTTTCTCCAAATGGCAATGGAAACTATAAAATTACCAAATTAACCTTGTTCTTGATTAAATTTCCATAGCTAGAAGGCTGTTTTTAATAGATTTTCCACAATTTTTAATCAGTTGACATTTGGTGAATGATGTATATATATATATATATATAGAGAGAGAGAGAGAGAGAGAGAGAGATATACACATATAATACAATGCATGTTTACACAATATAAGCTGGCAGTTGATACATACATATATACATACTATATATATATATATATATATATATATATATATATTATGTATATATTAATCATAAGTACTTGCTTGATACCAATACATGAAAATCTTGGGCTCTTGCCATGTTGACCTTTGCTTCCCAAGTGGGATTAGAAATGTATAGTAAATTCAAAATGACCAACCCTATACATATTTTAATCTAATTTTATCCACTCTTACTTATTTTAGTAAATTTATTGATTATTACTAATACACAAAAGATTATTATTATTTATCTACCAAAATGTTAAAATGAAAATTTAAGCAAGACATAGTTTAATTTCCTTTTATAATTTTTTTAAAAATTTCAACTTTTCGTTAAGTTTTCGGAATTATAAATGAAACTATATATATATATATATATATATATATATCAGTTTGCTCAAAAAAAAATTCAAAATGGAAAGAACAACTACAGCACACAAGGGGTTGTTTGACTATGGATCCAATAACAATAATGAATTACAAGAAGATATAATATATATATATATGTATATGAACAGAATACAAATGATAGAGGAAGAGTTGTTGAAGGGAATATTGATGATTTATTTTATAGATTAAACATAAGAATTCTTCAAAGTCAGATATTATTTCTCTCTGATAACAGCTACACACGTTAATATATACATATACATATATATATATATATTAATACAAAAATGCATGCAAGTTTCTTGAGTTGTAACAATATATATACTCACATATTTCATCATCTTTCATCCATCACTAATAAGAGTATCAATCTCCATACATACATCGCATTCTTAAAAATTGTTGTTTTTTATTCTGATCATTCACTAAATGGGTTCGTCACGGGGATCTGATTTTGGTTTATTTGTAGTAATATTTTGTTTGATTTTCTCGTACTTTGAATCTACTACCATGGCTTCTCCAAGACTTAAAGTTGGGTATTACTGGAAAACTTGTCCTGCTGCTGAGGAAATTGTTAGAAAAGCTGTTAATAAAGCTGTTTCCAACAACCCTGGTATTGCTGCTGGTTTAATCAGAATGCATTTTCATGACTGCTTTGTTAGGGTACGTGTATATATTTATAATCTCTAATTCTCATTTAAACGGAAAGTCTTACTTTTATTTAAAAAATTTACTTATAATTTTTTATTGAATAAGTGACTTTACTAACTTTTATAATGGATTTTGTTAAGTGATTCATATTTTTAGAAAAATAATGATTAAATTAATGTATTTGAAATATATAAGGAATTAAGTTTGTTTTGGGTGGGAAAATTCAGGGCTGTGATGGCTCAGTGCTACTAGACGCAGTAGGAGGGAAACCAGCACCGGAAAAATCACATCCAGCAAACAATCCAAGTTTACGAGGATTCGAAGTGATAGACGAAGCAAAAGCCGAAATAGAAACAATATGTCCAAAAACGGTGTCGTGCGCAGACATCATCGCATTCGCAGCACGCGACAGCGCCTACAAAGCCGGAGGAATAACCTATTCAGTACCGTCAGGTAGACGCGACGGACGAATTTCCTTAAGTTCCGATGTCGGAAACAATCTCCCGCCGCCTTCCTTCACCGCCAAACAACTCCAATCAAATTTCAAACGAAAAGGATTATCCCTCGACGAAATGGTTACCCTCTCCGGCGCTCATTCAATCGGACTTTCCCACTGTTCTTCTTTCTCTAATCGGTTATATTCCTTCAATTCCACCCATCCACAAGATCCCCAAATTGATCCTTCTTACGCTGCTTTCTTAAAAACCAGGTGCCCTAACAATGGAGGTGATCCGACTGTGAATCTTGACGTTACCACGCCGTTTCGGTTGGATAATGTTTATTACGCGAATTTGAAAAGTCGTCGTGGGTTGTTGACTTCTGATCAAACGTTGATGAGTAGTTCTTTAACGGCTAAGATGGTTTTGAATAATGCTAGGTATGGCAGAGTTTGGGGATATAAATTTGCTGCTGCTATGGTTCGTATGGGTTCTATTGATGTCCTCTCCGGTAAGAATGGTGAGATCAGGAAAAACTGTCGTTTCGTAAATTAATTTGAACGTAAAATTCTATTTATA
Source organism: Asclepias syriaca (assembly GCA_027405835.1). Classification (NCBI taxonomy): domain Eukaryota; kingdom Viridiplantae; phylum Streptophyta; class Magnoliopsida; order Gentianales; family Apocynaceae; genus Asclepias; species Asclepias syriaca. The sequence goes on along the minus strand of CM049924.1, from coordinate 30,526,899 downwards.
TTTGAAATTCATCTAAAATATCTTAGATATTCTTTGTTATTCAGCTAATTGTGTGTTTTAGTTGTTTTGGTTTTGTATTGTTCATTTATTGTACTCAAATGTGGATAGTTCTCCTTGAGAAATAAATATATGATGAAGCTATATATATATATATATATATATTCATTTTAATGTAATTTGTTTATTTTGAATTTTGAATCTCAAAAAATAATTAAATAACTTTGTTATTCCAAACATAGTTTAAAATATCTTTGTGTTGTTTATAATAAATGTCAATTCTGTATCTTATATAATATTCATAATGCATTTTTTTATTGTATCAAATTCACCATTAATTTTAGATAAATTTGAATACTTTTTAAATAATAATATTATTGTATTTGAATTTATAAGTTGAAAGTATTAGGCTTATGGCTACATTATATACATATGGGTGTGTATGTATATATATATATATATATATATATATATATATATATATATATATATATATATTGTGTTTGACATGTGGTAGGTGAAGATTGGTTCAAATTTTACTTCCATAAGATATATCCAACTTGGTGGAATTAAACTAGTTAGTAGTACTCTTCAAATTAATTAAATCAGATTAATTGTGATTAATTTATTCCAAAACACGGTTTTAATTAACACTACCATGAATAATTCATATCCATCTTAATTTCACCAACTTTTTTCCCCAAAAAGGGTGCATGCATGCATGCATGCAGGTTCCTCGTGAAAATGCAAGTTAATTAGCCATTATCCAGAATTAATTAAACAAGAGTTTAATTAATGATTAAACTTAATTAGATAAAAGAGTTAATTGTTTAAAGTGACATTTCTTACTTAATACAATTATGACTATCAATAAAGTATGTCGTTCATTGCAAGAATTGATAAAAACCTTATACAATTTCAGACCACGAAAAATGGCTTACAATATATATAGATACATATACATTATATATATATATATATATATATTATAATATATATATATTATATGTATGTATATGTATGTATATATATTCCTGGTATGTCCTTTTCAATCCTAGGCTGTCATATCTACATGTACACTTATATAAGACAACTAACTTTTCACAATCCTTAATCCTACTCTTATCTTCAGTGTATACTTCTTTGTCTCCTGTCTTTATATATAAAGTATATATATATATTAAAGAATTTTTAAAGAATTTGATTCAAAAAGTTTTTTTTTATTCACTGTGATATTTTTGAACTAAATGGATAAATTTTATTTAGTGAACAAAGAGGATACAAGCCTTAAATAAGCAATACAAGAAATACAAAATTGGAAACATAATAAAATGGTAGCCAAAATACATGACTGTAAATGAGCAATCAAATATTTGATTGAGATTTGATTGAGAGATAATAGACAATCTCAACAAGCTTGAATTTCTCGCCCCCTCAATTCGAACATCGGGTGCAAATCCACTGTTAAACTCCTTCGCAACCGGGTGAAGAATTGTAAACTTAAAGGCTTTGTTAAGATGTCTGCATTTTGTTCTGAGGAAGGAACATAATTCACTTGTATCTTCCCATCTGCAACTTTTTCCCTTATAAAATGATAATCTAATTCTATGTGCTTAGTTCTAGCATGAAGAATAGGATTAGAGGACAAATAAATTGCACTCTGGTTATCTATCCAGACTTGAGGAATTCTAGTCTGTACAACCTTAATCTTATCAAGTAAGTGTTGTATCTAAAAAATTTCAGAGATAACCTGGGCTAAACTCCTATATTCGGCTTCAGTGCTTGACCTTGAGACACATTGTTGTTTCTTGCTAGACCAAGATACAAGATTTTGTCCAATGTATACACAATACCCGGTTATTGATCTTCTATCATCAATGTCAGTAGCCCAATCACTATCAGAAAAACCGGTTATATTTAAATGCTCAGATTTGCAGAAGTTCAATCCATAACCTGTGCTTCCTCCAAGATATCTTAAAATCCTCTTTACTGCCTTCCAGTGTGGCTCCAAGGGATTAACCATGTACTGGCTTACTTTATTCAATGCAAAGCTTATTTCAGGTCTAGTTATTGTAACATAATGAAGTGCTCCCACAACACTTCTATATAGCTGTGGATCTTTAACAGGTGTCCCAACATGCCTTGACAACTGTGAGCTGCTAATCATAGGTGTAGGAGTGTATTTTGCCCGCTGCATATTTGCTTTCTCTAGTAACTTCTTGATATACTCCTTTTGACACAGATGAAATTCTTGTTGAGTCCTAGAAACTTCAATTCCTAGAAAATGATTGATTTCTCCTAAGTCCTTCAAGGAAAAGTGCTGCCTCATTCTTTCAATCAATCTATCAACACCCTTCTCACATTTTCCTGTCACAAGTATGTCATCAACATAGATCAAAATGTAAACCTTCAGACCATTCTTATCATACCAGAACATGGAGCTATCAGCCTTGAAATTTTCAAAACCAAAAGATGACAGTGTATTCTTAACCTTCATATACCAGGCCCTTGAGGCTTGTTTAAGCCCATAAAGTGCTTTGTGTAGCTTACAAACATACGTACCTTCCTGCTCAAATCCCTTTGGTTGCCTCATGTATATCTGCTCTATCAATTCTCCATTTAGGAAGGCATTGCTAACATCTAGCTGCCTTACTTTCCAGGAATAATTTAAAGCCAATGAGAGCATGATTCTGATGGTTGTTGGTTTTATTACAGGTGAGAATGTTTCTTGATAGTCAAAACCTGCTGTTTGAGTGAAACCTTGTGCCACAGGTCTGGCCTTATATCTTTCAACACCTCCATCTGCATTTTTCTTAACTTTGAAAACTCATCTGTTACCAATCAAGTTAGCTCCTTTAGGCAGTGTTGTCAAAGTCCATGTCTTATTCTTTAAAAGTGCTTCATATTCATCTTTCATTGCCTTCTTCCAATGAGGTTTCCTCATAGCTTCTTGAGCACTTTTAGGTTCATCCAAATCTCTCAAAAAATAGTTAAAATCTTTGGCTTATATATACCATAGAATGTTTATTAGTGATTGGCACATCATTCTCAAAACCCTGATGTGAAATAGAATCAGGTAGATTTTCTCTTGACACAGGCAGATAAACTTCCAAAGGTATAGTCTCAAGACTTTTATCAGAACAAGAATCACTTTGATCAAAGGATGAGACTGGATGCTGATTTTTATTAGATGAGGCTTCAACTTGTAGATTCTGAGAAGTGAATGCTGGGAAACTAGCAAGAGTTGGTTCACAAGAACTAAAAACATCCTTTGAAGACTCTATGTTTTCAGTACCTGCATTACCTTCTTTGACAAAGGGAAAAATGTTCTCTTCAAACACCACATGCCTTGAGACAATAACCTTTCCTGTGGAAAGTAAAATTTTATAACCTTCTTGGCAATGTCATAACTACAATGCCCAAATCTCTTATGCCACAGACTTATATCCAAGTTATTACAAACTGAAGATGCAAAAACATAAGGATTAAATTTAAACTGAGCTTCCTTGCTTCTTGATTCACTACCATGACTGAAGTTGAACCTGTACAGCCCCTCTTTAACTATTCCTTTGAGAAGAACTTGTTGAGTAGCTTGGTCCTTAACGAGACAAAACATGGGATGAAATTCAAAATACACATTATTGTCATGAGCAAATCTTGAAACACTTATTAAGTTTTTAGTTATTCCAGGCACATGTAGCAGATCATTAAGATGAAACATTTTATCAGAGTGCACACAATGCAAGGAACCATTACCTATGTGGCTGATGTGCTCATTCTGACCATTCCCCATTTGCAACTTGTTATGACCATTATATTCTGAAGGAGATTAGACTGTTTAGATCACTTGTAACACGAGATGAAGCTCCTGAGTCAGGATACCACCATCCTTCCTCATTTGAGTTTTTGTTTTTGGGCATGTGTACCATATTCAATGAGGGATTCCTGATTTGAACATCATCTGCTGTATTACTATCATTCTTTTGAAATCCAGATTGTGCACCATAGGATTGGTCATATCTATGCCAACATCTATCTGCTGAATGCCCAAAAATATAACAAACTTGACAAATTATTTTTGATCATTGACCTCTGAAACCTCTACCTCTGAAAGCACCTCTCCTTCCTCCTCTGAAACCATTACTGCCTCTTCCTCTTGTAGCATAAGATTGATTGCTAAAGTTCCTTCTGTAAATCCCATCTTGAGTTACAAGATTCACAGATGGCTGAGATCCATCTGTATTTATCATACCTCCTGCACTAACACTCATGCTATTTTCCAGCCTTACTTCAAAGCTCAACAATAAAGCTTGAACATCATTTAAACCAAAAGTGCTAGCTTCAGTAGTCACAGTTACAACAACTGAATCATACTCTAGACCCAAACCAGCTAAAATATGCATGACATGATCACTTTCATTCACAAAATTTCCAGTGGTGGCAAGCAAATCACAGCACATTTTAATCTTAGCTAAATACTCTCTCATGCTCATATTTCCCTTTTTAGTGGTTTGTAGTTGAAGTTTATATTGCAATGTTTTGGCCTTTGACTGTGAAGCAAAATTCTTTTCAATCACTGACCAGATTTCAGAGGATGTATTCAAACTAATCATCAAAGACAATATGTTTTAGACAATGAAGATAACAACCAAGATGCTAAAATTTGATCTTGCCTATTCCATAAGGTAAAGGTCGGATAATTACCTGAGATTGAGTGTTATCAACCACAAACTTATCAGGAATCTGTGCATCCAAAATGAGATATTCTTCAAGATCATATCCTCTAATGGCAGTCAAGATCTGTGTTTTCCACACCAGAAAATTTGCTTCATTAAGCTTTACTGACACTAACTGACTTTGTGGATATAAAAGTTGAATCTTGACTCCCTCTATGGTTGCAGAGGTAGAGGACATGTCTTCGTCTGCCATAACTAGAGGATAATCAAAGCTTACGCTCTGATACCATAAAGAAATTTTAAAGAATTTGATTCAAAAAGTTTTTTTTATTTTATTCACTGTGTATATTTTTGAATTGAATTCCATTTAGTGAACAAAGAGGATACATGCCTTAAATAGGCAATACAAGAAATACAAAATTGGAAACATAATAAAATGGTAGTCAAAATACATGAGGATACATGCCTTAAATAGGCAATACAAGAAATACAAAATTGGAAACATAATAAAATGATAGTCAAAATGTATGACTGTAAATGAGCAATCAAATATTTAATCGAGATTTGATTAAAAGATAATAGGCAATCTCAACAAGCTTGACTTTATATATATATATATATATATTATAAAAATTTAATAATATTATCGATTTTATAAATTATACAAATTTAAAATGTATAATTGAATAAAAAAAGGTAAAATATGAGTCACATTCAATAAATTTAGATCAAAAAAAGTTATTGGATATCTTACTAGTTGGAAATTTGGTTGTATGCTAAATAATGTGGACAAGACTTTGAAAAGCCCTCACTAACTACACTACTTGAAAGCTTCACTCAAATAATGATTTATTCATGGGCTTTTCCCGTTACTCCTTTTAAGCATGTGATAATATAATTTGAATTTTACTTATAAAAAAATAAATGTGAGAGAATTTTTTTTAATAGGAATTCGATGCTGATTAAATTCAGTTTAATTGGGTTATTGAATACGTATAAATTACCAAAAAAATAAAAATAATATTCAAGACTAATAACTTGTTGTCCAAGTTAAAAGAATTTTTTTTTTAATTTTTAAGTAAGTGTTATTATTGTGTGTTAAAAAATAAGTATTAAGAAAAAAATTTAATGGAAAAAAATATGAGGTGGTTGGATTCTAGATCAGTTGTAAGAACTAAATGGGCTAATAAATTGAGATTTTGGTTTATTATTATTTATTATTGGAATTGGGGGAGCTTTGCTTTGGAAAATTTCAAAGTAGTGAGAAAATTTGCTTTATTAATGCTTTGTAATTACTATTGTCTTTGCATAAATAACCAACTTTCTTTGATTTTTCAATGCTATTTAATGTAAGTTATTAAATTACTAAGTAAGACTTTTTAAGGTTTTTTTTATTGATTTATAACTTCTTTATAAACTAAATAAAGTGACATTTAATATATATATATATATATATATATATATATATATATATATATATATATATATATGTATTGAAAGAGAGATTTATTAGTATTGTCCCAAAATAAAATTGATAAAGAAACAACATAGGAATCCACCTATATTATTACTTTACAACCACTAGTCAAATTTGGCTATTTCTCTCATAAATAAATAAATTAAATAAGAAATTAATTATATTGTCGACAAATTTGACCAATTGGTTTTTGAGCCACTTTGAAGAGTTTGTTTTGGAAGATACTAATTTTTGTACAAATATAATAATAATAAACTATAAAATTTGTTCTTAATAAAAAAAAGAATAAAAAGTACCTTGATTTTTTTATATGAATTTAATGAGAAAACTTTTGATCCCCTCTTTTATCAAAAAAAAAAAGAAGAAAACTTTTGATCCCACTATCTATATATTATTAATATATTATATATCTTCATATATATATATATATATATAGAGAGAGAGACAAAGATTAGAACAATAAATCAAGCTTTAAATGAACCATATTATTATTTTGTCCACAATTTTATTATAAAATTATTTTTTTAAGCCCAATAATTGGACTTTAGACTTAGTGTAAGGAAAAAATATAAAATTTTATATTGTATAACATTTATCCTTTAATCTATAATTTATTTCTTTCACACACACACACACACACACACATATATATTATATATATATATATATATATATATATATATATATAAGTCAGTCATTTTTATTTAAATTTTCACATTTCATGTAATGTCACCACCAGGTGATGCATGAGAAACACATGGTATGAATATTATAAAAAATATATACATGAAAAGAGAAAAAAAATAGAAAATAGAAAATAGAAATTAATATAATTATATTATATTTTTTAGTTAAAAAATATCGTAACGGAAATGCCAACTCATAAATATCTTTTTCAGAAAAAAAGCATTAAATACAAGTACTATTAATAAAGAAAGAAAATCCGCTTGAAATATTAATTCATATTCCTTTCTGATCTGTTCATTTCATTCAGGGCGGAAACTCCAAAGCTTTACCTTCAAAAAAGGCGCAAGAAAAATAAAAAATAAAAAAACGAAAAAATCGCAATTCCTCCAAATTCTTCTTCCTTTTCCTTTCTTCTCTATAATCATCCAAAACCAGGGGAGATGCCTTCAACATTAACAGCACCCAAATTTCAAACAATTCTCAAGAGAATCTCTCTCTCTCCACCTCCACGTCTTCTTCTCTCTCCTCCCACCAACCCCTCTCCCATTCTCTATAAAGTCTCCATCACTTCTCCTCCATTCCTCACTGCTTCGACGCAACCGACGGTTACACCTATAACTTCTTCCTCTCGCTTCTCCTCCTTTTCTATTTCTCCTTTTACTTGCTTTTCTTCTGTTGCCGCTGTTCCTCCGATTGCATCCATGGGTGATACAGTTGCTGCGGATGCCGGTATGGACGCTGTTCAGAGGCGCCTCATGTTCGAGGATGAGTGAGTTTAATTGTTTTTATGTATATACATTTGGAATTGGATTTGAATTGTTTGTTTTTATGGTGTTCGATTGTTTTACTAGTCGGATCCAATTTTGATACAGCTGTGAAATTCGTGGTTTGTTTTAATGGAATGGAGGAGTTGTTGGTAGGTTTGCGAGTATTGGTTATGTTTTGCTGAGTTGTGTGAATCACGCCGCCGGGATGTGGTGGTTGTATTTTTCTAGGATGCGGATGTGATTGGGGATAGATGTGTAACTTTTAGGTTTTTAGCTTTAATCCGGTTTCTCTGGATTTGAAGTTACAGGAGGTTTGTCCGTATATGGGTTTTTTTCCCTCGAACTTGTCATGTAATTTCCGAATGGAAAACGTGTTTTTTCCTTTCCTTTTTTTTTTTCCTGCTTGCCCGACTATTTTCCTATATTTCATCAATTAACATATCGATCAATACATAAAATCTGATTCTATTTGACAGGTGAATTCTCTGATCCACTCCTCTTGAATTTTGCTTTGTCTATCACCATTGCATCCTCTCCATCAGTTGTGCAAGCTGTAGTATCAGTTTTTTCCATTTGTCTTGACTTTTTGATACTTACTTAATCTTTTTATGCAGGTGCATTTTGGTTGATGAGAATGACTCTGTAGTTGGTCATGATACCAAATACAACTGTAAGCATAATTAGTTCCTTCTCTTGCAAGTTTGAATGTATTAATCCTGTTAAATTCATGTTTTGTTTCCTTCACTTATCACTACCTAATATGCAGGTCACTTGATGGAAAAGATTGAATCTGAGAACTTGCTCCATAGGGCTTTCAGCGTGTTCTTGTTTAACTCAAAATATGAGTTACTTCTTCAGGTATTGATGTAACTTTTATATGATGAACATAGTTGGGTAATCAGATCAGATCATTTTCTGCTTCTATGGAAATCTTATCATGGTATGAAAATAAGCTTCTTATTTACGTATTCATTATGTGAGATAAGTTTCCTTTATGGTTGTGAAGTTTGTTATCTTAGGAATTCACTCAATGTTAGATTCTCATTTACTTCCTATTTAGGTTTCTTCTGCAGATGTGGAAATATAATGTGGCTATTTTTCAACATCTTCTGCATGTGCTAGTTTTCTGGTATAGCTACCTTTACTCAATATGACATTTGACTTAAGTTTTATCCTTGGCTTTCTATTTGCAGCAACGCTCAGCAACCAAAGTGACCTTTCCCCTGGTTTGGACAAACACCTGCTGCAGCCATCCTCTCTACAGAGAATCTGAACTGATTGAAGAGGATGCTCTTGGTATACTTTTTAACTGTATTTCTTTGTGATTATGATGACCTTGTATGTTACCTCTTTCTTATCTTACCTATATTTCTCAGGTGTAAGGAATGCTGCACAAAGGAAACTTTGGGATGAGCTGGGTATTGTTCCTGAAGATATCCCAGTTGATGGGTTCACCCCACTGGGCCGCATGCTGTACAAAGCTCCCTCTGATGGGAAGTGGGGAGAGCATGAAGGTAATAACACTTCCTCTAGTTCATAAAACATTTGAAATCCATAACACAAACTGTCTTTGCTGATCGGGATGTTTTATTTTGCAGTTGACTACCTGCTCTTCATGGTCCGGGATGTTAAGCTGAATCCAAATCCCGATGAAGTTGCTGATGTCAAGTATATGACTCGAGATGAGCTGAAAGAACTTCTGAAAAAGGCAGATGCTGGTGAAGAGGGCTTGAAGCTGTCTCCATGGTTCAGATTGGTGGTTGACAATTTCCTCTTTAAATGGTGGGATCATGTCGAGAAAGGGACTCTCCTGGAAGCTGTTGACATGAAAACCATTCATAAACTGGCTTAAGTAGTAGTTGAAATCATCTGCTGCTCACCTTAATAAATTTTGAGCCTTTGACATGCAGATATAGATGCTGTAGGAACTTGCAGATTTAATGCTTCTGTGAACTTAATGCTCGAGTCTACCATAACTTCAGAAATGAAGCATTACATCTGTGAACTCATATATTTCTATAATTTGTTAAAATCTTGCAGCATTTCTTGAATTTTTTTCCTTTACTTGCTAAATAGAAAGCTTCAATATCTTTCCTTCACTTGCTAATAGAATGTATGTTACTGGCCCACAAATGTTTGCCCAACTGTAACTAACAGTTACAGGGTTACACATTGTTAGTTCGTCTATGGTTTCACTGATATTCTGGTGGCCAGAAATTTTTTAGCTTTTGATATTAGTTCGGATATTAGATCTAAACATTACAGGCATACATCAAATTAGACATGCAAAGATGTAAAGCAAAATTTTACTGCAACCCCAACTATCTATACCCTTTATATCCACAAAGTTACAGAAAGTGCAAATGTCTTTTAGACGGTTTAGTGGGCATTGAGCTAGCAGATTCTGATTCCCCAGATTCTTCTTTTAAGCTCGTACCGGCAACAAGACTGCTGCCATCTCTTGCTAAGGTCATGCTAATAGCAGATGATTCCCCAGCAGCAGCTTCTTCAATCTGAAATTCATCAGTCAGCAGATGCATTGCCTTCCTCTTACCTCTACTTCTGCTTCTTGGCAATCTTCTTCTCGACCTCAACCCTCCAAACCTCTCACTATGTTTAGCCTCGGTTACTTCGGATGCTCTGATAGCTTCAACCTGCTCTTGCTCCTGCTCCTCCCGCTCCCGCTCCTCCCGCTCCCGCTCCTCATGAAGAACTCTTGAAAATTCAGGAATGATAAAAGGCCTGAAGAACAAGAGGACCAGCAGAATAAGAGTGGAATAAATGGACATAGAAGTCCAGACGCAGAATGTCCATTTCCATCTATAAATCTGCTCTTTCCACCACCGCAACTTAGAGTTGAGTAAAACTTTAGCATCATACAACTGTGGTAGAAAATCAGTTCCAGCTCTGGGACTCAAAATGATTCTTACTGCTGCACTTCTTGGGAAACTTTCCTTGTGCTTAATCATTGCTATCTCTATAGTTTGAGTTTCTCTAGTTATTCCTAGTAACAAGGGTATACCCATAATGAATGTTCGAATCATTCGGATTGGCCAAGTTCTATATTGTAACATGCAAGGATGACTTGCATTTTCCATTACTTCTCCATTACTTGATATGAGTTCTGTTGTTATCTGCAACAGCCAAAATAATCATCAATATTTCCACGAAGCTTTTCACATGCCCATATATATATATAAAATATAATAAAAGGGAAAACCGGGGGGAGAGTGGGAATTCCTAATATTTCTTCACAAATTTTTGCTAATCCGTGCTATCACTATGAACAAAAAGGAAAAAAGGAATTCCAGCTAATTTTGCAATACATACCATAATTAACTCAACATAGAAATTAATTACATATTTAATTTACCTGGAAAACCCCAATTTCTCTGTTATAATCAGATTCCGGGAGCAAAAGAAGCGTAGAAACATAAACGGTTTGGCCAATTGGTACCCCTCCGACCTTACTACTAGTAAGGAGGGGATCTTTATAACCGCCATAGTCACCGGCAGCAAAAGTAAAAACCGCGGCAGGATGATTCTGAGTGTAATCGAAATGCAAATCTTCTCTAAAACTCACAGGCTGCTCCACCCATCTGTTTACCAATCCAATTCCTAATGTAAACGACAGACCTAAAATCAGTAACAAAACCACAAAAGTATGAATAGCCGCGAGTAACCCTATCGCCAATTTTTTAACCCCCTGTTTCAGCAAAAAGCTACCCTCATGAACCACCGTAGAAGGAGCTCCGACGACTACCTTCACCGCTGATTCAACAATTTTCGGCGTTTTATCGGCATTGAAGGAATCGGAAAACAGAGATAGAAATGCGAAGATAGGAGATAAAAAAGCAATCAAACAACTGGTGAAAATATCAATTTGAAGCTTCCTGAAATTCGAAAACAACAGTGACAGTGAAACGACGGTAGTATCATCTCCCTCCGCCATGGGTTGGCCTTCATGACCGACCGGTGGAATTTCTGCTTAGATTTTTCTTGAGGAAGAAGCAAAAGAGGGGATTTGGATCAAATATTCTGTAACACTTGTCGAACATGCAGAAAAGACTAATTGCCAGAAATGGAGAGTCGCTGCATGATGGATTCCTAAAGTCACACGTGTACAGGTGATGATCAAATTTTTTTAACTTTTATTATTATTATTTAAAAAAAAAAAAAAAAAAAAAACAATTTCCCCTAAATATCATTAAAAATCTTAGAACCGTCCGTATTTGATATTTTGAATCGGAATCGGCACTGCAATCTCGTAAAAAATGGCGAACCTCATTTTTCCTATTTCTATGGAATACCACAGAAAGTTACAATAAAAGCACACAGAACTAGAAAAATATTTTGTGTCCTCTCCCCAACCCCTATCAATGGATCAAAATTTGATAACTCAAATTCCAAACATAAATCAATCCTAAAATTAAAATTTCATTTATTTTATCCTCTCTGTTGTTGGACATTATTGTTGTCATGTTTATGGTTATGGTTATGTATACTCAGAAGTGATTGCTGCTTTCTTTTTAGTGTAGAAGAAAATACAGTATCAATCAAGATCTTTAAAACCCTAGTGACTTAAGGGTTTCTAAATGGTTGATACTGTGTTGGGTCGGATCTTGTAATGTGATTCTTGATTTCAATCGAGAACAGCAGCTACAACAACATAGGGAAAATAGATAGATCGATTAATTGATTGATTGATTGATTGATTGATCGATCACTTCTTTTTTTTATCATTTGATTTGATTTGATTTGAAATTTTCTTGTTCTTTGTTTGTTTTAAATTTGTTGAGGGTATTTTGTTCAGAATATTATTTTGGATGAAGATGCCTGTCAATGGCAGTGATGTTTCTGATCATGATTGGGGTCCATTTGTCGATATGAAAGATAATATTAATAATCTTGATGATATTATTAAGACTAATGGTGTTAAGGAAGAATTTTCTTCTTCAGAAAGAAGAGGAAGCCTTGCAGAAAGAAGGGCTGCTAAGCTTGGTTTTGATGTTTCAAGAATCAATGTATCTCCTCAGTGTATGACTAATATTTATTCTGACCCTTTCCTTTTCACTATTCCATCTGGGATCAGTCCTACTGCTTTACTTGAGTCACCAGTTATGCTGCCTAATTCGCAGGTATGTGTGTATGTATGTATATATATATATATATATATATATATAATATGTTCTGTTCTGTTCTGTTGCTTGGGCATAAAATTAGTTAAATGGGATTTTGAACTTTGAGTTGAATTGATGTGAGTGGAACAGATATCTCCAACCACTGGAACATTTCCACTGCCTTCTTTGAAAGTTTATGAAGAAGAAGAAAGTAAAAGGAGCGCTGCTGCTGCTACTACTATTATTACTGATAGTTTTGCCAAGTTCAAATTTCAAGCTGATGATCTTATTACTACTCAAACCCCATCTGCATCAATTGCAGAAAATGCTAATAATAATGATGATAATGATGCCGAAAAGAGTAAATCTGCCAAAGCTAAAGAAGTAGTAGAAGACATTGATAAGAAACCTTGTAATTCTAGCATAGATCATCATCAAAATCATCAGTTACAACTAGGCAACACTCATCAGAACCAAACATTAGGACGGGGAGAGGACCTGGGGCAGAAAAAGGTAGTAGCTTTTCATGGATATTCAATGACGAATGCTGATGGTTTCTGCTGGAGAAAATATGGTCAAAAACATGTTAAAGGGAGTGAATTTCCAAGAAGCTACTATAAATGTAACACTACAAATTGTTCAATGAAGAAGAAGGTTGGAATGACTGATAACTTTACTGAAATTATTTACAATGGTCAACATAATCATCCAGAACCTGAACCAAAGTTAAGTTTGGGAAGTAATTCTCCAGGTGATGATGCTGATGGAAATGAACCTGATGCAAAAAGGAGGTATAAAAGTTTCAAAATTTTGGGTTTTTTTTTTTTTTTTTTTTTGAACCCCTTTTGGTGAGAGACCTGATTTTTCTTCATTTTCTTCTTTGGTTGTGAATCAGGAGGAAAGAAATTTTGTCAGGTGAAGCATATATACCATCAAGATCAACCCGTGAGCCTCGATACATCTTCCAGATTACAAGTAAGGTAGATGTACTGGACGATGGATATAGATGGAGAAAATATGGACAAAAGGTAGTAAAAGGAAATCCAAATCCAAGGTATGCATTATTATTATTATTACCACTATGCTTTAGTGTATCTGTATCTCAGAAATGAAGGAAAAATACAAACCTTGTTTTTGCACAATGCACAGGAGCTATTACAAATGCACAACTGCTGGATGCCCTGTAAGGAAGCATGTAGAAAGAGCAGCTGATGACAAAAATTGTGTGCTCACAACATATGAAGGTAGACACACCCATATTGCTCCTACATCAAAAACTAAGGGCACCGCAGCTGCTGCCGCAACAACAAACTCCGGATCAAATCCTCATCCCATTGTGGGAATTCAAAAAAGTAATCATCATAATGTTGTCCCAAATCCAGATATCCAAGTTCAGGATCTTTCACTTCGTTATCAGATGAAACCAAATCTTGGACATTCTTCTTCTATGTATCCAATGAAGTTTCCTCCTCCATTGCATTATGCTAATGCTAATGCTAATGCTAATACCAATCATCCCTTTGTGATGAGCACCGCCAATAATACTAATACTAATCATCCCTTTGTGATGAGCACCGGCAATAATACTAATACTAATCATCCTTTTGTGATGAACACCGGCAATAGGAGGGAAACTCAAATAACACCATCCTCCTGCTTTGCGCCGCCTGAGTTTCCAAGGACAATGCCATTGAATATAACCCGCAGTGGGTTTGTTTTCGACTACCAGCAGCAGCAGCAGCAGCTGAAGTTTTGTCCACCCTAAAGAGGAGCACAAAGATAATAATATTAATGCAACATCTTCAAGGGTGTTTTGCAGGACTATTTCAAAATTTTCCACATTAATTTCGTTATTACATTTATTTCGTCATACAAATAAATGTATGTTATACATTGTCTCTTCTACCTTTTGCAGAGAATAAATGTAGTTAGTGGCAACTTTTGTGTTACTAGAAATTTTATCTCTTCTACCTTTTGCGAGAATAAATCTACTTAGTGGCAACTTTTGTGTTACTAGAAATTTAATTAGTTAGCGTTAATTACATATCGTACAAACACTTAATACTTTTGTTATGCCAAGGAGTGCACTAAAAGAGTGTGAATCAGTATTTAATATTTTTAAAAAAATTTAACACTGTTTGTGTAGATTTTAACAGCCCAACAAAATTTAATACCAAATTTCAACAATTCAAAAAGTAATGTGGTTCATATTTCTCTAAAAAAAACAAATCTAAATCAGTTAATAAGAATTAAAAATAGAATCGGTTTCTAAAAAAAACTAAATCTAAATTAGTTAACAATAATTAAAAATAGAGCCGTTTCTCTAAAAAAACAAATCTAAATTAGTTAACAATAATTAAAAATAATAAAAATGAAAGATTTTTAGATAACGAGAATGAAAGACAACTAATAATTAAAAAAAATGTAAATTATCCCAGTAACATTTAAACATTTCAAAAATCCAACTTTTGCACCTCTATTTATTTTTGCTTTGAATTGACACTCGAACTACCAAATATCACCTATTTTGCACTTCCGTTTAAAATTTCCGTCAACTTTTATTTTCTGTCTATTTATCAAGGGCATTTTCGTTTTTTTAATTTAAAAATAAATTATATAAAAAAACTTTTTCCACCCATCACTCACTTTCTCAATTTCTTCAGAGATTGTTCCTGAAGAAAGGGAGACGAAGAAGGAGATGGATGTGCTGTCTTATGCTTACAGAGACACAACAGCTTTAGCACGAAGCAGAACAATCGAGGACAGCCAAAACAGGGTCGAAATGGTAAAGAACAACAGAATCAAGCTTTGCCTGCGGAAGTTGAGGGTCTGCGCTATCCGTTTGGTGAATTGGGTATTTATCTAACGGAGCCGGAGCTCCGGGAAACTGCTTATGAGATTCTAATCGGAGCTTGTAGGAGTTCAGGGGCCAGTAGGCCTTTGACTTACGTTTCCAATTCTGGGAAGAATTTGGATAGGGCTACGTCTATTTCTTCTTCTTCTTCTTCTTCGCCGTCGCAGAAATAACCTTTATTTAATTTAAAAATAAATTATAAAAAAAAACTTTTTCCACCTATCACTCACTCACTCACTTTCCCAATTTCTTCAGGGATTGTTCCTCTCAAATTGTTCATGGAAAAATGGATATCAGTCATGTTTAATGACTATATTGAAGAAAGAATTGAACCTGATAATTGATTATGGTACAGTAGAAAAACTCTGAGATTCTTCAACAAATCCAAATGCTCAAGATTCGAAAGACTGGCAAAAGTTTCCGGTATTTCTCCGATCAGATTTGCTCTGGCCAACCAAAGAAACTTCAAATTCCTCAGATTTCTGAACTCGGCTGGTAAAGCAGCCGGTGAGAATTCGTTATAAGACATCCTTAAATTTTCGAGTTTGGATAAATTTCCAATTTCAGCAGCAAACTCTTCAACCCAGTCAATGTGCGTGATAAATAGAACAATTTGACAGGAACAATCCCGGAAGAAATTGGGAAAGTGAGTGATGGTTGGAAAAAGTTTTTTTTTTATAATTTATTTTTAAATTAAAAAGACGATGCCCTTGATAAATAGACAGAAAATAAAGGTTGACGGAAATTTTGAACGGAAGTACAAAATATGTGATATTTGGTAGTTCGAGTGTCAATTTAAAAGCAAAAATAAATAGAGGTGCAAAAGTTAGATTTTTGAAAAGTTCAAGTGCTACTGGGATAATTTACCCAAAAAAAAATTAAAGTGCTTAACACTTTTAAAAAATTTAACTGTTTTTGTAGATTTTAACGGCCTAACAAAATTTAATACCAAATTTCAACAATTCTAAATCAGTTAACCAGAATTAAAAATAGAGTCGTTTCTCTAAAAATAGTAAATCTAAATCATAAATTAGTTAACAAGAATAAAAAATAATAAAAATGAAGGATTTTTAGATAACGAGAATGAAAGAAAACTAATAATTAAAAAAATTAATAAACAAACAAAGAGATATTTAAGACAAAGGCTGAATAATCAATTCGTGATAGAATTGAAACACAGAACTGTGTAAACATGAATTTAATTATAACAATAAAATTCTTACATAACAATAAAGAATCAAGCAATATGTATTCAATATTTAATCAACCGATATAAATATTCAAATATTAATAAAATTCAAAGTTTAGAAATCAACTTAAAACTCAGAAATTGTATCACTCGGAACTTCTCTTGAAATCAATATTTATAGGATTATTCAAAACTTGAGAGATCCTAATTATAAGATTATTTTTGAAATAGTAATAGGATAATAGAAGATAAAATAAAATAATAAAATAATATTCTAACTAAAATAATATTCTAACTAAAATAATATAATAATTTTGAAAAGTTCAACTTTTGTAATTTATATTTTATATTGTAATTACATAAATAATAAATAAGCATTTTATATTCGGATTACATTTTATATTTTAAATATAAATTAGATTAAATATAAACATTCTAAAAAAAATATTATCAAATGACACAATTCAAACCACAAATTTTTTTGTTGTTCTCATCTTCCTCAAAACCTTGCAGTGAAGTTCTTTTTTCAACTTTTTTATTTTGAATTCGTCGCATAACTTTTTTTCAAAATCTTTATATTTAATATAATTTTTAAATAATATAAATTTTTGTATTTCGTTTATATTATTGTTGAATTTGTCGCATAACTTTTTTCAAAATCTTTATATTTAATACAATTTTTTAATAATATCAATTTTTGTATTTCTTATTTATTGTTTATATTATTGTGGTTCAAATCTAAAAGTTTACAAATATAATTATGTTAAATTTATTTTGGCATCATCTGGTATGCAATATAAAATATAATTTCTATATAAGTTAATACGTTAGTTGCTACACTTGGTTAATATGATTTTGCCATTTGTGTGGTTGAGGGATCGAAGACGAAAATGCCTTTAAGAATTAGATGGAAAATGAAGTTTGACGAAAATTTTGGATGTAAGGGCAAAAGAGGTAATATTTTATAATTAAAGATAATTTACCCATTTGTTTATTACAATGCTCTTCACTAGAGTTACAAAGAAGGCTCACTTCCTTAATCACACAATCACAATTTCATAAGATAAAGAGTAGAATAACTAGAATTTAATATTCAACATGATATTTTCAAACTAAAACAAAAGATTTTTAGCTTTCTTACATAGTGGAATATATCAAAGAAAGATATGAATAACCTTTCTTTGATGTATTCTCCAAAACTCTTCTTCAAAAACTTAAAAAATGAATGCTAAGAATAGGAATTTTCATCATGAAAGTAAAATTTGAGAGAATTGGTGTTTTTTTTGAATTTTTTTTCAAAAATCTCTACTGCCCACCAAAATTTTCTATCTCTTACCCTTCTTCTTCACTTGAATAATATATATTCAAATTTTTACATTCACACAAACTCTTAAATCTTAACCTTGATACTTTTAAATGAAAGTTCAATCTCCATTCTTAATCTTAACCCTTAATTCTTTTATATATATATATATATATATATATATATATGTGTGTGTGTGTGTGTGCGCGCGCGTGTGTGTCATTAATGTGCAATTAAAAAATGTACTAAAAACAACTAAATCAACAAAAACACTCAACTTAAAGTATGAATTACAAGTCTGAGTTCAGTTACATCATCACAAATTTAATTTATAATATCCAAAAACTACACAAATAACAAAATAATTAATTGATCCAAAAGTTATTATAATAATTCGGATTTTTCTCCCATTTTATTAGGCTGATAGTGCATAATAACCAAACAAATTGGAGAATTTGAAACATTTATTTAATTGGGAAATAGTGTCAAACTAAATATCGCTTCAAGCTCAATCATAAAGACACTAGATGAAATAAGGGCCTCAGATACAATACTCAGGATAAAATAATCAAACTACTGCACAACCAATCCCTCAAAGATTTGAAACTTAAACCTGCAAAAAACTGGCATACTTGGCACCTAGGAAAAGCCTTTGGATACACAGCAGGGCATTTTTTGTAACCTCAGCATTCTCGTGGTTCATCAACTTCATCACCCGTTCTTTAGCTTTGAGATCAGTCACAATGACCCGACCAGCAGGATGAGTTTGAATAAATTGTGAGAGATCAAAGCAACCAACAGCAAGGGTTCTTGGATCAGTGGAGGTATCCAAAATTGTGAGAAGGACTCGCAAAATCTGTAGTGACAACCATGTTAAAATTTGATTGAACTGAATATCTACCTTCAACATGAAAGGATTTTAGAATGTAATTTGTCTATCAAGCAAAAAAAACATTTAAAAAAATATATATATTCACATAAGAAAAAAACACACCTGGAAATCATTCTCTTCAAAGTTGTTAATGTTCTCTCTCCAGAATACGGGATCTTTGTGCATTGGGGACCAATCAAGATGGCCAAGGAGGACCTCCTGCTTGTATTTATCGAAACTACTTAATTTCTTAATGTTCTCTTTTAGTCCTTCTTCAAGTTTATTCAGAGCCTCCAACAAATCCTAAGGACAAAAACAAATTTCAGCAAGCTGGATGGTGTAAGCATGCTGCAATGCTTAAACAACAACAGAGTACTTTCATGGCAATCAGCCAAAGTATCTAACTAAAACGGAGTAATTTCTAACCTCATCACTCCACGCTTGCGCTTTCAAACTTTGAACAATTTGTAACAGCCCCAAGTCCACCATTTGAGCACCAAAATTCCCCTTTGGGAGCAAGTTTCTAAGAGTCAAGACAACAACCCTGACCACCTAATGGATACCAAAAAATTAAACATTAATAAATTTTAAATACTAGAGTACTTTTACATAGCTAATATAGAGAAACTATAAACTATGAATTGTGCCTGAGCTAAAAAAATAAAAAATAAAAAATAAAAATGAAGAGAAGAAGCAATACTTGCAAGAAACAGAAACAGGAAGTTGTTCAAGCTGGAAGTGCCTTAAACTGGTATTATTGGCATAGGAACTTACTTTTTCCTTTGTTGAACCTTTAACAACATCAGTTAATCGTGGTAGAGCCCTAGAAGTTGCCAAATACTCAACAGCTGGTTCGTAGT
Source organism: Asclepias syriaca (assembly GCA_027405835.1). Classification (NCBI taxonomy): domain Eukaryota; kingdom Viridiplantae; phylum Streptophyta; class Magnoliopsida; order Gentianales; family Apocynaceae; genus Asclepias; species Asclepias syriaca. The sequence goes on along the minus strand of CM049924.1, from coordinate 30,507,098 downwards.
AAGATAAAAGCCAAACACAGAGACATGTTTCATAGAGGAGCTGTTTCAAAAGAAAAATAAAAAATTGTAGGAAAGGTTGGGTACACAGTATAGAACTTTTAGTTTAGATAGATCGCAAAAAATTTATATTAAAAGACTATGTCCATTACCTGGATAGACTGTTGAGTAGATGCTGGTGATATTAGGGGAACAATCAACTTTACTCCATCTGCTTGAACAAATGAAGATCGAACCACAGGCTCTCTAAGGAGGGCCGAAAGGCAATTGATGGCAGTGGGAATGCCTCGAACAGGATGAGAAGGTTTCTTCAGCTGCAACATAAATTAAACTCGAGATTTATGCTTTAAATCATTAATTAAAGAATGAAAGATGTGGATAGTAACTAAATAGCTTTAAGATATGGCAAATTCTGTTGCTTCAGTAGTATCTTTCTGCTAGCATTCTGGTGCAGAATTTTTTTTTTATTATTATTTTTCAGGTCAAAATCAACTCTCTTCCCAAGTAGACACAGTTTTCTATAATTCCCATCACACTTTCCTTCACTTGGGGGTGAAGAGATTGCTGATATATGTTGACAATGAGAGAGGTTACAGATACAATCGTCATTAGCGGGAGAATGACTAAGTGAAGTTCTAAGCATAGGTGACCAACTCAAACAATTAAATGAAGAACAAGGTCATCAATACCAGAAAAAAACTGCAGGATAATCAGTGAGATCACTCACCATCTTATAACCTGTCAACATTCACCCTAAACAGCAAGGGGAGTAGGAAGCAACCAAAACATTTTAATTTTTTGTTCTACTGCTCTCCTCAATGGCAAGATTGGACTAAGAAGCCTTCCTACCAAGGTGGTTTGAGATGTAAAGGTTAGTAAGAAACAAACATTCATTGTTATTTTCAGGAGTGGTGGCAATCACTTTTGAGTAAATCAACAACAGCTTGAAACAACTGAAGTCACCTATGAAAATGTCACTCTTGCAAAACTAAAATCCGCTGGAAGATAAACAGGTATATAAGGTATCTTTTTCCTATCAACTCCTAAATCCATATGGCAAGGAGGCTCCATGTAAATATTCAATCTAGAGGATAGATCTCTATAATGAAACATTGATAAAATTTACCCCCAACTCTAAATTTAAATTTTCAAATTCCAGACTTTCATCTCTCCCCTGCACCAAACTATCATTCACAGATCAAAATGAAAAAAGCATCAGCAGATAAATAGATATCCCTGACCTGTACACAAAGCCACTCCACAAGGCCCTTCAAAACATCATCTATGGAAGTAGATTTTTGTTTTGAATCTGAGGCTTCTCCATTTGCAGTAAAATCATCCTGAGGCTTTCTTCTAGCACTGAAATGGTAGAAAGACAGCAAAGATACCAGTCAATAAAATAAAGTAGCTTCAATTAGTTTAAGCTTGCATGAATAGTTCATGGATTTTGTACCTTACTAAAAGAGACAATATCTTACAGCTCTTCTCTTGTACAAACCAGTTACCTTTCCAGAGAAGTCTGCAAGAACAAAAGAGAACCGGTCATGACCTTTTACTTTTTCAAGGAAAAGGTGAATCAATACTCAACAGAGAGCACGGAGAACTATTTCATGAATGAAGTCAGCAATCTGAACTCGTCCAGCAGAAATATTTCACATGTTTAAGAAACAGCAAAGAGGATTTGGTTAACATATATATATATATATATATACACCTTAAGAATGGTTCGTAAGTGTCTTCACTTGCAAGAGACTTATCATGGAATAATCTTCCTCTTTTAGGGTTAGCTGCAAAGGTGAAAATAGTTAGTAAGTCAACAATATACCATTGAAGTTGCCAAGTATGTAAGGCAGCAAAAAAATTAAAATAATAACTCAAACCTCTATTGCTTCCTTACTCACCAGTAAGCATCTCATCGATCAAAGCTAGAACATATTCTATTGTTTCTTCCTTGAATATGTCTCGTAAAATACTGACAAATACACGAACATAAGCTGGACCATCCTGTGAGTGTTGCCACCATAAGAGACAAGCTCAATATAGTTATCTAAAACTCATATGTGCAGACCTATTGAAAACTTATATAAGAAGAAGATAAGAAGCCCTTCAAGAACAGCTGGAATAACTCAAATAGAGAGAAGAATTAGGACAAAGATTTCATTGATGCCATCCCAAGTGACAGTTTTAACCAAGTGCTGTATATAGGCAAATAAAAATCAATATTTTGATTGAGGTTAGGAATGATAGACAAATGGAAAATTACATCATCCAACAACTGGGCCTTGTAACTCTCAGCTTTTTTATCATATCTCCTTAACAGCTGAAGACCAGTTCCAGTAATCAGTTTAGTTGTCATGTATGTCTCCCATGGAATATCTCTCCTTAAGACCTGAAAAGAACAATTAGATCAAAGTCCTCGTTTAGTACTTGCAATAATAGCATCAACGCAAATAACAAGGAACCTAGGCAGAAATATAATGGTAGGAAATGAACCGAGACCCAGAGTTCCAATAACAATAACAGATATCCATATTATATAAGCAATGCCTTCAAATTTTAATGATACTTCGTTTCCTAAGAAAAATTAAAATCATGCCTCTGACATGTTTAGATGACACACCACACACCACAAGTAACGAGTAATTGTGGACAACTCAGCCTTAAATGAAATGATTAAATTGCAATCTTTATAAGCAAAAGGTATTCACATAGCAGTAGAGAAAACTGCACCAGACTCCACTAAAAAAGTATCTATACATGAGATTTTTGGTATCAGGCGATGGATAAAACTCATTAACATCAAAATCACTCTCCATTTATCAGAAATACTTCAGAATTACCTTCTTTCTTTTTTTTTTATCTTTTTCATTTCCCCTTTCCTATTCATATTCGCCGAATCCTCCACTCACCCGGAGAAAACACCAGAAAAAAAATCCAAATACGGTCTCTAACTAAAACAAAGTATTCATATCTAATTTTATTTCTTTGGTTAGGAATTCAGCATAAACATCACTACAGTAACAGTTAAAAATACCTTGTAAATAAAACCTACCAAACAAGTACAATATTATGCTCTAAATTGCGTCAAATTTCAAGAAAATAAAGACCGCTCGAATTGAATTAACAGCAGATCAGCAGCCCCAACCACAGCATGAATCAATTCCAAATACAAAACAAAAAAAGATAAGAATAAATTGGAAATAAATAAACTAATGGATACTGTTGAGTTGGTACCTGTTCAGTAGTGAGCTCGGCTTGATCCATCGTCATTGTATCGGTAAGCTGGCCGTCGTCGAATCCAATCCAGTAAATTGTGGCAAATCAATCTGAGATCCCGGTACGATCAACCTTCGCCACTTCTGATTGATTAATGGCAGTTCTCCACGTTTTCCTTCTACAGACGTGGTGTATATAGATATTTGAGTTAATTGCAGAAATGGTCCTCCGAGATTTTGTCAAATACTATATTTTTGTATCAAATGTTCAATTTATCAAATAAGCCCTCAAGACATAAGATAATTACAATTACACCTAATGATTACATTGAAATTCCACTACTACTATTAATATACATATATATATATATATATATATATATATAAATATATATATATATATATATAATAACAAAAATTAATCCGAAGAAAATAAAATTAAAAAAATAATAATAAATAATTTGATTATAAGAATGAAAAAAGGGTAATTGCCTAAAATGATTGTCTTAAAATTGGTAAGTATCAAAAAAAGATATGAATCTTGACCAATCCATGAGTATCAAATCTTCCCCCAAAATCGCAATCACTTTGCAAAAATTATGGTTATTACCAAAATATCTCCTCTCTCTCTCTCTCTCTCTATATATGTTTTTTTGGTTGGGAAAAGATTTAAGCATCTTCATTAATGGGACTCTCTCTCTCTCTCTCTCTCTCTCTCTCTCTCTATATATATATATATATATATATATACACATATATTTGTAATTCTTGAACAAAAAGTGAACTCAGTTGAGAAAAGGGGTGACTTCTTTCTTCCTAGCCATTAAAAAGGTACTTTATTTAGTAGTTCTTTACCTGTTCTCGTGAAGTTTCTGTTCTTTTTTCTTTTTCTCTTTCAACTGTTTCTTTTCACGTTAATGGTGATCATTTTCCTTTCCTTTTTTTTTTTTTTTTTTTTTCTTTTCCCTTTGAAGATGGGCAGAGCAAAGACAACCATGGAACTCATAAGCAACAAGAAATCACGCAGAGTAACCTATGAAAAGAGAAGAAAAGGTTTAGAGAAGAAAGCTCATGAATTGTCAACTCTTTGTGCTGTTAAAGTTGGCTTGATAATGTATGGCCCTAAAGAAACCAATAACAGTAAGCCACTGGAACTGAACATTTGGCCGGAAAATAATCCACAAGATATCCTTACACTAATCAACTCTTACAAGGAAGGAAACATAGAAGATCGTCGGCGTCGTACCACAGACTTAAACATGTTTTACAGGGACAGAAAGAAGAAAGCGGAAGAAGAGTTTGCTAAACTTCACAAGAAGAATATTGAGGACAAGCATCCCACTTGGGATCATCATTATGAAAACTTAACCTCTGAGGAACTCAGACAATTTAGTGGGTTGTTGGAGTCAAAACTGGAGGCTATGAGAGCTAGGCTGGATTTCATGAAGGGGACTCAAACTTACTTTGCAGATTCTGCATCAGCTGCAGGTGGTTGTGGTCCGAGTGGAATGACAGGTGGTTCCATTGATCATCATTCACATTCACAGCTACAATCACAAGATCATCAGAACCCGTACATAGTTCAGAACTTGTTTAAAAGGAGCAGCATGCAGCTTGAGATTATTCAGCAACAGCCGTTGGCTGCTTTTACCCTGCAGACACAGCAGTGTGGTGGTAGTGATGTAACAGTTCAAAATAGCTTCAACTCATTAGCCAATACAAAGAGTATGATGTTGATGAATGATGGTGGCGGATCTAACAGCAGTTCAATGTACAGTAATGATAAGAGTATGGCTACATATAACCAACCTGTGTTTGCACCACTGCCAGAATGTGTGGTGGGAACCCAAGTCGAAGCCCCACTACAGTATTACATTCCGGCCATGCAGCCAATGCCAGTTTTTGTGCAGTACCCTTTACAACCAAAAGGTTCCACACAGATCTACAAGGCTCCAATGGAAGAATATTATCATCAAATGGGAGATTTCACGTATATGTCTAAAATGTAGAAGAAAATTAGAGAGAATTTCAAGTTACGATATCTGTAAGATGAGATAGATTCCATCAACCACTAGTATAATGTAGGATTAAAATGTCAAATAGTTGGCAATTTCAGCACCTTATTGAATCTAGAAAATACACAAGTCTACAACGCTGTGGTAATTTTTCAGTCCCTTAATATGAAAAAAGAAGTAAACATGATAAAATGTTCAAAATTTTGGTGCCTGAATATGGCTCCCAAAGTGAAAAAGTCAAAAACATTAACCCATAAAGTTAGAAATCCAATAAGGCAATAATATTGTTTACTGCGCTGCCATAAATCTATTTAGTTCTGCCCATTAATTTTATCTGAAACTACAAACAAAATTCAATATACAAAAATCTAGACACAAATTTCCAAACACATTTATAAAATGTTAGCCACAAATACATTGCCTCCCACTAAAACATAGAGGGAAACAAAGAATGTAAAAATGGTTAGGTATTTATAGCTTATGATTTTGTTAGGTGTTGATACCAAGTAAAATCAGCACCTGACCGTCCATAAGCACAGTAAGTCCACAATATAAAGAAGACAACATTCCACTGATTAATTCGATGATGAAAAAAACAAACCTAGAAACCAAGGTACAGAGCCTAGTAAACAGACAACTAGATAAAGCCAGAGAATAAGAAGCCATAAACAAGTACTAGAACAAGTCAGCAAAATATCGCATTAAAAACCTTCAAACAATTATAGCAAGGAAATAATATTTACATGTTGGAATTCATCTACATATATTAGCCTTTCAACAGCAATACCAACAAAACAATTTCAGGAACAGAAAAAGGTTCTTTAAAGAGAGAAGATGTGAAAAATCCATAGCTCAAAATCTCTGCATTTCATAATGGCAGAATGAGAACATTTCAATTGCTACAGCTATGAAACCCAAAAAAAAAAACCTTCGTTAAAAATGAGAAGAAAAATGAGGGTGAATCTATGTTCCAAAAAGTTGAATGTGCATCAGTAGTATTAGACAAAAGAAAAGATCTTATAGTGAGAACATCCAAACAACACGTGAACAGTGCAAGCATGAGTAATATTCAGAACTACCATAACTAAAAAGGGTGCATATAAGATTCCTAATCTAGCATGGGAATACAGGTAAAGGAAAAATATGACTGTTTCAAGTCAGAATGAGCATGAATCACGTTTTAGGACAGAAAATTTGAAACTACATAACAAAAATGCATAAACAGACAAGAAGTGGTTATTACAAGGATCCAAACGTGCATGTTATCTCCAGCTCACAATCTATGGCAACCAGAATACACAAAATTTGAAGGTAAAAGCAGATTACAATATTCTAATTTCTATGACACACACTATCTTCCATGATGATGTGGAGGAATAAAAACTAAGATAGGGTGCTAAAACAGCAAAAAAGAATGCACTCCGGATGAGATAAGTTCACCAACGTACTGTAGTCACAAAATAAAATTCATCAAAATCCTCCCTTTCACAACCATTACACAATCACATTCTCTATGGAATGATAAAAAAAATTAAACTACACGATCAGAAGATAAATTTAAAGAAAGTTTCAAGAAAACCCAAAAGCAAAGAAAACGATAGAACTAACACAACCCATATATTTATATCGATAATCCATCCTCACAACATTACACCAAGAGCAAAGAAAAATAAAACCATCGGTACAACATTTATTATCCATAAATTTGATAAGAAGAACACCATCAAGACAAGCAGCAGAAATACTACTACAACGATCACCAACCCCGCAACGTATTCACTTCTTGAGGCTGCCTCGGATGCCAGGTTTAGGCTGCTGCTTATTAACGTCGACAGTACTGACGCTGGCATGAAGATTATTGAGTTTAGATTCATCAAAAGGGATCTTGGGATGCTTAGCTTCGTGATGGATCTGCATAGATTTAAGATCAGGAGCAGTAACCTTGCAGAGAGGACACTCGAGCTTGGCGTGTCCACCTTTTTCTCGTCCAGTCCTATCCGCTAACCCGGCTTTACCTCCGCCCCTGTTGGTGGTTGCAGCATCGATCTTGGCAGCGATTTCCTTGGCTGTGTGCTTCTTCGGCTTGGCTTTCCCTGTCATGATTCCTCTCTCTCTTGTTGAATCCTGCCGGAAACCGTCTGAGAGGATTAGGGATTTGGGACGTCACGCGGGTACACAAGGGGAAAGAGGGGGTTGTTGTGGGGGTGTGAGAGAGGAAGTCTGCCCAATTGAAGAACCCTAGATATATGCACTCCGCAATAGCGAACAAATAATATTAACCAATGGCAATTTTAAAAAATAAATAAATAAATAATACGCTATCCCTGTACTTGCTAACCTGAATAAATAATTTTTAATATATATTATTATTTATCAAGAATTTATTAGTATAATTTTTATTTATCATTAAGACGTTGTGAAATAATTATATATTTTATTTTTCTTAAAACTCATTACATGGAATAATGATTGGATGGTTTGCCAAGTAATTCAAAACAACATTATTTGCAAAAATTAGTAAATTAAGGGAGTAATTTGACAATTATTAAATCTTAGTTATTATAAGACTTTTTAAAATAAATTATGAAATTATTTATAAATAAAAATATTTATTAAACTAAATATTGAATTGATATATTTATTCAAAGATTTGATAATATATATTAAAAATATTTATTAGTCAAAAAAAGGTTAGTATTATAGTATATAAAACAATAGTTTGAGAATATGTAAAAATCAATAAGAATAATTCATTTCTTTTAATTCAGATTCTGACTCCAATTGTTGGCCTATTTACACAAATATATACAAATAATAGTAGTTTCAGTACACAATAGAAGCAGAAGATTGTGAATCTAAATCTCATTCTGTGGGAGAAAAAAGGAATTTTGTCTCTCATTATGTGAATCCTAAAGGAAGAAAGTAACAAAAGTTCTAAAAGAATCAGAACAGAGATTAACTAACATCAGGGAGAATCCAGGGATGAGAAGAGACTAAGTAGTAGTACTCAATACTAGGGGATAAAAAAAAGGGATTATTCAACTCCACAAGAAATATATCTATGTGTGTATATATATATATATATATATATATATATATATGTATGTATGTATGTATTTTGGATGGAAAAATCATTTCTCATCATCATTTATCACTACTAAACCAAAGAACTTATCCGGGATGATTTCTGCATAAACTCCTCTTTGTAAAGTAAACGCCTCTTCTTTGATCCATAACCTTGGTAGCGATATATGAGTGTTTGTAGTGATTGCCTAAGATATGAAACATCAAACATCTCCATGAATGTCAAATCTCCTGTCCTAGATTTTGCTCCTACACATTGCTTGTACTCTTCTAGAACTGAAGATAAACACCAATTCTGCAACTTCCTAAAGCATCCTACAAGGCAACCAGTCCGATGCTGCACCCAATAAAGAAAAGAAAATAACCCCATATATCAAAATCCATGAAAAGTTGCATCCCAGATGATTTAATCAACAAATGGCAGAGATAATGCATTGGCAGGTCCAGTTCTAGAGTAGCAGCAATGACAAACAAATTACACGTTTAGCTTAGCTTACCTTTCCACGTTTACAGTGAATGAGGAGGGGATGATTTCTCACGTCTGGAAAAAGAAAACAAAATAAAAGAACAATCAGAACATATAAACAATAGAAAATGTTAATGTTAATGATCAAGGAAGATAAGTTTGATGAATAAGATGGATGTATTTACCAATTATAATCTTCAGAGCCTCTGTTATTGTCCTATTAGGAATAGGAGCTGTCTGCAAATACAAGAAAACTACTTCAGGTTTCTTTAAATCCACAACCATCAAGCAAATGAGCATTTATAGAGAATCAGAAGCACAAAAAAAGAATAAAAAATATCATCCATAACTATAAGCAAATGCTTTTTTATCCCTTTTTAAAGATTGTTTTGCTAACGAGATAGCTTTCAAATAAACAGTATGAATTTAATGCATATTTAATTTCACCCCCTTTTCTTTTCTTTTTTTTTTTTTTTGCTGAAATCATAATTTTGAGAAAAAATCAGGAAAAGTCAATATGAGCAAGAACAATATCATGTAGGGAATATATATATACAGAGAGACGCTACAAAAAAGACAGGATATAATAAACAGTACTTTCCGGAAAAAGATAAAAGGATCTAATAAAGAAAAAAGGATTACCTTAGTGCCATCAATCCCAAATTGATATAGCTTGATTTTATTGGCATTCAAAAACTCCAAATGTTCTTCTGGATACGGCTCAGTACACATACATCTGTCCAAAACGAAAATAGACAAGAACCCAATCAAAATCCACGAATTCAGCTAACACCCGAAAACATATATATATATATATATATATATATATATATATATATATATTCAAAATCCCATTAAAACCACGAGGAGTTCAAATTCAAGAAAACTGTATAAGATTCAAATAAACCGGATACGGCTCAAAAACTATAATTATTTCAAAAATTCCATCAACAATAACGAGTTCAAATTCAGGAAAACGTATATATACATATAAGATTCATAGAAATCTACAGAGCTCCATCATAAACCAGAAATCAAAAAGGGGGAAAAAAAAAACTCACATGATGCTTTTGAGATTTAGGGACTGGAGAAAAGAGAAATTGGAAGGCTCAGGAAACCCAGATCGATAAATGCTATTATCCTCCACCGTACGGAAATTCAGCGGCGGAACCAAAAACGGATCTTGGGATTGGCTTTCTTCATCCTCTAACATCACGTTCATCACGCTCATTCCAATAGCAACAACAAAAACAATCAATCAAACTAATCCCAAAAAAAAAGGGGGGAAAAATTCACGCCGGTGCCTCCTTCTGTTATTTATTAATACTATGTACACAAAATTCTTGGGGATTCAATTCAATCATGAATCAATGCACGGCGAAACATGTATTGTCCATGGTTGATGACCCTTATGGTTGAGGTAACCGTTCTCGCTCAGATTCTTAGTTTTTCCCTAATTCCGAAAGGAGAAAATGAAAAAAAAATATACGAAAAAGAAATCGGATTTAAATGTTGTAATGGGATGGGATAGGAATTTGCGGGTTTCAAATAGGGCTTTGATTTCTTCCCCAAGAGAAAATAAATTGAAAAATGAAAAGGTTTTTTAACCAACTCTCTCTAATGGCAGTTGGGATTCTTCTGGGGATCTCTATATATATATATATAGACTCCTAGTTTGACCCAACATGGATATATATATATATATATATACATATATATATATATAATTTATCATATCTAATAATAATATATATATATATATATATATATATTAAGTGAAATATATTTTTTTTTTGTCTTTTTTTTTTTGTCAACAAAAATTGTCAAAATTCTTGACTAACAAGAATAGACGTTTTCAAGAAATAGGACTTTTCATGCCTCAATTCAAACATTAAACTTTCCTTCTTCTTTTTTATATCAAATTAATAATTTAATAATATAAATATGATTCAAATTTATAATTTATTTGTATTATAAAATATTCAAAAAAAGAAAAAAAAGAAAAGGAATTTTGTATTGTATCTTTCAATTTCTATATCTATAAATTATAATATATGGTTAAGGATGGATGAAAAGGGCAGTCCAAAAGAAAGGCACGTGAGAAGATGAAATTGGTAAAATGCCAGAAATCGATGAGTGTTTTTTTTGGGGGTTATGAATTTTATGTCATCCCTTTCCTTCCCTTACGTGTTTTCTTTTGTCCTTTTTTCTCTTTTTGCCCCACTTTTTTTTTTCATATTTAATTATATTCAATTTGAATAATATTCTTATTAATTATATATATATATAATAAATAAGTTTTGAAATGGGTATGAATATTTTAATATAACTTTTTAATAGACGGTTTAGTAAAAGATAATAATATTTACCTTAGAAAAGAAAAACCGTGTTTTTGGATAAGTCGAAAAACATTTTTAAAATAAAATAAAAAATTAAAAAATGGTGGAAATATGGAGAAATTTCAGTTTGATGGAAGGAGAGGATTTAAACAGGTAATTCCCTACAATGGAAGGGATGTGGAATAGCTTGGTAGTTAAGATTTTTTTTTTCTTTTTTTTTGTTTGTTAAGATATCCAATAAATAATATTCAGATATTAAAAAAAAAACAAAACTGTTATATATAAATATTATTATCGGTTTTGATTTTTTTATTTAAGAAAATAATTTTAAAAGAATTATTCAATTTATAAATGAGGTACTTATCATTCGAGTAACTCTATTTCATTTTATTTATTATTATAAAATTATAATAATATATTATTTAAATTAATATTAAATATTTATAACAAGAATCTACATAACTTTTTCTATGGGTTTGGTTTGCTTGCTGAATAAGAACATGGAAAATAGAGTCAAAGTTTAGAAAACTCACTTTATACTTTTTTTTTTAACCAAAGTTTTAATCAAAAGTGAAAATGTTGTTTCCTTCATATTTCCTATATATATATATTTATTAGTTTGTGATGGTGAAATGTGAATATTTCTAAAAGTGGAGTGTTAGTTTTTGTAAATATGATCAACCTTTTCCTTTTATATATATATATAAACACACGTTAGTTAGTTAATCAAATACAATTTCAATAAATTATTCTGGTTAAGTAAAGTTGCATGTTTAAATTTGTATTCAATATAAAAATTTTGATTTTTTTTTAAAATTTTTTGATTATATATAAACTTTAAACTACTTTTATTAGATTATGTCATTATATATATATATATATATATATATATATATATACATATAGCATGTAAAATGGCAAAACTTTACCTTAAAAAAGGTTAAAGAAAAGTTTGGCCAAACCTATCATGACACATGCCTATTCTCTGTACCATCAAAAAACAAAAAAAAAAAGACCTTTCTTTCTCTACCACCGCCCCACCTCCCATGCCCCATGTTGGCCTAAAAAACACATACACGCACGCCACTTATTCCTTTAAAAAAAAAAAACAATAAATTAAATTAAATTCGTAATCTTTTATATATAATACATACATATAATTAATTCATACGTATGTATATAATTTGTATTAATAAAATATAATATTAATTTAAAAATTAAAAATAAAAACGAAAAGACTCACATAATATTGAGATTATTTTTAAAGAAGTATCACATTGAATATTTTTCGGGAATAAAAAATCTATATTTAATATTTGTTAATTTATTTTCTAAGTGTTTTATTGGGTAAAGGGTCTAATAGATAAATAAGTCTATGGAAGAAAAAGAATCCCAAAAAATCAGCAAACCGTTAAAAAAAAGAATAAATGGGCCGAAGTCCAATAATAATAATAAAAAATAGAATCCGATTAAATATCGGAGTAATTTCATTTCGCGACAAATTCCATATAGGTATAGTTCTCTCTGTTCTCTGAATTCTCTGCGGGGAGTAGTAATTCGCAAATTCAGTTAACGATGGCGGCTAACGATCGTGAAGCTACTAAGAAGGATCTCAGTCTTATCTTCTCCTACGGTACACTGAAAAGGGGATTACCGAATCATGTATTAATGGAGGAGTTGATGGCGACAGACGACGTTTCATTCAAGGGAGTGTACAGAACAGTGGAGGGGTTCCCACTCGTAATCGGACCTTTCGGGATACCTTATATGATAAATAAATCTGGTTCGGGTCATAGAATCAGTGGGGAGTTGTATTCCGTGACGGCGCGGGGAATGGAAAGGTTGGATGAATTGGAAGGAATTAAGATGGGTCATTATGAGAGGTTGCCAGTGAAGGTTGTTGAGGCGGAAGGCGGAGGAGAATCGGTTGCTGTGGAAGCTTATTTTGCTCACCGGAGCTTTGCGGAGAAGCTGTGGAGGAAATGCGGTGAGGTAGATCTGAGTGAGTATAGTTTGGAGATGAGTAAGAAGTATGTGAAGAAAAGTGATAGGCCATTGGAATCTAACTTTGTGGATGCTATTTGGAACTTTATTTCAAGTGATGATTGAATTTTCATTTTTCTTTGGCTATTGAAACTAAGATATGAAAGTATAATTCATGATCCAAATAATGGAGTTATAAAAAGCTTTTTACTGGTTAGTGGATAATGTAGAACTGTCCTTAAGGTTTGAAGATGGCTTTTCTTCAATATTATTTTGCATAATCCAATGTTTCAATGTTGTGTGGTTAATACTTTACCTTCCTTTTCCACAATTTGTTTGGATAAGGATTGATGATGATGCAGTATTTGATGATTGGGTATATGCTTTTGGAAATTTGTATGAAAATATGAGGAAATATTTGACAAAATTCATTATTCTTGTTTTATTGATAATATTCGAAATAATTACAAAGATAGAATATGATCTCTATATATAACAAAAGTCATGCATAATTAATAATAGAAGATAAAAAAGGAATGGAAATAATTATAGAGTAATAATCTTGGAATGACAAATTATGAGAGAATATTGCACAATAAATGTTTCATATTTTTTCTTTTTATAATATTATCCTTACTTTTAGCTTCAATGTGATTTAAATTTAAAATATTTATATTTATGAGTAGACAATTAGCATTGAGCTTGATGATACAAATTTTTGAATATATATTTTGAATATATACATTTTGGAATATACATTTTGATATGTTTGTTGAAGCATTTAAGATATTTCATCTCACATTCCTTTCTTATTGGGATTTGGATATAGTATATATGTTGAGTTTAACTGTAAACTGAGTGTTAAAATTAAGTGTAGTATTTATAATTTCAAACAATAAATTTATGTTTAATAAGTTTAATCCCAAAATATTTTTTAACTTTTTAAGTTCCCAAACATTTTTTTAAGTGAAGTATAAGGTCATTTTCGACCGATTCGATCAAAAATACTAAAAATTTAACGATTCGGTCAAAAACCCTCAAAACAAAATTTAATGATTTTTACATTTAATTAATTAAAAATAAGAATAAAAAAGTCATTACATGTAAAAAAATTTTAAATAAAAAGATAAAAATATTTTTATATTTAAAATTTAAAATTTTAAAATTAAAAAATTTATCAAAATAATGAGAATATCATAATTCTTTGGTTAATCTTCTTATTCTACAGTTACAACTTACAAACAAGAGAATCTTTATAAAAACAAAAAAAATTATTGAAATATTTTTGTTAAGAAATTTTTTTTATTATTAATAAAAAAAATATTTATGCTCTTCTTCTATTCTTATATATTATATATATATATATAATATATATATATATAATATATATATATATATATATATATATATATATATTCTTTAAAAATGTTAAATATGAGAATATTTTTATCTTTTATTTAAATATTATTTTTAGTTTTATCATTTTGTAATAACTTTTTTATCTTTATTTTTAATTAAATAAATTTAAACACTGTTAAATTTTTTAAGTTTTTGACAGAATCCGTTTAAGGAGACTTTATTGTTCCCTTAAAAAAAATTTGAGACCTTCAAAGTTAAAAAAAATATTTTAAAACTAAACTTGCAAAACATAAATTTGTTTGAAAACAAAGTAACTAATTATTCTAATTTCAAAATTGGCTAAATATAATAAATCAAAAGAATAGGAAACCCCAAATCAGTTTATTAATAGGAAAAGAACAAGTCTAACAAATTGTAGACTTCTAAAATTCATTTTAAATAGGAGAATAGGTACTTGACTATTTCAAGATTTCCTTTTTCTATATTTGAAATAGTATTTATTTCCATAGAGGTTTGGGGAGCAAGGAATGGATCCTTTTACTTACTATATTTACTCTCACGATTACCTTTTATTGTTAAGATATTAATTCAAATTTTAGATTTGAAAATTTTTTATTTATCAAAATGTAAATAACTTAATTTAATTTAAATTTCATCTGAAAATAGCTTTATTCGAGGTTTAGGCAGCACAACACTTATTTCCCCATATATTACTCAGAAGGAGTTATACAAATTCAAGAAATAGAAACCTCCATTGTAAGATTCTTCTCTTACAAGGTATTGAGAGATGAAGAAAAGATATAGATGCGGCGTTGCGGACCAACGCCTGATGTGGGATGATCTGAGAAAAAGTATTAATAATTTGTTCGAAAGAGTGTGCGAATCAAACATCAGGAATGTCGCAGAAGAACTGATTTCCTTGAACTTAGAACTGGGAAGAGGTTTGTTCTGTCGTGCAATTCTCAGGTCATTATCATCATTATCGGTTCCTCCGCCTGTTCTAGGAGCCCTAATCGCGATCGTCAACTCGAAATTCCCAGACGTCGGATACCTGTTATTGAAAAGGATTCTCTTTCAGGCAAGAATTGCTTACGAATCCAACGATGAGATCCGATTGAGATCATTTGCAATGCTGTTGGCTCATCTAGTGAACAATCGCGTAGCTCACGAGATCACGGGAGTTGAATTTCTGATTGTTCTTTTACAGGAACGAATTCCAACCAACGGAATCATAGAAATTGCTGTTTGTTTTGTAACAGAGTGCGGTTCCGCACTCTGTTACAAAATTCCGAGAAAGCTTGATTCTGTTTTCGAGAGATTTGGTGAAATACTCGATGATTGTAAGTGTAGAGTGATGATTGAAGGATTGTTTGGCCTGAGAAAATCAGGGTTCTTGGGTTACCCAGAATTGTGGCCTGAATTGGAGAATATTGTTACGGAAACAGAAGAGGATCAAGTAACCCATGAAATTTCAAATTATCATGATCTTGATCCAGAGATGTCTCTGGATTTTTTCCACCCTTACTCTGACCTAATTTTCAGTGATGATCATCATGCATCCTTTTTCAAATAAGGCCCTAAACCTCAAACCTTTCTTTTATTCCGTAGTCCTTACATATAAAAATATATAACTTTAAAAAAAAAAATCAAAAATTTTTTTTGATTGAAATGATTTAAAATCATACCTTTTATTTTAATTTGTTTTTTCAATTTCACTTGCATACATACATATGATTCATGTTCTTGATACAATAATTTTGACAATTACCAAAGCACACAAGAAAACATCATATAGAGATCATGAGATACATCATATATATATATATATATACATCAATATTACTGCATCTTTTGCCTTTGTTATATATATATATATATATATATATATATATTGTTTACCAGCATCATGATCATGTAGTCGTCATCATCATCTTCATAGTATTTGGAGCTTTTGCAGTCTGATCATGACCAGAATCACCGGCCGGAATATTAAACTGTGGCTGTTTCAGATCATCCCCATCCCATCCTTTAGTGAGAATAGAAGTGGTTGAACCATCTATTCCGATGTGAGTAACGTGCTTTACATCTGTTGGAAATCCAATTTCCATTCCCATTTCTTCTTCTTCTTCTTCATTCTCATCATCCTCATCCTTGTACACTAAATTAAATTATAACCATCAATAATAATCAAGATCGTCAAGATCCTGAAATTAAATTAAATTGTCACATACTCAATTTAAAAACTTAAAAAAAAAGTAATGTTCGAGTACCAAAGAATTGAGAGAGGTTCTTGAAATTCTTAAATAGCCTATGAAATTTAGGAGCTGAAAGAAAGCTCTTCAAGTTTTCATCTGATGAGCTTTCTTCTTCATCGAATTCTTCTTCTTCGTCCTCTTCGTCTTCCTCCTCTTCTTCTTCGGGAATATCTACAATTAATTTATTAATCATAAACATATATATATATATATATATATATATATATAGATATATTTTAAGAAAATCGTATAGTTTTAGAGAGGGAGAGAGACTAACTTGTAGGTGTTGAGTTAGAATACCGGTGCTTTGATCTATTACGAAACTGCTCTGATCCAACGGCTATGCTTGATTCAGAAACACATCCTAAAGAGAAGGGAAGAAGAACAAATCTTTCTATACGATCCCTCATTCTTTCTTGGATTGAAAAAGCTTCAAAAGAAAAAAAAAATAAGAGAAGAGAAGATGATGAGTGATGAAGTGAAAGAAAAAGGTGGTGGTGGTTGAGATAATCAAATATATATATATATATACATGTCACCATATTATGGTTATGGCTTTATCATTAAGTTACAATGATATGATCCTACGTTATTCAAATCCCAAATCAATATTCTATTGAGTTTTTGCATTTGAGGGAATACACACACACACACACATATATATATATATATATATATATATATATATATATATGAAGGAACATTCAAATTTGAGTTTTTATTAATTAGTAATCGAATTTAACTTGAACAACTCTTTATACGTTTATCTGTATTTTAAGTCGAATTTTTTATTACATATTTTAATTGATGTAGCTTGATTCTAATTGTTCTAATTCCCTTTTCATTGTTCTTCCTCTCTCTTAGGATCCTTCTTTCTTGAAGGTCTTTGTTGTTCTACAATTTTCTCTTTCTTGACGATATTGTGCTGTTCTTGGTGTTTCTCTTTGGCGTCTTTGTGTGCGTGTGTGATTTTTGTCTCAGATGCCCTGACCTTCTCTTAGAGAGATATTTATCTACGATTATCTACAATATGTGGGTCTTTTGTGTTATGAGTCATTTTTAGATATTTTAGATTTTTGACTGGTATAATGATGAGATATTGTATACGGGTTGTTTAAGATATTTTGTGTTGTAAGAATATGTTTTATGTAGGGGTTATGAATATGTTTTATGTAGGGGTTATGGTATATATACCATTAATATATATATCTATGGAAGAAGAATTAATCAAAAAGTTAGTTGCATAATTTTTCCTACAATGTGTAGCCATCAAGGGTGGGCTCCTTCATCCACCAGCTTTCTCTTAGAGGAGAAGCAACAATACAATTTAGAGATCATTCTCAGCATTAGAAATTGTCTTTTTTTTTTTCCTGGCAAATATTTGGTCCAAAGATAAATGAGTTAGACTTAATTTTAACTCAACCTTAAAGAATAAAAAACGAGTACAAATCAAGCAAACTTTGTGGTCTTTTTTTTCCTTCTAATCAAGGGTTATTCACCCTCAAGATAACTAAGACAAATATTTTTTTGCTACGAATGATTTCTCATTATACGTAAATAATTAAGAAATGAATCTTATAAGAAACAAATAAATACCTTTTTTGTATTAATTTTTTAAAATAAATAATGAGGATAGGAGATGGGGGCATTTCTTGATTCTGAAGCTGGGTAGCTGATGGAAAATGTACTTGTATGATTCTACGACACGAATAACGAACTCATTATCATCAAATATTCTCTATTGTTCCTCTCTCTCTCTCTCTCTCTCTATATATATATATATATATTATATATATATATATATATATATAATATATAGACACCTTAATACCTTAAAAAAAAAGGAATGAATTGTCTACTGAATTAAGAATACCAAATCCAAATTCGGACAAATAGGTCACAAAACTGCCACCATAATAATTAAGAATCAAGAAATGAAAAAGTTTACTGTGTTTTCAATACTTAAAAAAATCATTTTTTTCGACTATTACAAATTCATTAAACATTATTAGAAAAATCCATTTTTGCAATAGCATCAGACATCATTAAAAAAATCAATTTTTGCAATAGTCAAATTTATTATAAATCCATCGCAATTTAACTTTAGCGACGAATTAGTGACGGATTTAGTTATCGCACTATCTATTTGACCGAGGCAAATCCATCGCAATTCGACTTTTGTAACGGATTAGCGAAGAATTTGGCCATCACAATATCTTTGCTGATAATGCGATAATGCATAAGAGAAAACCACCTAAAACATTACATGTGATAATGCTATACTTCTTCTTTACTACCAAATATCAGTTCTGCTTGAGCAGAAGCCCGACGGTATCTTGTCAAAGCTTTTAACATATCCAGTTCATTCAATTTCATCATATAGTTATTCGTCACAATAGTCAATGTTTCAAGAACTGGAGAACTTTCAAGTATGAACTTAATGAACTTCATTTCATTAATCCCTCCAACCACGTTGGTGCACTTTACTGTTTTTAATTCATTAAACATGTATTCCTTGGGACATTGTCTCTCCCTCTCCCAGAAGTTGACATCAGTTGATGGTTGGTGAGTTCTCTAGCAACAAAATTCACAAAAACAACAAAAGAGATTATGAAATTATACACAATCAATATAAATACAATCTTCTTCATCATCTTACCATCCATGTACTCCTCCTTTGGACAGGAAGTATATGAAGTTTTTTGAGATTTGGAGAATCTACAAGCAAGCGAAGAAGGACACGTGCTTCATCCATGTCTTCAAAACATACTTGATGCTCAATAGACTTAAGGTGATCATACTGTTTTGACATACTGCTTCTTTCAAGACCTTCACTGAGATACTGTGGAAAGAGAAAAAAAACGAGAGAGATTTCATTAAGAGAAAAGAAAAAAAAAAAACAGAGAGCAAAAATCTTGAATTGTTGAAAACTAGAAGAATCAAATCACTCACTTTAGTGAAGTTTACTAGTCCAACAAGCTTTTCAAGACGGGAGGTTCCACCAAAAAACCTGTCAAAGTTGCAACATCTATTTTCAAAGATTTTAGCTGCACCTTCAGTCATGTACTCTGATACATTCACTTCAACCAAAAGTGGAGTATTTTCAAGATATATATGCTTGTATTCACCTTCCAAGGTTAAATATTTGAGATATGGTGCCGAAAGAGTAAGCTCCATTTCCATACATGAGCGTAAGGTCAGATTCACAAGAAGTGGACAACTTGAAATGAGTTTTTGAACATCATCTGGAGGCATCACAAATAGCTGAAGACTGAGGACCTTCAAAAACAAAAATCTCTCGAAAGATGGCGGGGGGTATAGCTCACATCGGTACAACTCCAAATGAGTCAATTTTGAGCAAGAAAATAGACAAGAATGTGCCTTAAACCATTCTTCTGCAAGTTCAATACTCAACTCCTTCACATCATTCCTCGAAAGGAAAAGTAGCCATTGATCTATAACGAGAGTATTATGCAAGAATGAAGTCCGCAAGACAAATTTATTAATAGGACCTTGATGAAATAAAAGACAAAAAGTAACGAATTGTATAAACTGCCCCTCTGTTCCAATGCTAGCAGAGTCATCATTGAACACTAGATCCGGCTTTGTCGACCATCTATACCTCCATACCGCGGACAAAAGCCTTGTTTCTATAGCATTTCCATCTTCCCCGTCCATCCTATCATTTAATTATATCAACCTGAATCATTCATAACTAAATCTCGAAAATCATCAAAATTGAAAAAATCATCATTACTATTACTACCTTTACTACTTTACCCAATTCTATTTAGAGGGGGAAGGGGTCTAAATTCAATAACCTAAAACTTGAAAATCATCAAAACTGAAACCCAATTGTCGCTTCTCTTTCATCTCCTCCGAAACCTAAACCAACTTATTCTAAATCAACAGGTTTGACAAAAATCGAGTTCAATCTAAATATAAACATCAACATTTTCAAAAATTAGAACAAATCCATCAAAATTAATACCCAGAATTCAAAATAACGAGAGAATCTTAACAACATATATCAGGAGAACACACACACACATATATATATATATAAAAGCTGAAAAAGGAAAGAGTAATGTACTTGAATGAAATCATTTTGAAGAAAATAAGTTAAATACAAACCCGCAAGGATTCTTGAAATTTTCTGGCGAAGAAGTGAAGAATTATTATTGCCAACCCCAACTACACTGGACAAAAACCCGTAGAGGAAAAGGAAAGCAGTTTTTTGTCAAAATGTACTGAAAACAATTGTATCAAAAATAAAATCGTTTAAAGCAGTTGTTTAAATCGTTTATTTTAGTGATTTTTTTTTTGGCCTACTATATATCCGGTTTCGACAAAAAAAAATCTAATTTAGAAACTGTATAAAAAATCACTATAAAAGTGGGAAAAAATCAAATATTATTTGATCATTCTTAACAAATCTAAAATATTTGTAGACATGGTCAATCACTAATTCCCAATTATATAGAAAATAACAAAAGTACCCTTAAAAATAAAATTCTAATAATTATAAAAAAAAAATTATAAATATAAAAAAAAGTAAAAAGTAAAAATAAATACAAATACATACAAGAATTTTAAAAAATTAAGTGTTAATAAAATAATTTATCTTAAATTATAATTAGGGTTTCTATGATAAAGAAAGTGAATGATACTTACTTATATATTTAGCTTTTATAGATTGAGAGAATTTATAATCAATCGAAAAAAATCCGAATCTCATCTTTTTCTTCAAAAGAAATATTATTTAATTCAATGGTAACTGTACAACATTGCAAACTTTATTACGCCCATAATTTATTCATAAATAAAAAATATAAATATTTTTTAAAAAATATACACACAACACCCATCTCCCCAGAAATTAAACTAAACCAAATCCAAAAACCAAACAATATCCGTGATAAAATAACTGAATTAGAAATGTACACTCAATTTTAATATAATAGAAATTCAAATACACTTAAAAATTTTCAATTGCCATTTTAATACTTTCATGTGTGAGCATATATAAGTCATGATAATAGAAAAAAAGAGATAAAATTCCGATGTGGGATCTTCATTATAAATACTTTGCACTATATAGTAAGAAAAAAAAAAAAAAAAAAAGGAAGAAGTTTCAACGTGAGATTTTCATTATAAATACTTCTATATATGGGGAGAAAAATTAACAAATATTTCCAAGACTCATTGTTGGTAAAATACCTAAAAATTCTTAAGATTCAGTGTATATAAATACCTTCTATACAAAAGGTAACTTTATATCCAAGATTGACCAGGGAGTTTCTTTACTTTCCTATTCTGCATTAAGCCCCTCAATTTAGCTCCTTCTTCCCATGTACCATAGATTGAACAAGTTTTTGACAATAGAACATATGGAGCAGCTTCTAAGGGCTCAAGTTCAAGCAGTTTCTCAGATACCCATTTTGCCATCTCAAAGTTTTTATGAAGCTGACATGAAGATAAAAATGCAGTCCAAACTGAACTTACATGAGCTATGCTGTTCTTGTTTTCAAGAACAAAGTTCTTGATCTCATCTAATTGACCTGCTCTACCATAAAGATCCACCATACATGTCAAATGTTCAGCTCCTGGTTTCAAACCATATACTTCTTTCATCATTCTGAAATATTCACAACCTTCTTTTACCATACCTGAATAACTACAAGCAGTAAGAACACTCACAAATGTTACCTCGTTTGGTGTCACGCCTTCCCTTTGCATCGACTGGAATAGTCGAACAGCCTCGTGTCCATGTCCATGGATTGCCAAACTGGAAATCATTGTTGTCCATAGTACTACATTTGGAGTTTTGGCTTCTGTGAAAAATGCCAAAGATCCTTGGAGTGTTCCACATTTGGCATACATGTCAACCATTGCTGAACTCAAGAACACGTCTGGTAAGCATCCAGATTTCAGTATCCTAGAATGAATTTGCTGACCAAGTTCAAGAAATCCAGCATCAGCAGATGCAGTGACAATGGTTGTCAATGTAACAGTGTTTACTTCGACTATTCCTTCGCGAACCATTGATTTGAAACTCTCTAATGCTTCCATCAACATCCCATTTTGAACATAGCCTGAAATTATCGTGCTCCATGTTATCGATAGTGTTGTGAGATCATCGTAATACTTCTCTCTTGAAATAGCTCGATACACCATTTTGAACATCTTCTTCGCCTTCTCCATCTCCCCACATTTGCAGTACATATCAACAAGTGAAGTCCTTACGAATGCATCATCGCCAAATCCAGCTCTCAATAGCTGCCCATGAACTTGTCTACCTTGGTCTATTCTTCTTAAAGATGACAATAATGACAGTGATATTGAAAAGGTAAACTTAGTAAAAGTTAGTCCAGAGTTTACCATTTCATAAAGTAGATCCAATGCATCTGCTAAAAACCCATGTTCCAAACATCCATCAATGATTGTGTTCCAACTTGAAACATCCTTAACAGGCAACCTCAAAAAGAAATCAAGACATTTTTCCATGTCTCCTTCCTTTAAGTTTGCAGCCATCATTATATTCCAAGACACAGTATTTCTTTCATCCATAGATTTAAACAACCTTTCTCCATATTCAAAAGCTCCACATTTCACATAAAGATCAAGGATTGCATTCTGCAAAGCAACATCTGCATTGATCCCATTTCTGATGATCCATCCATAAACAGCTTTACCTATTTGCAAGCCATTAGTAACACCAGAGCAACATTTCAGAATGCTAGAAAATGTGTACTCATTTGGGACAACTCTGCCTTCGGCTAGCATCTTTCCAAAGTAAGATAACCCATCTGGGTAATATCCAAACCGAGCAAAACCTGAAATAAGTATGGTCCAAGATTTAACATCCCTGCAAGGAAATTCATCAAACAGTTTCTGTGCATTCACGAAATCGTGATATTTCACATAAATATCCAAGATATAATTCCGAGAACTCAAATTCTGAAGTGAACCGTTCTTGATTGCCTTGCCATGGAAGACCCAAAGATCGGAAAATGACGATATTGAGAAAGAAGGTTCTGTTGAGTAACCCACAAAAGACTGGAATTGATGGAAACTGCTAGTTGTAAAACCCACACCACTTCTGTTCGAAAGTTTCAATATTCTATACAAATCATAGCCTATTTGATTCATTTTAGCCCTCAAAACATTAGCAGGTGTTTGAAAACCAAAGAATAGATCTTTCCGAGATAGCTTTGTTTGTTTTTTCCCATTGATGATTCACTTTTATTCAAGGGAATTGAAATTGAAATTAATTTATAGTAGTAACTAGGAATTTTGAATTTCCATGGGTTTGGATGTATCTGATTTTGGATCAATAGATTTTAAGATTATCAGAAACTTAAAGCCAAAAACGAAAAAGACCATTGGGATGTACTGAATACTACAGAGATTGTGGTAACCATATTCCCATATATATATATATATATTAGTATACAAAAAAAGTACTTATCTAAAAGGCACAGATCCCTGAACCCAATTTTCACAACTAAATTTCTTCTGTTAATGAAAAGTGATCCTGAAAAAGAAGAACAATTTACCAAACAGGATGTATAGGTTGCAAAGATCCTAAAGAATCAAATTTTCTTTTTTTTTTTTTTCAAAAAAAAACTACAAAATTGGTTATAGTGGTGGATAAAAGTAAGAAGACAAGGAGAAACCAAGGAAAAGTAAGCCTCCAACTGTTGCAACTGTGCGTTGTGAGATCTTGGATGCTAACATGCTTCCTCCAACTACTGCCACTGATGTACAGATTGTGTGTCCGATCGTAGCTCCAACTGCAACTCCTACTGCACTTTTGTGGGTAGCTAGCTGCAGATATATATATAAAGGATAAATACCACGTATTGCAGCAAGCTGTCGTTCAACAATCAAGTTTTCATTTTTATTTTTTTTTCCTGGTAATCGTATTGTTTGTTCTGGCAAAAAAAGACTTACAGCAATTGTTGCAATTTGGCTACGGTCTCCCCATTCAGCCAAAAAGGTCAAAATAAATGACTGCACAACAGAGGAAGAAATGCAGCAGTAAGAAGTTCTGCAAATGACAAGAATCCTTACTCTATTTCAAGACATTGTGATAAATTACTTCAAAGGAATTATCTCTAAGAGCACGAAAAAGGCATACCTCTAAGAAGATTGGTGTGCAAAATCTAGAAAAGAATCTCCTGAATGCAGTTTTCCCTTGACCTGCTTCAAGTTTCTCTTCCACCTGAAATATTTCAATTAGACATTTTGTTTCGGTCTCGACCAAAAAGTGAGTATTACTACTACCAAAAATGCAAATTTCAGAAACTTTTTCGACATAGCAATAGTGATACTTTCTCCATCTTGTTCATCCAGTGTTTCTTTCCTCGGCTTTGAGATAGAACTTTATAACTAACTGAACTATGTCTATGCTCAGGCAACAGTTACAATTGAACGAGTTTTAAGGAGAACAGAAACATACTTCCTCCATTTCCTTTTTCTGGGAAGCTTTTGAACCTGACCTCCAAGCAATATACAATAGTCGTAACCCAAAGAAAGCATAAAGGACTGCAATAAAACATTGAAAAAATATCAATTTAAAATAGATTTTTTTTGGTTCAAATATCTAGATGATGACTTCGACATTCTGATATTATTTGGTTAGGATTTTGATGAATTTATCTAAAAAAACCTTAAACCCAAACAAACAATCACGAACGAACAATGAGCAAGATACGTAATCATGAAAAATACCTGTTGCTGCACTGTTTGTATGCTTCCTTGATATCAAGTTTGGTACAATTCTACCGAGTCCTGTGGAAAGTACCTTACGCAAGCACAACAATTTCAAACTCAATACATAAGCAAACAAATAAGAAAAGGGAAATCGAGGCATAAAATGTAGTTAGCAGAGACCTCATAGACAAAGATTTGAAGAAATAAAGGAGAACTTGTGCAAAATCTGACATATAGTGTGTATTATAAAGATAAACAAACAAAGGATAACTAACTCACTGTCATGACAAACAAAGCACTGAGTGCACCAGATAACACAATCGACTTGGGGTGACGCATTGCCATTAGAGCGGCTATGATGAAAGTCTCATCTCCAATCTAGTAAAAGATACAGATAGATATAGGCTAAAGATCACTTCCCAAGCAACAACACGAAAGAGTGTTACTGACTTCCAGCAATAAAATGACTAACCTCGCTAACGAGGATCATTGACAAACTTGCGAAGAAGGCATCAAATACACCAAGACCTGAATCTACATCAACACCGAGATCAACAGAATCCGAACCGTTCTCATCCTTTGCAATCCCAGTCTTAATTTTGTCCATAATAATCTGTCAAGAAAATTTTCAAGGAGAAAATATAACATACAATATAAAGTTTACACAAACAGCATCAAAGTTCCACCAAATAAAGTTGAAATGCTTCATGTTGATTCCTTTTCACATTCCCCAAATCACATGGTCAGTTTTTAACATGACTAAGTTAATTGTAGACTCTCTCCGCACACCATAAGCTCACAACACAAACTTAGGTGGCAAATCAAGACATCATCAACATGAAATTAACATCTTGCAAAAAATTAAGACAACTGCTGGAGGAATCAAGGAGACAACCTTTTTAATTTTAATTTAAAATTTATATGCAGTGTGGAAAAACAGTTAACATAAACACCAATAAGATCATTATTGAAGACACAGCATATAAATCCACAGAGAAGATACTGGAAATTTCACCACTAAACCAGTGGTTAAATCTATTTCTTCTTCTATCAGGTCATATACTCCATGGCTTTTGTTACTAGATAACCCAAACACAAACGCAGAACAGATTCTCAATGGCCAAGAAAGAAGAAAGACCAAAAGCAAAAACCATATTAAACATACTCACTTTACTTTTCCGACCTAGATCTCTAATAGTCCCACTTGCTTCTTCTTCTCCAGATTCCTAAATTCACAAATTTACAACAAACCCATAAAAAAAAAAACATAATCTCAGTAAAAAAAGATTACATATACAATCACATCAAAACATACCTGAGAAGAAACTAGTGGAGGAATCGAAACGAATATCAGCAGAAAGATTAACGAAAAGCAAATCAGAAAAGTTCTTGAGAAAAAACCCATGATTTCTTTTTCTTTGGGGGCGACCTGAGCTATGAAATTCAGAATCTTGAATCTACAAATACTCCCTAGCTAGTAAGCGAAACTCAAGAACAGATTAAACAAAATAAATATGACACAAAAAATTCCTCTTTTAGCAAATGAATTCCTTTCGGATCTTTTTTTTTTTTCTAGGCAACAAGAAAAAGTTTTGATTTTTTTTTCTTTTTTGAAAGAAAAATAATAATAATAATGGGGATCTACGAAGTATCTCTTCCTTCCAGTAATGATCTAGAGTTGAGAGAGAAAGAGAAAGAAAAAAAAGGAGATCATGGATTCCCAGTTGAAGCAAGATCTCCTAAAAACTTAACCAAAACTGGGATTGTTATTTATTTAACAATTCATCTTTTAAATCCTTTTAAAATTGCTGGCAAAAAAGATAGAAATTTTTACAAGAATTTCAATGGCCGACTGGTTTCATCATCAGCCAGCTATTACTACACATGGTCAAAAATGAAAAAAATTAAAATAAAATTACTCAGTCAAAGTAAAAAAATATTTTTTAATTTTAAGACATAATAAAAACAAAAATACATTAATTTTAACTCAAAAATATTTTTTTATTTCAACAAAATAAAATCTTATTTATACATACAAAAAGTTTCTTAGGAACTAAAAATTAATTATTAATGAAAAATTTATGATTTATTTTCTTAAATTTCAATCTTGAACTATTTTTGATTTTTTTTATTGGAAAAAAATAATTTTAATACACATTTATTTCATTTTTCTTTTTTTGGGTTATTGCATTGATGTTGAATGAACTTTTTCTCCTGTCTTTCTTTAAGCTTTGTAGGCTGATTTTCACAATCCAATATTCATAATATGATAAAAGATAAAATATTGTCATCAATTTGGTCGGGTTAAAATTGGAAATTCATTAATTCATATTTTCCCGATTTCCCAAAATACCCTTATAGGTTAAGTCAATTATTTTTAAATTTATATATTCTATATTTTAGTTGATTAAATTTTTTATACTAAAATTTTTAAAAAATTTAAGACTTTAAATTTTTTTTTAAAAAGATAAAAATTCCAAATAATAAATTATAAATAAAATACTGGGGTTGCCTTAAAAATTGCTGATAATTAATTATTTATAGGGAAAATTAAAAATTAGAAAAAGGAAAAAATAAAATGGCTCGGTCCATAGAAGTATTGCCAAATGCCAAGCGTAGAAACGGACGTTAGTAACGGAAAAAAAAAATCGCGAGTAGAAATTCTAGATAAACCACTCGCGCGAGTGGGGGAAAAAATTAATAAGAAAATAAGGGGTTGGGGTTGTGACGATACGCGGAGGAGCGCGAGTGAAGAAAGGAAATTAAATTAAATAAAAATAGAAAAAAAATAAAAACTGTAAAAATAGGTGGGTGCGTTGTGGGGGGATGGATGAATGGGTGGGTTGGTTGGTTGGTTTTTATTCTTCCCTACCCCTCCATTCTCTCTTTTTTTTCTCCTTCGCTTCCTCCTTCTCTAATTTTATCTCTCACACACTACACACACCATCTCTTCCTTTCTCTCACCTCCGTCTCTCTTTCTCTCATTTTTTTCGTTTTTGTGGAGAGGAGAGAACGCTACTCTTCTCTCACATTCTCTCTCTCTGCCCTTTTTTTTTTTTTCTTCAGACCATCGTCCATTATCTGTCTATCTATCTCTCTACAGTTTCCTTTTTTATTTTTGTTTTCTGTGTAAATTTTTTTTTTGATCGAGTTTGAGGGAGGGGAGGGGGTTTGGGGGGGGACTGATTTTTGCAGTGTGTGTTGTTTTTTCTTTTTTGTTGTTTTGATTCTGTGAGGGAGTTTGGGAAGAGAATCAATGGGAATTCCGGCTACTGTTGTTGTTGGAGGTTATGTTATTGTTTGATTAATGGACGTAATCGTCGCGGCGACAGTAGTACAATGGATTTTGATGCCGGAATTCCAATGTCCCGAGCTTCTGTTACCGAAGGACCTCCGTCTCTCGACCAAGGTTTGTGTTGTACTCTTTTTTTTTTATTATTATTATTATGTTCAATCGTTTTATTTCTGCAACGGCTTTTTTTAATTGTCGGTTAGGGGGATTTGAATTTTTTTTTTTTTTGGGTGAAAGATTTGTGTGGGTGTGTCATTTTATTTTATTTTATTTTTCATTTTTACGATGTAAATGGTTGTGATCATTGGTTCACTCAGTCAAATTTACTGCTCATTATTTAACCTTTTGGTGTCTGCATGGATAACGAGAATGTTTTGCGGAATTTCTCTCTGTCGGCATCATGCAACCAGGGATTGTTTTTTAGATGTATGTTGTATGGACCTTTTTAGATATGATCGTTGATTACAATTTGCATGGCAGAAAACTGCACCAAATTCATATGCTGTAGTTTCAGTATTTTCCTAAGCATTGATGTTCATAGTATTTTGATATGTTGTAACCACCCTAAGTTTACATAAAGAAATAAAAACTGAATTTTTATTGGCGATTCTTCAATTATATGGTAATGCATTTTACTTTATGGGTTTGTAACTTATAATGTTTTCAATAGAATTGTGTCACTGTGGCTGTTGTCATTTTTCTAGTTGTTTGGATTACAATTTGGTTTCACAACTTTATTTGAGATGCGAAAGTGATTTTTCATTTCAAAAGGAAATGTAGTTTGAATGTTGCTTTTTCATTTTATATAAAAATCTTAGTTTTTTTTCTTTATTGAACTGTTGTGGAGTCTTGCAAATTAGGAGTTATTTTTTGTGACTAGTTAATGAATTTTAGTTCCCTTTGTGCTAAAGCATAGAAACTTATACCATAGAGCACATAATGGGCTCATTCTAAAAATTGAGATTTGTGGAATCGTGCTTTCCCATGTTCCCTTTTGCTGATCTAAAGTCTTTCGTAAACTAGACGACAAATGTTAACGTAGAGCTATTGGAAGTTTGTGAAACTGACTCCAAATGTGATCGCTACGTGTCTGCAACTCTGTTGCGACGTTAACTTTTTAGATTATCCTTCTTGGTATTTCAGATACTTTATGGCAGATGAACTTGAGGTCTATGGAAGTTGAGTCTGGGGGTTATCCTATCCGAGAAGGTGAACCAGACTGCTCTTACTACATTAGAACAGGACTATGCAGATATGGAACAACTTGCCGATTTAATCATCCTCAAAACCGTAAACTGGTAAAATCTACTGTTAGATTGCATTCACTTTTCGGTAGACTACCCATGCATTAGTTTCCTTAATATTCTGAGCTGTACATGTGGTATTTGTATTCAACATTAGGTTGAGCATGGAAGAATAGAGCAATAAGATTTGAATCCCCTTAAAAGATTTACTTATGCTCTTTTTATTGCCATCTTTATTGTGCATCTGCTTTCTGATTCTGTCATAAAATTTGGATGGTGTAATTCATGCTACCTCTTTCCAAATGAGTCTTAAGTTTTGTAGATCAACAGATTATTAGTGCTTCTGAGAAGGCAAAGGGGTTCATTTAGAAAATACTCCATTGCAGGCTATAGCAACAGCAAGAATGAGAGGAGAGTATCCAGAAAGAATGGGCCAACTAGAATGTCAGGTATGTGCAACTCACTGAAATCTTCATTGACTGTCAGTTTCCTTCTGGATGTTGAAATTTGATTTCATCGTTTTCCTCAAGAAATGCTTTCTTCATTGCTGGGTTAGGCAGGACATTATGTTGTGTTATTGGGTAATAATTCTTCTCTAGGATATCTCATATGGACTTTTCTTTCAAATTATATAATGGAAAACTTTATTATTGTTCAATATTGGCTTAAGCCAAGTTGTCCTTTATATTGAGGGAATTGGCATGCTTCAAGTTGAGGTTGGCTTCATTTTTTCTGCATTATCAGAGGTTAGTTTTCTTAGTTACATTCTTTCATCATTCTAACTTTAGTTGAACTTTTCTTCAGTATTATTTGAAGACTGGAACTTGCAAGTTTGGAGCAACATGCAAATTTCATCATCCTCGCGACAGGGCTGGAAGTGCTGGAAGAGTTACTCTGAATATCTTAGGCTATCCGCTTCGCCCGGTTTGAACTTTAGTTGCTTATATTATTTGATGAAAATCCTTTTTAGGTGGAACAAAAAGATTATGCATTTGCCGGCTTTTTGAACGCTAGTTTCTTTCACTATTTCATCTGTTATATTGTTTTTCAATTTTGGATCTAATCTTCATTGATCTTTAACATGAAGATAATGAAGGTGTACCTGATCTGTTCTCATCTCTTCTTCTTCCTTTGAGAGGGGAGAGGTGGTAACTTATAAAACTCCAAGCCAAAGCTTGGTTTCTTTTTTTTCTTTTTCTTTTTCTTTTTCTTGTTCTTGTTAACTATATCACTTGCATCATCCTGTCTCTGAAATCTTATGTTTTATCTGACTTAAGCATTTGAATGTCTCAAATAGCGATTACTTTATAGTTTAACAATATGTGAACATCGATGCCCTCTTGCTTCAGTATCTCTTCATCACATTAGTGATTTGATGTGTGGGAAAATAAGTTGTTACTCCATTAAAGCCAACTTTTTTATTGGTTTCTTCAAATTTAATTTACATATGTAGCCCTGTTTCCTAATTTGCAGAATGAAATTGACTGTGCTTACTATTTGAGAACTGGACATTGCAAGTTTGGTAGCACTTGCAAATTCCATCATCCCCCACCCACTAACATGATGGTCTCTGTACGTGGTTCACCAGTCTATCCTCCTGTGCAGTCGCCAACAAATCCTGGTCAACTATCATATCCAAGAGCTTCTTTTATCCCCAGTCCACGCTGGCAAGGCCCTTCAAGTTATGCACCAATGCTACTGCCACAGGGCGTGGTTTCTGTTCCTGGATGGAATGCATATACGGTAAGCTTTTCTCTGGTTCCACTTGAATAATGTTTTTAGCTTGTAGTTTTATAACATACTTATTTCTAAGGATGGCCTGTGATGCATCCTAGTGCACTGACATACAATGTGGATGATGACTTAGATCTGATGTATTATGTCTGAATTGAAGTAAAATGGTTGCTTTTGTAGGGTCAATTGGGTTCTGGTTCATCTTCTGAAAATCAACAACAAACATCAGGAAATGGTCAAACTCTTGGAACTTCACGCCAGTCTGAAGTAGCAAACGTAGGATCACAGGGGACATATTCTTCATATCCTTCTGCTTCACTACCTATGGGGTATTATGCATTGCAAAGGGAGACAGTATTTCCTGAGAGGCCTGGGCAACCCGAGTGCCAATTTTACATGAAAACTGGAGACTGTAAGTTCGGTGCAGTATGCAAGTTTCATCACCCAAGTGAGAGAATCATTCCTGCTCCAGACTGCATCTTAAGTCCAATTGGACTTCCTCTTCGTCCAGTGAGTTAGAAACTTCCATATTCTGATTTCAATTATTTGGGTTAGCCACAAATTGAATCAAGACTCTTTACTGCTATTGTTATTATTGGAGGTTTAATTCTTATTTTTCTTGCTTGAATGGAAGACTGCTAAGCTTATGGGTTCATGACCAATATGCTAGTTTATTTTAAGTGATGTATTTTGGCTTATATTAAGAAAGTTCTCATTTTTATAAAGGGTTTGTTCTAAGACTTCTCCGGTAGTAATTTGCTTATATGATGAGGTTGGATGTGAAAATAGGATGGCCACTATTGATCTCTTTAGGGAAAAACTCAAACAAACATCGATGACAAAAACAAAAATAGGAAAGAAAAAAGAAAAAGGGGAAGAAAAGAGGAAATATGTTTGTTTGGGTAGATTGGATTACATTTTCATCACAGCTTTTCATGCTGCACGTGATTGTTAGATGCTCTGTTGACAAATGATTGAAAAAAACAATTTGAGGCCTTCTTTAGTAACCCACTAATGCAGTTTCATTTGTTTGAATTTCAGTCTAATAGAATTGCTAGGGGCTAGGTTCTTTTGGCTTTTAGTTTAACAAAACTTTAGGATTCATTTGGACAGTCATTTAGTAAACCAATATTAAGATAATAGCATTTTTGCTAAAAATAATAGTTTCCATATGAACCCTTAATTATTAAGGGGGAGATGTTAGTTTCAAGTAAAGGAGATGAAAAGGGTTTAGTAAATTTTTTTTTAAATAATATATTTTTATTTCCTGAAACCCTTGATAATTTAGTTTTAAACTAATTAAATGTATTGAATGATTAGTCTATATTCTTATTTATTGCTTGCAGGGGGAACCTTTGTGCATTTTCTACTCCCGATATGGAATCTGCAAGTTTGGTCCAAGTTGCAAATTTGATCATCCAATGGGTGTTTTTGGATACAACATTCCATCATCTTCAGCTGATGTTCCTGTTGTTCGAAGGTTGTTGGCTTCTTCATCATCTGGATCTGCAACATTAGCTTTGGCATCTGAAGGGCTTATTGAAGCAAGTGCTGTGAAGGCCAGGCGATTGCCATTGCCAGAGGCAAGAAAGATGCCCTCCGGTGATAATAGCATTGACCCAGAGGAATAAATACTCCTCCAAATAAGTTAATATCATTTTCATCTTTTAGAGGATAAGAGCATTGTCTGTAAATTCATCTCCGTTGCTGGAGACGGTCAGATTTTTATTAAAGTCAAATATTCTTCTGAACATGTTTCAGTTGATGAGGTTGACTTCCTTGAACTTCTCATTAGTGCATTGTATAAATCTCCAGATATTTATCACTTTTGGTGAAACCAACTGTGAACTTGATCTTTCCAAAACTCACTTTTCTGTTTAATGTGAGTCTCTTTAAAAGCATTTCTTTTTGTATGTAAATATGTATTTTGTGTAGTGGTTTTCCTATGGCGTCCCAGCGGTTTCCAAAAATGTGTTTTGGTTATATCTCATCGAATGTACCAATTTTGTTAGTTGGTAGGTGATTTGCAATCTTTGCAATCTTGTTTGCATTTAGATGCTTTCTGTCATTATCACCACTATTAGCGGAATACTTGACTGCCTCTGTGCACCGAGTATTAAAATTATTATTATAAATTGGTGCAAGTTTATCGAGCTTCAATACATTTGCTCAGGCTACCACTTGTTCTATTGTATCTATGGATGTTCTTGGTTCCAACTCTGTTGGAAGTACATTTCTATGGTGTTACTGAGTTACTTCAAGTACAATTAGGTTGTGGAGCATATTTAGATTGTTGCCAGTGTTTTGTTGGAGATAGATGACTTGGTGCTTCTAGGTAAATCTGATAAAGATTGTTGGTGACTCCAAGATATGGTATTGTCTTTTTGGACCAAATCTGTTGTACTATAAAAGGATTGGTCTGCTAACTTATGTTACCTTTCACCCATCCTCCCAAGTAATTGTATTTGCAAACTTTGAAACTGATACTTTACTTTTTTTTTTTTGTGGCCTTCTCCTTTTAACTTACAGGTTGCATGTAGTTAAAGGAAGATTGGATTGCTGATGACATCTTTTCATGTCAAATAATGCTGGCAAATGAGATGTCTTCTCAGAGTTCATCCAGCCAAGGTGATATTTTTGGAAATTCCACATTGTACATCTTAGTATGCCATTGCCTTGATATTTCAAGAAACAATAAAAATTTGTGAAAGAAACACATTTTTATTCTTTTTCTTTTATGTTTTGAATCATGAGAGCATATCTCTTTGATAGCTGGATCAAAATTATTTCCTTGTATAGATTACATTTTGTTGCATTTCTCAGATACTTGCTATGTGGGATACTTTCTAATGTCTTTTTATCCTTTAGAATGAGTCTACAAAGGAAAAATACACTAATACACAATAGTAAAGAAAAGGATATACTTCTACTGATTTATTTGTCTGTTAATATTCTTAAATTTGCTGCTCATTTAATAACCCAAGCTTCTTATGCCAAAAGTTTCATTCTTTATGCTTAATTGTGGAACCATTCTCTCCCTCTGTTCTCTTACTGAGTTGAATTTCCAAAGGCCAATGCAGTTTGAAACTTAAGTTTAATAGTGTTCTGTTCTTTGACTCTGTTTGGAAAGGTATTCTGGTTTCCAAGTGGGGGTTTGGAATGATGAATTTACCATTGAGGACTTGGAATGTGATATTTTCCCAAGTCCATAACAATTGCTCCTTCCATCCGAAATCAACTGTTTCCATATTGGGATGCCCTAAAATGAATGTCCATGTTTCTAAAAGTATGTATTTTGCAAGTTCCATAAACCTCCGAAACTTATACCTTATAATCATCTTCTTTCAGGTTTGATACAGCACTGGTTCCATTTTTATTAAGCTATTTGTGGTTCATTCTGCTTGTTTCCAGTGTTAGGTTGATACTTTGGTACACAACTCTGGTCTGAAATGTGGCGTACCATAGCTTCCTTTCAACATTGCTGCAGGTAAGATTATACTTGGCTTGAGCAGAAAAACTTAATATTTTGTCCTTGTGTTCTCTGGTTCTGGCTCTCTATTTAGCAACAAAAATCAACTCCACTCATTCATTACATTAATTTCCACTTTGAGATGACTTCCAAACTATTTCCTTTTCTTTTTTTGTTGTCGAAAATAATTGTCAATTCTTTGACTTGGCTGTTGAAGGGGATGTTGTTTTGAGTATTTTTCTGAATACAATTATGTTCATTGATTTGCATTTCTATACTCATATGCATGAAGTTGTTTATTGCTCTCTCATAATCTCTTATGGTTTCTAGCTGTTATTTTTAGTCCATCAGTCCAAAATTGAATGTTCCTTTTTTTTTTTTTTTGACTTAAGTACAAAAAGTAAGACATTTTAATTTAGAAATTCTGATGAATACAGATGAATTCATGGGAACCTCCAATAAGATATACACACACACACATATATATATATTATATATATAACAGCCTCTTCTTCACCCATGCTAGACAGTCTGATGTCTGTAGCGGAAACCTCAGTGATTAATGTGATTGTCAAAAGCCAAAGCCCATTGCAGATTATGAAGGTGAAGAAAATTTTTCATTGCCTGCACATCCCAGAGAGCCCACTAATTGCTTTAGGTGTTTTTGGCCTCTCACCGGTAGTCAAGCCTTGTAATTTCGCCTATGTAAATGTTCTGAGTATCCAACCAGTATTTAGAGTGGTTGTTATGTAGAACAACAAAAACTTCAACAGAAAACCAAATAAAATTTATGCACATTCAATTAATGGTGCTTAGTGCTTGCTATTCCAAGGTTTAAGTAATCCTCTTCACAATCTTAAATGACATTGTTAAAAATACCTGTTTGTGGGATTATAATCTCCAAAAAAAAAAAAACCAAATACGGATTGCATTTGAGACTAAATCCACTATAATGTTAAAATATACACAAGCCAAGATACTTTCTTATGCTAATGTACACACGAGTGGCAGACTAGACTGCTCCAAGATATACAAGCCAAACTCTCTCTTTAGGCTGCCGACAAAATTTTCCAAATGAGACATATTTTTGCAAATTTTGAGGAGGTCCCTGATATCAGACATGAAGTTATGATGGAAAGCAAGAACCAAAACTTTAGGCCTGGCTATGTGCTAATACGGCCACCAGTCAGATCCACCTGGCTTCTTCACAAGGATTTGATTATATTCAGGTCTTGAGGTCTGCAATAAGACAGCATTTACATTAGTGCTATGAATAACCAGTTCAAATGAAAGATTTCAAAGACATTGAGAGGTGAAATCAATGCACATACATGACCAAAATTTATTTGTGAACAAGCTGTTAACAATTCAAAAGCATAGCAACATGACAATCACTTTGTATAACTCTTTATGTTCTTATCATTGATTACAAATTAAGGACAATTTTGAATAAATGAGCGTTTATATCAAATTCCACCGCCCAAACTTTTCTTTGATTAATCTAGTGATTAGAGATCTTTAAAGAGGAAGGAAGAAGGTACTACCATCACATTTCAAAAGTCAGAATAAGATTAAAGGCCACAAGAAAGAAGATCACTTAGGACAGTGAGGCAGCAGCACCAAAAGTAAGAAAGACATATTCCAACTGTTTCATTTAGAAGGAAATTTCCTATGTTTCATTTGCGAAACAAGAATAATACCTTTGAATTTTCCCTACTAAAACCAAATTCGATTAATCTCTAAAGACAAAATTCTGCTCAATCCATGAAGTGATGATGTAGTTGGAGTGTCTTGTTGGATTTTTCATTTCTTACATAGATTCACGTACGTGATTTACACAAATCATGCTATTCAAAGGTTCATCTCAATCTCACTTTCTGCGTTAAGTTCTCTACAATTCAAGAATAGAAAAGGTTTTCATTCTTTTGGTCTCTAATGATTCTTTTGGTCTCTAATGTTTCTTTTGGTCTCCAATGTTTCTTTTGGATGGAACTAACAGACCTCTCAACTATATACAATTAAAAGAGTACAATTATGGTCCAAACTTACATGGGCTTATACACAAAACAAACTCTTGCGCACAGATAGAAGCAAACTAATCTTATGGTTTTTATAAAAGCAGAACCTTGTGATATGCCCAATTAATGGCCCCTTATTCCATTTCTTAGACAACAATCTCATAAACATCACTATCAACTTTTGCCTAATTGAATTTCATATATAAAGGCAGAGAGGGTACCAGACCAAACAAAGATCTCATATAGCATAAGGTGCTTTGAACCACTACCAACATAGCTAAAAAGAGGGGAAAAAGGGGTAATTCTTCAAAGTGGATTCTTGTATACTTTCCACTCTTCAAGATATTCTAACAAATGAAACTATATTTCCAAATATGCAGCCAAAAGCAGTTGTATAATGAAACCTAAAAGATGTCTTTTATCTTTAATACAATAAGCAAAGATATCCTACCAGGTGGCATAGAGCCTATTTTCCATAGATGCCCAAAAGAGATAAAAAATACTCCTCAAGACATCACAATCCAACAGTAGACAAATCCATTCAATTGAACTTCGAATTTTCCTATCTTCAACTACATCATCAGTTCATATACACACAAATTTTCAAGAAGAGACAAACTTGTTAATCCCAGCTTATAAGAAATTAAACATAGCTAGATCATTGTAGCCCTTTATCATATTTAAAATTTTCATAAATTTTATCAAGTAGCATAAAGACTCAAACTTTACAAGTCAATGAAAGGAAAAAAGAAAGGAATCTTACGAGATCTTTAAATATAATGAAAGCGATGAGGAAGAAGAGGATGAACAGAATTTCAAACTCAGCAAGTTTAACGAAGGCGAAGATTGAGTTGACGGCCCGAGTCAACAACGACGGCGAGTCATCGTCCCTCCTTCCACCGCCCCTACCGATTCGCTGCTTCGCCATCTTGGATTTTCGTTGATCTCAGAGCTGATTTTGCTTTTATTTTAAAATCCCTTTGCCGATTCAATCCAATTTTTTCAATTTTGGCGTTTCTCTTGATAAGTCCCTCAGTCTTTGTTTTAATCTCCATCTAATCCCTACTATTATTTACAATACTTGTCAATCTGTTATTATTATTTTTTTTTTCCAATTTTAAAAATATTTTAAATGATAAAATATATCCTACGTAAATGTAATATTAAATTCAAACTCTTGACCGGGACTTCAAGTCACATTAATATATAAAGATTTTTCTTTTTTCTTTCCTTCAAAATATATAAGATTATTACAACTTCAAAGAATTAGTTTAGATATAAATCATAATTATTAAAATTTATGTTCTATAATAAAGATGATATAAATGGGTTTTGGGGGATATTTGTTGAAGGTAGATCCAGTAACAGTTAAAAAGATTTTTTGAGAGTGACAGAAGATAATTTGATGGTAACCAGGTGGCAAGAACCCTTTTTTAAACAAAGGTACTCTCACAGTAATGGCAATGGTGGTGGTATCCTTATAATTGGTTTGTCATTATAACATTTCACACACACACACACACCTGTGAAGAACTGATGACTGAGAACTGAGTGTTGAGAGAGAGAGAGAGAGAGAGAGAAGACACCTTTGTCTGCCTCTCTCTGTGTTCCCTTTCTACTCTGCTGTGTGTTTTTTGTCTTCCTCCCTTTTCTTTCTTCCTTCCTTCCTGTGTTCCCATTTTCATTTCCTTTTCTTCCATTCTCTTATATTTTCTTTCCCATTTTCATTTACCTTAAATCTTCTCTCTTAACCTCATTTTAAAGAAAAAGAAAAAAGAAAAATTTGCTCCAAGAAAAGGTTTTTCTTTTCATATTTGTTGCAATTCAAAAAAAGCTTCTTGAATCTTGACTGTTCAATGCCAATAAAACCCCACATATCTATATCTATCCACTCAAAACCACTTTATTTATGATATGCTAATATCAAATCAAGACCACAACAAACATCATAAACCCTTGGCACAACTCTCCTCCAAAATCGCCATTTCAGTGCTCTTAATAGGATTTTTACAACCCATAAAGCACTAAAAGAATCAAAGAAAGAAAGAAAGAAAGAAAGATGCTTTCCACTGTTTTTAGTAGGGTTCTCTTGTCTATCCTCATTGTGTTCCTCTTCAGTGTCCATGAAGCCAAATTTCAACATGTGAGTTAAGCTACACACATACTCTCTCTCTCTATCTCTCTCTCATTTCCCTTTCCCTATTTGAAGCTAAAAATCCTGTTCTTGATTCCAAGATCCCATCATTTTTTTTTGGGTAAAATATGAATGAAAACTTACTTGTTTTTGCTGTATTCTTGCTTTATAACATTTTGGAGTTAGGTTTTACTTAGGGGTATGTAGGATTAGCATGAAAAATTGTTTTCTAATGTGCTTACTACCAAGGAATTGGAAATTATTCTTTTGTTGTAGGCAAATGGTTCAACAATAGTGGAAGGAAAAAATGGGACTTCTGTGGAGGAGATGGTTCCACTAATTGAACCAGGAAAGGAGATGATGTTGATGCTGAATGACACAAGAAGGAAGCTTGGAAGCTTCCAGATTTGTGCATTGTGCACTTGCTGTGGCAGTGGTGCTAGAGGTGGATACTGTCTCCCAACACCTTGTTGTTATGCCATTAGCTGCAACATCCCAAACAGGCCCTTTGGTTTCTGTTCATTTCTTCCCAAAACCTGTAATTGCTTTGGATGCCATCTCTAAAACCCTCCAAATCCAAATCAATTTTTTCCATTTTTCGTTTCTTTTTTGGTGGGGTTCTTGACCCTATTAGAAGTGTGAAATTGGGGGAAAATATCTGTTCTAGTTTTTATTTGTTTATAATTATTTTTGGGGAAGACTGCCAGATTCAGCAAGGTTTTGGCTACTTGATGGTATATCTGTCTTTTACTCCTCATAACTCAATGAGTAGATTGAGAATTTTCAAAAAAATTTTGTTCTCCTTGAAAGAAACAAAAACTTAGCTGGTGGAAGAAGCACTGCTTAGTTCTAGTGTGATACTTGAGACTGTGGAACAGAAAAAAAAACAAAGAAAAGAAAAGGGTTTTTTGTCTCTCTTAATGAAGGTAGTGGAGCAGATATTAGATTATAGTAATGATGATAATCTTGCCATTATCTATATTTTATAATATATATATATATATATATATATATATATATATATATTATTCTATTGTTCCTTAGAATAGATGTCTACCTTGTATTATAATCAAGACATGTGAGTGGGATTTAGTTATTATGATTTGTGTATTTGAATGTTTTGGCAATGAATCATTTGTTTACTGTTCTTGTAGTGGGTCTAATTAACATTTCAACTGCTTAAAAACATGTGGAAAAAAAAAAACCCTTTTTGTTTTTCTTCATTTTTCTATGTTCCCTTGTCAAGAAAAGGACTTTATTCTTAAGGAATGTATTAGTTAGATATAAATCCTTTTTTATGAGAATTGTGCATTGAAGATTTTGAGTTTGAATTTGTTGATTATTGTAGGAATGTGCATTAAAAAGATAAATTTTTAAGTTCAAGTTGTTGATTAAGCTAGTTGGAAAGATTATGACTTGTGAAAGAGAAATTGGGGTCAAGAAAAGTGCTTTGACTTGTGGTGGGATGAATAAGGTAATACAGCCTGGAATTGGATTTGTGATGCAGGAGGGGAGACACAGAGAGCTTTCAATTACAATAAATGGATAGGGAGAAGTTTCTATTCGTGGTGGAGAAAGGTGGGTGATAGATAGATACAAACACATACATATACATATATTATATATATATATATATATATATAGAGAGAGAGAGAGAGAGAGAGAGAGAGAGATGGGTAGTTGTTATCAACTTGTTAATTTCCATGAGGGTGTAATCAAATCCTCCCTCATGGGGTGGGTGGAAGTTGGCCTACTGAAATTATGTTTATGTGCAGCTACATTTCATAATTCATTTATGCTTTTATATTTTGTCCTTTTTCTTCTTCTTCTCTGTTGTTTGCTGAAAGAAATGTATTTCTGTTCCAAAGAACTTTTGACAAATGGTAAACAAAAGAAATGAAGACATTTTGAGAGGGGTAGATCTTAACTTGAGTGAAAAAATACATGGTGAAAACTAACAAGAAATAAAAATTCTCAAAGTTGGTATCTAGAAAAGTGTGCTAAGGAGCAGAATCTCACTGACCTCATGGTAAGGATAATATATGCAACAACCCATGTGCATTTTTTATTTTTGTTGCAAGATCACACCCCCCCACCCCCTTTTCATCCCACCCCATCATCAAGAAATCCCCCAAAAGAGATGAAAACTATTGTTATCATTCACTTTTTCAATTATGTTTGTGAATGGTGTTTTTAGTACTAACAAGTTTTGAATTAAATCAAATGAGAAAAACCCATGTTCCAAAGAATATGTATGTATATATATTTGAGTGAAAAGGAAGTCTTTTTCAATATATGGTAAGTTCCAATACCTGGGTAGGATGCAGTACTTATTCTAGGCTGTAAAAGTGAATGTTTTGCCATTGGAGTTGAAGCAAAGACTCTTTTTTTAAGGTTTGATTTTTGAATTTGCTTTTTTACAACTTTTGAATGCTTTTCTTTCTTCCCTTTTACCCCCTTTTTTTCCCACTTCAGGTTAGCTAAGTACCCTCTACGGATTCTCAATTCAATTGATTGGTTTCTTGAATTTTTAGTAGCGAACTTCAAAAGTTTTGGGTAAAAGAAAGGGGAAAAAGATGAAATCTTTTCTTTTGTTTGGAAAAGAAAGATTCATTAAATAACTTTACAGCAAATTAACAATATAGTGAAGAAAAAAGATACATATAACAGATTTCAATAAACCCTAAAAATGCTTCCTTTTTCTTGTAAATGTCATCAATATTTACAATATTATTTCTTCCTAATTTGAGTTGTCAATCGCTTAACATTTTTTACAGTATTTACAAAATGGGAAAAAGTAAAGTAACATTGATAAACCTAATTTGACCTAAATATGATATATATATATATATATGTGTGTATATATAGGTTTCACAACACAGTAAATTATGAGAATAAAAAAGGTATATATGACTGTTTCTGTACCTGTTTCTGGGGTTTTCCTTGGATCTTGATCTACAGATGCCAATGGCCGTTTTGTCTGAAATTAGTTGCAGAATATGATTCTTCTCCGAGAAGGGTTAGGTCAGTTTTTCTGATTAAATCCTCCACATGAAAAACTGTATTTAGTTGGTGATATTCTTTATTAGTTCAGGGTAAGGATCAGTCCAACACTTGTCTTCCTCAGCAGCTATCTTCCATCGCCTTCTGAACTCCCTGTATTCCCTGTATGATTCTCTTCTTACCTTCAAAAAAAATAAAGGGTTTACATTATTTCAATATGTATATATATATATCTATCTATATGGAAGAACTCAATATATTCCATGAGAAAACTTATGGAAACTTACTTCAATTCTATAGTCCAGTGACTTAGAATGTGTTGGTGCCTGCAAATGATGAAAATGATAAATTCTTAATTTGTTTGTTCATCATGAGATATGACAAAAAAAAAAAAAAAAAACATTGTATGTTCGTAAAAAAGCTTACATACATATCTGTCAATTGTGTTCATGTTTTTCAATTTATAATGATACTGATCATCTCCCAACTTCGTCTGCAATTATAGCAAAGAAATCAATGTATAGCAAACATTCACTTTAGCAACAGAGATGACACTAATCTTACTTTGTTTTTCTTGGATTCTCCTAGTGTTGGAATACCATAATGAACAATATATTCAGCATCAACAACCCCAATGTTTTTTGTTCTTTCTCCCTTCCAAAAGAATGCAAATCAATAATATATATATATATATAGAGAGAGAATCGAATAGTTGAGTCTAGAGAGTTGCCTGAGCACAGTAACCAAGCTGTACGTCTAAGCCCCATGCATGGATCAAGTCATTCTGTGTTCAGTGCACATTAGCATAATGATCTAAATCAGTAGCAAGATTTTTATTACAGAAGTCGAAAATGGTGTTGGAGAAACCTGGATCATATACCATACACAGCGCCAAGAAGCTCTAGAAAATACAGGAGCCATTACTTCGATCCACCTGCTCAAAAGCATAACATTTTGAACACGATTCATAGATATATCATAAAAATCGTTTATCATAACAGTATAAGTTCAAAATCTACCCTGTACAAGGAGGAGTAGAACTTTTATGATCACATCCAGTTACATTGTCACCAGGCTTGTATGTCCTTCTACACTAAACAGCACAAATTAATTGAAGAACTGCTAAATTAACTGGAAAAGAAAGAAAGAAAAAAAAGAAAAACCTGTGCACAAACGATCTCCTCCCGCGTGCAGTAATTTGATGATGCACCTCTGATTTACTAGTATCCAGTGCTGGCTGTGATATTTCAAGTCCTTGGTGTTTCACAATTGATAAATATCTACACAGAGGAAACTCCATTGTTGAACAGATCCATGCTCAATAAGTTCATATGCAGAATACAGAAAAAAGATACCGTTTAGGGTTGAAATGATCCACTCCAATGTCTTCGTCCCAGAGGAATACGTAATCATACTCCACGACTATATCTGGATGCAAGAATCTTTTTGCAAACCACCTAGTTAAAATAAGAAGATTTAAAGAAAATAAGTGATACAAGCAAGGCAAGACTAAAGGAGAAGATAGAATTGGAGAAGCTTTTACCACTTTGTTTGGTTAATAGCAGATATATGTATAACACTGCTACTCCAATCTAAATCCTTCCATTGATCAACAATGCCATCGTAATGGAAAAGCATCACAGCAAAATTGGCTACCAGAAACTGCATTTGAATAACAGAGATAACAGAAAATACGTTCTTAGAGTTAGAGGTATCAGAGAAGAGTAAAACATATGTGTGGTGAAAATCTAACCTTTCTGACCATTTTATCTACGGTTTTCTTCTGC
The DNA here is from genome assembly GCA_027405835.1 of Asclepias syriaca. Taxonomy (NCBI): domain Eukaryota; kingdom Viridiplantae; phylum Streptophyta; class Magnoliopsida; order Gentianales; family Apocynaceae; genus Asclepias; species Asclepias syriaca. Next base: position 30,462,986 of record CM049924.1, on the reverse strand, counting down.
TTTATTCCAGCAGCAACGGAGAACAAGTTTCTAGAAGAATTAACCTCCTGTCGTACAGAACATATCCAAAAATTTCAGTAGAGTCTTGCAGAAAAAAAATTGATGTTTTGCATCATTTTACTTACCTTTGGGCGACCCCATAATGGTCTTCTTTCGAAGTCAGAAGTCATGGCAATGATACCTTTTGGTAATGGCTCACTTCCAGCAGGCCTGCATTGATCCTAACAAAAGATAAATAGAAACTGCATAACAATTGTTCAATGATGAACAATTAAATGAGATTCCATCCATTAAAGAAAAACACACCCGACATGTAATGGAATTTTGAAAGTTGCCTCTCCATTTAAAATACTTCTGCAGGAAAATGGAACAGAGTTAAAGGTAGAAAGAGGAAATGCAGAAAGAATTCTTTCTCAGAAAACTGAATTAGAACCTCTTTGCCATCTTGCTTAATGAGAATGCATCCGAGGAGGAACACAAAACAGAAGAGAGAAGCTTTAGAAAAGAAGCTGCACAGAGATGATTTCCGATGTTTAAGATACTTCAGTGATGAACCCTGAAAAATCAAATATGCATTCATGTTGTTGGAAGGGCAAGAAAGCAGAAACTGATAAATCTGTATGCAGAAGGAAAATGAATTTAAGGAATAGAATGCACAGCTAAGAGAAACCCTTTTTGGCAAAAACAGAAAACTCCATCTCCATTATTAGAAAAATCAGACGCAAAAAATGAGAAAAAAATTGAATCTTGAGCACCCAAAAACAGTAATGGGAAAAACGTTAAAGACATCAAAATCACAAATGCACATTATTACAGAGACAAATACCCAAAACAAAACATATACTTTACATTTGTATATACAAAGGTTACCGTAAATATATATATATACACACACACAAACATACAGAGAAAGAAGAAGAAACATCACTTACAAGGGCTAGAAACTTCATCTTCTCATGAACAATCGGAATCAACGCGAACAAGAAAAATTACTCCAAGATTCAGGGACAAAAACGTGCAAAATATGAATGCTTGATCCTTTTCAAAATTCAAGAAACTGTTTCCAAAAAAATAAAATTTTTTTTCAAGAAACTGTTTCGGGTGTTGTGTCAATTATACAGTGTTTTTCTCGAAAAAAACATCATCTGAACAAGCCGAATACTGCGGAATGGTGAAGATGGCATTCCCACCCCTGCATTATATATCTATATATATATATATATATATATATATATATATTGTAGTAGTACTAGTAACTAATATTTCAAGAACTTGCCTAAAAAGATTTCGAATTTCAAGAACTAACCAAAAACAAAATTTTCAAGAAAGATGAAGAAAAAAAATATATATATATATATAATTGATGCTAGGAGGAAGAGACATAATTGGAGCAGTCCTATGCAGAGTGGTGTTTCTTATAATAACGAAAAAACATGGTTTCATGTCGTTACTCGTGGTAGGTCCCGACCGCACTATTTTAGGTCAAGAAAATGTTCCTTCTGGAAATTTTAAGACAAAATTTTAAGGATAGTTATTTTCTATAAAATATTTTGAATAAATTTTAATTATATATAATATTATTGATATATATATATATATATTATATATATATATATATCAAATCATATTTACTTGATAGTCAATATGATATCTTTGAGGATCTTACTTTTCATTTTCTAAAATTAGTAAAAAAGATATTTTTTTTTTTCATAAAACATGTAAAACATTTTAATAATTAATAATAAAAAAATGCATTAATTATTGAGGATTAAAAGTTAAGTTGTGATCTTGAACTACTTTTAATTATTGTAAATGTGATTAATTTGTTCATCCAACGTATTTGTTCTTAAATTTTTAAAAAGTTTATACTTTTTACTTTGAATATATATATTAGAGATTAGAAAAATACAAAGTTATTGACTTTAACAAAGTAAATATATATATTTTTTGAAAAAGTTAATATTTTTAATATAATAATTGTACTAAAATATATATATATAAAAAGAAAAATCCTTAAATTTAATAGATGTACTTAGAAAAGTATCCATTTCCCCATGATTTTGTAAGAAATTAGTCTCTATATAGACATGAGTTTATAAGGAAAGTTTTGCACCAAACTGAAAGGAAGAACTTGACAGTGTCTCACAGAAATAAGAACTGGAATTTCCATCAGAATCCATCAAAATAGGACAGGTACAAAGGTTCATCAAAAGGCTTAATAGAAACATACAGATATGAAAGAGTTTAATGTATAAAACCTAATAAGTTCAGATTAGGACATCGCCAACAACCTCTTCTTACCATGAACCTTCAGCACCCGCTGTTGGATTCTTGAAAGCAGAGAAATCCCAGAAAGTCTTCAGTGAATATGGCTCATAAAGCTTCACACCTTCCTCAGTAATTTTTGCTATCTGCAGCAAATTAACAATAAGTTATTTCAATCCCTCAAGAATTCAAATTTCACATTACATTCTTTCTTCGTAGAAAGCTATTTCAATCCATCATGAAAAACAAGTGCAGCATTAAAATGTAAAATTCTAAGTTTGGAAAAAAAAGGAGGTAGGTTTATACAAGAGTATATGCAGAAGCATGCTGATAATAGAACATTGAGTATGTTCAACTTTAAGGAAAGGAAACTGACCCGAATCTTGTTCACAGCTGATCTATCGCGGTACAAAAGCACACGCATGCATTTCTCTAACAATTTCACACCTTCTTCAAAAGTCAAGTTTTCCTTCCATTCCTCCCGGAGAAGAGGTCTTGCAAGGTGGTTTCCAAATCCAGTTGCCACGTGATCGTCTAAATAATGTACACCAATCATACTAACCTGAAATAATTGAAACATAGCAAGAAAGAAGTCAGAAGATCCCCTGAGAAACATCATATTATCAAATGCCAAGCTACACACACATATATATATATGTAACAAATTGAACCAATAATACCATTCCAAGATACTTCTCTCCATTTTTCACTCCTCCAAGTACAATAGAGTTCCACAAAGGATCAAACTTATTGCGGCGGTTGTACATCATTCTGGTCACATAATTATACACCTCTTTTGGCCCCAAGGAGTTTCCATCATCCCACATATTATCATACAATCTACACCGTATAAAAGAAAAAAAAAATAGAGATATAAGTTATTTCAGATTAAGTCACACTTTAAAAGATATTTTCCATACCCACTTACCAAAAAAGAGATACATTGAATTATTCTCGAATTATAATAAATACGAACATGCAAGATGCTGGAATCAACAGTGCACAAGATTATTTTGCAACACAATGCTCAAAAGAAAATACTTACATGAGATCATTAAGTTTGCGCAAGATCTCCTGAAAGTCACTGATATCTCCACTTGCACCAATAAGAGAATGCTTTCCTACTGGCTGAATTCGATCAACAGTCTTGTTTCTCAGGGTTGATCCATAGGATGCTGTGAGCGATAGAATCTCATCAATAAAGTGGTACATATAAATAGAATAATAATCCTCAAGAAACATTTCCCTCAATGAACAATCAGACAATGAAAAGAGTAGTAAAAACCACCTCAGTAGAAATAATTAAATAGTAGAATTCATGCAGGAAAAGATTAATTGTAAATGGGGACGTTCTCCAAATCTGTTTCCTGTCCTTGCACTTTCTTCTTGAGTCAATAACTATATAACTAGGTCATTGAAGCTTGATATTAAGAATTTAGGGGAATAGAGGAAACTAAATCATGTAACAGCTCCATAAATACAAAAAATTTCCTCGATTTTATACTAAAATTAACATGAGCTCCTATGTACAATGTCATATAACTAAGTAGTATTACAGGGGCAACAAATCAAATCTAAAAGAACGACATATGCTGGACTTTCAAAGACATAAATAGCTAAAAATGGAGGTATTAAGATCTCACCTCCCATATCAGCAGCCATAAGAATGCCATCCTTGTACTTAATTGCAACAACAGATGTCCCAGTCACAATTGGATACCTATAACAAATAACAGGTCGTATTCACCACTTAAAATTCATATATCTAGAAAATTAATAATGATAAAAAGGAAAGGGGAAAATACAATTTCTGAGAATGAAACCTAGGCCCCTAGTTAACCTAATTCAAAAAATTTGTTATTCAATCCCAAAAACCTTGATCACATAATTCTTTGTAAAAACCTTTTGTTAAAACCCCAAGTAATCTGATAAAACAGGTCTTCAAGATAGAAAGATAGAAACGTACTTAGTTCTTTGGATGTTTGCTTCAGAACTCATTAAACTACTCATGTTTGTAGCTGGAGAAGATGAATCCATCTGGAAGCATATGAATAGAGAAAAAATTTAGCCATGTATAAAAGTTTCTTAAATATGTAAACATCGGAAACTAAACAAACTAGAAAGCATAACAAAATTCGAACAGATATCATATCATACAAATTCATACAGATCTTTAAACAACAAATAAAAAAAATATAACCATCCACATAGATACATCCAGATATAATTTCTATCAAATGCCAAATAACAAGATCAATTGAGCTCAATCATAGAAATGCTAATCATTGCCATAAGAACTACCAACAGCATTGCATCGGGCCTTAGCAGTAAATAGATTTATGGATAAAAAAGAATAACATCATCTTTCCAGTTCAAAAAGGTTCCGTATATCAGTACATGTGTACATGTGTGGAAAATATATAATCTAAAACATAACAACTACAAGAATATCACATCAAGAGCCAAAGTTCTAGGTCATCTGCTGCATTTATGTAAAAATGTCCGCAAATTTAGTTTAATTGAATTCAAAGCTGTCCATGGTACATCATCACCTATACAGGCAAACAGAAAAAACACTGATAAAAATTCTGAATGCAATCACCATAGTAGAAAAGTTTGAGAACGCATAAATAAAGACAGAAAAGTGAAACAAATGAAAAAAAAAAAAAAAAATCCATTAAAATCTCAAATAAGAACCCAAAACCACAAATCGCCCACGTTTGGAAAGCAAATATAAAACTCCAAAAAAATCTCAAACATTCAAGGAAGAAAAGAAAAACCCCTTCAAATAAAAGGATTAAGATTTACAATCCCTGAACAGAAAAGGGGAACTTTTCTTAAGAAACCCTCATCACGAAACAAAAGATTAAATCTTTTTACATTAAAAAGAAAACAATCAAGAGGGTTGATGGAGCTAATCAATTAAAACTTGGAGAACAAGATTTACCTGTTTTCGGTTCTTTTGAGAGCAGAGCGAAGTGGAGAGGAGTTTTCTTGAGCTTCCGTCAATACTACTGACCCGTCAAACATCCAATTTATTATTTATACCATACCTTTAGTTTTTTTTTAAAAACTAATTTCTTCTAATTATTTATTTTCCATATATATTAATATATAATTGTATTAAATAATTATTAAAATTTATTTTTTAAAAAAATTGTAAAAGGGGAGAAAATCTTAAATGTTAAATGCCGTTAGTTAAAGGTAAAAAATGAGTTTCCAAATAAATAAGGAAATTTCTAAATTAGGAGAAAACCTTGAATGTGGAATGCCATTAGTTAACGGTAAAAAAAAGAGTTTCCAAAAAAGGAAATTTCGCTAAATGCCGTTAGTTAACGGTAACTTTTCAAAGAAATTAAAACGGCAAGAAATGACATTCCGAGCCTATAAATATAACTATTCGAATTAGTCATTACCATCAAAAATTTGTAATCCCTCTCTTCTTGTTTTTCTCCTCTGAAAATTCCCTCCCCTGAGTGATGCCCGGAGGATTTCCAATGGCCGGCCGGTTGGTGAGTCTTAGAAGAGGCATCCATTACGAATGCATGATCATGATCACGATCACTTCAAAGGTTATTCTTTTGGGAGTTTTAATTTCTTTTCTGTAGTTCTGGATTTTCTTTTCCTTTTCTTTAAATTTTTGGTTAATAATATGGAGTTGGGTTCTTGATTTTTGGTTGATAATTATTCTGAAATTGATGGGGTTTTCTTGAAGAATTTGATCAAAGAATTCCTGTTTTCAGTCAGTAAATTTTCATTATTCTAGGATGAAATTACTATAGAATCTGATTTAAGATATTGAGGCTGATTATGCAAGTCCTTGTCTTTCTTTTTCCCTGAGTTATTATGTTCCTGAAGGACCTCTTTTTATGACAAATGTAGGAACTGCTGCAAGGGAGACTTTGGAGAAAGTAAGCACCTCTGAGTGTTTGTCTGCAATCTCTTTCATATAATGCTAACTAATGGAAATTGTATCTGTTGAGTTTAGTTCATTTGTGGAGTCCGTTGAACATAATAATCTCTGTTTTATTAGCAGAGATAGGGCAGCAAAAAGTTCTTTTCACAAATGCATGAACACTTCAATGGCCAGATAATTCTTCCTTTTATTTTTTTTTTCTTGGTTTTTCTTTTCTGTAGTAGTTCTTGCTTTTCTTTTTAAATTTTGGGTTCTAAAATTAAGAATATGTTATTACGTGTGTATTGATATTTTCTGTTAATTATTCTGAAATGGAAGAATCTGATTAAACAATTCCAGTTTTGAGTTTGAAAAGTTTTTCATTATTCTACGATGCAATTACTAAAGAATCCGATTTTGGATTCTGATTCTTGAGTTTCTTTGTTGTTAACAGGTTCCAAGATGATCAATTTCACATTGAAATTTCCTTTTGAGACTCTTAAAATCATTTTCTTTTTTGTTAGTTGATTTAGTGTAGGAAAGGAAATAGAAGTAAGAATAGGAATAAACATAGACATATGGGTAAGCTTAGGCTAGACATAGACATAGGAACTAGACACTAAGTTAAACGATAAGTGTAGATATATACAATATGTGTAGGAATAGGCATAGACATAGGAGTAGGAGTAGATTTAAGTTTAGGCGTAGATGTAGGCGTAGACATAGACGTAGATGTAGGCATAAGAGGAATAGGACTAGGCGTAGATGTAAGTTTAGGCATAGACAATAAAGTGTAGGAAAAGACATAGACATAGATGTAGGCCTAGTAGTAGTAGGAGTAAGTGTAGATCTAAGTTTAGACGTAGACGCAAGTGTAAGTTTAGGCATAGGCATAGACATATAGACATAGATATAAGAGTAGGAGTAGATGTAGGCATAGAAGGAGTAGGACTAGGCATAGATGTAAGTTTAATCGTAGACAATAAGTGTAAGTTTAGGCAAATGCATTGTAGGCATAGTAGACATAGAGATAGAGGTATAAGGCATAGGCATTGGCATAGGAGTAGGAGTAGGAGTAGATTCAAGTTTAGGCATAGACGTAGACGTAGGCATAGGAGGAGTAGGACTAGGCGTAGATGTAAGTTTAATCGTAGACAATAAGTGTAAGATTAGGCAAAGGCATAGTAGGCATAGTAGACATAGAGATAGAGGTATAAGGCATATGCATAGGCATAGACATAGGAGTAGGAGTAGGAGTAGATTCAAGTTTAGGCATAGACGTAGAGGTAGGCATAGGAGGAGTAGGACTAGGTGTAGATGTAAGTTTAAGCATAAACAATTAGTGTAAGTTTAGGCATAGGCATAGTAAGCATAGAGGTAGAGGTATAGGTATAGGCATAGGCATAGGCATAGGAGGCATAGATGTAGGCATAGGCATAGGCATAGGCATAGGAGGCATAGATGTAGGCATAGGCATAAGAGGAGTAGGACTAGGGGTAGATATAGATAATATGTGTAGGAATAGATATATATGTAAGACTAGTAGTAGTTGGAGTATGTGTAGATGTAAGTTTAAGCTTAGATGTAGACATAAGTTTAAGTTTAGGAGTAGGTGTAGACGTAGACATGGGCATATGAGAAGTAGACATAACCAATAGGTATAAGGAATAGGCAATAGACATAGTTATAGGCATAGGTGTAGGTGTAGGTGTAGGTGTAGGTGTAGGTGTAGGCGTAGACAATGGGCATAGGCATAGATGTAGGTTTAGGTATGTTGGGAATTAAACACACAACACACACAAATAATCTGCAAGAATAAAGAGAAACGGAACACAAACGACACACAAGAATTTATGTGGTTCGGTCGCTAACTGCAACCTACGTCTACGGGATCAACTAGGAGGTTTATTTCACTTGTGATATATCAGATTACAAATACAAGCTATCTATTTATAGGAAACATATCCTAGGGTTACAGACTATTGGGTCGGGCCAACAACAAGCCTCCACAAGCCCAACAATCTCCCACTTGGAGGCTTGAAAAAAACTTCAAACTGTCATTCATATAAAATACTTGTACATCTAATAATCTTCATCAAACTCTCTTAATTGCAGCGGCCTTCTCATCAGACAACTGAAAGGCCCGTCGAAGCTCCCTGGAGCTCCAACACATCAGTCACGGCTAAACCTGCCCCTGACTCGTCCTCGGTCCCTACCGGCTCCCACTGCAAACGCGCACTGCCGGATCCTGGAACATCTTGAGAACAAACACTCTCCATACTCAGCAAGAAATTTTTTGAAGGTGTTTCAACAGCTGGAACACTAGTTCTTCTGACCCACTGTCTTCTAGGAACATTGGCTGAAGCACCATCTGAGCTCCCACTGCCACAAATTCCTCTGACTGGCCTCCTTGAACCTTTCCTCGCTCGTTCATCCTGAATCTGACCTGTGGCTCTAGGTTTCCCTCTTGCAAGGACAACCCTCTTTTGCCCACGAGATTCTGTGAACCAGACTTTATTTCCCTGACCTGGGACGGTCTCTCCCTCAGACGGTAATCTGACTACGTACAACGAACCACTCTTCTTCCCACGGGCCATGACAAGATTTCCCTTGAAGACTTTCCACTGCCCATTTCTGAACTTCACCTCGTGTCCCTGTTCATCCAACTGCCTTACAGAAATCAAATTTTTTGTCAAACTTGGAACGACCCTGACATCCTTCAAAGTCCAGAAACCGACTGGGGTCTGCAATACCATGTCACCCATGCCCGTCACTTCAAGAGCTCTATCGTCCGCTAGTCGTACCTTTCCAAAGTCCCCAATAACCAGATTCTGCAATGCTTCACCGCTGTGGGTAGCATGAAATGAAGCACCAGAATCCATGACCCAGGAATCCACATTGCTCTCCGCACAACAGATAAAGAGATCCTCGTCCGCGGAGTCTTCTGCAATGTTCACTTTGTCTTTCGGGCATTGATTCCTAAAATGCCCCACCTCCTTGCACTTCCAACACGTTACACCTGAGCTATCACGAGTCTTCGACTGACTCCTTTGTCTGTTCCTGCTCCCACTACCTCTGCTATTCCTTCTGCTTTTGCCAACATGTAACAATTCACCAAATGACTCCCCAGAACTTTTCTTCTGACGTCCTCACCAAGAACGAGATCTCGAATCTGATCGAAAGTGAATCTATCGGGTCCCACTGAACCGGTAACTGCTGTAACCGTTTCGGACCAACTATCAGGCAAAGACGATAGCAGTAGCAAAGCTTGAACTTCATCATCGAACTTAATCTTCACTGACGCAAGTCTGGTTAAGATCGAATTCAACTTGTTGATATGCTCGGTAACTGAAGTGCCTTCTTTCATTCTTGTGTTCACCATCTCTCTAATCAGAAAAACCTTGTTTGCTGCAGATGGCTTCTCGTATATGTTAAACAGTGCTTCCATAATGCCTTTTGTTGTCTTCTCCTTCAAAATGTTGAACGCAACATTCTTGGTCAACGAGAGACGGATCACGGACATTGCTTTCCAATCCAAACCTGCCCAATCTGCATCCGACATCTTTTCTGATTTGTCACCTAATACCACGTCCAAATCTTTCTGAACCAGCAAATCTTCAATTTGCATCTTCCACCAACTGAAATTTGTACCATCGAATCTCTCAATTCGGAACTTCCCGTCTTCAGCCATATCAAATGACTAGACAAGATACCCGGTACAACTAATTACAGATCTAGGTAATTTCGTCCGAAAATTTGGACAAAACACTATGCACCACAAAAAAAACAAAAAACACGGCCCACAATCCACTTACCAAACACTATGGCCCACAATCCACTCACCAAACACTATAACCCACAATCCACTCACCAAACACTATGGCCCACCACCCACCAAACACGACAGGGCCCCACCACCCAACTAAAGAAAAAAAGAAAAATTGACTGAAATTTCAATTTTTTTCCTTTTCTTGCAGGAAATGGACGGTGGTTGTTGGAATGCTCTCGACGGCGAAGCGACATGACTGGGCAACAACAGCGGCTGGAATGCTTTGGACGGCGAAGCGGCACGACTGGAGACGGCGGCGGCGTGACTGGAAACGGCGCGCGGCAACTCGGCGAGGGTCAGAAGACCCTTGCTCGCGGCTGAGTTCTCTGCCCGCTGCTCCTCCGGTGTCCTCCGGTGACGGTGGTGCTGTGCGCGGGGTCAGACGGCAACGACGGGATTCCAAGGCTGCGCGACTCTTCAGATCTTTGGCACACGGTGAACCGGCGGCGATCTTCCCAGATCTGCACACGATTCTTCATACCAAAAACTAGGTGACCAAATTTTCTCACAATTTGTGCTCTCGTGTTGTACAACCTTGCTCTGATACCACTTGTTGGGAATTAAACACACAACACACACAAATAATCTGCAAGAATAAAGAGAAACGGAACACAAACGACACACAAGAATTTACGTAGTTCGGTCGCCAACTGCAACCTACGTCCACGGGATCAACTAGGAGATTTATTTCACTTGTGATATATCATATTACAAATACAAGCTATCTATTTATAGGAAACATATCTTAGGATTACAGACTATTGGGTCGGGCCAATAACAAGCCTCCACAAGCCCAACAAGGTATAGGTGTGTTGTAGGAGGAGGAGCAGGAGTAAGTATAGATGTTATGATTAGGTATAACCGTAGACATAAACAATGGGGAATAGGGAATAGGCATAGTCATAGGCGTAGACTAGGTATAGGTGTAGGTGTAATCGTAGACTAGGATGTAAGTGTAGATATAAGCATAAACAAAGGTGTAGGCATAGTTATAAGCATAGTTGTAGTTGTAGGTGTAGGTGTAAGCATAGACTGTAGGCATAAGCATAGTTGTAGGGGTGTAGGTGTAAGCGTAGATATAGACAATATGGCATAGACATAGTAGTAAGTGTAAACATAGACTTTAAAGCATTCGAGTAAGGTACTTATCAAACAAAACCATACGAGTAAGGTTAGAGATATAGGTGTAGGCATATGATTAGGTGTAAACATAGATATACATATAGACATAAGTGTAAGTATTTATAAGCAAACAATATTACAATATTAAATAATTAATTGTAATACAAGTTCAGATTATAACAATTAATATAAAGTAAATAATCAATAAAAAAAATTAAATACGAGGGTGAGAACCACCTTTAAAATACTAATTACTATTGAAATATATTATGTTTGAGCGGGCTTAAAATTTCACATGAGTGAGGATTATTTATATGATTTATCGAATTGATACTTTGATTTAAATTTGAATAAATCAAATTTGTTCTAAAAGAAGTTCAGCTCATCTCAAGGACAGACAAAATAGACATAATCCAAGCAAATGAATACGTATTTAGCAAAATTTTGCAAACATAACCTAAAAAAATAACTACAGAGCCTCCCCCCCACAATAAAATACCTACTCATATTTCATTCTACTAAATAAATCATCTTCTTACATTATTTATGGGATGGAAATAGCAAGCTTGACCAGAGAATGCAATAAAGAAATCAAGAGGCAAATTGAATACTAGTAGTTAATACTCTAAATTCATAAAATCTTAAGATATAAGTATCCCCTCATTTTTAACTCACTGGGATTGTCATCATAAACAGGAAACAAAACAGTATAATAACCTAGACATTGCTGATTACTGATTTCCTAAAAGAAACCTTAGTAAACTTTACAATGAAAATAAAACCAAAACTCAACGGTAAGATTTTTGGAATCTAGCACGGGCACCACGACCACCAAACTTCTTAGGCTCGCATCTTCTAGGATCTGCAACGAGTAAGGTCCTGTCATATCGAACAAGGATGTCTTTGATCTCCTTCTTTGCCTGCTCATCCACGAACTTCTGGTAGAAAGCCACGAGAGCCTTGGCAATAGACTGACGAATGGCGTAGATCTGAGAGGTATGACCTCCACCCTTGACACGAATACGCATATCGACGCCAGCAAAGCGGTGGCGACCGACTAGAAGTATAGGCTCAAAAGCCTTGTAGCGGAGTATCTCCGGCTGCACAAGTTCAATGGGAACACCATTGATCTTAATGAGGCCGCGGCCACGCTTGCAGTGCGTAACGGCGACTGCAGTCTTCTTACGGCCGAAACATTGTACAGATTCTACCGGAGCCGGAGTTGGAGTCGCCATCATTAAGGGAAAGAAACCCTAGGTCTTGTGGAGATCACTCCGAGGTCCTTCTCTTCGCTGCCGGGGAAGAAGACGGTCAAATGAACCACTGGAGAATTTATCAGATTAGGGTTTTGGATCCCATCTCCGCTCTCTCTTTTAAATTAATATAGTTGGCCCATTTACAATTTCTTTTCCTCTTATATGGGCTGGGCCTCTAAGTTTTTTCTTTTCATTTTTTAAAAAATAAAGTAAAATTCAGAGAGGCCCATAAATATTCAAATATAATCACATTCATATTTAAATTAATTATTCGTAATTCTCATTGAAATTAATTAAATTTCAAAATACAAACATTGTTATTAATAGTTACAAATAATGTTAGAACTATATATAATTATATATATATATTATATATATATATCATGTATGTATTTATAGGTTCATTATAACATAAGTCAAAACTTTTGCACCAAGGAATTGTCATTTACTTCTTTTGTTTTGTAGTATAGGAAAAGTCATAACTATGTTTTTTGTAGCGATAATAAATATAAAGGCAAGAAAAATAATAAAAAAAGTGATGGTATAAATATTTACGTCATTTGTTTTTTAAAATTTATGTAACCGATTCTAAATTTCTTAATTCCCAAGGAAACTAAGATGTTAGTGCATTATAATTTCATTTAATTGTTAGTGCTGGCTTGGAGTTTATTATGTCATCCACCACTTATTTCAAATGAATAATAATAATAATTATTATTTAATTTTATTTACACTGTCTAATTTTTGTAGTCTAATTCTAATTAATTCAAATTTGACTTAAATTAATCTAGTAGAATTTAACTCTTACTTAAAAGAGGTGATTGATTGACTCTAACTGTTATATAGAGTTTACAAAGAGTTTTCGAACTATCGGCCTAGTGTAGTTTCCAGAGTCAATTCTAATTAATTTAGATTTGACTTAAATTTCGCTAGTAGAATTTAATCTTCCTAAGAGAGAGGGAGGACTTCACTATGACTCTTACATAAAGCTTAGAGCAAGTGTCGAACTCTTGGTATCGTGTAGCTTTAAATGCTCTTTTCGTTGTACATTTAACTCTTAATCGGGGAGAGGGGGGCGAAAGCTTCACCCTAACTGTTACGTAGATCTCGTGTAGCTTTAAATGCTTTTTTCGTTGTACATATAACTCTTACTCGGGGAGAGGAGGGGCGAAGGCTTCACCCTAATTGTTACGTAGATCTCACAATAAATGTCAAACTCTTGATCTTGTGTAGCTTAAAATGCACTTTTTCATTATGTCAAATCAAATTATTCATTTTTTATGTGGAATGAGGGATCTGAATTCAATTGTATGACACAATTATGGTACAACATTAATAATGAGTATTTAAATTTCTTTTATATACCCATGAAAAGATATATATTTATGGCGATTCGATATGTTTATCAAACGAATTCGAGAGGGATCTTTGAGAGGAGACTCCTAAAACTACAATATATATTTAATGTGAATCGAACTCAAAACTTTTTATTTTACAAATCTAATGAGATATTAATTAAGAAAAACCAAATCAATTAAACGACTTTGAACCAGTTTTGCAAGTAGAGTCTTACTCTCTCAAATTCCTAATGTCCTCTCTCTATATATGATTTTTATAAACAATTCAATAATATTGTTTGCATTAAGAAAAAGAATTCAGACCTTATTATTTAATAATCACTTATTAATCTCCTATGCATACAAACAAGCAATGTGGGACTCTATAAAAAAAATAATACATATAATAAAACGACAAAATAGGTACAATTAAAGCATATATAGTTGTGAAGAAACTTTAAAAAGGTGGTTATAACTTATATCACATAGTAGCAGCCTGCTGGTGCCACATCGAACTTCCTCTTCCTTTTGACAAACTATACATACATACATATATATATATATATATATATATATATATATATATTGCAAAAGTGGAGAGGAAAAAATCTGATATTCACAAAGAAAAGAAATTCAGAAAGAAAAAAATTATGATAGGATGGGAAGATATGTACAAGGTGGTTTCAGCCATGACTCCTCTTTATGTGGCTTTAGCATTAGGATATGCTTCTGTAAGGTGGTGGCACATGTTCAAACCTGATCATTGTGATGCAATCAATCGGTTCAATTGTTATTTCATAATGCCATTTTTTGGATTTGAATTCACTGCTCATTTTAATCCTTATACCATGAATTATAAGTTTATGTTATCAGATGTTCTAGCTAAATGTATTATTGGTGTAGTTCTTGTTTTGTGGGCTAATTTTAGTGGTAAAGGAAATCTTTCTTGGTCCATTACTATTTTCTCTCTTTCTAGTTTGAATAATTCACTTGTTGTTGGTGTACCCCTTTTGAAAGCCATGTATGGAGAGCTTGGAGTTGACATTGTTATCCAATCTTCTGTTGTTCAAGCTTTGTTATGGATCATTGCTTTGATTTTCATGTTGGAGTTGAGTCGAGTCAAATCTATGAATGATGGAATTAATAATGAAGATTCTTCGCCGTCGCCGTCGCCGTCCATTGAATTGGTGGAAAATGTAAATGATGATCGTAGTCGTGGTCTTGATCGTGATTTGGAACAGAATGAAAGAAGGGCAGAAGTGCAAGCAGCAACAGAGGTAGGAATGGTGGTAGTGATGGTTAAAAGACCATCTTTTTGGTCTATAATGAAGATTGTTTTGCTTAAACTAGTCAAGAATCCTAATGCTTATGCTACACCTCTTGGAATCATTTGGGCTCTTTTCTCAAACAAGTAATCATTTCTCATTTTTCCAATTTGCTTCAATTTTCTTTTGTTGTTTTTACTTTTATTTGTGATATCTTTACCTGTTTCTTGATTGTTAAAACATAAGGTGGGATTTTAAGATGCCTGAGATTATTGAAGGATCAATTATAATAATGTCAAGAGCTGGTAGTGCTGTTGCAATGTTCAATCTTGGTAAGTATGTATTCTTCTTCTTTTACGTCATTTTAAATCCCACATTGATTACAACTCTGGTGTTTCAATTATTTTTTATATATATAAATACAGGACTTTTTATGGGATTGCAAGGGAAAATAGTGGCATGCGGTGTTCGTAAAACCATTCTTGGGATGATTTTAAGGTTTATCATTGGACCGGCTTCGTTGTCAATCGGTGCCGTTCTTCTTGGCTTGCGCGGCAAAGTCTTGTGCATTACTATTGTTCAGGTTCTCCTTCTTCTTAAATTACTTTTATAATTGTAAAAAAAAAACGTAATTCAATTAATAAAAAAAAATATTGTAAAATTATACAAATAAAATTTAGAATAATTTTTTTTTTAAAAAATAAGAATTAAATTCTACCCATATAATTCTTTACCAAATTAAATTAAAATTTTAATTTAACATTATAAAAAAACACATTATGAAATTTGAGGAAAACGTTACCAAATTGAAGTGCACTAGTATTTGAGAGAATTTAGGTGTACTGGTGTTGACTTTTTATGCATTGCTTTTATATTTATGAATTCATACATCCTAGAAAAAGGGACCAACTTAATTAATAATATACACCATTCATTAAGAAGAGGAACCTTGAAAATATACAACTTCTATAATTTTCACCATGTTTTTGACTTTTTTACTCACTATAAATATTTATTGCTACTAATTTGTAACGCAAAATATGTTCCCCTTAAAATACAATCATTATATTATACCATATTCATATATCTTTCCCATCAAAATTAGTCAAATATTTATTCATTTTTATTTTATTATATATATATATATATATATTGTAATAGGCAGCATTGCCACAAGCCATAGCTTCATTTGTATATGCACAAGAATATGGATTGCATGCAGATGTACTAAGCACCGCGTAAGTAATTTATTTAATTTTAATTTGAATTTATTGAGAATATATATATATATTAAGGTTCCACATAATTAATAATATATTTATTCTGTCTGTTTAATTTCAGGGTTATTTTGGGAACTATAGCTTCTCTTCCCTTGCTGATAGCTTACTACGCCATCCTTGATGTTCTCCCTTAATTATTTATATAATTTCATTTGTCAACTTTTTACTTTCAAAACTATATATATATATATATATATATATATATAATATTTTTGTTTCTTTTTTCATACATTATTCTTAGTTAGAGCTTCTTTTATAAAAAAATATTTCTTATCAAAATTTTTTTTATATTGAAGCTAATATTTCGTCTTTATTATTTAATATCAAATACAAGTAAAGAAAGATTAAAAAAAATATTATATATATATATATATAGTATGTATGTATGTATTTCTTTTCCTTTTCACTAGTAATTTAAAACTTTAGATCATCGGTAAATAACATCTAGGAGAGCGAAATAAGAAATCAGTAGTGGAACTGATGCTATTGTCCCGAAAATAACCCTGAAATTAATACAAATTATTCATTAATTATATATATATGTATATATATATATATATATATATATAAATTCCCACTAGTTTTTTTTTAAAAAAAGTAATGATAAAAAGAAAAAAAATATATACTTACGCAGTACGAAGGATATCTGAATGCAATCCATACTCTTGTGCATACACAAATGCTGTTAAAGACTGTGGAAGTGCTGCCTTTTATTCACAATCCCAAAAATAATTTCTCCTTAGAATCATATTTAAAATTCTTGACATAATTAAACAATGATATATATATATATATATATATATATATATATATATATAAGAAATATATGTAAGTAAGTACCTGCATGATAGCTACACGCAAGACGTTGCCTTTGAGTCTCATTACATGAGAACCGATAGCCATTGTTGCTGGTCCAATTACAAATCTTAAAACCATCCCTATAATTGTTTTCCTTGCTCCACAAGCTATCATTTTCCCATTTATAGCCATGAATAATCCTGTTTCCATCCATCCATCCATAAACTTCAAAATCAGTTTTATATATATATTCTATAATTACTTTACTTATTCAGAAACTAGAACTGAGTCGTGTCAAATTCTTTTACAAGACTTTACATATCAATCGTTGTTTTTTTAGGGTGTGAAGGAAAAAAAATGAACCCCTCTGTGTGTAGTAGTAAACAGGTAAAAATTTTTTCTCATTTAAATGAAACTTATATTCACATGTATAATCGTTTAAAATTTGTCATTATAATTTATTAAAATATTTTTTTAATTCAAGATGTTTGTTCGTATTTAAGATCTATCTTGGACAGTATAAACAAATATATATATATATATATAGAGAGAGAGAGAGAGAGAGAATGGATTCTCACCCATTGTAAACATGGCAAGCCCACTTCCAGCCTTTGCCATAATCTCAACAGATCCTCTAATGATGCTAGGCATCTTCAAATCCCACCTCAAGAATTGTTCAAAAGTGCAATAAATCACCATCAATTTTATATATATATATACACATATAAACACACACATACACATACATACATACATACATACATACATACATACATACATACATACATGCATACATAAACCTTAATGAAACAAATTGAATTTACCTATTGGCTATCAAAGCCCAAGTAATCCCAGCAATGCATGCATAAGCATTTGGATTCTTCACCAATTTAACCCAAACAATTTTCATAATGCACCAAAAAGATGCCTTTTTTTCACTTCTTGTAATTCTTTCTCCACATTCTTCTCCTCTGCAGTTTTCTTCCATATCACCCTCACCCCCACCACCAATATTATTATTATTATTATTAGGATCCGGATCCGAACACGGGTCATGATTGATAATGGATCTTGCCTTCCTAATTTCTAGCAAAAACAAGAGAATAATAAACCAAACCAAGAACTGAATTACAGAGGATTGAATGACAAGATCAACGCCAATTTCACCGTACATGGCTTTCAAAAGGGGCACGCCGACGACAAGCGTGTTGTTCAAGCTAGACATGGAGAAAGCAGTGATGGAAGAGGAAAAGTTTCCGTTGGGATACAAGTTAGCCCAAAGAATGAGAAGGAAAGCGATGACGCATTTGGAAATCACGTCGGCGGCGACGAATTTGTAGTTCATGGAATAAGGGTTCACATTGGATACGAAACCGAAGCTGAAAAATGGCATGACGAAATAACAATTGAACTTGTTTATGACGTCACAATTCTCCGGTTTGAAAATGTTCCACCACCGAACTGATGCGTAACCTAACGTTAATGCCACGTAGAGTGGTGTCACGGCGGAAATCACTTTGTACACATCTTCCCATTTTATCATTTCTTGAATCTTGATGATGATGATGAGGTTAATTTAGTTAATTATGATTAGGGTTTTTGGAACAAAGAAAGGAATTAATGAGTGGAGAAAGAAAGAAAGAGATGTCAACTTCAATGATGGATGAAAGAATGAATTTTTTTTATAAATTGTTGGAGAGAGAGAGAGAGAGAGAGAAATTTATACTAATGATACAAATGGAAATATATTCCATGAGATTGATTTCAAATGGGAATATTAATGTATGTACATGGGAATTCCATTAATTAATTTAGTGGGCTATAAAAGTGTCAAAATTCAATTCTTGAATTCTTGAACTCTTGAATTCTAACTTTTATGTGAAAAATTCTTTCAAAAAATCAATTTTGACATGAAGATAAATAAGATTACGGGTTTAAATTTTATATATAGAATGTTACATAATTTTTTTAAAACAGAATATTACCACAGATCAATTCTTAATTAAAAAAATTAAAGTTGAGAATATGTGATAATTTATTACTCTTTTAATACGGTATTAGAATTAGAAGGTGGAATATTTAAATTTATTAGGCTTAAAAATAAATGATAAAAAAGGAAAAGGCATGAGTTGGAAAAACATAGTGACAAATCACATATATTCCATCCCACTAGCTTAGACATGACTATATATAGCTAGTAATTCTTTTGGGGAGAAAAAACCTCACATAGTGCTCTACTTTTCACTCACTCGTCAATATAGCTATCTCCACTTACCCACTTTTATATATATATATATATATATATTTTTTTTTTTTTATGTACAAAAAATGTCGAATAATTTATAATTTTATATAATATTTATAATACATTATTTTTATTGTGTAAAATCAAAATTTTTATATTTATTTTTTTAGTTGTAATTGAAAGTGATCATCATGTTGTACATAGATTAATTAATTACATTAGTTAATAAAGTACACATTTGGTGGTGGAGGAAGGTTGTCCAAGTCAGTTTTTCTTTTGTTTCTTCCTCACTTTTCTTTAACCCCAACTAAATACAAATAATATACATATATATATATATATATATATATATATATATATATATTAAATATTTTACGAAATTTTCTATTCGATATTGTAAGGGATTTTTAAGATGGAAAAGGAAAAAATCAAATTTCATATTTGCTGTAAATTATACAACTATATATATATAAATTTGGAGAAATTAACCTTAAATTTAATATTTCAGACATTAAATAAACATTTCCTCAATAGCTCACTCTCTCTCTCTCTAGATCTCTCCCTCTCTCTCTCTCTCTCTCTCTCTCTCTATATATATATATATATATATATATATATATGTGTGTGTGTGTGTGTGTGTGTGTGTGAGTGATCAGTGCAAAAACTCCAAAATTGCATAATATCCAACCAATAATGGGAGAGACACGATCATTCCAAAAATTACCCTGAAGAAAACAAAAAACAAAAAATAAAAATCATTAATTAATAATCCCTTTTTTTTTCCCTTAAAAATAGTAATACAAAAGTAAAACATATATATATATATATATATATATATATATATATGTAAGTAATACTCACGCAGTGCTAAGTACATCAGCATGTAGACCATATTCTTTAGCAAATATAAAGGAAGTGATGGATTGTGGTATCGCAGCCTGCACCAATATATATTCTATACATCTTAGTAAACTTCCTTTGTTAATTATAATACATAAATACATACATACCTTATATTACAATTATTATATAATTTCTCAAGTTATAAATAAAATTATTATTAATTAAGTTACAATTTTTTGTATATATATATATATATATATATATTTTGAGGAAAGTGTATGGTGAGGTGTACCTGAATTATGGCCACACGGAGGACATCTCCATGTAGACCAATGGCTATGGATCCAATCGCCATGGCTGCTGGTCCAGCAATGAACCTCAAAACCATCCCAAATATCGTAAGACTTGTTCCACAAGCTATTATTTTCTCTTGCATTGCCATGAACAGCCCTGTTAAAATAACGACATATAATATATATATATATATATATATGTATATATATGTATATATTTATGTATGTATATGTTATAAGAGAGCAACTTACCCATGCTAAACATGGCCGTGCCTGTTCCAGCTTTGGATAATATCAGTATAGATCCTTCCATTATCGCTGGCATTTGAAAATGCCACCTGAAATTTACCCAATAATTAATTAATTAGTAGCAAAATCTTGACTAAAATAACTTAATATCATAATCAATATTAATTATTCTCAACTATATAAAAAATATATTATAGTAAGTTATTTTTAAGATTTCATCCAGAGTAACATTTATTAATTGCTCTCGATACAAAATAATATTATTAAATCAAATGATATTTTAATCTTTTGTTAATTTTTTTTTTGATAAATATTTATGTAATGACTTTTATATTTTTATTTATGTCACGGCTTTTGTCTTACTCTGTATAGAACTTATAATTTCTCATCATTTTTGTCTTTATTCTGTCTCGAATGATAAGTAAGCGCGAACAACGATTTTTTGAAGTTTTTTATGCAAATTTTTATAATTAAAAAAAAAAAAAAACATACCTGCTAGCTATAAATGCCCAAGTGATACCAATAATGCAAGCATAAGAATTAGGATTGGCAGCAAGTTTCATCCACACAGCCTTCATCAACAACAAGAACGAGGGTTTCATCTTCCCGGCCACCGTATCTC
Source organism: Asclepias syriaca (assembly GCA_027405835.1). Taxonomy (NCBI): domain Eukaryota; kingdom Viridiplantae; phylum Streptophyta; class Magnoliopsida; order Gentianales; family Apocynaceae; genus Asclepias; species Asclepias syriaca. The sequence continues at coordinate 30,441,687 of CM049924.1, read as the reverse complement.
CGCCGCTGACTTGCACCGCCGCCGTATCATTATTATTTCCCTCCAAATCCTTAACGGAATCATCATCATTAGAGTAAAAATCAGTTTGAGTCCGGCGAAGTTCCAAGACGAACAAAAGTAAGGTCAACCACAAAATGGCTTGTACAACCGAACCTTGTACGACCAAATCAACGGCACTTTGTCCGTACATTGCCTGAACAAGTGGAACTCCGACAACAAGAGAATTGGTAAGCGTTGACAAAGAAAAACTTGTTATTGACCAACAATAACTTCCTTTACTACTAAACTTTGCCCAAAATGCCAAAACAACCACAATTATTGCCTTAGAAATTACGTCGGCGGCGATGAATCGATAATTCATGTGGAATGGATCAATATGAGCCGAGAATTCGAAAGTGAATAATGGTAATGTAAAATAAGCAACGAAACGATTTATAGCGTTACATTGATCTGGCGTAAATATGTGCCACCATTTTACTGAACCGTACCCTAATATTAGGGCAACGTAGAGTGGAACTGTGGCTTCAATCACTTTGTATATATCTTCTAATCCTATCATCTCTTCTTCTTCTTATGTATGTATATGTATATATATATATATATATATATATATATATAATCAAAACTTGTTTTATTGGAATAGAAGAGAAATGGAGGTATTTATAATGTTGCATGCATACATACATATATATATATATATATAGAGAGAGAGAGAGAGAATTATGCATGTTGTGTATAGGATTCTAATTCTTGGAAAAAAAAATGTGATGCAAGAGTGAAGAGGAGAGTGCATGAAAGGTGAGGTAGCAATCACAACTAGGGTTTTTTTTTTTTTTTTTTTTTTTGTGGTATGAAAATGTTTAGAATATATATATATATATATATATAAAGGAATGAGGTGCAAGAGTTTATTTTATTCCAAACCCACCTCTATCTATCAGTCCAAATTCAAATAGGGCTTTTTTTTTAAAGAAAATAAAAATTGTTCTCAGCCATGAATTTAATTCTCTGAAACTATCTCCATCATCATGTGGATTTTGAAGGTTTAAAAGACTGCATTTTTCATCTTTGGTTGATTGTTTGTTATACTACTAGTTGTTGGAAAGAAAAGAAAAGAAGAGAAGCGACAAGCAAACTCATTATACATAACATACACACACACACACACACACACACATAATATAATATATATATATATATATATATAATATATATATAATATAATAACATTACGTACATACTATTCTCAGCATATGACAAGAAAAGAATATGTTCCTCTTTTAATCGTTTCAACTTCTTATTCTTGTCACGATCACAATCATAAATATTATAACTCTAATTTTTTTTATTACAAATTTATTTTAAGATGATATAAAATTATTTAAAAAATCGAGTAATAATTAAATTTCACTTACTTATATTTTCTTGCATGAAGGGGAGGATCTAGATTAAGATAACAAATATTATAAAATGAATATATATAATATGTGAGGAGTTGAAACAGAATTTATTTGAAGTTTAATTAGGGAATGAAACAGATCAGTGGAGTTTCCATTAAATTATGTATGTATGTATATATATATATATATATATATATATATAAAACTGGTCTCATCAATGGATTCCAGCATTCACCACACCTTTTTGCCTAGGACATGCACCACTATTTTTCAGAGATGTCATAAAATGGCATGAGGTTAACCAGCTACAAAACAAATACTTAAGAGAAGGAAGCTTTGACAATATGCATACATACATATATATATATATATTTGTGTATGTGTGTGTGAGATCAGTTTGTCAAATTACATGTTTTGCACTCAAAATCAAGGCTTCTCCTGGGGGAGTAGGGATTAATTAGTACACATTTATTTTTAATTTTTTTTCTTTCTTTTATTTCTTATATATCATTACTTATATATTTATATGAGCTTAATAAATTAAAATTGAAAACGTATTTAATTAGAATTAACTTTGCAACTTGATCTATGTGGGAGATTTTTTTAATACATGTATTAAAGCAAATAGTTAGCTTCCACCGTTAGATATTGTTAAATCTATAGTTACAAATTTATAAATAAATTCAGATCGTGAAAATATGTTATTTTCGTATAAAAGTATTATTGGAATCAAGAATTTTATTTTTATATATATATATATATATATGTATATGTATACATGACCTAATGCTAAAAGAAGACCTTTAGTGAACTCATGATGCAATCAACATAGGAGGAGAATTAATTAATACATAAACCATTATTTGATTAATTAATAATTGCTCAAGAAGTCAAATCTATAAACAAATACTCCTTAAAAGCATATATAATATATAAAAGTGGGTTGAAAATTTTAGTACTTGAAAATGGCCAATGTACATTTGCATTATCCTAAAAAGTCCCATATCGAAATATATACAATATAATAAATGTGTAATAATATAAAATAATAGACTTACGTACACATAATTAATTTATATTTTTTTTTAATACATTAAATATAACATTACGTAATTAATTATAAATTCTATCATGTTTATAATTATGATATCTCGAACTACTCTGAGAATATTATATATATGTAGGATGTAATGTTGAAGTCTTCGTAACCACATAATTCTTACTCATACTAAGAATGCCTCAAAGCCACACAATTGCCTCAAAGACAATTGCAAAAGACTAGCTCCGACATAGGACAATCACTTCTTGACTCATAGATAGATTGGGATGACTGTTCATTTTTCGATAATTGTCTTAAAGCCACACAATCTGCTGTTACTAATATTTTAGACTTTAAACAAATAGCTTCTCTAGGGACTTAGGTTTTTCACTCCTCCCATTATTTCAACATTAAAAGCAAAATTGACAAATTGAAAATCAAAAACTCTAACAATGGCCGGAAGAGTCACTCTTACAAAATCAGTATTATCTTCTGTTCCCATACACATTATGCAATGTCATATTTTACCTTCACAAACCATTAACATCAGTAATAGGACAATCAGAAATTTCATATGGGGCTCCTCTGAAGAAAAAAAGAAAATACATCTTCTCAAATGGAATATTGTCACTTCACCTAAAAAATTAGGAGGCCTTCAAATTAGAGATGCAAAACTCCAAAACTTAGCTCTTCTCAGTGCTCTTGCTTGGCACTTTCATTCTCATACGGGAAACCAAATCTGGAAGGTTATTCTAAACACAAAATACCTACAATCTTCCTTTCATAATAATCCCTTTATTGTCCCTTCAAAAAAGCCAACAAACTCCTTCATTTGGAACAATTTGCTTCTAAGCTGGAAAACACTTCTAAATTACACCAAATGGACAATAGGGGATGGCTCCCTCATTAGATTTTGGCTTGACCCTTGGATTATCACTCTCCCTAAACCTCTTGTTTGTTACTTAGAAGCCCCTTAACTAAAAGGGATCTTACTCTTACTCTAAAAGAAGTACGATCAAACAATGAATGGAACTTTAACAACTTATCTTATCTCATTCCAGCAGATTTTCAAGCCAAAATTATAGACACGTTTATTCCCCAATATACAATTCACTCAGATGCCTTATGTTGGGGCATTACTACAAATATAATATTCTCTATCTCTTCTTGTTATCATGCTCTATCCTTGACTCAGAATTCCTCCATATCCACTGACATTATCACTAACATCAAATGGATTTGAAAAACTAAAGTCCCAACCAAAATAAATTACTTCTTATGGCTTTGTTGGCATAATAAAATTAAATCAAATTCTCTCCTTCACCATAGAGGCTTAGACATAGACCCTAATTGTCAAATTTATCCAAATATTGAAGAGACCGCAAATCATATTCTTAGAGAATGTTCCCAAGCTAAAGAAGTTTGGAATTATTTTCAACCACATCTAGATAACCTTACTAATGACTTATTGCTAGGAAGTTACCCGTTAAAAGATTGGCTCCAAGCTAACCTCACATCACAATTATCACTCTTTATTAATATTCCTTGGAGCACTTTATTTGCATACTCTTGCTGGATAATTTGGAAAACTAGGACTCGTAGACAAATTAAAAAAGAATCACCTCTTGCACCATCTCTCCATTCCATCCTTAGCCTAGCAACTAAATTCATCAACATTACCTGGTTATTTAGCCCCATCTTGCCAACCGCTACAGATATATATATTAAATGGCATCCCCCCAACCATCCTTTCACCGGAGTCAATATTGATGGATCCTTTACTCCTTCCATTAATAAAGGAGGAGCAGGAGGAGTTTTTAGAGACCACACAGGTAAATGGATAACAGGTTTCACAATAAATTTCTATTGTTCGTCAATTAATCAAGCATAAATTTTGGCTCTCAAATATGCAACGGAAATTACAATATCACAACAGCTACAAATACTTGAGATTCAGACTGATTCTCAAATTCTGATCAAAATCATTAATGATGATACATCTTCACCTAATTTGAGAACTATGGTATATGATTACAAACTGCTCCTGAAGAATTTGAAGAAATGTACAATTAAACATATCTACTGCAAATCAAATATTGTTGCAGATTTACTAGCAAAACACAGACTACCGAATGAGAAAAATTTCACTATGTTTCAACATCCTCTAGTTTTAGTTTTACTGTTTTTCACAAAGATTTGTTAGGTACTTTGTACCATAGACAAATCCGTTCTTGTAATCTTCCTCTCATGGAAGACATTGATGTAACCTCTTTACTGCTTTGAATAAAATTCCAATTTTATCAAAAAAAAAAAGAAGCATATATATAATGTATACATATAAACCCCATAAAAAATGTTCAAATCTTATTGACAGACACTTAAAATAAGTTATGCCAAAGAATAGCAAAGGGAATAAATTCCATTCTGAACAATAATAACACTAATAATCATATGCTGAACCAAGAATTCAAAGTCCTATCATAATCTCCACACACATACATACATACATACATATATATACATACATATATATATATATATATATATATATACACCCAAATTGCACCCTCTGAAAACGCCAAAAACACACAAACACACACACATATACATACATATATATATATTCTTATGTTAGTTGATGGGATGCTTAATGTCTTATTTGTCAATAAGAAATTAAGTTTTCTTTTCTTTTTTGGAAACAGAATTTAGCAAACCATTTTGGGGGTATTGGTTGTTAAGTTCTTTATGAATTGTCTTTTTCCTTTTCCTTTTTATTATGAGCAAATGTTTTTTCAAAAAAAAATTCGACATGCAACTCCTAATAGCCAGTAAACATGATTCCAGAAGCTGTAATTGAGAGTATATGTATATATACTTTATGACCTAATTCTTAGTTTTGGAATGTGATATATATATATATATATATGTATGTATGTATGCATCAACCAAATTAAGCACAAATTCCAAAAACATGGTTCCTGAAACTAAACAAAGTAAACTCAGTTGCAAATTTTAAAAACAATTCTCCTGTCTTCTTATCATGATATATATATATATATATATATATATATATATATATATATATATATAATATATATATGAGCATGGGAAACAAAGGAATCCTGGAATATATATATGTATATGTAAAATTAAAAGATGATATGATTGGAAAAGAAGCTTGTGAAATTTATCATCTTTCAATGAATGGAGTTTATAATGTAAGGGAACCTATTCGAGTTTATGAGGAATTGAAAATTGAGAAGAAAAGTATAATATTTTGTTTCTGTTCATCCAAAGCCAATGATCTATCACATTCTGTTCACCAAATGGAATGCATAATTCTGAAATTATGAAGCACCAGATTTCATATTCTGCCATTATCAGCTTGGAAGAACTACTAATCATCACAGAGAATATTAAATTATGAAATGGGATCAAAGAATATGGCAAGATTTTTTAAATCTACAAGAACAATCAATTTTTATTCTACTAAAAGATGATCGGAGACATGAAAATGAACAGAATCACAAGCTTTTCATTCACAAGTTTGCCACTTTTTTCTCCATGGAAACAAAAAAAAAAAAAAAAAAGAGTACAAAGAAAGTATCATCACACCTGAAGAAAAGAAGTAACCTCAAAATATACAAATACATCATCTCCCACAGAAAAAGGAACAGAGAACAAAATTTAAGGAACAGAGTAGAAATCAATTACTGCTGCTTAAGATGTTATGGTGTTCAGGGCCATTTGTATTGTTTGGTTGTCTGGTTACTGCAGCCAGTATGTCGACAAAACCAACTATTCCAACCAAATTTTCCTCATCTTCAGCCTCAGTTACCCAAACATGCGTGGCACGGTGGGATAGCAACTGAGCCATAACGGCGGCTAAAGAACTAGTGCTTTTACATGTCAAGGGAGCACTTCTTCCCCTATACATGTTCCTGAAAGCACCTAAATTTGAACTTGAATGATTATTGAAGAATCCAATACTTCTGCTGCTAAATTTTTTAGGCTTGATTGGACCGCCCCCATTGTCGTTTGATAAATTTGACGGGGGATTGACGGACAAATCAGGTACTGGACTAGAGGTAATATTATCCTCAACTCCCATAACAAACTGACCTGCTGACAGATTAGCCAGTGCCCAAGCAGCAGCTAAATAATCACATTTCCAGAGTTTGCATGCAGAGATTTCACCGATTATCTTGATTTGTCCATCTGATGCTGCTTCAACAACAGCAACTGCACAAGGATCTTGAGGTAACTTACTAGTGGCATCAATGGCAGATCGGGGTGCTTCAATGTAGCAATAGTTTGGGTTGATGGCTCCGAGCGTGGAGATTGAGGTGAGTGGGAGAGGTGCTAAAGCGCCAAGGCAGCCAATGAGAAAGCGGATAACATCTTCTCGGGATAAACAACAATACTTGTCTCGGATAATGGTAGTGGATGAAGATGAAGGGCGGTTGATACTAGCACCAGAAGCATCAATACTCTTGAGCCATTTGCCATTGAACAGAACAGAGAAGCGTTTGCTCACACCTCTCCATCCTACACTTTTAGGAACAAGGAGACGTTTTACGCCCTGCTTCATCATCTCTAGTGCATCTATCAATCTTCACGACAAAACAAATCAAAAGTTATTTAATGATAAGAAAAAAATGAAAATCTAAACAAAACCTACAACCCCGTAAATCACAAAGCTTTGCCGTGTATAAACCAGAATATCTCAATAAGAAAGAAGCTCACCAACTCTCAACATCAAAGAGAGATGACTACTTGTTCTTCGAAATGCATATAATTTGACAAGACTCGATTCGATACAGTCAAACCCAAAAGTAGACATACATCACTTGATTAAATAATTGGACATGCACAGAAAAGATTGCAAACTTGATCTCCCAATCCTCCCCCATCTAAGAAAATGGAGAAAAGCATATCTTGTCCCGGAATCTAAATCAAAATAATAGTTAAAAAATCCCTTTAACAAAATGGAAGCCTAAAACTGTTTCCAGTCTTCGACATTTTATTTGAACATAATTTGGTATACGGCAACGGTAGTTCTCAACCAGAAGGCAAATGCAGAAATCGAAGGGATCATCCTATCGGTAGAATCCCTTCTTTATCTATAGAACAAGTATATGAAAGCCCTCAAATAGCACAAGCAAAGATAATTTCACACACACACACACACATATATATATATATAAGAGGCAACCACAAAAACAAAAGAAAATGAGCTCTTTGCTGGCATTCAAAATCCATAGAAAAAGAAATCTAGGAACAGTGGAAATGAATAAGAAATCTAGGACCAGGAGAAAATATAAACAAAGACATCATCAGCAACCATTGTACGACTTGGAAACATTAAACACAAATCATTCTGGAATCCAACCTCATCCTTTGTGAAAGTATGGGAAAAAGAAACCTACCTTAAAGCAAACAAACTTAAAATAATCTATATAACAGAAAAACTTCAAATAGCTAACTTAAGTAATGACAACCATGGATTAGTTTTAGCCACAACCAAGAATCAGATTGCATCTCTTGACAGGTGACCACCAAATGGATTAGTTTTTCCCACTATTTTAGCATGTTATTGGGGCAAGTAAACTCAATGGTCAAATAGGATTAGTGTAAATAAGAACCATCAATGAAGTCAGATGGAAAATAATAATGGCATCCCCAAGCACATAAAGCATCTCACCATGGCCAGAAAATCACTCAATGGAACAAAGCATACAAAAAGAACACATAGACAAATACAGAAGCTACAATGTGTGTGTGAACTCTAACCTTGTGGCAGGATCAACTTCCTTCAATAAAGAACTGTTGGGAACAACCACCTCAGAAACAGGAGTTCTCATAGCTTTATCTTGATCAGCCAAGCATTCATCCCTTGCCAAAAAAGCCACTATATCAAGGGAGTTGAGGATGCCCACAAACCTCTGTTGCCTCATTTCTGCATTCTCAATCACACTCTTCGATGATTTCTTCTTCCACACAGAAACCCCACCTTCTGTGGACTCTCCTATGGCCCTAATGGCAGCCTCCACAGTCTCTGTTTCAGAAAACTCCACCAGCTCGGGTTTTCCCACAGTCAGATCCCCAACCACATGGTATAAAAAGACGGACGCCATTTTCGTGGAAACCAAAATCCAACACTATTAGCTCCAATTAATGCTCAACTTCAGAAGAAATTTCTAATCCTCCAGTTGTCCCACGCAACCAAGAGGACTAATGGAATAGTTTTGGACTAAATATTATATCAAGGATTTTGAAGATGTGGGATGAAGAATGATTGTAGGAAATTGAGCTAATTTCTTCTAAAAGGTTCGTTCACCACAATCTCCTAATGGCGACAAATTTTCCCTTCTTTAATTATCTTGAAAATTTTTTTTCCCAGAATTAGAACCAAACCGAGCTGTAAGCAGCGGGACAGATCAAAGAGCAAGCTAAAACAAGCAATCTCTGATTGATTCTTCTTCCCAACTCAATTTAAAAACAAAAGAGACGGTAATTTTGTTCAATCAAATTCTCAATCTTTCTAAAACGATAAACTCTAGTACGTAGAACAAATAACAAGATTGAGCTTAAAACAAGAAAGGGTTTCGAACCAGATTCAAAAGAATTCTTCGACGGATTGATTCAGTTCCTCCCCGAAGTTCAATTTTCTTCGATTCTCGGAAGCAATGAAACCAAAAACAAGATTGATTGAACAAGAACTATAAAAGGGAATGAAGAAATATGAGCAACAGATGGAAACGAGGAATGGGAAACCTGATAATGGTGAGACAAACCCTACAAGGAGCGACAAAATGAGATAAAAAATTGGCCATAGAGCAAAGAGGTAAATTTTAAGCTAAGTCCCATCAACAAAGATCGGATTTTTATTTCTTTTTTCTTGATGTATTAACAAGAAAATTCTTCTTCTTGGATCCCAAATTCCGAAATTTCCAGGTAGAAAAATGTTCTCTCTTGAAATGGGAAGCAGGTAAAGAAGCAGATTCTGGAAAAGAGAGGAAAAAAAGGAAAATTGGAGGAAGCTGAAGAAGGAAAAACGAGAAGAGTCGGAACAAAATCTGGATGAGTCTTGGAAAGAGAAGAAGGCAATAATTGGGAGGAAGGGAATCAAATGTTGACCAATTTGGCTAAAGATCTTTTCTTGGAAGGGTGTAATAATATTCACTGACGGTGATAGATAATACTCCTTTTTCTTTTCTTCTTTTTCTATACACCTCAATTTCAAGGTAAAATAAATGGCAAGAATTTTAATATTCCTTCTATATATACTCCTAGCCCCATCTCATTTAACCAAATTCACAACTTTCTAAAAAAAAAGTTTGTTTTTTTTTTTCATTTTTTTGTTTGATTGGCAATGGGAAAGATTTTAAATACCAGTGGATCCAAACCCACAAGATCCTCTCTCAGTTGAATCAAGATCTTCAACTTCTTGAACCTCAGGAGTTATGATTTTCTCAATTATCAGCTGTGCAATTCTATCACCTACCTTTACTTCGAAATTCATATCAGAATGGTTGAACAAAATCACCCCAACTGGTCCCCTGTAGTCTGCATCAATCACCCCTGCACCTACATCAATTGAATTCTTCCATGCCAGCCCAGATCTTGGTGTTATCAATTTAATATTTTGGTTATTAGAATACAATTATATAATTTAGTTATGATTTAGAATCACAAGTGAAAAGGAAAAGCATATATATATATATTTACCAATACGTGCATAGGTTCCTTCTGGAATGGCAATGCTTAAATCAGTGGGAATCATAGCTTTGCCTCTGGCAGGTACCTTTGTTTCAGCAGCACTGAAGCACAAAAACAAAATCCCAAATCTTTTTTTTTTTTTTTTTTTTTAAAAAGACCATCAAACAAACTGTTTGATATTTTCCTTGTAGAGAAATAGTTACTTTACCTGGAAAGATCATAACCTGCTGAGTGAAGAGATGCCCTTGATGGCAAAACAGCTTTATCTGAAAGCTTCTTAAATCGGAAAAACATGGCAGGTGATTGGATTTTGGGTGGGAGTTCTTTCGCTTGAGCAAAAACTTTATCTTTACAGAAGAATGGAAATCATAAATCAGCAAACAATTACAATAATAATAATAATAAAGAATTAATCTTTTATCAAAGAAACATTCTGTTTAAATAAATTGATTAAGAAAAACCCTAAATAATGTAATCAATTAAGGGTTTATAAAATTCAAACTCCCCAAATCCACCAATATTACAAAAGATACATACATTCAAAACAATTAAACCAGAAAAGAAAAAAAAAAAAAGCAAACCTTTGGATACATGAATAGTGCCATAATCGATCCCCGCCTTCTCAGCCATCAATGATAGAGCGAGTGTGCAAAGAAAACCCTTCTGCCGCTGCAAAATCCGATTTTCAAAGGTACACAGATATTTGCAAATGGTGGAAGAAGGCAAGGAAAGCATATTGTATAGCAATAAAAGATAGAGGAAACTCTGCCCAACCAAGAATGGAATTTTAACACTGCAGTGGCGCCAAGGATTCCCGCCAATTTTGACTATGGTATTGTAATTACTTGTCAATTACATATATATATATAAACATACATCCACATTAACCTATCAAAGAGAAAACTTTCAAGACTATAACTTTATCAACTAATTTTTTAAGAATTTGTATAAAAAGATTCTCAAAACTATAGCATTTAGTTGTACTTAATAAATTAGACATTAAGTAAAAAAATATATATACATATAAGCAATCATTTTTCACTACAAATATTAACATTGTAAAATGATGTTAAAGATTTCACCATTAAATTAGTTTCACAAAAATCCTTTGTTTTTTTTGTTTTTTTGAAAAAAAAAAAAAACCAAATTTGGTAATGGTAATAATTGAAAGGGGATAATGATGAGTTTTCGTATGGAAGCTGTAGACTTCTCTAATCATAACAATAATAATAATAAGTATTATAGAAGGAAGTTATGCCTTTGAAAGTATGAATAATGTTTGTTTGCCAAAAGTGTATTAAGTAGTTTTGTGAATTATTAGGTTTAAATAATGAGACACACACACACACACATACATATATATATATGACCTTTGATGCCATAAGGCCATTTAATGTTGTAATAATTCTGTTATTAGAAAAGATAAGTTTTTTGAGGGTGCCATTTTCCTTTTCCTTTGATAGCTTACATTTGTTGGCCCCATGTTCTTTTTTAATCATTTGCTTTTTATAAAAGTTAAAATTTTACCATAATTTTTATATAACGCTTAAATTATATTCAATTTTATCTTTATAAAGTACAATATTAGTAAAATTATGTGTAATTTAGGGCTAAATTTATCAATTATCTTACAAAAAAAGAATAGAAATCATTAGAAAGGGATAGTTGAAGAGCATAAATCGCATGTAATAGGGTGCGTACAACCCACGCAGCATAAAAGGAAAGGTTTGTTCAAAGATTCTGAAACTATCAAAAGCCTGTCCAATTGTGGACAAAAGAAAAGATGATGATGGAGCCCCAAATTCATTTTAGTACACACTCTCTTACAAAACAGACCAGAAATGAAAGAAAATGCAAAAAAAGATTGTGCACATTACCAGAGAATTTCTAAAAGATAACAAAAGTAGTTTACTTTAGTTACACAGTTTACTATACATTGCCTTTAGCTTTGGTATCAAAAGTGTTCTTTTTTTTTTCCTCATTTCAAAAGCAATTCAAGAAACTAGGCAGAATGTCTGTTCCACACCTAGAACTAGACTTTGAAAAACCCTCTTCAACCCCACTTCCCAAATCCTTCCTCTGTCTCATTGTCTAACCCCAAGTATACATGTTTCAGCTTTGCTTGGTTCCAACTTTCAGGTACTTACTATTTTCTTGAATTCATTTTTCAAGAAAGAGCAGAAAGTTTGCATCTTTAGGTGTTTTTATGTATGTTTCATCCATGGAGGAAAGATGGGTTCTTTGTTTTAAGCTCAGCAGGAGCTCTATTTTGGTGCCGTTCCCAATTCTGTCTTCCTTATTTTTCTTGCTATTATTGTTGAACCCTTTTGTTATTTTTGCTGTTTCTTTGGGTAATGGTGTTAATGTGAGCGGTGGTGGTGAGGTTGTACTTGACCAGCAGGACAGAGCTGCCCTTTTGTTGTTCAAGTCACAGCTTCAGGACCCATTCCAGAGTTTGTCGAGCTGGGTTGGTAGTGGTAGTGTCGGATGTAATTGGACTGGTGTTGTTTGTTCAAATCAGACCGGCCGAGTTATTGCACTCAACCTTACTGGACTTAACTTGGTAGGCAGAATTCACCCTTCTTTGTGCAACCTTAAATTTCTCGAATCCCTCAGTTTATCCCATAACAACTTTAATGATTCTGTCCCTTTGTGTTTTGGATTGTTTTTGAACCTTAACTCTCTAGATCTTAGTTATAACTTGCTTACTGGTACTGTGCCTAATGCATTCATGGAGCTTCACAGCTTAGCTCAGCTTGACCTCAGTCACAACATGTTTGCTGGTAAAATACCATTATGGACAGGGGATTTTTCAGGGAAGCTTGAAAAACTTGATTTAAGCTTCAATAGTTTTAATGGTGAGATACCTAAAAGCTTGTCATATTCAATGGCATTGAAGTATTTGGATTTATCCCACAACCATTTGGTTGGAAGTATTGGTGATTTTCATCAAGATTTAGTGTATATCAGTCTTGAGTCTAATCGACTTTCGGGAACTTTGCCTTGTTTTTCTTCATCTGTTGAATCACTCATTGTTCTTAACTTAGCTAATAATTCCATTATGGGAGGAATTCCTGCTTGTATTTCTTCTCTTGGAGGATTGACAGAGCTTAATTTATCATCAAATGAATTGCAGTATGGCATTTCTCCAAGATTGTTGTTTTCAGAGAGATTGATTGTCTTGGACTTGAGTTTCAATGAATTATCTGGGAAACTTCCAAGCAGGATTGTTGAAAGTGAAGAAAGATCCGGGCTTTTGTTACTCGATCTCTCGCATAATCAGTTTTCTGGGGAGATTCCAGCTACAGTTACAGAACTGAAGAGCTTGCAGGCATTGTTTTTGTCGAATAATGTTCTTACTGGTGAAATACCATCAAGAATTGGGAATTTAACTTATCTTCAAGTGATTGATTTGTCACACAATTCATTGTCAGGATCAGTTCCTTTGAACATTGTTGGTTGCTTTCAACTTCTGGCATTGGTGCTGAACAACAACAATCTTTCTGGCGAAATCCAACCAGAGCTTGATGCATTAGATAGTCTGAAGATTCTTGATATTAGCAATAATCAGATTTCTGGGGAAATCCCACTTACATTAGCTGGTTGTAAATCACTGGAGATTGTGGATTTCAGTTCAAATAATCTTTCTGGATCCTTAAATGATGCAATAACCAAGTGGGCTAACCTCAGATTTCTTTCCCTTGCTCGAAACCAATTCTCTGGAACTCTACCTAGTTGGTTCTTCAGTTTTTCCTCCATTAGAACAACAGATCTCTCAAGCAATAGATTCTCTGGTTACATTCCAGATGGTAACTTCAACATAAGCTCAAACTTGAAGAATTATCGAGCTAGCAAGACCATGAATCCTGGAGAAGAAACATTAGTTACATCTCCGAATCTGGAGATTAAATTCTCTGTCAAAGTTGCTGGTAAATCCGAGTTGAGTTTCAGTTATAATCTTTCTAGTACTGTAGGTATTGATCTGTCTAATAATCAGTTACATGGAGAAATCCCAGCAGGTCTGTTTGGATTACAAGGTCTGGAATACCTAAATTTGTCTAGGAATTTTCTTGATGGTCAAATCCCTGAAACAGTTGGTAAGATGTGGAGTTTAAGAACCTTAGACTTGTCGCGTAATACATTGTCTGGTCAGGTACCTAAGAACATTTCCAGATTAGGAAATCTGACAACGTTGGACCTATCATATAATGGTTTTTCTGGGATTGTTCCTAAAGAAGAAGGGTATTGGAGATTTCCAGGAGCATTTGCTGGTAACCCTTATTTGTGTGTAGAGTTATCCAATGATGCCTGCCAGAAACAGAGCTTTCCAGCAGTTCCAGGAAAAGATGTTGAAGGAGAAGATGAGTTAGGACCAATTTCAGTTTGGGCATTTTGTGGTAGTGCTATTGTTAGTTTCTATTCTGGTTTACTACTGCTGTTCTGTTCTACTCGGACAAGAAACTACATTCTACAAACAAAACTATGATGTCTCCCTTGTGCAAATATTTTACTCAGAACTGAAGAAAAAGAATGACAAAACTCCCCACCTCCCCCAACAACGTTGTACAGAAACAAATTGTTTCTTGAAATTTTTTGTTTTTACTCCTGTCTTGTCTTGTCTTGCCCTGCTTCCGTTTCATGTTTTAAAAAGATATCAAAGACAGACAAAGACATACATACAGCTATGAAAAAGATATGTATTGTTTTCACTTGTTTCTTTCAGTTTTCTTGCAACTGTTTCCTTCCCTTTTAACAAAATACAGGAAAATATAAAAGTTGAGGAACTGATTTCTTACATTCTTGCAAGTGTAAAAATGACAACTTGGAAAAGCACCTGAATTTCTCATCCAACCTTAAAAACTGGTGGTGCCAGCTCAGCAAAATAAAAAGCTTGCACCACTGTATGGATAAGTTGAAAGCTAAGAGAAACCTCATTGGCATTCAGAGCTGGAGAAACTCTGCATATTTTCCCATCTTCATTTCTTTAAAAGCTAATATTTAATTGGTCCATCCAAACTCCCAGATGCAAACTAGAACAATCACAAGAAAAAGCTAAACTGATAAGGATTTACACAATATTTCTGATTAATCGCGAATCTGAAATAATGAAAAATGCTTCCTTTTCATTATAAGCAAAGACATTGCTGTTGTAACTGAGTAAGCATTAACTACATTCAGGGATAAGTAGGTTCACCTGCTGCACAATAGGATTTGTTGATGAGGAAAATTCTTGAGTCATTCCTTGCCAAACAACCTTTCCCTCGTACAGAAACAAGAGCCTAGAAAATAAACAAATTACTTTTGAGGCAAAAGACAATGACGAAATAAATTCCCTGTACCAAAGAAAGATTCAATTGGTAATCAACTGGCACCTGTCAACGGCTCTTTCGATAGTACTATGTTGATGAGTTACAACAACGTAGGAGGAAATGTTGCCAGGTTTCCCAAGAGCATCATTGCCTTTCACATGAACAGAGCGGATGAGATCTTCAACTACAGTTGATGCAATTGGATCAAGCCCAGCTGTTGGTTCATCATATAAGAGCACCTGCTCAAATGGATAACTTTAAAATGTCTAACTTTGCTAAGACAGGTTAAAATATTGTTATCTATAATCAATCCAGCCGTACTCTAAAGCAGTTAATCTTAATCATACACAGTTCGAGTAAGAGACTTTCAAGACATACCTCTGGTTCTATTACATCCTTTGTTGTATCAAAAATTATTGAACGAGCTAATGCCACTCTTTTCTTCATCCCACCAGACAGTTCAGAAGGCAATCGATCCTCAACTCCCTGCAATAAGTATCTTTTCAATTTTGAGTTTCTTTTCCCTTGAATCTCTTAAATTCCCAGGAAAAATATTTAAATAGATTCTAAACAACCGCAACATTACACCTATAATACAGGTCTCCTTGTTTTCCTTTTAACCTAGAATAACAATATATCTATAAGACATGCATAGGATACTTTTCCTCATTTATGCAAAGGGTTGGTGGACGATCTAGATGAATTAACCTTGGTTTTATGATTCTGATAAGAAAAAGTATCATCTTCTCATACCTTCAATCCAACTGCAGCAAGAGTTTCAGTCACAAGCTGTGAAATTTGATCCTCGGGCATGGTAGAATTCTCATATCTGTTATATGAAGATGACACTGTAATTGATCAATCGAAAATTTCTAACTTTTGAAAAAAAACAAACAAACAACAAGAGCTACATAAGAATTTTAGGCAGTATCTTACAAAAGGAAACCAACATTCTCGCGAACTGTTAAAGAATCAAAAAGTGCAGCACTCTGAAATACCTGATACACAAACAGAAGTCAATGATATCACTAGAAACCCTATTATCAAAAACAAAGAAAAAAGAGAATCTCAGAATAGTCATAAAATAATACTCATAAATAGCTTACTAAGCCGATCCGAAGGCCAGAAATTTCATCGTCACTGATCAAACCATGACGTCTTCTCCCACGTATTAAAACTTCCCCCTGCTCAATCAAAGAGAAACAAAATTTCATGCAGGAAGCACTAATAGAAAGCCAAGCTAAACTGCAGAAGAAGAATTGGCAGACAAAAATACCTCGTCTGGAGCAAGAAGGCCGGCAATAATTTTCAATATAGTTGATTTCCCAGTTCCAGAAGGCCCAATAATTCCAACAGCTTCTCCATGCCTAATCTACAAATAGGTACAAAGTCTTCAAGTACCATAAGGTAAATTTCCCTTTCCAGATGACTGAATTATACAGATGAAAATTAAATCCAAACTCATCCATGCATGTGTATGTAAGCAACTTTGTAATTCAAAATTTGTGCAAGATGTGTAGCAGAAACAACAAGAAGCTAAAATAAAAATAATGCCAGAAGCAGCAACTCTTAGTGAAGAAGCATGCAGTGCGTGTAGGTAAGATAAACATCTGGTTGAGCTTTCAAACACAGGCCTGTTCTCAGTTGCTAAAACTGTTATTAGGCTGCTGGAGGAATCAAAGGTTCTTTTAAGAAAAATGTTTTATACGTTGATTATGGTACAGTCTCATAGGTGAATGTGATTGATTGAACTAAGAAATCAAAGAAGCCCTTTCCATGTGCTAATCTTAGGAGTCCAAACTCACCTTAAAGCTGACACCTCTTAAGATGTGCTTATCACCAAATGATTTATACACATCTCTGCACTCAATAAGCACATCAGATTCATCTGGCTCCTTCACCATGTGCAGACTCCCTGCTTTAGAGGGATCCTAGCAAACACAAAAAAGTATACAAACAAAATACTTTCAGATACTAAATTTTACATTTGAAGACCCCAGCTAGAAAACTTAACAAGAGTTCCAAGATGGAACTTAAAAACAGAGACAAGGATGGCACTGGAAAATATAACTTGACATTCCGAGAGGACAGAATGAGAAGCAATTGATCCTAAACACACAAGAAAGAAGTTAAGTTTATATTGCACAATGCCAACAAAGTCAGATTTGAGTACTATAAAAACCAGAACATTAGGAAAAGATTAGCAACACAGATGTGAATAGTAGACTTGCGAAACTATTTGACATTAATGAATGACCATGAAACTTGAAAAGACAGCATGTAAAATAGCAGAAATACAAATTCCTGAAGGGCAGAGCTCCTAAAAGGTCCAAAAATCCAGTTCTAAAGATCAAATACCGACATGAAGTTAAATTTTTACATTGAATTTGGTGGGGGAAAACCCACTAGCATCAGCTGGCGTTATGTTTCTAGGAGGAGCCATGCACCCGCAGACAATCCTCTTCTTCTCGAAGGAAACCATACTGGGAAGCTTTGCATTGTAAGGGACAAAAGATTCGAAAGACCCAGAAACATCTACATTCCTTAACACCACCTTAAGCGGTAACAAAACAGAACCAACTGAAGAAACCATCTTATTCCGGTATTCAAAAAAGAGGAATTTTAGCCCAACCTTAACGAAAATGGGACCTCAAAACCATCAAGAAATATTGAATTCGGATGAAATTGACCTGTAAAAATAGTGGGAAGAAGGCATATGATTGAATTTATTGTATGCCCAATCACTCTTTGCCTCTAAATTTAGTTTCTTTTGGGATTTGCGAGGTGGGAACAGTAGAAAAAACGATGAATCGATGACTTTCTTGAACCATTGCTCAAAGAATATTCATTTCTGCTGTTTCTTGTTGCCTTCCTTTTAGGGGTGTAGCCTTTTTGTTCTTAATTTTGCAATCATATCCTTTAATTTTGTTAAAATTAATTTGCTCTTTAGATAAAATATTCAAAGATCCCAAAAATTTAAACCCATATATATATTAAACTTATTTTTATATATTATTAGGGGTATATTTCTGTTTTACTCAGAAAAAAACAGTGATCTTTCAGTACAAAATGTGTTTATCTTAGCTAAGAGAAGCTCAAAATGATTAAGGAAACCAATATATATATATAGAAGAAGTGAATCATTCTATAGATGCAGACAAATCTTGATCTTCACTGGAGTTAAGTTTTGAAATGTCAATGCCAAGGATAGACAAATCTTTGAGCAGGGAATCCACACCCTTAAACTGCAAACCTCTGAAACCAACTTCAATTCCTGCTTCAACATTCCTCAATCTGTTTCAAACAAATGACAAGAAATGCTTCACAAACCAAGGGGATTGACAAGGAAACTAAATTCATGAATATATATATATATATACATAAGGAAAAATTCTTGCTTGTTTCCACAGATATTAACATAATAAGCAATGACAAATTATGTTAATATCTAATCCACCAGGCACAATAGAGGATGGAAATATAATCGCGTTTTAGAGAGAAAATTCAGGGAGAAGTAATCAAGTGAAAACATGAAAGATTGTTTCACCACAGACTTCATTATCTAGACATGCTTTTAACTTCACAGGACAAGAATCATCCAAGATAACCCACAAATAGAGCATGGTGTAAAAATAGCTACTGCAAAATCAGTGTACTAACTTGTAGACTTTTATTCACCAAATTCAATACCATTGTGCACACACACACACATATATATATATGTATAGTGCAATTACTTAGCTAGTTTGGCGACATAGAGCATGCTCGAAGAATTAAAATGTCGGAGATCTACCTGTCATCAATGAAGATGCAGTTTTCTGCTTCAACGTCGAGGTATTTCAGAACTTCCAGGTAAAAGTCAGCATCGGGCTTTCTTTTTCCTATATGTAGTAAAACACAAGCAGACAGATATCGATATCTAAGCAAAAATAAGTTCAGCTAAAGCATCAAGCGTAAAACTTTTCAGAGGAAAAAGTTACCAAATATACATGAACAAAATGTCCATGATAAGTAAGTGGAGAGTTTCAACTTGTCCTCAATCATCTGGTACCTGGAGTTTAGGAAAACTGAATAAGACTTTGAATCAAAAAACACTTGGAGAAAAAGATGACAATTTTCAGTGTACCAAATGGGATAATTTGTGAAAGCATGAATTTGATAGCCGTTTTTCTTCAAAGCACAAAGCAACTTTTCAACACCTTCCAAGTATGAATATCCTCTTGTCATGCAGTCTTTTAGGCCTGATAATTACAATTTTGATGTTATTGGTTACAAATTGGATATAAAGAAAATTAACCACATGAGATAACAAAGGAAAGTTACTCAGAAACATGAGATAACCACACAAGTTTTCATATCACCTTCCAAATCAAAGGACCTTCTGTCTTTGAAAAATTTATGTGCTAATCCCGGCTGAAAAAATGCAGGAAAGAAAAGCAAAAGCCAAAAATTAAAAGTAATTTACTCTCTATAACTTTTCTTGCATTTTCTATATATGTGGACTCTAAATACTCTTCACAAAAATGGGAAGTAAAAATTGATAAAGGTTATGGAGGGCTGAAAACAACAATTTAAAAGGAAAATGAGAAAGAACTGCCCACTAATGCCAAATCAAACCTAACTCATTTAGGTTTTCCAGCAAACATGGTAAAAAGAAAGGGAAGAGGAATCAATTTGTAGATAGCTCAATATCATAGTGTACTATACCAAAAACAGAAACAAATATAAATCAATACCATTAGTCATGTACCTCATCAATTAGACCCTTCTCAAATTCAATCCAGGCAGTTGGATCCTTGCATTCCAGAAGTTCCTTCATTGACATTCTGAACATAAAACCTCAATTGGATAACAAAGAAAAATTAGAACCAAACTAACAATGTTCTTGATTTCTTTTAGTTAACCTGAGTATTAAAAATTCAACAAAACTTCTTTTCAAGCGTAGCAAATTCTAACCTCCAAAATCCAAGAAAATCGACATCTTTCTAACCTCCAATATACACACACAGACAATTTTGCTTCCCCAAAAACAGAAATGCGCGAATCTTGATTGAAACGAGGAGATAAAAAGAGTTAATACCTGAAGAATGCAGGGACATCCTCATAAAAGGGGTCACGAACTAGAGTATCCATTACATCAAACAAGAAAATGGGCAGCTTTCTTCTGCTACTATCAGGAATTGTTAAGGAAGTGGAGGAAATACTATTATTGATGGTCAGTTTTGCAGAAAATTTCAGAGCTGTTGTTCTTGGAGATATGGTAGATGTGGCAAAGGTATATTTCCACATGAAAGAGGACAGAGACGGAGCAGCCATTTGCGTGGGATACCAAAGATTCGATATCATAATTTCATTCAAGAAATCTGATTTTGATTCGATCAATTTCACATCAGATTACAGATACTGCAGAGATTTGAACAAGGTCGTACTTCCCACGACATTTTCTCAAATTTATTTATTTATTTATTACATATTCTTTTCGTTTTTTTAACGTTATATTATGCTTGATATTTATTTTACTTTTTAAGATTAAAAGATTGTTCTAGAAATCTCTTAACCCATTACCTTATTTACTTTTTATAGTATAGTACAAAAGGATAACTTCTGCAATAAAGGGCCAAAAAAAAAAAACCCAATTTCGGTATTTTCCTTGCCTAATATAAGAAGAAGAAAATAAAATCGGAGGGAGTATTTTGATTGTTTATAGGTTTCGAGGGTTTGAATTTCGAAAAAGTTTTATAAGTAAAGATTGTTGAAGTCTAGCGGCACTCTTTCTCCGGCCTCTGCAATGAGTTTCACGCAATTTTCCATGGTAAAGTTTGGGTCAAAACTTTTGTGTTTTTGGTATTATAGTTTGTGGGGTTTCTTTAAAAAAGTTGAAATTAACTTTGTAAACATCTTTGATTAATTATTGTTGCTTCTGGGCTGCGTTGTATTTGTTCTTGATGATGAAAGAAACGAGTAAAAATGAAGTCTTGGTGTTCGTTGTAGTTAAATAAGTTCTGTAATTGGGTTTTTGAAAAAATTTCTCATTTTGTAGGTGGGTTTGAGTAAATGGTTCTTTCTTGTGCCATAGCTAATTTAACTAAATGCTTTGTGTTACAAATTTTTCCTCTTGTTCTTGTTTTGCTGATAAGGGTTTTTTCTTTCTTTTTTTAGCTGAAAAAGATGGGTTTTTCTGTTTTTGATTGTCTTTTCTTGCATTTAGATTTTAGCAAATTTAGTGTGTTTTGAGTGACTGGATTATTGCTAAGCAAAGATCCCATCTTTTTGCAGGTTGAAGAATTGGCATCTCTTATTAAAGATAATCTTCCTTGCAAGTATCTTGTGCTATCTGTGGAGGAGGCCCTTGTTAATTTCCTTCTGGATGATACTAGGTAGCATTGTGCTGATACAATAGGTGAACTTTACTGCAGTAGAACATATGTTTTTTCTGGAAAGCGAAATTAGAAACTGCACTTTCATATCCCTCCAACTTGACACTTTTTTAGGTTTTCATTCTTGCACTTTATAAATGATAACAGATATTGTTTTGCTTGTTTAAGAAACATCGAGTTTCTTGAGAAAGAGAAGAAGATCCTCTTTGTACATAACTTGATTTCTTCTTGCTGGTATTGACTGCCATCCTTCTAATCAAAGGATGCATCTTTTTCATAGTTGTTTGGAAATTAAATAAATTCAATTGTGTCTGTCATATGCAGTTTTGATGGGAAAATGGAGCTTGAACCTATGAATTCCTATAGCCGCCTTCTCATACATCGTCTTGCTCATATTTTTGGGTACTGTCCTGAGCATCTTTGTCACTTAATTAAGTATTTTTCTTCAGTTTGAATATTGTTTCATATTATCTTTTCTGTTCTTGGTCCAGATTTTCTCATCATTCAGTTGGTGAAGGAGATGATCGACACTTGGTTTTGGAACGTTGCCCAGAGACATCAATGTACGCACTTGGAAACCATTATTTGTTTACCTATTAAGTTTTTAAGATTGCTCTTGATATGCCACGGGATTGAATTGCAGACCATCCATCCTCGTCAGTGATTTGCTTTGGCAGTACAATGATTCAGTCTCTCCAAAAATATTAGAAGTTGCAAAAAGGAAAGAAGATTCACCTGGTATCGTTTCTTTTCCAGGACTTGATTATTGTGTCGATAATTAGAATCCTTAATGTCTATATGTCTATATACAAGCAGGTTCAAGTGCAGTAAATCCAAAATTTGACATATCTCTTGAGGAGAGAGAAGCAGCTTATTTGGCAGCCCGTGAACGGATTTTTTCTGTAAATGAATCCGAGACAGGAGAACCAGTAAAGCACAGGCCACAAAACAATCCTGTAGTAGCACGACGGATGATAGCACATGCTCTTGGACACAGAATAAGACCACCGTCCTGTCAAGAAGTCTCTCAAAACAGTAATACGAAGATCCAAGAAGAAGAGGAAAGAGCCTCCAGTACTGGTACACAAACAATTCGAGGAGGAGGAAATGACATGACTATGAAATATTTGAATTCAAGTAATAAGGAAAAAGCAAGTATGTCTAGTGGGAATTCATCTCTACATTCTCAGACAAAGACATCCCACAAAACAATCACACATTCGGTTCCTTCCTGCAAAGAAAGAGGTGATAAAAGCGTTCAGAAGGCGAACTTTAGACAGGAGCATATGGGCGCTGCGAAGAGAATGTTTGCGAATGCTATGGGTTTTCAACCAAGAAATGCAAATCTTCCAAAATCCAGTCAATCAAAGTAGACAAAGGTAAAGATAGTCAGCAGAAAGGAGTACTATATATGGTCTATCTCTTCCTAAGAATGAATTGAAGCAGAAAACACAAGTTGGTAGCTCAAGGATTGTTTCCCAGTAATTAAGCTCGGTGTTACAACAGTATACTAGCTGGGATAGAAAAAGGATGTGTTTCAGCAGTTGGGCATCTACCAAAACCTGGACCAATCAGACCTAAGTTTGAGTAGGTACCATCATGATTCATGATGCTGTTTGGAGGAGCCTTTTGGAGCCTGCCACTCTCCCTCCGATGCACCCTGCCTACTTCCTCCTCCCGGAAGCCGGTTGGCTGGCCGGCCGGCCAACCATTACTTTTCCTTTAGATGTTTATCAAACCTGTTAAAATAGTTTTTCAACTTTGACCTGCATAATTTGCATATTCACTTGTTTGTTTGTTTAAAGAATACCTGGAATTTGGTTTTTCCTTCTGATATTGTAAATTTTGTTGGTCATGACTTTCATTAAGCTTATGAGAAGCCATCGCTATGGCTCATATCTGCATTTGTTGCTTGGGATCAGAGCATTCATTCATTATGTGCCTATAGAAGAGTAAAGAGAGAAGAATTAACCTAGAAAAGAAAGCAAAATCAAGAAAATTGTACTGATATATATATTCTTTATTTGGCGGTTATCCATTTGTTACAGAAAATTTATAATTCTCTCTCTCTCTCTCTATATATATATATATATTCTTTTCCCTAGTTTGAATACATTTATTAAACTTTGGAAGAAACTTACTCCATTGCAAAAGAAACCCTTTTCTTCTTAAGGAACTCGGAGGATGGGAGTGATGGTGCGAATACTAGCAAAAGCCGCTGCTGTTGTCGTTGGGGGAACATTTGTCATTTCTGCAATCGGCTCTCAAGTTGTTCGACAAAATGCCACAAAGAACTCGGTACTTTTCCACTTACACTAAATGCATGCGCATATAATTTTGTACATTATATATAATCTTCAAACCATTTTCATGTTTTGTTTGATGGGTTTTTTTTCTGTGTGTACATTTCTCTTTTCTGTTAACTATGGCAGGAAAAATGGAAGAAGCCATGCATAGTTTGTAAGCAGAAAGGTTTTTACCCATGTAAGTTGTGCAAGGGGAACGGTACAATAAGATGGTCACCTTTATATGATCCAGTGTACATAAACCCATGTCTTTGTCCAACCTGTGATGGAAATAAGTGAGTCACAAAATTATGCCCATCATATCTTCTGTTTTTTTTTTTTTTTTCCTTTTCAACTGGCTATTTGAATTGAATCGAAGTTCTTGAGACACTGAATTCTCTTTCTGTTCATGTACATTTTGACTGCAGGGTGCAGAAGTGTCTCAACTGTTTGGGACTAGGTTCTGCCTGATGGGATTTGAAGATGGAAGGTTTTTCCAATAGTTATAGCTGTTAGGAATCTGCATTATATTTGTCATCTTTGCTAATAGTTAAAAGGGTTGGACAGCTGCAATTCAATTGAGATTTTATTGAAAGTAACCAAAATTGTCAATATTCAATTCCATATGGTTTATTTTTTTCTGTACGTCCCACTAGAATACATTGGGAATGGATTTCCCTTATGATATTGTCAAAAAAGAACAGTTAATTTAGAATAAGGAGAATAAAGAAATTTGATTTGAAACCATTTGAGAAGTCTGAGGGAAATTGATGACTGACTTATTAGAGATCTGATCTCCTGATATTTTCATCAACGAATTCATCTTCATCTTTTTCACACTGCTCAAGATATTCCTTGTATCGATCATCATAAGCAGCAGCCCTGTGCAAATGCTCTACAGCTTCGGCTTTTCTACCAGCATTGTATAAAGCACTGTGCAAATCATCAGATAATTTTCGTTAGTTACTGAATGCTGAATTACATTTTTATTGATCACTGAAAAGCAATTGATGATTCTAGCTTTTTAACATTAGAAAGTTCTACCACAATATTCAAACAAAGTTAGGGCGCCACACAATCATGACTCTACTACACATAAACACGGATGACCATCATATTACATTCCTAATGGTTCAAGGAAAAGAAGAAAGATTCTGGGCACATGATGCTTGAGCTTTCATGGAGTAAAGCAGATAAAACTTCACCTAGAGAGAATCAATAACCCTTCATAGTAATGAGCTTTGCTCTTGTCATCCATTGGCTCTTTCAGGTTTGCTATTCTTTCTAGGTGTTGCATGCCCTCATTATTCTTTCCCTATACAGAAAAGCAGAATATGTCAATACATAGAAAGCTCGCTCCACCTTCAGTAGCTGAAATTAATAAACATTCATTCTTTTCTTTTCTCCTAAAGATTCTAGGAAAATAGTGAAGAGATATTTGTCACCTGTCGAATATAGGCAACACCAGCCCACATAGATGATAGAATCAACAGGTCAACTCCCTCAGCATCAGGAGAGTCAGAACTAAGAAGCTGAACGAGAATCAGAAATCATCTATTAATGAAATCCAAGGGAATAATACGAAAGAGGGACTCAAAATATAGTGCTGTCATGTTCTAAACTCATTGCTTCTTAGCTACAATCTACTACAAAAATGCAAAAATTAAACCCCAAGCTTAAGAGAGGGGTAAAACCTTAGACATAGCATCTTCCAAGTATACAATAGCCTCTGTTAGATGACCAGATTGCAATAATGTCTGCCCCTGGATAAGCAAAGCTCTTACATTTCCTGGATCCTTGTCGATGGCAAGTCTGAAATTAAATTTACATTTCCAACATTGCCAGAAAAGCTTTAATCATATATGTATTGGGAATGAAAATGGTACCTTAAAATTGGAGCAGCCTTATCTTTCTGTCCATCAGCTAGTAACTTGACTGAAAGCTGTTGAGTTTATAAAATCATGATGTTAAACAAATTTTTATCTTAAGCCAATTAAACAACATTGGATATGTGTTAATTCACGTACAGCAACCAGTTCTTGGGGAGATAGATCATGTATGTTGATTCTGCCTTCTGATGGATATTTCTCTATTACACTAGATTTTTCAGTTTCATCCTTAGAAACTTCAGTCAAAGTTGCTTCCTTATCAGGTAGCTCCAACTTCTTGCGGACACCTGGATGTTTAAGAGCTACTTGCTGTAACATGAGCCCCAAAAGAAAGAAAATCATGGAGTTATATAGATGCAAGGAAAATTATACAAGAAGACAAAATCACAAGCTGTCCTATCTCAGCAGTAGATTAGATATTCAGTGTTATAGCATTAACTCTCATTTCTAAGATAATATCTCTAAGTGCCGAACTAACTTCTACACGTAGATACTGAAGAAGCATCATAAATAGGATCACCTGAATGAGAGTTAGGGAGCTATTTGTGAGCCAATATACCAAGGAACCCTGTAAGGTAATAATAAAGCAAGTGGTTGTAAAGTTTACTTAAACATGTACTTCTATAGTAATATTCATAATTACACAAATTACAAAATTTAGACAGCATTAGTGAGCAAAGAGATAGTACACAAAGCGGGTAATAATATTTTCACAATTAGACGTGTCAGAGATACATCATAAGAAGTGATACAATGTACTCCCAAGGATTCAATAAAATGGGCATAACCTCAGTATTCACCAACTAATTTGTATTAACTAGTAAGCCAATGAATATATCAAGAACAAATACTTCCCCATTATTTTATTAAAATTTTTTTTTTCAACATGCAAGGGATTTACAGACTAGATAAGCCACAAGAACATGATTAATTTCAAAGAATGAGCACATGCTTTCTTTTCTCTCAACAGATGTCAAGATGATTTTACTTTTCAGTTAAGGTCTTAAGTACTTTCAGCAGCAGAAAGGAATACAACAAGGATCTTATGTTACCTGAGGAATGTTAAGTGTAACAAGCAACAATGGAAATGTCAAAAATTCCAAGTACTTAAAGTAGAACTGCAAAAAGAAAATGAGGCAATGGTCAGGTTCACCATTAGAAGCATCAAGAAAACCACTCAATTTTATTGGCTTACCTTAGCTAATGTGTTGATGACGCCAGAACCTTTTCCAATAGATGAATTGTGAAAGGAAACCTACAAACATGTTAAGGAGGACATGAAAGAAAACTTTAAAAAATGTTATTAAGTGGTGAATGTAAATGATATAGAGTATATGTATGGATACAGATATATGCATAGGCAGACCGATAAGACACAGTAACAAAATCTTCTAAATTTTAGCTATAACAACAAAATTCTATAGTATATTTTACAACAGCACACCAGTTACTCCTTATTCACAGAGATTGTGTCACGATCATGTTGATCTTGCAAACATTAATCTTTGAGGCGGTTAAAAAACTCAAGACATAGCTACTGATTGTGGTTATCTCTCAAATCCGGAATTTAGAAGAAAATAAGCTCTGGCGTCTCCCATAGGAGAAAAAAATAAGACCCCTCTAGAATGGGAGATAACTGAACTCATGATCCAACAAGTTCCGTGATAAGGATTTAAGATGACATTTTATAACAACCATGTCATCAATGCCATCGTATTATTAATAGGAGATATCAATTTCTGCTTGCACATCTATTTGGTAAAAGAAGCATAAGCATGAAGCTATTAAGCCTAATGAATAGGCAAGACATCCCAACCATATAATACAGGGACATCTGAATTTATAGAGTCCAAATATTGTTTTATGGTGATGTGAATATTAAGATCGATTGCGTAAATTGTATCCACAATTGAGAAAAGTAAACCTCAACATAGAGTTGGCAAATGAATAAGATGGTTGCAGACAAGATTATGAAAAGATAATGGAAAACCTGTAGACTAAAAATTATAAAGAGCTACCTGAACATTTACATAATGCAGACCCACAATAAGGAGAGGTAAGATGGGGCCGAAGGCACCATTAGGGTAGTCGGTCAAGTTCTGAAACCAAAGAATGCCACCCTGTAACAAATAAAAGTGATGAAGATGGTTCACTAAGGAGAGGTAAGATAGGGCCAAGGGCACTCCTACCAATTTTGGAGCTGTCTTCCTTTTATTGTGCTTTATCTATTTCCATTTTTTCAAGCAAAAGTAGACAATGGAAACAGATAAACACAATAAAAAGAAGAGAGCTTCAAAATTGGCAGGATGCTTCAGACTCCGAATGAAGAATTTAAGAAAGATGTGATATTGTAACACCATTATTGAGTGTCTTACACAATCAAAACCAGGGTGATGATTAAGTGACATTCTACGGAAAGTCGTAACCCATAAGAGGAATAACGGAACCTGAAAGACCAGCAAATATTTGTCTACATAAAGCTTCAAGCAAGGCTAACAAGAAATAGAAAATATAAAAATATTCAATTTAAACCAATGAAACTGCACTAATACCAAAACCATCACCTGAACTGCAAAAGAGGCGCCCATCCACAAAAGCGAAGGGCATCCAATTGCTTTTCTTTCCTTCCGGAACAGTGATAGTTGATATCTGAAGCTTCTTCCTGAGGAAGGATGCGGGAGTAGAGGACGCACTACCCACAACACATCAGGCCAAACTCATAACATAAGAAAACCAGATCCTTTTTCATTTATTTTATTTCTTTATCCTCCTTTTTCATTTTAATTCTAGAAACTTGAACAAGACACTTCCCCAACTCCTTCCCCTTTCAAACAGAAATTTGTTCAAAGTTAACCATGATTCCAATTTTCTTTTTCCCTTTGTTTTCTTTTTTCTTAAAAAACAAAAACTATCAAATTTATAAGCCCACCTAAGCAAAAATAAAAAATCAGTAATAGTCATAAAGAAAAGACATTTCTTGAGGGAGAACCGAAAAGTAATGCTTACATTTAGGAAATAACTCTCCTATCCTCTTTAGCTTACGAAGTTGCAAGACAACGAAGGGAAATAGTGTCACTCTAAACGCCAATGTGGATGAAACTATCACCAACCACCTACAATTGCCGGTAAATTAAATTCAACTCCAACTACACACAAAAAAAAAAAAGAATACTCTTTGTGATGAGCAAATAACAAATCATGAACACATTCGTTTAAACATACATACATAGATAAGAGCGCCTACCAGGGAAAGCCAGTGAGATCATGACAACCATCTAGTAAAGAAATCAAGGCGCGAACCGGAATCATGGAATCTTCATAAGAAACAGTACTTCCGATGTTAGCAACGTCAGCGACGCCGGAGATGAAATCCGTCTGAGTAAGTACTGAATCATCGTCGAAGAAGTCGCTAGAACTAGAATAAAAACGACGAGGAAATATAATGCCATAGGGAGTACGAAGGCTTCCTGTAGAAGAATTGAACGTCGCAGGAGGCGGCCTTGATGACGAAGGTGAAGAGTGGAGAAAGTGTTGGGAGGAAAAGTATACAGTATCGGAATATCGACGGGCGCGCCGGAGATTGTTAGAGAAGTCCAAGAGTTTCCGAGTTGCCATTGCTGTCATCGAGAGGCGGCGGGTTTTCCAATTCTTAATTTTCCTTTTCCTTAGTTTTCTGAACCGGGGAGGTGAAAGGACGAGCTTTAAAAGACAATTTTACCCCTGAATAACTTAAAGACTAGTAGTAGATGACCAGGCACATAACTGTCCAGGCCAGTAATTTGAAAGGACTCTTTGTACCTATAAATATATGTTCAAAATTTTTCAATTGTTCATCACTATCTGAAAAAGGAAAAAAAGAAACTCCAAAAAATTCAAAATGAAGAACAGCAAAAAAGTTTCAGAAAGTGCACATAAGTTGTCAAACATGCAACCGCAGAAATTGCAACAGAGCATGGTTCCTTTTGAAGCAGAGGAGAACAACAAATCCATTGTTCCAGTAATAAATGCACCAATTGTCTCCTCCTACAATGACAGAATCCGACCTCTGTTGGATTGTATTGACAAGTTGAGAAATTTGAAAGTAGCCCAAGAAGGGATTCAGCTACCTACCATTGTAGTTGTTGGAGATCAGTCTTCTGGTAAATCCAGTGTTCTTGAGTCTTTAGCCGGAATAAGTCTGCCAAGAGGACAAGGAATCTGCACGAGAGTACCTCTAATTATGAGGCTACAAAATCACAACTCACCTAAGGCTAATATGAGTTTGGAATTCAATGGAAAAATAATTCCCACGGATGAGGACAATGTAGCAGATGCAATTGTTCTTGCTACTGATGAAATCGCTGGAAGGAGCAAAGGAATCTCCAACACCCCATTGACACTTACTGTGAAAAAGATTGGCGTACCTGATATAACAATGGTGGACTTGCCTGGTATTACTAGAGTTCCTGTTCATGGTCAGCCTGAAGACATTTATGAGCAGGTATCAAGAATAATAATGGAGTATATTACTCCTGAAGAAAGCATTATCTTGAATGTACTTTCTGCTACTGTTGATTTTTCTACCTGTGAATCTATAAGAATGTCTCAGAAAGTTGACAAAACAGGGGAAAGAACTCTGGCTGTTGTCACAAAACCAGACAGGTCCCCTGAAGGTCTCTATGAGAAAGTTACAGCTGATGATGTCAATATTGGACTTGGCTATGTCGTGGTAAGAAATCGAATTGGGGTTGAATCCTATGAGGATGCTCGAGCTGAAGAATCCCTTCTGTTCGAAACTCATCCTTTACTGTCAAAACTTAGCCAATCAATGGTTGGGATACCAGTTTTGGCTCAGAAGCTGGTTCAAATCCAAGCGAGTATTATATCAAAAAGTTTACCTGAAATCATTAGGAAGGTTAACGAGAAATTGAACTCAAATTTGTCTGAACTGAGAAAGATGCCACAGAATTTGACATCGATTGGGGAAGCAACGAGGGCATTCATGCATGTTCTGTCTACAGCCAAGGAATCACTCAAGAAGATATTCATTCGTGGGGAATTCGAGGAATTCCCAAACGACAAGCAGAGGCACTGTACTGCGAGATTGGTAGAGATGTTCGATCAATATTCTGACGAATTACAAAAGAAATGCTGCGAGAATGAGGCAAAAGAGGATTTCTTAAAACACGAAATTGATATCCTGCAGGAATCCAAAGGAATTTGGTTGCCGAATTTTTTACCTCGTTCGGTGTTCAAGGTTTCATTGCAAATCAAGGTGAATTCTGTTTCTTCAATCCCTGTTGAATTCCTGAACAAAGTTTGGAGTTACGTGGAAAGTGTGTTATCCCCAATTATGGTGGAACATTCGGAGAATTTCCCACAACTGCAATCGTACATGCGAAGGGCTGCACAAGCCCTAATTACCAAAGAGGAGGAAAAATCTGCGAATTGGTTTATGGAAATTATCGAAATGGAGAAAATAATTGATTACACATGTCAGCCAGAATACCTTACCACATGGAACAATTTAATGAGCAAACAAGAAGAGTTCATGAGAATCATCTCCGAAAACAATTCAGAGCAGAAGAAAATAACGATCGAGGGTTTCGGAGAAATTGAAGTCGGACATCTGAGCCGTCACCAGGATGTACTCCGTCAAGCATTTGACTTGAAGATGAGAATGACTGCTTACTGGAAAGTTGTTTTGAGAAGATTGGTGGATTTGATGGCTCTTCATATATTTTCAAGCATTCAAAATCTCATTAATAATGAAATGGAAGTAGAAATCATGAAGGGGTTGCTCTTGCCCGGAGATGGCACCGGTTCTGGTCTTGAAAGGCTGTTGGAAGAATCTCCGATAATAGCTAATAAACGGATGAGATTGAATCAGAGCGTTGCCTTGCTCAGAGAATCAAAAAATGTTGTTGCCAACATCATCGACAGAGTTGGCATTAATTGACAAAGATTTCATTTTAGGTTTCAATCATTGTTGTTTGTTTTTATTTAATTTCCTTTCTTGTTATAATTTGCTGTTACTAAGGTTGTGTTTTTCCTAAATTATAAATTTATAATATTAACTTATTTTATTTATGTATATATATATATATATATATAAATATATATTTTAGAACAGTTATACAGAGATAATCTAATTAGTCTAATTAAGCTCATCAGATTGTAATATTTTCTTGAAAAACCTGTTTAAAAAATTAAAGAATCTGGGAATCCATCACCTTCATTATAGATTAATGAAACGTCAGTCTTTTAAAGATACAGATGTAAATTCATTAAAGATCAAAACTTTTGTATTTCCACATTTAATATATATATATATATATATATATATATATATAGAGAGAGAGAGAGAGAGAGAGAGAAATCACCTATGCTGGCATAAATTATTCTTGTGTATAGAAAACATACACAGAAATTATTCTTAATTCATCAATTTTGTCAACCTAGAGACATGGGTTGGATAAATGTAGGTAAATCTGTAGCTGTTGTTGATCCAATTTTCTCATCCTATAATGAAAAAATCCGGCCTTTGTTGGATTGTATTGACAAGTTAAGAAATCTGAAAGTAACACAAGAAGGAATCCATCTGCCTACCATTGTTGTTGTTGGAGATCAGTCTTCTGGTAAGTCCAGTGTTCTTGAATCTTTAGCTGGGATCAGTTTGCCAAGAGGACAAGGAACCTGCACCAGGGTTCCTTTGATCATGAAGCTACAAAGTCAAAACAGCAACAATTTTCATGATGATGATGATGCAGAGAAGATGCTGACGACGACTCTTGAGTTCAATGGAAAAGTTGTTCATACAAAAGAGGACTCAGTTGCAGATGCTATAATTCGTGCAACTGATGAGACTGCAGGCAAATCCAAAGTCCAACACTCCATTGACCTTAACCGTGAAAAAGAATGGAGTCCCTCATCTGACTATGGTGGATTTTTCTGGTATTACCAGGGTCCCAGTTCTTGGACAACAAGACGACATTTATGAGCAGGTATCTGAAATTATTATGGAGTATATAAAGCCTAAAGAAAGCATAATCTTGAATGTTGTTTCTGCTACCGTTGATTTTACTACTTGTGAATCAATTAGAATGCTTCAGAAAGTGGATAAAACAGGGGAAAGAACTCTGGCGGTTGTCACCAAACCTGACAGGGCAACTGAAGGTTTACTGGAGAAAGTCAAAGCTTATGATGTTAACGTAGGACTTGGATATGTGATTGTAAGGAATCGTATTGGTAATGAATCACATGAAGATGCTCGAGAAAAAGAAACCATTTTGTTCAAAACCCATCCTTTACTTTCAAGAATTAGCAAATCAATGGTTGGGATATACCAGTTTTGGCTCAAAAGCTGGTTTAAAAGGATCTATTATATACAAATTCAAGGAATTATTAGAACAATCACAAGAAAATGCTAAACTGATAAGGATTTACACAATATTTCTGATTAATCGTGAATCTGAAATAAGAACGCGCAAATTAGAAAAATGTATCATGCTTCCTTTTCATTATGACCAAAGACATTGCTGTTGTAACTGAGTAAGCATTAACTAAAAGGGATAAGCAGGTTCCCCTGCTGCACAATAGGATTTGTAGATGAGGAAAATTCTCGAGTCATTCCTTGCCAAAGGACCTACAACCTTTACCTCGTACAGAAACAAGAGCCTAGAAAATAAACAAATTACTTTAATAAATTCCCTGTACCAAAGATTCAAAACAAAGCTACACAAAAATGTGTATTAGTAATCAATTGGCACCTGTCAACAGGTCTTTTGATAGTACTATGTTGATGAGTTACAACAACGTAGGAGGAAATGTTTCCAGGTTTCCCAAGAGCATCATTGCCTTTCACATGAACAGAGCGGATGAGATCTTCAACTACAGTTGATGCAATTGGATCAAGCCCAGCTGTTGGTTCATCATATAAGAGCACCTGCTCAAATGGGGCAAAAGAAAACAAAAATTCTATTATAACAAACACTAATTCTAAAATGTCTAACTTTGCTAAGACAGTTTAAAATATTATTGATATCTATAATCAATCCAGCCATACTCTAAAGCAGTTAATCTTAACCATACACAGTTCTATTATTTATTTGAATAAAAGAAACTCATGGTTGAGTAAAAATAAGAAGTTTGAGTAAGAGTCATGCAAGACATACCTCTGGTTCTATTACATCCTTTGTTGAATCAAAAATTATTGAACGAGCTAATGCCACTCTTTTCTTCATCCCACCAGACAATAAAGAAGGCAATCAATCCTCAACTCCCTGCAATAAGTATCTTTTCAATTTTGAGTTTCTTTTCCTTTGAATCTCTTAAATTCCCAGGAAAAAAGATTCTAAACAACAACATTATGCCTATCTCCTTGTTTTTCTTTTAACCTAGAATAACACTACATCTATAAGACATGCATAGGATACTTTTCCTCATTAATGTAGAGGGTTGGTGGACTATCTAGATGAATTAACCTTGGTTTTATGATTCTGATAAGAAAAAGTATCATCTCCTCAAACCTTCAATCCAACTGCAGCAAGAGTTTCAGCCACAAGCTGTGAAATTTGATCCTCAGGCATGGTAGAATTCTCATATCTGTTATATATGAAGATGACACTGTAATTGATCAATCGAAAATTTCTAACTTTTGAAAAAAAACAAACAAGAGCTACATAAGAATTTTAGACAGTATCTTACAAAAGGAAATCAACATTCTCACGAATTGTTAAAGAATCAAAAAGAGCATCACTCCGAAATACCTGATACACAAACAGAAGTCAATGATATCACTAGAAACCCTATTATCAAAAAACAAAAAAAAGAGAGAATCTCAGAATAGTCAAAAAATAATACTCATAAATAGCTTACTAAGCCAATCCGAAGGCCAGAAATTTCATCGTCACTGATCAAACCATGACGTCTTCTCCCACGTATTAAAACTTCCCCCTGATCAATCAAAGAGAAACAAAATCTCAAACAGGAAGCACCAATAGAAAGCCAAGCTAAACTGCAGAAGAAGAATTGGCAGACAAAAATACCTTGTCTGGAGCAAGAAGGCCGGCAATAATTTTCAATATAGTTGATTTCCCAGTTCCAGAAGGCCCAATAATTCCAACAGCTTCCCCCATGCCTAATCTACCAATAGGTACGAAAGTCTTCAAGTACCATAAGGTAAATTTCACTTTTCAGATGACTGAATTATACATACAGATGAAAATCAAATCCAAACTCGTCCATGCATGTGTATGTAAGCAACTTTTTAACTCAAAATTTGTGCAAGATGTGTAGCAGAAACAACAAGAAGCTAATATAAAGCTAATGCAAAAGCAGCAACTCTTAGTGAAGCTTCTTCCTGAGGAAGGAAGCGGGAGTAGAAGAGGCACTACACACAACACATCAGGCCAAACTCATATGTTTCTGTCTTTTACATTATTGAGCCTGCAAGCAATGAAGCGAAGATACCTAGAGAGAGAGGGATATGGTTCCATATGTTCCTTTCTGTCCAAAGAAGAAAACAATTGGTTAGGGGCTGTCAGACTTTTATTGTTTAATTTTTCATATTTGTCTCATTAAATTTTGGAACTTGATATCTATTTCTAAAGGAAGTCTTGTTTAGTTACTTACTGTATTCTTAATGGGGCTTTTTTTACATGCAGCATTTTTGCAAGCTTTCTCCTGGTTTTCTATTGCCTTTCTTCCTTCAACAAGTATCTCATTCTTCACGGTTACCTTCTATCTCCTTTTGAGCAACTTGGGTGCTTCATTTGTGGAGGTAGCCAATGATGCCATTGTTGCCGAGACCAGCAAGCAACTTGTTTCCAGTTCTGAGAACTCAGAATCATCTTCATCTGGTGAGTTACAGTCATTTGTGTGGATTGCGAGTGCAGTTGGAGGAGTTCTAGGGAATTTAATAGGTGGCTTAGCCATTGACAAGTTTTCCCCTCAATTGATGTTCTCTGCCTTTGGGATTATTCTTACGATTCAGTTCTTAATAACAACTCTCGTTCATGAAAGTAATCTAGATCTTCCCAAGAATATTTCCAGTGTTGGGATAAAGAAACAACTAGCTGAATTATTTGCCGCATTGCAGAAACCAGAGATCTCATACACAATAGGTTGGTTTGCTGCATCTTTTGCCATAATTCCTGCACTTACAGGCACAATGTTTTACTATCAGACAGAACACTTAAAGATTGAATCATCACTGTTGGGGATTTCTAAGGTAGTTGGCCAGGCAGCCATGCTTTTCTGGGGCATTATATATGACAGGAACTTGAAAGCAATTCCTCCCAGGAAATTGATCTCATCTATTCAGGTTACAATTGCTGTGTTAATGATGTCAGATGTCTTGTTTGTGAAAGGAATATATAGAACAATGGGGATTGCAGATTCTGCATATGTACTGATTTTCTCTGGTGTGCTGGAAGTTCTAGGCTTCTTCAAGATCCTTCCTTTCACTGTAATAATGGCTCAGCTTTGTCCACAGGGATGTGAGGGATCTCTCATGGCCTTTCTCATGTCTTCTGTTGCCCTTGCTTTGATAATCAGTGGTTATCTTGGAGTAGCTCTTGCTTCATTTGTGGAAGTGACAGCAAATGATTTCTCAGGTTTACCAAAGGGTCTTTTGATACAAGCAGCATGCACTCTTTTGCCTCTATATTGGTCATCATATATCCCAAATGATGTTAAAGCTGAAACAAAAACCAAAGAAAACTGAGCGAGCTGCTCTGTAATAGTACACAAACTGTGACTCCAGCTTCACCGACTGGTAGCTTTGATTTTACAATATTTCACGTGATTTACCATTCTTTGACCATTTTTTGTTGTGTGTGCACTTAAAAGATTCATATGTACATATCTTATTCCAGCTCCCAGATGTTTTATTAGTAGAAATTTCACTATACCCTCCTTCTTCAACTCTCTGTCTTAGTGTGTTTCAGCTTCAGATGATTCACTTTTTGCCTTTTTGGGTGTCTTTCCTGGCACTGACTTTAACGCAGCTAGAACTCTGTAAGTTTCCCACGTTCTAATTCTATCCAAACCCATTTCTCTCAATATAGAGTTGATATCAAATTCTTGTTTATGATACATGTATATGTATTTCTTAGAGATAGCATACATAACCATGCAATGAAAGCTTAGAAGATTAACAAAAGTGAATCTGAGTCTTCTTGGTTGGGATTCAGTGGAATGGTAACAAATCTCACATACTGCTATTGCAAACAACTTTCTGACAATAGCACACAAGTTTAAGGGACAAGAATGGCAAAAGAGTTGATGAAATAAGTAGGAACAAATATGAACATATATTTAGCAAACGCCAAGAATCAATTAAAAATATGGTGAGAGACAAGAAACATTTGAAGACCCAAAATTTCTGGGATCCTCCAAAACTACTCCCCTAAGGATGGCAGGCACTGTCTGAGGAAAATGAAAAGCATACCAAAATGCCAGTCCCAGCTAATCAGGCTTGCTCTTACTGATTCTGATCTGTAGGTTTCATTGAAGCCTTCAGGAGTCTTTGTTTTTCAATCTCCTTTTCAAGAAAGTCCAGGGTTGTATCAGTTACATGGTTTGGTGGACAACCTGCTTCCAACATCATCTTCAAAAATTTATAGGCATCTTTGAGTCGCCCGGCCTTACTATGAATTTCGATAAGGGTATTATAAGTAACAACATCTGGATTTATTCCACTGTTTCGCATCTGTTGAAAAAGCGTGTTAGCTTCCTCCATACGACCAGCTTTGCCAAGTGCATTGATCAAGGTATTATACATCACAATGTCAAGATAACCACCTTGCTTCATTAGCTTTTCCAGGACTGCACTGGCAAGATCTGCTCTTCCCATCTTTCCCAGACCTTGAATTATCATGTTATATGTAGCTATATCTGCAGGACAAAGCTTCTCATCCATAGCTTGTAGAATGCCCCAAGCTTCGCTTAAGTAACCCTTCTTTACAAATGAACTCATCATGGAATTGTAAGTGTAGCACACAGGATCAACACCTATGCTGGTGAAAATCTCGAATAATTTACAGGCTAAACTCAACTTACCTTTTGCCAAAAAGATGGATAAGTAGGTATTGACCATGTCAGTATCAAATGAATCTATTCCATTATCTGCAATTCTTCTACCTCTGGATAAAGAAAATAGACTGCTGAGACTACCTTGATTAGCCAACATATCCAAATATGGTGAAGATGACCAAGGGTCGACATTATTAGATTCTGGTTCAGTATCTTCTGTAACAGGAACAGAACCTTGTTTTTCATTAGCTGAATTTATTACAGTAAGAATATCGGTGAAGTCACCTCTGGAAGGAAACATGGGTGTAAAATCTTTTTTCTTGCTCTGTACAACTTTAATAGAATCCTCCATAGCTGCCTTCCACCTAAGAACATTTGGAAGCAAATTTCCATCCCTAATGTGCTTCATGAGTCTCTCTGATTGGTCTGACATCCCATGCCGATAAAATGCAATTAATAATGAAGAAATAGTAACTAAATCAACAATGAAGCCTCTTGCTTCCATCTCCTCCACCAATAATAAAGCTTCCTCAACTTGGCCCTCCCTACAAAGATGCAAAGCAACAATGCTAAAGGTAATTCCATCAACGAAATTATTGCCCTTCTTCTTCAAGTCAGAAAAGAGGGTATAAGCAGCCAAAGCCCTTCCATTCTTGAACAAGCCATCAATAAGAATATTGTAGGTCCAACAAGAAGCCCTTACACCATCTTCATCAACCATTTTTTTAAATAGACTGCATGCTTCTGTCAATCTCCGTGCTTTCATCAAACCACTTAAGAGGGAGTTATAAACAGCAGTGTCAGGACGTAAGCCATTGTACTGTGTCTGAGCAAATATGTTCATTGCATCATCTATCCTATAGGCTTTAGAGCAGCCCTGGATGAGGATCCGGTAAGTGAACAAATCAGGCTCAAGACCAGAGGATCCCTTTAGTTCTTCCCACACAGTTAAAGCATCACTTAGCTTACCAACCAAGCAAAGCACTTGAATGAGGCTATTATATGTGCATAGGTCAGGACTAAAAAAACCACTCCTTTCTTTCATCTCTTTGAAGAGATTCAAAGAAGTAGATAGATCACCCCAACACCCAAATCCATGAATGCATATATTATAGCCCCATCTATCCATAGGAAAAAGGCCATTTTCTCGCAGTTTATGGTACACTAACATGAATTCATCCTTCATGTTAGCCTTCTTAAGCCCAACAAGCAGCTCATTACAAGCAATAGTTTCAGGAATACCAGTTCCATTCTCATCTGTTCCAGAGTTGTCTACGAGTTTGAGGAAGATTGGCAAAGCTGCAGTTAACTGGTTTTTGCGAATGAGGGCAATTAACACAGACGTGAATAGTTCGGGACTTAAACAGCTTGTAGCACCCAGATCTTTCTCTAGAAGGTCCAATGCCAAATCATACTTTCCAGATCGAATAAAAGAATCAATGATGAGTTTAAAGGTAACAGAATCAAGGACTACACCATCAGAACGCATGGAAGTAAGGAGGTTGAGAATCTCATTATGGTACTGCGGACAGCGAGATATAGTCCGAAAGATCTGAGAATATGTACTCACAGAGTGCCTGTAATTGGGCTTCAGTGAGCACCAGTGGAAGAACTCCAACTTCTTGAAAGCATCCAGGGAGTTGCGATGGAGGACTTGAAGGACAAGATCCTCTGACAAATTAGTGGAAACTGCATAGTTTTCCAGGTTACAAGTTCCTCCAGGCTCTGAAAGAGCTTTAGCGATAGATCCCACAAGAACTACATTTCCAAGTTTTAAAGCAGCTTCTTTTGTTGTTGCCACAGTTCTTCTGGTTTTAGAAAATCTGATACTTGTGCAAAAATGATGCAAAGTACCATAGATTGCTCCAAAAGAAATCCTTCTACAACAGCCATTAAGCATGTCTTTTTCTTATCCATCTAACACCATTTACCTAAAACAGCAGATTACCAAAATAAGTTAAAGCTTGCAGTAGCATCTGAATTTTCAGTAAGAAACAAATTAAAACAAAAAATTACTTTCTGTGTTTGAATATCCTAACCAAAATTTCCTTTAGACCAAAAATTAGCTTCGAGACCATTCATTCCTTCAGCTCTTCAAGATTTCTCAGAACACCCACCATCCTCAGCATACTCATTTCTTTGGTCTACTATCTCAACTATTCTAAACCTAATCTCCAGCTTTGGTTTAGCAATTTGTTCACTCAGCCTTTTAACCTCAGTAAAAACACCCTCAAAACTCCTTGCCAAATCCCAAGTGAAATGCCAACTTCCTTCCTCCCACTAATTGGACATTTCTGTTTGACATAGCATAATCATTATGAACTATAAAATCCCAAATCATTAATTTTTATTTTTATTTTTTTCACAATTTATTGGATTTGAATCAGACAATAACAAGAACTATAAACCCCTGTAATATAAATACAGTGAACGCGTAGCTTCCGAATACACAAATGCAGCCTATAAAATTAGGGGAAAAAACGATAAAAAAGAATCCCAAGTTCAGGACAAAAATATCTAAACAGAATAAAAAACACAAAACGAGCTGGAAAACCTACTCAGTATTTCAAAGAAAAACTCAAAACAAGAACTCACCTTTTACAGAAGATTAAACCTTGTGAAGTTTTCCATCGACTCCGGGGAATATTCTCCGATAAGCACTTTCTCAATGACTGCTTCTGCTGTAGATTGGTGACGGCCGAAATCAGATAAATGAAAATTTTCCTTTGCTCGCAAATTCGCTCGAGGGTGGCGGTTTGTTAATACTCCCTCCATTTTTTATTTTTTATTTTTTATTTTCACTCTAAAAAATCATTTAATTTTATAACAACAAATTTATTAATGAATGAATATTAAATTTCAAAAAATATATATATATATATATATATATATATATGAGTATTAAAAAATATTAATAAATAAAGAAATCAATAGAGAAACTACACGAAATTTAAATTAAATTATTCATCTAGTATTTTATAGAAAGATTTGGAATATTTGACCGTTTATGTACAGCTGTTTTTCATTATTAAATATTTTCCTTTACCTTTTTCTGTTTCTGCTATTCTCTTTTTTATTCAGAAGAACATTCGAACAAGATTTTACTCATCATTGTTAAGAATTCATGAGAAGAAGAATGGGTAAAGCTGCGATCAAAGCAGTTGTTGGCAAACTCGTTGAGTACTTGGCCGATGCACTCAAGGATCAAGTGTGAGTTGTTATCTCTGTTGCTATTCCATTTCCTGCAATGTTCAAACCCTTGCTGATGAATTTGAGATTTGTTTCGATTCTCGAGCAGGTGTAGCCTGTGGCTCCCAATTCCTCTAGCTCTGCCACAATGGCCCGTTTTATTCCTTGAGTGCCGCCGGTGACTAGTGCTGTCGTTCCTCGGAGAGACCATCGTCTTAAGCTTCTTCCTGCAATGGATGAAAATTGAATTTTCTTTTCCAAATTCCAATGGCAAAGAAGTAGGAAACTATTTCAATTTCAAAATCTACCACCGTTGTCTGAAGATGATGATGGTGATGGTGATTGAAGAGATCATTTGTTATAGGTGAAAAGCCCTCAATTTATATTCTAATTGGCCTCCTTCTTTGACTTTGATTAAGATATCCAAATGTTTGAATTAAATCAAATTCTATTTGCTTGCTTGTTGTTTAAAGAAACTTGCAAGCAAAAATGAAAATTGGGGAAAACTGTTATGAGATGGATTTTAAACTTTTCTTTGCTGCTCTGTTTGATATATTTATACTAACAATTCCTTTCTTGTGAGTGCAACTTGTTCACTAAAGCATTAAATGCTCTATCTGCAAATGGCTACACAGACAAAGTCATATCTTAGAATTTTTTTTTCTTTTTATTGTGTCATGTAGAACATACAGATGCAAAAGAAATGAGACAGATAAAACATATAGAATATGCATATTTAGCAGCTCTTCCTTCTGATTTATGCTTTTATATCCTTTCAGAATTCTCTAGTGAATAGCCAGCCATCCATCTTGTGAGAAATTTGATCCAGTGGATCATGGATTCATGAGTAAATTCCAACACTCGTCTAGAATATCTTCCGCGTGTTCTAGTTTCTCCTTGTGTATTTTTTTTTCTCCTACTTCTGATTTGTTAATATGAACAATCTTCATCAACTTGATAATAGTAGTCCTTTATTTTTACATCCTTCGGACAATCCTACTCAGATTTTGGTTAATAAGGTGTTTGATGGTAATGATTTTCAGTCTTGGAAACGGTCAGTTAAGATAGCATTATCTGCAAGGAATAAACTAGGGCTTATTGATGGTTCTATTATAGAACCAGCACAACATGATGATGCTTTTAGAGGATGGGAGCGAGCCAATGATATGGTGATATCTTGGCTATTAAATTCTATTGAGAAAGATATAGGTGAGAGCCTATTATATTGTCATAGTGCTAAAGAATTGTGGTTTGAACTTGAAAGTAGATTTGGGCAAAATAGTGGAACACAATTATTTCAACTACAAAAGGAATTAATATTTATATCTCAAGGGGCTAGTAGTATATCTACCTATTATACAAGGATTAAAAAAATCTGGGATGAATTATTGAGCTTGTGGGTAATACTTTCATGTTCATGTGGAGCTAGCTCACAGATTGCTAAATTTCAGGAAGATAAAAAATTAATGCAATTTTTAATGGGATTAAATGAGTCTTATATAAGTATTAGAGGAAATGTACTGATGATGAAACCTCTTCCAACATTATCCCAAGCATATGCTTTGTTTGTTCAAGAAGAAAAGTAGAGGGAAGTTACTTCTAATATCAATTTCAACTGTGAATGTACTTCTTTGACTTCAGCAGGAAACAGTGGAAGATTTTTTTCTAAAAAATAGGAAAATGAGAAATCAGGTCTGAAGGTGATTGAATGTTCAACTGTGAATGTACTTCTTTTACTTCAGCAGGAAACAGTGGAAGATTTTTTTCTCAAAAATAGAAAAATGAGAATTCAGGTCTGAAGGAGA
Organism: Asclepias syriaca; assembly: GCA_027405835.1. Taxonomy (NCBI): domain Eukaryota; kingdom Viridiplantae; phylum Streptophyta; class Magnoliopsida; order Gentianales; family Apocynaceae; genus Asclepias; species Asclepias syriaca. The sequence continues at coordinate 30,398,657 of CM049924.1, read as the reverse complement.
TTGAATGTAGATATTGTAAGAAGAAGGGTCATACTATTGATAAATGTTTTAAACTTAATGGTTATCTTGAAAATTTTGATTGTGGCAGAGGTAGAAGGATTGCATCTTTTGTTCAAAATAAAAATCATAGCAGTGATATTACAAAATCTGAGTTTTCTTCATGGAAGGGAACTGCAAAAGACAGTGTAAAGGAGTAAAAATTTTGTTTGCATGTAAGGATTGGATTAGTTTAGTCACAAATATAAGATTGAATTGAAATGTAGGAACAAATAATACATTTTTTTAGAAAAGGTTAAATGTGAAAATGATGGTTTCACTAAATTTGACTTTCATGACAAGTACAGATTGTAGACCCCAAAACTTCACAAGGCTTGGAAGCACAAGCATTCCTACAGCAGCACCAAGATACATTCCAAAAGTAGTACAAGAAATAGATCTTGATCTCTCGTGGGGGGGCACCCATTGTGCTAGCACAGTGTGTATAGATGGAAAAATAAATCCTTGGGCTACACCAACAAGCAAGCGAGCCACTACCAACAATGTTACCTTATTTGGATCAAGTGGTACTAGAGCACAAGTTAAAGACCACAGCCTACCACCTACTTTTTGAGCTGCCCAACCACCAGGTATTTGTGAGCTGGCATATGCATAATAAAATGTAGAAAGTAATATCCCTTTGCTGGCTTGATTTACTCCTGCAGCATCATCCGCAATTGTATAGCTAGCTAAGTAATAGAATCAATGAGTATGTGGTTTTAGAAAACAAAACAAAATAGTAAAAATATAATGAGATAAAACGAAGGTCCCTTAATTGTGACATAGAAATTTAAGACAAGCACCTGGGGTGTTAGGAAAAGAAAAAGAAAAAGCAAGTAGAATAATAATGGAACGAAAGTCCTTCAATTGTGACAGGAAAAGAAAAAGAAAAAGTAAGTAGAATAATAATGAAACTAAATTCCTTCAATTGTGACATAGAAATTTAAGACAAGCACAAGCACATGGGGTGTTAGGAAAAGAAAAAGAAAAAGAAAAAGAAAAAGCAAGTAGAATAATAATGGTCCAGTCAGTTTCTTAAAAGAAATTGACAATTCTAATTTCTTAAAAGAGTCATTCTTTTTTTTTTTTTTTTGATAAGTTTAAAAGAGTCATTCATTATGGAAGAAAGACTGCTTATCCTCTGTTGCTATTCTAATACAATTTTTAGAATATATATATATATATATATATATAATATATATATATTACTTTTGTCTCATAAACATTTAATTTAAATACGTAGAAGGAATATTGAATAAATGAAAAATGTTAATAAAATTATAAAAAAAAATGTTTAAACAATAATAATAACTAAAAGACAAATAATACAATAAGATGAGCACACCTTGATGGACTATTCTGCCCAGGCCAGTAATTTGAAAGGACTCTTTGTACCTATAAATATATGTCAAAATTTTTCAATTGTTCATCACTATCTGAAAAAAAATCAAAATGAAGAACCGCAAAAAACATTCAGAAAGAGCACATAAGTTGTCAAACATGCAACAGCAGAATTTTCAGCAGAGCATGGTTTCTTTTGAAGCAGAGGAGAACAACAAATCCATTGTTCCAGTAATAAATGCACCAATTGTCTCCTCCTACAATGACAGAATCCGACCTCTGTTGGATTGTATTGACAAGTTGAGAAATTTGAAAGTGGCCCAAGAAGGAATTCAGCTACCTACAATTGTAGTTGTTGGAGATCAGTCTTCTGGTAAATCCAGTGTTCTTGAGTCTTTAGCCGGAATAAGTCTGCCAAGAGGACAAGGAATCTGCACGAGAGTACCTCTAATTATGAGGCTACAAAATCACAACTCACCTAAGGCTAAGATGAGTTTGGAATTCAATGGAAAAATAATTCCCACGGATGAGGACAATGTAGCAGATGCAATTGTTCTTGCTACTGATGAAATCGCTGGAAGGAGCAAAGGAATCTCCAACACCCCATTGACACTTACTGTGAAAAAGATTGGCGTACCTGATATAACAATGGTGGACTTGCCTGGTATTACTAGAGTTCCTGTTCATGGTCAGCCTGAAGACATTTATGAGCAGGTATCTGGAATAATAATGGAGTATATTACTCCTGAAGAAAGCATTATCTTGAATGTACTTTCTGCTACTGTTGATTTTTCTACCTGTGAATCTATAAGAATGTCCCAGAAAGTAGACAAAACAGGGGAAAGAACTCTGGCTGTTGTCACAAAACCAGACAGGTCCCCTGAAGGTCTCTATGAGAAAGTTACAGCTGATGATGTCAATATTGGACTTGGCTATGTCGTGGTAAGAAATCGAATTGGGGTTGAATCCTATGAGGATGCTCGAGCTGCTGAATCCCTTCTGTTCGAAACTCATCCTTTACTGTCAAAACTTAGCCAATCAATGGTTGGGATACCAATTTTGGCTCAGAAGCTGGTTCAAATCCAAGCGAGTATTATATCAAAAAGTTTACCTGAAATCATTAGGAAGATTAACGAGAAATTGAACTCAAATTTGTCTGAACTGAGAAAGATGCCACAGAATTTGACATCGATTGGGGAAGCAACGAGGGCATTCATGAATGTTCTGTCTACAGCCAAGGAATCACTGAAGAAGATATTCATTCGTGGGGAATTAGAGGAATTCCCAAACGACAAGCAGAGGCACTGTACTGCGAGATTGGTAGAGATGTTGGATCAATATTCTGACGAATTACAAAAGAAATGCTGCGAGAATGAGGCAAAAGAGGATTTCTTAAAACATGAAATTGATATCCTGCAGGAATCCAAAGGAATTTGGTTGCCGAATTTTTTACCTCGTTCGGTGTTCAAGGTTTCATTGCAAATGAAGGTGAATTCTGTTTCTGCAATCCCTGTTGAATTCCTTAACAGAGTTTGGAGTTACGTGGAAAGTGTGTTATCCCCAATTTTGGTAGAACATTCGGAGAATTTCCCGCAACTGCAATCGTACATGCGAAGGGCCGCACAAGCCCTAATTACCAAAGGGGAGGAAAAATCTGCGAATTGGTTTATGGAAATTATCGAAATGGAGAAAATAATTGATTACACATGTCAGCCAGAATACATTACCACATGGAACAATTTAATGAGCAAACAAGAAGAGTTCATGAGAATCATCTCCGAAATGAGCAAACAACAAGAGTTCATGAGAATCATCTCCGAAAACTATTCAGAGCAGAAGAAAATAACGATCGAGGGTTTCGGAGAAATTGAAGTCGGACATCTGAGCCGTCACCAGGATGTACTCCGTCAAGCATTTGACTTGAAGATGAGAATGACTGCTTACTGGAAAGTTGTTTTGAGAAGATTGGTGGATTTGATGGCTCTTCATATATTTTCAAGCATTCAAAATCTCATTAATAATGAAATGGAAGTAGAAATCATGAAGGGGTTGCTCGAGCCCGGAGATGGCACCGGTTCTGGTCTTGAAAGGCTGTTGGAAGAATCTCCGATAATAGCTAATAAACGGATGAGATTGAATCAGAGCGTTGCCTTGCTCAGAGAATCCAAAAATGTGGTTGCCGCCATCATTGACAGAGTCGGCATTAATTGATAAAGGTTTCACTTTTAGGTTTCAATCATTGTTGTTTGTTTTTATTTAATTTCCTTTCTTGTTATAATTTGCTGTTACTAAGGTTGTGTTTTTCCTAAATTATAATAGAAACTTATTATATATATATATATATATATATATATATATTGATTCGTCAAAAAATGGTTTATTGTCTTGCAATGCTAGACCTGCAAAACAATGAAGTTTATCCGGAGGATGGAAGGTCTCCGGTTAAACCCTCCGATGCTTAAGTCAGTGATTGACTGTAAGATAGGTAATTTAGAGAGAGATGAGTTGTATTTTCTGGTCTTACCCTCGTTACCTGTAAGGGGGTGGTATTTATAGGGATTTTACCGCCCTTGTCAAGTAGCTTGGGTGATTCGTTAGTGGAATATGATGATTATCGAATTTTGTGGGAAGATATAAGATCTCCTTTTTTAGTAGGTTGTTAGGGAAATCTTTGACTGTGATTGAGTCAAACGTTGACCATCAGAATTGCGGTTGATCAATGAGTTTGATCAAAGTGAGTGAAGTGTAGTGACTTCGGCACGAGGCGAGGCGGAGTGACCTCGACATCCTTGGTAGAGTCGGATGTGTCAGCGAAGTGGGGCATGTCAAGCCATGCTAGGTGACAGACACGTATGCTTGGTGGGTCCCATGTGCTTAGTGTCATTTTGCTTGTCAACGTGAGGGTATTTTCATACCTCTCAGTGGCCCCTCGTCGAAGTGGAAGAATGATTCTTCTTTCTCTTCGACGGTACTAGAAATCCCTTGTTCTCCGGGTTGTTGTCATTAACAGTTTCTGAATAGGTGTGAGCCGAGGATGTGCAACCCGAAGAGGTGTAACCCGGGAGGGTGTAACTCGAGAGGGTGTGATCCTCGGTGAGAGTAACTCGAGAGGGAGTGAACAACCCGAAGTGGGTGTGAGCAACCCGAAGTGGGCGTGAGCAACCCGGAGTGGGCGTGAGCAACCCGGAGTGGGCGTGAGCTACCCGGAGTGGGCGTGAGTTACCTGGAGTGGGCGTGAGTTACCCGGAGTGGCGCAGGTAACCCGAAGAGGTGCGACCTGGCGAAGCGGTGTAACACCTGGCGAAGAGGTGCGACCTGGCAGGGTATTTTTGTGACTCGTTGTGAGTTGGCGAGCTCAGACACCTGGGTGGGAAAGTCGAAGCTACTGGTGACGATTCGGCTTTCCCGATGCGGGGTCAGGCCCCCATGATGGCGGTCTGGTTTTCGAGGGAGTGGATGGTCGTTTGCGTGTCCAGAGGTGGCATCGTTCGCGCTTCCTCATGTGCGAGTAATGATTATGCCGCGCGTGAGCTGTCAGAGACGTGACCTTTGGTGTGATTGCGACCCGGTTGGAGTCGGGTCGGGCGAAGCTTGTTGGGGAAGTTTTACAGTTTTTCGAATTTTCACCCCTTCTATAAATAGCTCGCTTGCCTTAGTGAAGTTCTTTTTTACCTTTTCTTCTTCATCCTTGCGAAATTCTGTTCTTTCTTTGCCAAACTTAACAAAGCTCTTTGCATCTTCTTCCCAAACTTTCCAAACGCCCTTCCGTTTTGCTCGATTTCCCCTCGGTGATTCACCCTTTCTCTGTGATTATCTCAAGTTTCCCTTCATCACCCACACTATTTCAGGTAAGAGAGGACATTGTTGCCTCGGTTTGCTTCTTCTGTTTTTCTCTTGGCTATCTTTTATTTTTTATTTTTTGAGTTTAGGGTGTTTCTGAGGGCTCTAGTGTGTCAATGAAATGGCTTTTTCTGGAAAAGGGTGGTTATAGACGTTTGGAGTGACTTTAGGACGGGTTTTCGGGTAGGAACCTCTCTGGAATAATGAACTGGATGGAGGCGGAGTGAGTGGAATGATGAATTGGTTGAGGACGAAGTGAGTAGACTTTAGTTTTCTGATAGGATTTTTGTTCTGTGCTTGTAGATATGTCGTCTTCAGAAAGTCCCGAGGTCCTTGTAGTCGAGGTGGAGTCTAGCTCTTCAAGCTCCACTTCCCAAATGAGCTCTGATAGATCCAGACCTGTCAACTGTGAGAGGAGTGCCAGTACTTCGAGTGAGGGCTCCAGTGAAGGGGTACAGGAGGCTGACTCCGAGCGGACACCGGGAATGGTAGATAGAATTTTAACAATAAGGGGTGTCCGCACTTCGGCCGAAGGATCTGACGCCGGCCCGAGTATCCCTGAGGCAATCCCCTTAGATCCTAGGTTGTCTAGGCACATGGGTGGCAGAGTGACAGTCGCGAGCCTATCGTCCGAAGACTTGCATGACTCCAATGTCCTCGAAGGCGAGGATGCGGACTCCGACCACTCCGAAGAACTCCCGAAAACCAAAAACCGGTTGGAGGGGGACTTCGCCCTTAAGAGAAATACCCTTAGTTTAGACCTCCCCCTTCTGTCCAGTGAGATTGACCAGAATAGGTTTAGGTTGATCTACCTTCAAGAGTGCGAGGTTATGTCCAATTCCTATGTACATATCCATATGACCACTTTCTTTCTGGTCTTAGTTTTCCTTTGGACCCCGCATTCTGTGACTTTTTGAACTTAGTTAGGTGTCAGCCCGCCCATGTTCATCCAAACGGAGTTAGGTACTTCGTCGCCCTTACCGTACTGTGTAGGAGAATAGGTGTAGAGGTTTCCGAGTTATTTTTGAGAACTTTCTTCATAGTTCTTCGCATGAACAACCTCACTTTGTCACTTCGTCCTCGTCCTAGCGTAGTCACCCTTTTTGAACCCCCTCCAAATAAATTGAGTCAATGGAGGGACAAGTGAATTTGTGTGGAGTCCAGAATGGGCTTTGCTTTCCACCCGAAGTGTAAGGCACTTCGTACTTGGCTCCCTGTAAAGAGGAACACCAAGTACTCCGATTTGGATCGGAGGTTCTTAGATTTTGTCCGGAGTGAGTTAGGAGATAGTCCCAAAACTCAGTCCAAAATTTTCCTGACCAGCGAACTTATCGCTGACGAGAGTCGCCACGCCTGTGGGATAGGCGGGCCGGCGGCGGAGAGAGTTGGGGCTCGAGGACAACGAGGAGTACCCCATGTGGAAATTGCACCCCGGCAGGGTGTTTCAATCTGAATGCCCGAAGTGTCTAAATCCTCGGAGTGCGGGCTGCCCAGTAGCAAAGGGTAGAATGGCTGTCGGAGTCTTTTGACTTTGTTGCTTTTCCTTTTTTTTTTATATTTTAGCTTGCTAACTTCGCTTTGTCTTGTTATGGCAGATATGAGGCTGAACTTCATGGCACGTCGCCAGGCAGAGGAACGTCGCGGTTTGGAGAGGCGGGGTGATGTGAACCCGCCCCGGGCTGTGGACCGATCTTCTATTCCTCCATCGGCGACTCCGTCGGCAGTCTGAACACTTCAACCCGCTCCCTCGCCGGGGTCTCATCTCCGCCACCCCGATCCAAGGGGAAGGAGCCACCCCGTCCTCCCCCAGCGAAGCGTGGTCGTGAAGAGGAAGAAACGGGGTTGAGGACGAGGACTTCGCAGAGGCAAAGACTGGCGGATTTCTAGGAATTCAGGGAGGTGGCTCCTGCTACAGCTGACCGGGTGGCACTCCGGGAGGTTCGAGGTGCCGGCCCTTCTGGGTCTTTGTCCTGCTCCTGGACCCAAGAGGGGTTCAAAGCGCCGGAGTCAAGAAAGGAGCAGGAGTCCTTGGCCCGTGAGATCATTCGCGCTTCGCCTCCTCTGGTGAACCTCCCTTTGTCCGATCGCAGGTCCAGGAGGTACTACGGGGTGGCGGTTCTTCACCGGGCCATGGACTCCGACTTGGCCCAGAGGCTTGGGGAGTCTCCCATGAGTCCGGAGATAACGTTCGGGCACATCGGGGCTGGTCTGTCTCAGGTAATTCGTCAAGCCGAAGTGTTTGACTTCTTGTTTTCGTTTTTTGCTTTTCTTTTGACTCATCCCTTTGTCGTTCGTTTCTCAGGTCTCCGCCTTCATTGCCCATCTCTTCAAGCATGCTTCTGAGGGTTTGACTTCGCGGGCTGAGCTGGAAGCCTTGGAGAAGAAGCATGAGGAGCTGGAGAACCAACTCTCCGCCAAAGACGCAGCATTGGTTGCCGCAGAGGGCAAACTCCGCTCAGCTGAGGAGACCGTGGAGATGGTGGTCGCAGAGAAGGACAGGTAGTCCTCTAGCCTGTCTATCCTTCAGCAGGTTAATGAGGATTTGAAGGTCCAACTTCGCGACTTCAATAAGAAGCTGAAGGAGGAAAGCTCGAAACGGCGAGCAACAGAGTCAAGGGTGGCTTTCTTGGAGTCGGAGGAACACACTATGCAAGTGGTGGATGAGTTCCGCAACTTCAAGAAGTACTAGGAGGAGGTGTATGGGCTGGCGAGCAGATTTTACGACAGAGGATGCGCCCATGCACTTCGCTGTCTTGATCACCTCGTCCCCGACAAGATGTTGCTGTGCAGGATTTTCAAGGGTTCTTATGCCAACCCCGAGTTCAGAAGCGGATGCGACTTCGTTCCGTTCACCGAAGACGAACTGGCGGAGATCGCAGAAGGCGATGCAAAGGAGGGAAGGCATTGGAGACCGCCTGCACCAGTCCATCCAAACTTGGACGAGCTGTGTCTTCAGCTGGGGAGTGAGGGCGAGGGTGCCGAAGTCGTCGGGGCCGATGTTGCTCCAGTCCGTTGTGCTGCCCCTAACGATGTTGCTGCGGAGACAGTCGCGGACGGAGAGCCCGAAGTGGGGGACCGGGCTATAATAATAGTAGATGTTCCGCCCGAAGTGGCTCCCCCTTCGGCCGAAGTTGCTCCCCCTTCGGCCGAAGATCCCCCCTCTGTATAAATTCTTTTTGTCTTTCTGTTTTGTAATTTTTTGTAAATTTCGTAAGTTAATGAAGTTCGCCATTCTTATCTTCTTCTTACTTCGAACTCGCATTACACTTCGTCCAGTAAGTTAAGAAAACTTGAACTTCTTATAATAAGCAATGATAACTCTGAAAACTTTAATCATAATCCGAAAACTTTGACAAGTGTAATGACTCCGAAAAACTTTAATAACTTTGAAATCATGATCCTCAAGTGTGATGACTCCGAAAACTTCAATAACTTGGGAAGGAAAATTCTGAAGTGTACTGACTCCGAAAGATAAACTTATTCATAAACTTCGAATGTGATGACCTTAAATAACTTGAAATGTGATGACCTTAAATAACTTGAAATGAGAATCCCGAAGTGTAATGACTCCGCCTGGGGCCAAGGTTGTAACCGGTTGTGGCGGAGTACTTATTGACTGTGGTCCTGACCTCGTCGAAATCTTTGTGAGAACTCAGACAAAATATTTCTTCAAGTGATTGGCGTGCCAGGGTCTGGGAAGTATTGTTCCTTCTTGGTCTATGAGGCGGAATGTTCCCCGGTGGACTTCGTCTTTGATCAAGTATGGGCCTTCCCATTTCGGAGTGAGCTTGTTTGCTGTGATATGTCTTGCAGTTCCCTCTATTTTGCGGAGTACCCAGTCTCCGACTCCTAGTGGCCTGTTGACCAAATTTTTATCGTGGGTGAGTTTGGTTGCCAACTTGAACTTGTCTGCTCTTGGGCGGGCAGTTATTCATTTTTCCTCTAGTAAGTCCAGGTCTAAACAGCGTTGGCGTTTATTGCTCTCTTCGTCATACGTAGAGATTCTGTATGATGGGAGTGCGAGTTCGGCTGGTGAGACTGCCTCTGAACCGTAAATCAGGGCGTAGGTTGTTTCTCATGTGGGGCCCCTAGCCGAAGTCCGCACTGCCCATAATGCGGCCGGGAGTTCGTCGACCCACTTGTTAGACTTCCCTTCCAGACCCTTTCTCAGTGCGGTAAAGATCAATTTATTGGCCGCTTCAGCCTGTCCGTTGCCTTGTGGGTGTGCAACGGATGACTTCCAGTATTTGATCCCTAGGCGGGTACACTCCGCCGTAAATTTAGTGGCGAACTGAGTACCGTGGTAGGATACGATGGCTCGTGGCACTCCGTAACGGCATAGGACGAAGTCATGGAGGAAGTTGAACGTGTTCTCCTCCGTGGGGGCGGCCAATGGCTTCGCTTCGAACCATTTGGAGAAGTAGTCGACGGCCACGATCAAATATTCGTGATGTCCACGGGCTTTGGAGAACTTGCCCATAAGGTCGATTCCCCACATATCGAAGGGCCAAGCTGCCAGTACAGGGGTTTGCGGAACTGATGGCAAGCGGGGAACGCTGCTGAACTTTTGGCAAGTATCGCAGTGCTTCACGTAGTTCTCTGCATCCCTTCGTAGTGTCGTCTAATAATAACCCTGATTGATCACCTTTTCTGCCAAAGATCTCGATCCGGGGTGTCCACCGCAGATTCCCTCGTGTAATTCTTCCAGAATTGACCAGGTGAGGTCGGGTGGTACACAGCAAGGAAGCAGCTTGGAGAAGGAGCGTCGGTACAAGATATCATTGAGCATAGTGTATCGGGCCGCACGCTGGCGGATTTGCCTGGCTTTAGCCTTGTTTGCTGGCAGGATGTCTGAGGATATGAAGTTCTTCAGTTCGTCGATCCATGTGGGGGAGTCGGGTGTCGAAGTCAAGATCGGCGAGATATGCTCTGGAGTGGAGATTCGAATTATTTGTACGTCGAGGTCGTTGGGGGCTTCGCCAGACGCTATTTTAGCCAGTTTATCTGCCATTTCGTTGTGATTACGGTCTATCTTGGCAAGAATGAAGTGCTTAAACTGAGTGGCCAACTGGGATACCCTTTCCGCGTAGACCTTGAGGTTGTCAGAGTTGACCGCAAACTCATTGTTGACATGTCCCACCACAACTTGGGAGTCGTTGAATATGTTGAGCGATCTTATTCCCGAATCCAGAGCCCATTGCATGCCGATAACCAAGGCCTCGTACTCCGCTTGGTTGTTGGATATGGGGTAGTCGAGTCGGACGCAGCGGACTTCCATGTGTTGACCGGAGGGGGATTCAATGGTGGCCCCTACTCCGACTTCACTTATGTTTATGGCTCCGTCCACCATCATTGTCCATACCTCGTCGGCCGGGAGTGCGGGGAGTGTTTCCTCATCGGGGGCGACTTCGGAGAATGATAACTCGGCCAAGAAATCTGAGAGGGCTTGGGCCTTGATCACAGCGCGGGGTGCGAAGGTGAGGTCCAAGCTGCATACTTCGATGGACCACCGAAGCATCCTTCCCGATTGATCCAGTTTGTGAAAGATCTGCTTCAGGGGATGGTTGGTGTATACCACCACGGAGTTTCCACGTGGCGATGACCAGGGCGTAAGCTAGTTTCTCGATGTACGTGTAGCATATTTCAGCATCCCGCAGTACTCGACTTACGAAGTATATAGGGAGCTGTTGGCCGTTCGTTTCCCGAATTAAGGCGGCCGCGATTGCTAGTTGTGCGGCTGACAGATATAAGTACAGGACTTCACCCGAAGTGGGAGCACTCAGCAATGGTGGGTTCGCTAGGTAGCTCATTAGATCTTCCCAAGCTTTCGTGCATTCTTCATCCCACCGAAATATCTTTCCAGCGGTCTTTAAGGCCTTAAAGAATGGCATGCACCTCTCAGCGGACTTCGACACGAACCTTCCCAGGGCGGCTATGCAGCCGTTGAGGCGTTGTATGTCTTTAACACACCGGGGCTCGGCCAGGTTCCTTATTGCCTCTATCTTTTGTGGATTAGCTTCGATTCCTCATTCGGACATCATAAAGCCGAGAAATTTCCCTGACTTCACTCCGAACGTGCATTTTGCTGGGTTGAGCTTGAGTCCGTATTCCGAAAGTGTGGCGAATGTTTCGCGCAGGTCATCCAAGTGAGAATGATCGCGTTTGGTCTTGACGACCATGTCGTCCACATAAGTTTCGACGTTCCGGCCTATATGACTTCGCAGGATCTTGTTTATCATCCTTTGGTAGGTGGCACCTGCATTCTTCAGTCTGAACGGCATCATGTTGTAACAGTAAATAGCTCCGGCGGCTCGGAAGGATGTGTGGATTTGAGCATCTAGTTTTATCCGGATTTGATGATAGCCAGAAAAGGCATCCATGAAACTGAGGAACTCGAACCCCGAAGTGGAGTCTACAAGGGCATCTATGCGAGGTAGTGGGTAACAGTCCTTCGGACAGGCTTTATTCAAATCCGTGTAGTCCACACACATTCTCCACTTTCCGCTGGCTTTTTTGACCATTACTACGTTGGCAAGCCACGAGGAGTACTCGACTTCGCGGATGAATTTCGAGTCTAGCAGCTTCTAGACCTCGGATTGCATTCATTTGTTTTTGTCATCTTCGAACTGTCTGGGCTTTTGCCTCACTGGTTTGAACGTGGGGTCGATGTTGAGCCTGTGTTCAGCGATGTCGGGAGAGATCCCTAGCATGTCTTGTGTGCTCCAGGCGAAGTTGTCGAGGTGAGTGGAGAGGAAGTGGGTCATCTCCTCCTTCATCGACTGCGGCATTTTGCTTCCGATTTGAACCTTTTGGTCGGGATAGTCAGGGTGTATGGCAACCTCGTCGAACTCCTTTACTCCGGGAGCGTTTGTATCCGGTAAGGGTGTCGACTGAGCAAGGGCAGTGACTTCCGCGTGCTCTCTGGTCGTTATGACTGACCCGACCGTTGCCGGTAGTGGCTCGATTTTGGAGTGCTGCCGGGACCTCACCATATAGGCGAGTAGACTCCTAGGGCTGCTTTTGACGTACCCCACTCCGCCACGGGTGGCAAACCGAACTTGTTGATGTGACATGAAGATGACGAGTTCGAAGGCGGCGTGCGTCGAAGTCCCGAGAATGGCGTTGTAGAGGGAGTCGATGTCCACTACATAGAACTTGATCTCCTCTTCGCGTGTGCAGGTGTCGAAGACAAGAGTGACTTTAATCTTGACAGTTCCCTTGACATTGATCTTATGAGCGGTGAAACCTTCCAGGACTGTATTGCTGGGTTTCAGGTGACTGTTATTCATCCCCATCTCCTTAAAACACTTGTGATACATGATATTTTTGGTGGCTCCGGTGTCGATCAGTACTCTCCTGACTCAGCATTTGTAGATTCCCTATCTGGCCATGCCTACTTCGAGAACGATGGGGGAGATGCGGGCCTCCTCGTTCAGTTCGAGGTCTTGGTCGGAGAAGATGATCGGCTCATGTGGGAATGCGTCGAAGTGAGATTCCGGGGAAGGTTTACTTAAGTCATAGATTTTTCGCTTTATCTTTTTGATGGATTCGTACCGAGGAGTTATGACTTCGATCACTCGGTCAAGCCTTCCCCCGGGCTGTTTGTCCGGCTCGTGGTCCTTCTGCTGCCCTTCTCGGGCTAGCTTTTCAATCATCCTCTTAAACTGGTAACAGTCTTCGGTGGAGTGCCCGTAGTCCCGGTGGAAGCCGCAGAACTTCACCTTATCACGGGCAGATCGGCCGGAGGATCGCGCCGACGCGGGCTCCCTTGCTCCGAGCTTCTCCCTGACGGCGGCGATGAGGTGTTCTTTGGACTTCGTCGGAGCGGCAACTTCGGTTCTTCGCGTCCTGTTCTTGCCTTGCCGGCCTTAGGGGATGCTTCTCTATGCTTTTCTTTTCTTCGGTAGTACGACCCCGGAGAGCTCCCTTCGGCGAGTGCAACCTTCCGGACAACGTTGAACACTTCGCCAATGGTTTCTGGCTTGCGGAGTTGGAGCTCCGTGTACAGCATTTTTGACCGGAAGCCGCTCTCGAAGCAGATGATGGCAGTGTCTTGGGAAATTCCGTCGATCTGGTCATGCACCTTCTTCAAACGTTCTAGGTACTCGAGCAGAGTTTCATCATCTCTTTGTTTGACGTTGGCGAGGTCTCCTCTAGTCTTGGGGATTATTCCTGTTGTACTGAATTTATCCATAAAGGCTTTTTCGAGCATCTGTCAGGATTCAATTGAACCTGGTTTCAGGGAAGAATACCAGGCTATGGCTCTGTCACTCAGGGAGCCGGGGAAGGCTTTGCACAATATCGCCTCATCAGTTGTTACGAGGTCTATAGATGATCTGTATCTGGTAATGTGCTCCTCGGGCTTGCTTTGACCAGTATACTAGACGAATGCCGGGATTTTCAATTGTGGATCCGGTATGGTGTGGTGGATCCACTCCGTAAAGGGTCCAGCATAGGTTGATATGTTCTTCTTCGGTTCGTCCTTCCGAATTGGCTCCGGACTTCGTTCCCGTCGATCCCGCTTCGACCGGTGTCCGTTACGGCGTCGCTTTTCTCCTTTTGGCTCGCTGGATGGCTGGCTTTCCCCGACTTCGCTAACAGCGCGAAGTGGTTTGGTAGTCTGGCCCCTGGTCCGCCGGCTTGTGCCGTTCCGAGATCGCTGGAGTCAGCTCTCGGCGGGATCCCGGTTGTCGTCGGAGGAGTGAGGAGGCGAAAGGCCTTGGCGACGATAAGCAGCGCGGAGTTGTTTCCATTGTTTTGAAAGATCACGCTCCGCTCGGAGTCGATCAAGTTCCTTCCGTAAGTCCCCGACTTCCTCCCGTCCGTTGTCCGTAGTCCGCTTTCCATTGAGATGTTCACGTAAGTCAGGCGATTTGTGGGGTGAGCCGCAGGGGCCTAGGCGTTCCACGACTGATCGTGGTTGTGGTCAGTCGGGGACAGAGGACTGAGCCGCGCGCAGAGTCTCATGACGAGACGTAGGGACCGTAGTGTCAGGGCGGCTCCTCCGTTCACTTGATCGTTGTGACATTCTGAGTTTCAAAAACGGGAATGTAAGATGTTTTACGTTCCCGGTAACGGAACCAAACTGATTCGTCAAAAAATGGTCTGATGCCACGTGTCAGTGATCCGACGTCGTTTGATGGTCTCTCTCTGCAAAGTACCCGTTCCTTTCGTATCTATGTGTCGTGGAAGGATTGTTGTCTTGCAATGCTAGGCTTGCAAAACAATGAAGTTTATCCGGAGGGTGGAAGGTCTCCGGTTAAACCCTCCGATACTTAAGTCAGTGATTGACTGTAAGATAGGTAATTTAGAAAGAGATGAGTTGTATTATCTGGTCTTACCCTCGTTACCTGTAAGGGGGTGGTATTTATAGGAATTTTACCACCCTTGTCAAGTAGCTTGGGTGATTTGTTAGTGGAATCTGATGGTTACCGAATTTTGTGGGAAGATATGAGATCTCCCTTTTTTAGTAGGTTGTTAGGGAAATCTTTGACTGTGATTGAGTCAAACGTTGACCATCAGAAATGCGATTGATCAATGAGTTTGATCAAAGTGAGTGAAGTGTAGTGACTTCGGCACGAGGCGAGGCAGAGTGACCTCGACATCCTTAGTAGAGTCGGATGTGTCAGCGAAGTGGGGCATGTCAAGCCATGCCAGGTGGCAGACACGTATGTTTGGTGGATCCCATGTGTTTAGTTTCATTTGCCTTGTCAGCGTGAGTATATTTTTATACATCTCAATATATATATATATATATATTATATATATATATATATATATATATATATATATATATATCAAAACAGATATGTGGAGATAATCTAATTGGTCTTATGAAGCTCATCAGATTGTAATATTTCTTGAAAAACCTGTTTAAAAACTTGAAGAATCTGGGAATCCATCTCCTTCATTAAAGTTCGAAACTTTTGAATTTCCACACACCACACACACACATATATATATATATATATATATATATATATATATATACAATTAAGATCATCAGACAGTCACTTAAAGATACAGATGTAAATTCATTAAAGATAAAAACTTTTGAATTCCCACGTTTAATATATATATAGAGAGAGAGAGAGAGAAAGAGGACTTAACTTTCGAAATCACCTATGTTGGCATAAATTATTGTTGTGTATGGAAAATATACATAGAAAGTATTCTTATTTCATCTATTTTGTCAACCTAGAGACATGGGTTGGATAAATGTAGGTAAATCTGTAGCTGTTGTTGATCCAATTTTCTCATCCTATAATGAAAAAATCCGGCCTTTGTTGGATTGTATTGACAAGTTAAGAAATCTGAAAGTAACACAAGAAGGAATCCATCTGCCTACCATTGTTGTTGTTGGAGATCAGTCTTCTGGTAAGTCCAGTGTTCTTGAATCTTTAGCTGGGATCAGTTTGCCAAGAGGACAAGGAATCTGCACCAGGGTTCCTTTGATCATGAAGCTACAAAGTCATAACAGCAACAATTTTCATGATGATGATGATGACTCTTGAGTTCAATGGAAAAGTTGGTAATGAATCATATGAAGATGCTCGAGAAAAAGAAACCATTTTGTTCAAAACCCATCCTTTACTTTCAAGAATTAGCAAATCAACGGTTGGGATATACCAGTTTTGGCTCAATAGCTAGTTTAAATTCAAGGAACTATTATATCCAAATTCAAGGAACTATTAGAACAATCACAAGAAAAAGCTAAACTGATTTACACAATATTTCTGATAAATCGTGAATCTGAAATAAGAACGCGCAAATTAGGTAAATGTATCATGCTTCCTTTTCATTATGAGCAAAGACATTGCTGTTGTAACTGAGTAAGCATTAACTACATTCAGGGATAAGCAGGTTCCCCTGCTGCACAATAGGATTTGTAGATGAGGAAAATTCTTGAGTCATTCCTTGCCAAACAACCTTTCCCTCGTTACAGAAACAAGAGCCGAGAAAATAAACAAATTACTTTTGAGGCAAAAGACAAAGACGAAATAAATTCCCTGTACCAAAGATTCAAAAGAAAGTGTATTGGTAATCAACTGGCACCTGTCAACGGCTCTTTCCATAGTACTATGTTGATGAGTTACAACAACGTAGGAGGAAATGTTGCCAGGTTTCCCAAGAGCATCATTGCCTTTCACATGAACAGAGCGGATGAGATCTTCAACTACAGTTGATGCAATTGGATCAAGCCCAGCTGTTGGTTCATCATATAAGAGCACCTGCTCAAATGGGGCAAAAGAAAACAAAAATTCTATTATAACAAACACTAATTCTAAAATGTCTAACTTTGCTAAGACAGTTTAAAATATTATTGATATCTATAATCAATCCAGCCATACTCTAAAGCAGTTAATCTTAACCATACACAGTTCTATTATTTATTTGAATAAAAGAAACTCATGGTTGAGTAAAAATAAGAAGTTTGAGTAAGAGTCATGCAAGACATACCTCTGGTTCTATTACATCCTTTGTTGAATCAAAAATTATTGAACGAGCTAATGCCACTCTTTTCTTCATCCCACCAGACAATAAAGAAGGCAATCAATCCTCAACTCCCTGCAATAAGTATCTTTTCAATTTTGAGTTTCTTTTCCTTTGAATCTCTTAAATTCCCAGGAAAAAAGATTCTAAACAACAACATTATGCCTATCTCCTTGTTTTTCTTTTAACCTAGAATAACACTACATCTATAAGACATGCATAGGATACTTTTCCTCATTAATGTAGAGGGTTGGTGGACTATCTAGATGAATTAACCTTGGTTTTATGATTCTGATAAGAAAAAGTATCATCTCCTCAAACCTTCAATCCAACTGCAGCAAGAGTTTCAGCCACAAGCTGTGAAATTTGATCCTCAGGCATGGTAGAATTCTCATATCTGTTATATATGAAGATGACACTGTAATTGATCAATCGAAAATTTCTAACTTTTGAAAAAAAACAAACAAGAGCTACATAAGAATTTTAGACAGTATCTTACAAAAGGAAATCAACATTCTCACGAATTGTTAAAGAATCAAAAAGAGCATCACTCCGAAATACCTGATACACAAACAGAAGTCAATGATATCACTAGAAACCCTATTATCAAAAAACAAAAAAAGAGAGAATCTCAGAATAGTCAAAAAATAATACTCATAAATAGCTTACTAAGCCAATCCGAAGGCCAGAAATTTCATCGTCACTGATCAAACCATGACGTCTTCTCCCACGTATTAAAACTTCCCCCTGATCAATCAAAGAGAAACAAAATCTCAAACAGGAAGCACCAATAGAAAGCCAAGCTAAACTGCAGAAGAAGAATTGGCAGACAAAAATACCTTGTCTGGAGCAAGAAGGCCGGCAATAATTTTCAATATAGTTGATTTCCCAGTTCCAGAAGGCCCAATAATTCCAACAGCTTCCCCCATGCCTAATCTACCAATAGGTACGAAAGTCTTCAAGTACCATAAGGTAAATTTCACTTTTCAGATGACTGAATTATACATACAGATGAAAATCAAATCCAAACTCGTCCATGCATGTGTATGTAAGCAACTTTTTAACTCAAAATTTGTGCAAGATGTGTAGCAGAAACAACAAGAAGCTAATATAAAGCTAATGCAAAAGCAGCAACTCTTAGTGAAGCTTCTTCCTGAGGAAGGAAGCGGGAGTAGAAGAGGCACTACACACAACACATCAGGCCAAACTCATATGTTTCTGTCTTTTACATTATTGAGCCTGCAAGCAATGAAGCGAAGATACCTAGAGAGAGAGGGATATGGTTCCATATGTTCCTTTCTGTCCAAAGAAGAAAACAATTGGTTAGGGGCTGTCAGACTTTTATTGTTTGATTTTTCATATTTGTCTCATTAAATTTTGGAACTTGATATCTATTTCTAAAGGAAGCCTTGTTTAGTTACTTACTGTATTCTTAATGGGGCTTTTTTTACATGCAGCATTTTTGCAAGCTTTCTCCTGGTTTTCTGTTGCCTTTCTTCCTTCAACAAGTATCTCATTCTTCACGGTTACCTTCTATCTCCTTTTGAGCAACTTGGGTGCTTCATTTGTGGAGGTAGCCAATGATGCCATTGTTGCCGAGACCAGCAAGCAACTTGTTTCCAATTCTGAGAACTCAGAATCATCTTCATCTGGTGAGTTACAGTCATTTGTGTGGATTGCGAGTGCAGTTGGAGGAGTTCTAGGGAATTTAATAGATGGCTTAGCCCCATTGAAAAGTTTTCCCCTCAATTGATGTTCTCTGCCTTTGGGATTATTCTTACGATTCAGTTCTTAATAACAACTCTCGTTCATGAAAGTAATCTAGATCTTCCCAAGAATATTTCCAGTGTTGGGATAAAGAAACAACTAGCTGAATTATTTGCCGCATTGCAGAAACCAGAGATCTCATACACAATAGGTTGGTTTGCTGCATCTTTTGCCATAATTCCTGCACTTACAGGCACAATGTTTTACTATCAGACAGAACACTTAAAAGATTGAATCATCACTGTTGGGGATTTCTAAGGTAGTTGGCCAGGCAGCCATGCTTTTCTGGGGCATTATATATGACAGGAACTTGAAAGCAATTCCTCCCAGGAAATTGATCTCATCTATTCAGGTTACAATTGCTGTGTTAATGATGTCAGATGTCTTGTTTGTGAAACGAATATATAGAACAATGGGGATTGCAGATTCTGCATATGTACTCATTTTCTCTGGTGTGCTGGAAGTTCTAGGCTTATTCAAGATCCTTCCTTTCACTGTAATAATGGCTCAGCTTTGTCCACAGGGATGTGAAGGATCTCTCATGGCCTTTCTCATGTCTTCTGTTGCCCTTGCTTTGATAATCAGTGGTTATCTTGGAGTAGCTCTTGCTTCATTTGTGGAAGTGACAGCAAATGATTTCTCAGGTTTACCAAAGGGTCTTTTGACACAAGCAGCATGCACTCTTTTGCCTCTATATTGGTCATCATATATCCCAAATGATGTTAAAGCTGAAACAAAAACCAAAGAAAACTGAGCGAGCTGCTCTGTAACAGTACACAAACTGTGACTCCAGCTTCACCGACTGGTAGCTTTGATTTTACAATATTTCACGTGATTTACCATTCTTTGACCATTTTTTGTTGTGTGTGCACTTAAAAGATTCATATGTACATATCTTATTTCAGCTCTACGCCCAGATGTTTTATTAGTAAAAATTTCACTATACCCTCCTTCTTCAACTCTCTGTCTTAGTGTGTTTCAGCTTCAGATGATTCACTTTTTGCCTTTTTGGGTGTCTTTCCTGGCACTGACTTTAACGCACCTAGAACTCTGTAAGTTTCCCACGTTCTAATTCTATCCAAACCCATTTCTCTCAGTATAGAGTTGATATCAAATTCATGTTTATGATATATGTATATGTATTTCTTAGAGAAAGCATACATAACCATGCAATGAAAGCTTAGAAGATTAACAAAAGTGAATCTGAGTCTTCTTGGTTGGGATTCTGTGGAATGGTAACAAATCTCACATACTGCTATTGCAAACAATTTTCTGACAATAGCACACAAGTTTAAGGGACAAGAATGGCAAAAGATTTGATGAAATAAGTAGGAACAAATATGAACATATATTTAGCAAACGCCAAGAATCAATTAAAAATATGGTGAGAGACAAGAAACATTTGAAGACCCAAAATTTCTGGGATCCTCCAAAACTACTCCCCTAAGGATGGCAGGCACTGTCTGAGGAAAATGAAAAGCATACCAAAATGCCAGTCCCAGCTAATCACCACAAGACGGTGCAAAGTGTGCAGGGCATACTTGTCACTGACTTTTTCAGGCTTGCTCTTACTGATTCTGATCTGTAGGTTTCATTGAAGCCTTCAGGAGTCTTTGTTTTTCAATCTCCTTTTCAAGAAAGTCCAGGGTTGTATCAGTTACATGGTTTGGTGGACAACCTGCTTCCAACATCATCTTCAAAAATTTATAGGCATCTTTGAGTCGCCCGGCCTTACTATGAATTTCGATAAGGGTATTATAAGTAACAACATCTGGATTTATTCCACTGTTTCGCATCTGTTGAAAAAGCGTGTTAGCTTCCTCCATACGACCAGCTTTGCCAAGTGCATTGATCAAGGTATTATACATCACAATGTCAAGGTAACCACCTTGCTTCATTAGCTTTTCCAGGACTGCACTGGCAAGATCTGCTCTTCCCATCTTTCCCAGACCTTGAATTATCATGTTATATGTAGCTATATCTGCAGGACAAAGCTTCTCATCCATAGCTTGTAGAATGCCCCAAGCTTCGCTTAAGTAACCCTTCTTTACAAATGAACTCATCATGGAATTGTAAGTGTAGCACACAGGATCAACACCTATGCTGGTGAAAATCTCGAATAATTTACAGGCTAAACTCAACTTACCTTTTGCCAAAAAGATGGATAAGTAGGTATTGACCATGTCAGTATCAAATGAATCTATTCCATTATCTGCGATTCTTCTACCTCTGGATAAAGAAAATAGACTGCTGAGACTACCTTGATTAGCCAACATATCCAAATATGGTGAAGATGACCAAGGGTCGACATTATTAGATTCTGGTTCAGTATCTTCTGTAACAGGAACAGAACCTTGTTTTTCATTAGCTGAATTTATTACAGTAAGAATATCGGTGAAGTCACCTCTGGAAGGAAACATGGGTGTAAAATCTTTTTTCTTGCTCTGTACAACTTTAATAGAATCCTCCATAGCTGCCTTCCACCTAAGAACATTTGGAAGCAAATTTCCATCCCTAATGTGCTTCATGAGTCTCTCTGATTGGTCTGACATCCCATGCCGATAAAATGCAATTAATAATGAAGAAATAGTAACTAAATCAACAATGAAGCCTCTTGCTTCCATCTCCTCCACCAATAATAAAGCTTCCTCAACTTGGCCCTCCCTACAAAGATGCAAAGCAACAATGCTAAAGGTAATTCCATCAACGAAGTTATTGCTCTTCTTCTTCAAGTCAGAAAAGAGGGTATAAGCAGCCAAAGCCCTTCCATTCTTGAACAAGCCATCAATAAGAATATTGTAGGTCCAACAAGAAGCCCTTACACCATCTTCATCAACCATTTTTTCAAATAGACTGCATGCTTCTGTCAATCTCCGTGCTTTCATCAAACCACTTAAGAGGGAGTTATAAACAGCAGTGTCAGGACGTAAGCCATTGTACTGTGTCTGAGCAAATATGTTCATTGCATCATCTATCCTATAGGCTTTAGAGCAGCCCTGGATGAGGATCCGGTAAGTGAACAAATCAGGCTCAAGACCAGAGGATCCCTTTAGTTCTTCCCACACAGTTAAAGCATCACTTAGCTTACCAACCAAGCAAAGCACTTGAATGAGGCTATTATATGTGCATAGGTCAGGACTAAAAAAACCACTCCTTTCTTTCATCTCTTTGAAGAGATTCAAAGAAGTAGATAGATCACCCCAACACCCAAATCCATGAATGCATATATTATAGCCCCATCTATCCATAGGAAAAAGGCCCTTTTCTCGCAGTTTATGGTACACTAACATGAATTCATCCTTCAGTTAGCCTTCTTAAGCCCAACAAGCAGCTCATTACAAGCAATAGTTTCAGGAATACCAGTTCCATTCTCATCTGTTCCAGAGTTGTCTACGAGTTTGAGGAAGATTGGCAAAGCTACAGTTAACTGGTTTTTGCGAATGAGGGCAATTAACACAGACGTGAATAGTTCGGGACTTAAACAGCTTGTAGCACCCAGATCTTTCTCCAGAAGGTCCAATGCCAAATCATACTTTCCAGATCGAATAAAAGAATCAATGATGAGTTTAAAGGTAGCAGAATCAAGGACTACACCATCAGAACGCATGGAAGTAAGAAGGTTGAGAATCTCATTATGGTACTGCGGACAGCGAGATATAGTCCGAAAGATCTGAGAATATGTACTCACAGAGTGCCTGTAATTGGGCTTCAGTGAGCACCAGTGGAAGAACTCCAACTTCTTGAAAGCATCCAGGGAGTTGCGATGGAGGACTTGAAGGACAAGATCCTCTGACAAATTAGTGGAAACTGCATAGTTTTCCAGGTTACAAGTTCCTCCAGACTCTGAAAGAGCTTTAGCGATAGATGCCACAAGAACTACATTTCCAAGTTTTAAAGCAGCTTCTTTTGTTGTTGCCACAGTTCTTCTGGTTTTAGAAAATCTGATACTTGTGCAAAAATGATGCAAAGTACCATAGATTGCTCCAAAAGAAATCCTTCTACAACAGCCATTAAGCATGTCTTTTTCTTATCCATCTAACACCATTTACCTAAAACAGCAGATTACCAAAATAAGTTAAAGCTTGCAGTAGCATCTGAATTTTCAGTAAGAAACAAATTAAAACAAAAAATTACTTTCTGTGTTTGAATCTCCTAACCAAAATTTCCTTTAGACCAAAAATTAGCTTCGAGACCATTCATTCCTTCAGCTCTTCAAGATTTCTCAGAACACCCACCATCCTCAGCATACTCATTTCTTTGGTCTACTATCTCAACTATTCTAAACCTAATCTCCAGCTTTGGTTTAGCAATTTGTTCACTCAGCCTTTTAACCTCAGTAAAAACACCCTCAAAACTCCTTGCCAAATCCCAAGTGAAATGCCAACTTCCTTCCTCCCACTAATTGGACATTTCTGTTTGACATAACATAATCATTATGAACTATAAAATCCCAAATCATTAATTTTTATTTTTATTTTTTTCACAATTTATTGGATTTGAATCAGACAATAACAACAACTATAAACCCCTGTAATATAAATACAGTGAACGCGTAGCTTCCGAATACACAAATGCAGCCTATAAAATTAGGGGAAAAAACGATAAAAAAGAATCCCAAGTTCAGGACAAAAATATCTAAACAGAATAAAAAAAACACAAAACGAGCTGGAAAACCTACTCAGTATTTCAAAGAAAAACTCAAAACAAGAACTCACCTTTTACAGAAGATTAAACCTTGTGAAGTTTTCCATCGACTCCGGGGAATATTCTCCGATAAGCACTTTCTCAATGACTGCTTCTGCTGACGGCCGAAATCAGATAAATGAAAATTTTCCTTTGCTCGCAAATTCGCTCGAGGGTGGCGGTTTGTTAATACTCCCTCCATTTTTTATTTTTTATTTTTTATTTTCACTCTAAAAAATCATTTAATTTTATAACAACAAATTTATTAATGAATGAATATTAAATTTCAAAAAAAAAAAAAAATATATATATATATATATATATATGTGAGTATTAAAAAAATTAATAAATAAAGAAATCAATAGAAAAATTACACGAAATTTAAATTAAATTATTCATCTAGTATTTTATAAGAAGATTTGGGATATTTGACCATTTATGTACAGCTGTTTTTCATTATTAAATATTTTTCTTTACCTTTTTCTGTTTCTGCTATTCTCTTTTTTATTAAGAAGAACATTCGAACAAGATTTTACTCATCATTGTTAAGAATTCATGAGAAGAAGAATGGGTAAAGCTGCGATCAAAGCAGTTGTTGGCAAACTCGTTGAGTACTTGGCCGATGCACTCAAGGATCAAGTGTGAGTTGTTATCTTTGTTGCTATTCCATTTCCTGCAATGTTCAAACTCTTGCTGATGAATTTGAGATTTGTTTCGATTCTCGAGCAGGTGTAGCCTGTGGCTCCCAATTCCTCTAGCTCTGCCACAATGGCCCGTTTTATTCCTCGAGTGCCGCCGGTGACTAGTGCTGTCGTTCCTCGGAGAGACCATCTTCTTAAGAGTCTTCCTGCAATGGATGAAAATGGAATTTTCTTTTCCAAATTCCAATGGCAAAGAAGTAGGAAACTATTTCAATTTCAAAATCTACCACCGTTGTCTGAAGATGATGATGGTGATGGTGATGGAAGAGATCATTTGTTATAGGTGAAAAGCCCTCAATTCATATTCTAATTGGCCTCCTTCTTTGACTTTGATTAAAATATCCTAATGTTTGAATTAAATCAAATTCTATTTGCTTGCTTGTTGTTTAAAGAAACTTGCAAGCAAAAATGAAAATTGGGGAAAACTGTCATGAGATGGATTTTAAACTTTTCTTTGATGCTCTGTTTGATATATTTATACTAACAATTCCTTTCTTGTGAGTGCAACTTGTTCACTAAAGCATTAAATGCTCTATCTGCAAATGGCTACACAGACAAAATTTTTATATTTTTTTTCTTTTTATTCTGTCATGTAGAACATACAGATGCAAAAGAAATGAGACAGATAAAACATATAGAATATGCATATTTAGCAGCTCTTCCTTCTGATTTATGCTTTTATATCCTTTCAGAATTCTCTAGTGAATAGCCTGCCATCCATCTTGTGAGAAATTTGATCCATTGGATCATGGATTCATGAGTAAATTCCAACACTCGTCTAGAATATCTTCCGCGTGTTCTAGTTTCTCCTTGTGTATTTTTTTTCTCCTACTTCTGATTTGTTAATATGAACAATCTTCATCAACTTGATAATAGTAGTCCTTTATTTTTACATCCTTCAGACAATCCTAGTCAGATTTTGGTTAATAAGGTGTTTGATGGTAATGGTTTTCAGTCTTGGAAACTGTCAGTTAAGATAGCATTATCTGCAAGGAATAAACTAGGGCTTATTGATGGTTCTATTATAGAACCAGCACAACATGATGATGCTTTTAGAGGATGGGAGCGAGCCAATGATATGGTGATATCTTGGCTATTAAATTCTGTTGAGAAAGATATAGGTGAGAGTCTATTATATTGTCATAGTGCTAAAGAATTGTGGTTTGAACTTGAAAGTAGATTTGGGCAAAATAGTGGAACACAATTATTTCAACTACAAAAGGAATTAATATTTATATCTCAAGGGGCTAGTAGTATATCTACCTATTATACAAGGATTAAAAAAATCTGGGATGAATTATTGAGCCTGTGGGTAATACCTTCATGTTCATGTGGAGCTAGCTCACAGATTGCTAAATTTCAGGAAGATAAAAAATTAATGCAATTTTTAATGGGATTAAATGAGTCTTATATAAGTATTAGAGGAAATATACTGATGATGAAACCTCTTCCAACATTATCCCAAGCATATGCTTTGTTTGTTCAAGAAGAAAAGTAAAGGGAAGTTACTTCTAATATCAATTTCAACTGTGAATGTACTTCTTTTACTTCAGCAGGAAACAGTGGAAGATTTTTTTCTCAAAAACAGGAAAATGAGAAATCAGGTCTGAAGGAGATTGAATGTAGATATTGTAAGAAGAAGGGTCATACTATTGATAAATATTTTAAACTTAATGGTTATCTTGAAAATTTTGGTTGTGGCAGAGGTAGAAGGATTGCATCTTTTGTTCAAAATAAAAATCATAGCAGTGATATTACAAAATCTGAGTTTTCTTCATGGAAGGGAACTGCAAAAGACAGTGTAAAGGAGTAAAAATTTTGTTTGCATGTAAGGATTGGATTAGTTTAGTCACAAATATAAGATTGAATTGAAATGTAGGAACAAATAATACATTTTTTTAGAACAAGGTTAAATGTGAAAATGATGGTTTCACTAAATTTAACTTTTATGACAAGTACAGGACCCCAAAACTTCACAAGGCTTGGAAGCACAAGCATTCCTACAGCAGCACCAAGATACATTCCAGAAGTAGTACAAGAAATAGATCTTGATCTCTCGTGGGGGGGCACCCATTGTGCTAGCACAGTGTATAGATGGAAAAATAAATCCTTGGGCTACACCAACAAGCAAGCGAGCCACTACCAACAATGTTACCTTATTTGGATCAAGTGGTACTAGAGCACAAGTTAAAGACCACAGAACACGCCTACCACCTACTTTTTGAGCTGCCCAACCACCAGGTATTTGTGAGCTGGCATATGCATAATAAAATGTAGAAAGTAATATCCCTTTGCTGGCTTGATTTACTCCTGCAGCATCATCCGCAATTGTATAGCTAGCTAAGTAATAGAATCAATGAGCATGTGGTTTTAGAAAACAAAACAAAATAGTAAAAATATAATGAGATAAAACGAAGGTCCCTTAATTGTGACATAGAAATTTAAGACAAGCACATTGGGTGTTAGGAAAAGAAAAAGAAAAAGAAAAAGAAAAAGAAAAAGCAAGTAGAATAATAATGGAAAGAATAAATGCGAAAACAAAGGTCAGTCAGTTTCTTAAAAGAAATTGACATGGGGTGTTAGGAAAAGAAAAAGAAAAAGAAAAAGAAAAAGAAAGTAGAATAATAATGGAAAGAATAAATGCGAAAACAAAGGTCCAGTCAGTTTCTTAAAAGAAATTGACAATTCTAATTTCTTAAAAGAGTCATTCATTATGGAAGAAAGACTGCTTATCCTCTGTTGCTATTCTAATACAATTTTTAGAATATATATATATATATATATATATATTACTTTTGTCTCATAAACATTTAATTTAAATACGTAGAAGGAATATTGAATAAATGAAAAATGTTAATAAAATTATAAAAAAAAATGTTTAAACAATAATAATAACTAAAAGACAAATAATACAATAAGATGAGCACACTTTGATGGACTATTCTGTCCAGGCCAGTAATTTGAAAGGACTCTTTGTACCTATAAATATATGTCAAAATTTTTCAATTGTTCATCACTATCTGAAAAAAAATCAAAATGAAGAACCGCAAAAAACAATCACAAAGTGCACATAAGTTGTCAAACATGCAACAGCAGAATTTTCAGCAGAGCATGGTTTCTTTTGAAGCAGAGGAGAACAACAAATCCATTGTTCCAGTAATAAATGCACCAATTGTCTCCTCCTACAATGACAGAATCCGACCTCTGTTGGATTGTATTGACAAGTTGAGAAATTTGAAAGTGGCCCAAGAAGGAATTCAGCTACCTACCATTGTAGTTGTTGGAGATCAGTCTTCTGGTAAATCCAGTGTTCTTGAGTCTTTAGCCGGAATAAGTCTGCCAAGAGGACAAGGAATCTGCACGAGAGTACCTCTAATTATGAGGCTACAAAATCACAACTCACCTAAGGCTAAGATGAGTTTGGAATTCAATGGAAAATAATTCCCACGGATGAGGACAATGTAGCAGATGCAATTGTTCTTGCTACTGATGAAATCGCTGGAAGGAGCAAAGGAATCTCCAACACCCCATTGACACTTACTGTGAAAAAGATTGGCGTACCTGATATAACAATGGTGGACTTGCCTGGTATTACTAGAGTTCCTGTTCATGGTCAGCCTGAAGACATTTATGAGCAGGTATCTGGAATAATAATGGAGTATATTACTCCTGAAGAAAGCATTATCTTGAATGTACTTTCTGCTACTGTTGATTTTTCTACCTGTGAATCTATAAGAATGTCTCAGAAAGTAGACAAAACAGGGGAAAGAACTCTGGCTGTTGTCACAAAACCAGACAGGTCCCCTGAAGGTCTCTATGAGAAAGTTACAGCTGATGATGTCAATATTGGACTTGGCTATGTCGTGGTAAGAAATCGAATTGGGGTTGAATCCTATGAGGATGCTCGAGCTGCTGAATCCCTTCTGTTCGAAACTCATCCTTTACTGTCAAAACTTAGCCAATCAATGGTTGGGATACCAATTTTGGCTCAGAAGCTGGTTCAAATCCAAGCGAGTATTATATCAAAAAGTTTACCTGAAATCATTAGGAAGATTAACGAGAAATTGAACTCAAATTTGTCTGAACTGAGAAAGATGCCACAAAATTTGACATCGATTGGGGAAGCAACGAGGGCATTCATGCATGTTCTGTCTACAGCCAAGGAATCACTGAAGAAGATATTCATTCGTGGGGAATTAGAGGAATTCCCAAACGACAAGCAGAGGCACTGTACTGCGAGATTGGTAGAGATGTTTGATCAATATTCTGACGAATTACAAAAGAAATGCAGCGAGAATGAGGCAAAAGAGGATTTCTTAAAACATGAAATTGATATCCTGCAGGAATCCAAAGGAATTTGGTTGCCGAATTTTTTACCTCGTTCGGTGTTCAAGGTTTCATTGCAAATGAAGGTGAATTCTGTTTCTGCAATCCCTGTTGAATTCCTTAACAGAGTTTGGAGTTACGTGGAAAGTGTGTTATCCCCAATTTTGGTAGAACATTCGGAGAATTTCCCGCAACTGCAATCGTACATGCGAAGGGCTGCACAAACCCTAATTACCAAAGAGGAGGAAAAATCTGCGAATTGGTTTATGGAAATAATCGAAATGGAGAAAATAATTGATTACACATGTCAGCCAGAATACATTACCACATGGAACAATTTAATGAGCAAACAAGAAGAGTTCATGAGAATCATCTCCGAAAACAATTCAGAGCAGAAGAAAATAACGATCGAGGGTTTCGGAGAAATTGAAGTCGGACATCTGAGCCGTCACCAGGATGTACTCCGTCAAGCATTTGACTTGAAGATGAGAATGACTGCTTACTGGAAAGTTGTTTTGAGAAGATTGGTGGATTTGATGGCTCTTCATATATTTTCAAGCATTCAAAATCTCATTAATAATGAAATGGAAGTAGAAATCATGAAGGGGTTGCTCGAGCCAGGAGATGGCACCGGGTCTGGTCTTGAAAGGCTTTTGGAAGAATCTCCGATAATAGCTAATAAACGGATGAGATTGAATCAGAGCGTTGCCTTGCTCAGAGAATCAAAAAATGTCGTTGCTAACGTCATTGACAGAGTTGGCATTAATTGATAAAGATTTCATTTTTAGGTTTCAATCATTGTTGTTTGTTAATTTCCTTTCTTGTTATAATTTGCTGTTACTAAGGTTGTGTTTTTCCTAAATTATAATAGAAACTTGATTCATATATATATATATTTCAAAACAGATATGTGGAGATAATCTAATTGGTCTTATGAAGCTCATCAGTTTGTAATATTTCATGTAAAAACTTGAAGAATCTGGGAATCCATCTCCTTCATTAAAGTTCGAAACTTTTGAATTTCCACACACACACACACACATATATATATATATATATATATATATATATATATAGATATATATATAATTAAGATCATCAGACAGTCACTTAAAGCTACAGATGTAAATTCATTAAAGATCAAAACTTTTGAATTCCCACGTTTAATATATATATACAGAGAGAGAGAGAGAGGACTTAACTTTCGAAATCACCTATGTTGGCATAAATTATTGTTGTGTATAGAAAATATACATACAAATTATTCTTATTTCATCTATTTTGTCAACCTAGAGACATTGGTTGGATAAATGTAGGTAAATCTGTAGCTGTTGTTGAGCCAATTTTCTCATCCTATAATGAAAAAATCCGGCCTCTGTTGGATTGTAAGTAACACAAGAAGGAATCCATCTGTGTCTTCTGGTAAGTCCAGTGTTCTTGAATCTTTAGCTGGGATCAGTTTGCCAAGAGGACAAGGAATCTGCACCAGGGTTCCTTTGATCATGAAGCTACAAAGTCATAACAGCAACAATTTTCATGATGATGATGATGATGACTCTTGAGTTCAATGGAAAAGTTGGATATGTGATTGTAAGGAATCGTATTGGTAATGAATCATATGAAGATGCTCGAGAAAAAGAAACCATTTTGTTCAAAACCCATCCTTTACTTTCAAGAATTAGCAAATCAACGGTTGGGATATACCAGTTTTGGCTCAAAAGCTGGTTTAAATTCAAGGAACTATTATATCCAAATTCAAGGAACTATTACAACAATCACAAGAAAAAGCTAAACTGATAAGGATTTACACAATATTTCTGATAAATCGTGAATCTGAAATAAGAACGCGCAAATTAGGTAAATGTATCATGCTTCCTTTTCATTATGACCAAAGACATTGCTGTTGTAACTGAGTAAGCATTAACTACATTCAGGGATAAGCAGGTTCCCCTGCTGCACAATAGGATTTGTAGATGAGGAAAATTCTTGAGTCATTCCTTGCCAAACAACCTTTCCCTCGTTACAGAAACAAGAGCCTAGAAAATAAACAAATTACTTTTGAGGCAAAAGACAATGACGAAATAAATTCCCTGTACCAAAGATTCAAAAGAAAGTGTATTGGTAATCAACTGGCACCTGTCAACGGCTCTTTCCATAGTACTATGTTGATGAGTTACAACAACGTAGGAGGGAGGAAATGTTGCCAGGTTTCCCAAGAGCATCATTGCCTTTCACATGAACAGAGCGGATGAGATCTTCAACTACAGTTGATGCAATTGGATCAAGCCCAGCTGTTGGTTCATCATATAAGAGCACCTGCTCAAATGGGGCAAAAGAAAACAAAAATTCTATTATAACAAACACTAATTCTAAAATGTCTAACTTTGCTAAGACAGTTTAAAATATTGATATCTATAATCAATCCAGCCATACTCTAAAGCAGTTAATCTTAACCATACACAGTTCTATTATTTATTTGAATTAAAGAAACTCATGGTTGAGTAAAAATAAGAAGTTTGAGTAAGAGTCATGCAAGACATACCTCTGGTTCTATTACATCCTTTGTTGAATCAAAAATTATTGAACGAGCTAATGCCACTCTTTTCTTCATCCCACCAGACAATAAAGAAGGCAATCAATCCTCAACTCCCTGCAATAAGTATCTTTTCAACTTTGAGTATCTTTTCAATTTTGAGTTTCTTTTCCTTTGAATCTCTTAAATTCCCAGGAAAAATACGTAAATAGATTCTAAACAACAACATTATGCCTATCTCCTTGTTTTTCTTTTAACCTAGAATAACACTACATCTATAAGACATGCATAGGATACTTTTCCTCATTAATGTAGAGGGTTGGTGGACGATCTAGATGAATTAACCTTGGTTTTACGATTCTGATAAGAAAAAGTATCATCTCCTCATACCTTCAATCCAACAGCAGCAAGAGTTTCAGTCACAAGCTGTGAAATTTGATCCTCGGGCATGGTAGAATTCTCATATCTGTTATATGAAGATGACACTGGAATTGATCAAACGAAAATTTCTAACTTTTGAAAAAAAAAAAACAAACAAGAGCTACATAAGAATTTTAGACAGTATCTTACAAAAGGAAACCAACATTCTCACGAATTGTTAAAGAATCAAAAAGAGCAGCACTCTGAAATACCTGATACACAATCAGAAGTCAATGATATCACTAGAAACCCTATTATCAAAAAAAAAAAAAAAAAAAAGAGAATCTCAGAATAGTCAAAAAATAATACTCATAAATAGCTTACTAAGCCAATCCGAAGGCCAGAAATTTCATTGTCACTGATCAAACCATGACGTCTTCTCCCACGTATTAAACCTTCCCCCTGCTCAATCAAAGAGAAACAAAATCTCATACAGGAAGCACTAATAGAAAGCCAAGCTAAACTGCAGAAGAAGAATTGGCAGACAAAAATACCTTGTCTGAAGCAAGAAGGCCGGCAATAATTTTCAATATAGTTGTTTTCCCAGTTCCAGAAGGCCCAACAATTCCAACAGCTTCCCCATGCCTAATCTACCAATAGGTACGAAAGTCTTCAAGTACCATAAGGTAAATTCCACTTTCCAGATGACTGAATTATACAGATGAAAATCAAATCCAAACTCGTCCATGCATGTGTATGTAAGCAACTTTGTAACCCAAAATTTGTGCAAGATGTGTAGCAGAAACAACAAGAAGCTAATATAAAGCTAATGCAAAAGCAACAACTCTTAGTGAAGCTTCTTCCTGAGGAAGGAAGCGGGAGTAGAGGAGGCACCACACACAACACATCAGGCCAAACTCATAACATAAGAAAACCAGATCCTTTTTCATTTATTTTATTTCTTTATCCTCCTTTTTCATTTTAATTCTTGAAACTTGAACAAGACACTTCCCCAACTCCTTCCCCTTTCAAACAGAAATTTGTTCAAAGTTAACCATGATTCCAATTTTCTGTTTCCCTTTGTTTTCTTTTTTTGAGAAAAACAAAAACTATCAAATTTATAAGCCCACCTAAGCCAAAATCAGTAATAGGCATAAAGAAAAGACATTTCTTGAGGGAGAACCGAAAAGTAATGCTTACATTTAGGAAATAACTCTCCTACCCTCTTTAGCTTACGAAGTTGCACGACAACGAAGGGAAATAGTGTCACTCTAAACGCCAATGTGGATGAAACTATCACCAACCACCTACAATTGCCGGTAAATTAAATTCAACTCCAATTACACACACAAAAAATTAAAATAAAAGAA
This sequence comes from Asclepias syriaca, assembly GCA_027405835.1. Taxonomy (NCBI): domain Eukaryota; kingdom Viridiplantae; phylum Streptophyta; class Magnoliopsida; order Gentianales; family Apocynaceae; genus Asclepias; species Asclepias syriaca. The sequence goes on along the minus strand of CM049924.1, from coordinate 30,366,207 downwards.
TACTCTTTGTGATGAGAAAATAACAAATCATGAACACATTCGTTTAAGCATACATACATAGAGAGATAAGAGCGCCTACCAGGGAAAGCCAGTGAGATCATGATAACCATCTAGTAAAGAAATCAAGGCGCGAACCGGAATCATGGAATCTTCATAAGAAACAGTACTTCCGATGTTAGCAACGTCAGCGACGCCGGAGATGAAATCCGTCTGAGTAAGTACTGAATCATCGTCGAAGAAGTCGCTAGAACTAGAATAAAAACGACGAGGAAATATAATGCCATAGGGAGTAAGAAGGCTTCCTGTAGAAGAATTGAACGTCGCAGGAGGCGGCCTTGATGACGAAGGTGAAGAGTGGAGAAAGTGTTGGGAGGAAAAGTATACAGTACCAGAATATCGACGGGCGCGCCGGAGATTGTTAGAGAAGTCCAAGAGTTTCCGAGTTGCCATTACTGTCATCGAGGGGCGGCGGGTTTTCCAATTCTTTATTTTCCTTGTCCTTAGTTTTCTGAACCGGGGAGGTGAAAGGACGAGCTTTAAAAGACAATTTTACCCCTGAATAACTTAAAGACTAGTAGTAGATGACCAGGCACATAACTGTCCAGGCCAGTAATTTGAAAGGACTATTTGTACCTATAAATATATGTCAAAATTTTTCAATTGTTCATCACTATCTGAAAAAAAAATCAAAATGAAGAACCGCAAAAAACATTCAGAAAGAGCACATAAGTTGTCAAACATGCAACAGCAGAGCATGGTTTCTTTTGAAGCAGAGGAGAACAACAAATCCATTGTTCCAGTAATAAATGCACCAATTGTCTCCTCCTACAATGACAGAATCCGACCTCTGTTGGATTGTATTGACAAGTTGAGAAATTTGAAAGTGGCCCAAGAAGGAATTCAGCTACCTACCATTGTAGTTGTTGGAGATCAGTCTTCTGGTAAATCCAGTGTTCTTGAGTCCTTAGCTGGGATCAGTTTGCCAAGAGGACAAGGAATCTGCACCAGGGTACCTTTAATTATGAGGCTACAAAGTCAGAACTCACCCAAGGCTGAGATGACTTTGGAATTCAATGGACGAATAGTTCCCACGGATGAGGACAATGTAGCAGATGCAATTGTTCTTGCTACTGATGAAATTGCTGGAAGGAGCAAAGGAATCTCCAACACCCCATTGACACTTACTGTGAAAAAGATTGGCGTACCTGATATAACAATGGTGGACTTGCCTAGTATTACTAGAGTTCCTGTTCATGGTCAGCCTGAAGACATTTATGAGCAGGTATCAAGAATAATAATGGAGTATATTACTCCTGAAGAAAGCATTATCTTGAATGTACTTTCTGCTACTGTTGATTTTTCTACCTGTGAATCTATAAGAATGTCTCAGAAAGTTGACAAAACAGGGGAAAGAACTTTGGCGGTTGTCACCAAGCCTGACAGGGCACCTGAAGGTTTACGGGAGAAAGTCACTGCTGATGATGTTAACATAGGACTTGGATACGTGATTGCAAGGAATCGTATTGGTAATGAATCGTTTGAAGATGCTCGAGAAAAAGAAACCCTTTTGTTCAAAACCCATCCTTTACTTTCAAGAATTAGCAAATCAATGGTTGGGATACCAGTTTTGGCTCAAAAGCTGGTTCAAATTCAAGGAACTATTATATCCAAATGTTTGCCGGAAATTGTTGGAAATATCAGTGAGAAGCTTGAAATGAACTTGTCTGAACTGAATAAGATGCCCGAAATTTTGACTTCAGAAACGGAAGCAATGAGAGTGTTTATGCACATTTTGTATTCAGCCAGGGAATCACTGAAGAAAATTTTCATCCAAGGGGATTTTGATGAGTTCCCAGATGATAAGAACAGGCATTGCACGGCCAAAGTGGAGAAAATGTTGAACAAGTATGCTAGTGATTTGCGGGCTGAATCCTCCATAATTGATACGAAAGATTATTTCTTGGTTCATGAAATTGATGTTCTGATGGAATCTAAAGGTATTTGCTTTTCGAATTACATTTCTCGAGCAGCTTTCACCACTCTGCTGCGATTCAAGATCAATTCTATTTCCTCAATACCTGTTGAATTCTTGAACAAATTATGGAGTTATGTGGAAAGTGTTTTCGTACACATCTTGTCAGAACAATCGGATTGCTACCCACAACTTCAGAACTCCATACGAAGAGCTTCTGAAAGTCTGATTTCCAAGAAGAAGAATCAGTCAATCAAATCTTTAATGGAGATTATCGAAATGGAGAGACTAATTTATTACACTTACCATCCAGAATACATTTCAACCTTGAAGAATCTGATGAAGAAACAGGACGAATTCATGGGAATTGCAACCGGTATTAGATCCCCTCCGCGAATAATGATCGATGGATTTGGACAATTTGAAGTCGATCATCTCCGCCTCTGTAAAGATTATGAAATATTGCGACAAGCATTCGACTTGAAGATGAGAATGTTTGCTTACTGGCAAATTGTGTTGAGAAGATTAGTGGATTCTATGGCTTTACATATAAATTTCAGTATTCACAATCTGATTAATAGTGAAATGGAAGCAGAACTTACCAAACATTTGTTTGAAACTAATGGTCTGAAAAGAATGCTAGAGGAATCTCCTGGTGTTACTGATAAACGATCGAGGTTGAATCAAAGCATCAATTTGCTCAAGGAATCGAAAGATATTGTTGCCAAGATCATGAACGAGGATTAATTCTAAAAGAGAATTATGTTTACCTCTGTTTTCTTTTTCTTTTTTTTTCCTAAGTCAAGAATTTCTGCTTCATGCTTAAAGGTAGTACTTTTATTTCTTTAATTGGATGATTTTTCTATGCATTTTGTCACCAATTCTTCAAGAATTTGTTTAATTTAGGGTTTAAATGTAATAATAATTAGTCCCTTTTGCTTAATATATATATTTCTCGATATGCGGGATCCATGCCCTGCAAAGATGTAATCTTGTTTATCTTCTGCTAATTTTGGCTTTGTTGTCTGGCAACTTATGGTAGGTTTCTGCATGTTTCTGGCATCTCTTCTATTGACGCATGGATTTATGTATTTATATCCCCGGCAGCTGTTTTTGCTCTCTTTCCAACGCGTGTCCTTCCTTCACGCTATATCTGCCCTTTTTTGCTGATTCCTTTCGAAACTTATCCTCAAAAACCCACATAAACCCTACCCACTTTTTTTTTTTTTTTTTTTGGGAACTTACAGTGAATGTAGGAACAAGAATTCTAGTTCGTCTTTGATCTTGTATCCATCACCAGGTAATGTAAATATATTCACTCGGTTAATTTGATTTTGTTTTCTTAATTTTAATTCATTACCCATTTTGGAATCCTGAAATTTATTTAGCTGTTCTTGTGGGTTTTTTTCCTTTTAATCATTCAAATCCATTTGGGTATTCACTTAATTTGGTATTTATAATCTCCCTGTTCTTCATCATTGGATTGTAGTAATTAATTTTCAGCAGGTTCACTTGAATGATGTTTATATATATATTTACTTCATTCCAATGGAAGTTGTTACTTTATTTTGTATGATTGAGATTACCTTGCTAAGAAACCCTAGGTGATTTGATAATTTGTAATAGGATGGAAGATCCAGTAGAGGAATGGGAAAATGAGCAAGAATATATGGATTTAGGGTATGGGGAGGAGGAAGTGAGTCAAAGCAAGATTAGTAGGATTTTAAGTGGAGGACTATGGTTAGGGAAGAAGATTGTGATTACTGGGTTTTTTATCTCATCTGCACCAGTGGTTCTTCCTCCACTTGTACTTATGTCTGCTCTTGGTTTTGCTGTATCGATCCCTTTCGGAGTCGTTTTGGCGGGTTATACCTGCACTGAGAAGCTGATGAACAAGCTGTTGCCAATGCCAGAAGCCTCTGGAATGCTGGATTACAAACCACCACAACTGGTTTTGGACAGACCAGAAGAGGATGTGGGGGAAGAAAATGAGAAGAAAGAAGTGCATGACATGAAGGAAAGTGTGGAAATGAGAATTGAATTGGCGGAGAAGGAGAACAAAGAGGGTCAGCCGGAAATGGAGATAAAAAATAGTGAGAGGGATGTTAAGGCTGAAGCTCAGAGTGAAGTTCTTCTTGAAGGATCATGGAAAAGAGAGAGGCAAGATGAGAAATCCGAACCAGTTGTGACTCGAGTTGTGGTAGCTAAGCCAGTTGAGGGAGAAATTGAAATTTCATCTGGTAAAAGTGAAGAAATGGAAGTACATAAAGCTGAGAGCACAAGTTTGCTGGATAAAATCAAGGATGAAGGCAGCCAGTCCGGAGAGTCTGCCAAGAAGAACAAGAAGAAAAGTAAGGAGCGTCTCAAGAAATCTCTAGGACTCGGAGGGAAAAAGGAAGATAAAAGTGCCAAAAACACGAAGCAAACAGAGAAAGACTTAAACAAGGTTGCAGCAGGAACTGGCAAAAAAGATGATGAGATTAGTACAGATGAAAAGAACATAAACATAGAAATAAGTGGTGATGATAGAGAGAATGCACAAGTTGTCGAGAGTCAGAGCGTATTGATTAATGGCAACGAGGAAGTAAGCAGCAAAGTAGTAGAGAAACAAGCTAACCAAGGCCCAGAAATGCAATACACTGCTGCTTCCATTAAACATGAAGATAAACCAGTGGAGAGCAGTACAATCCATAAAGAAAGCACTGGTGAGCAGTACAATCTGTCATTATTGCATTCTCTGTTCGATGATTTTAAATTCCTTTCTCGTCATCAGGTGATCGAGTACCATATAAACCAAAGGCTGCAAAACGTACAACAGAGGTCAGTTCTTCATATTCGCCTTCGTGTTTCTTGATAGGATAATGGTGAACATTATATGTTGGTATATATCTGCAAATATAAGGAGGTGACATGGTTTTTCAACTTCAATTATTAGTTAACTTACTTGCTGTGATTTTATAATGTGTTTAATCCTACACAAAATACTCAAAACATGATGAACCTTCTATGAGTTCTGATAGCTATTTAACTTAGTATAGAGTTAACATGATAAAGGATTATGTTTCAAAACACCTCCTTTGTTTCACTTGATGATTAATTTTTGGAGATTTAGTCCAAGGGGAATTATATATATATTCTGGGATCATCATAAATCTTTGACCTGTTAATTCAAGATTCTGTTCTTGAACGTTCTGAGTCATTGATTCTACTTGCTAGATTTCTCCCAGTGAGAAGAACTTATGGGATCAGATCAATGCATTGCGAGCAATAGTTGGCTACAAGACGGAACATCATCCAAACTTAAGTGAAGAATTAAAGGCCTTGTATGTGTTTACTGGTGTTGAACCACCATCTTCCTTTAAAGATTTCTCCGATATCAAAGATTCCCAGGAAAAGCTTCGGTTTCTTATGTCCATTGTAGGAGTGAAGTAAGTTGAAAATTATTAGAATTCCTTTCCTGTGATGTTAGTCTCAGTTGAATGTTGTGTAAGTTATATATTTTCTAGTGTTTGCTTCTTCCCTGATTCTATGATACCTTAGTCCATGTCTGAATTTCTTATGGTACTTGTTTTGCAAATTAAATGGATGGAGCATTTGAACAATATGATGAGTAAAAAGTAAACATATATTAGAAGGAAAAGAATACAGTGTGATGTTCTGAATCATAATCTACTACTTTTGGGAACTGAAAGATGAACCCTTTTGTTTTCCGGTGGCTCCTCCACCGGAACCGCTGCCATGTGACGGTGGAGTAGGTGGTGGTAGGGAGCTGAATGCCTTCTCATACATTGTCTTCATGAAACCTGCATCATTCTTGAGCTTATCTATTGTCTCTTTATCTAATGTTTTATGAACAACTTTCCTTTCATTTTCAGTACCATTACCTGGATTTGCCATTCAATGTATTTACTATATTAATACCACATACATACGTTCACATATACATACATATATACACATTTGGTTATGTGCAATATATGCAAAATATTAATTAATTTTCTTCTTTTTGTATATAAGTGGTATATAAGTATAAGTAAAGATGTTTAATGTCAGAGTAATACTGAATAATTTATATATATATATTACACAATGATGTAAAAATAATGTAAAGAAATGGTCAAGGATCGGTCGGTGGTCACCGACGCCTCGGAACCAAACAGAGTTTCTTTCACTGCAGAATAGGCAGAGGAGAGAGAGGGAGAGTACAGAAATGTACAGAATTGCCAGCAAACCTAAACCCTAATCCTAGCCCTAACCCTAACCCTAATTCCTACGAAGGAGGAGGCGGCCCCCATGACTTTCTTCTTTCTCTCTCAGCAACATTACTGGCAAAACCCATACTTCCCTTTTTCTCTTATCTTTTAGTTATTTCTTCTTTCTTCTTCTTCTGCTCCCTTTTTTAGTTTTTGCAGCGTAAATCAAGGGAGGTCAAAATTTATACACAAACAAGGAAATTTTACATACACGTTTTCTCCTAACTTCGATGATTTGAAATTTAAATTACAGTAAATAAAATAAACACAGAAAGTACACACACAAAGTAGTAAAAAAAAAAAAAAAAAAAAAGGAAACACGATCGTCAACGACAAGAAACTGAAAGAACACAGAAAGGAGAAGAAAAAAAAGTGTAACCTTTACGATATTTTATAATTGCAAAAGTTTGACTTTTTTTTATTACCTATGAAAAAGCACAAAAGTTTGGTATATATATTATTTCTGTTGTTGTTTCCCTTTTTCTTCGAGTAACTAACTCTTTCTGTTTCTGTTTCCTCACCAAATTTTGAAGGTTGGATACTGATGAGATCTTCTTCCCTCTTTTTTCATATAACCATTTTCTCTACATTACAGTTTGTCATAATTATTCTTTCAACTGTAATCCAATTCAATCAACCACTCCCTTTCTTTTTCTTCTCTCACTCTCTCTATATATATATATATATATATATATCCAAATATAAAAATAAATTTATACGATAAATAAAAAATACGAAGAAAATTAATTTGGGTGACGGTGACGGGTATATGGGTATTTAACAAGGGTGCCACGTGAAAAGCTGCAAAATAGTCTCCGCAAATCACTGATAAATTCTTTCTACTCCTTTGACTTTTTTTTCTTCTTCTAGTCCTATGATATTTAAATTTATTTAATTTAAATATTACTTATTTTTATTTTATATTAAGTATAATATTTATAATGTATTTTTTTTATATGTTTAAAATGAAAATTAAATTTAAATTAAACAGAAGAAGAAGGTGGTGGGACAATCACAATAAAACAAAAATAGTAGTTTTTTTTTTATTCGAGTTTTTGTAATAATACAAATATATATATATATTTTTTCTCTTATATCTTACTTCTAACTTACTTAGCTTAGCTTTTTCAACACCTATAAAAGCTTGGTCACTTTTTTTCTTTTTCCTCTCACAAGAATATCCTCATTCACCTACCTTATTCATTCATTCGTTCATCCCTTCCACCATGGATTTCGTAAGTTTACTTACCATTATACCTTTTTCAAAACATTTCTACTCTGTTTCTGTTTCTGTTTGTGTTTGAAATTGGATTTGATTTTGTTTTTTGTTTTTTTTTTGTTTGTGTTGATGAATTCTGTCAGGATGTGAAGAAAAGTGGGCAGATTCCTGCGTTTGGGAACTGGGAATATGCGAATGAGCTACCGATTACGCAGTATTTCGAATGTGCTCGACAAGCTGGTTTAATCCGACCAACTTCATCAGCACTCTGTCACTGTCCACCTTGTGTTGCTGCTCGCGGTACGGGCGATTCTTCGCCTACTGATTTCGCTGATGATCTCTACGCTACTGATTTTGAAAAACCTCCTCCTATTCGCGTTGTTTCCGTTCCGCCTAGAAAGGTAAAGCAAAGCAAATCAAATTCAACTAATTTTTGTTTTTTTTTTTAAATATTTTATTTGATGTTGATGGTTTTAAATTCTCCATTACTTATGTTTGGGGGTTTTCTACGAGGAGGACAGAAAATGGAGGTGAAAATGATTTTTTTTTGTGTGTATGTGTGAATTTGTGATGCCCACGCTTTTTCCGTCTCTGTAAACTGAAGTTCTCTGTTCAGTAGCGTGTATGTAGGTCCACCATGGTTTGTTTCTGTTCATACCCATTATGACAGGGGAAAGAATTAAAAAAGGTAAAAGAAATAAGGAAGACAATTATTCACAGACGACTAGGACCACTTTAGCAGCACATGTTCTTGATAATGCTAAATAAAAAAGTCGGCCAAACTCCACCTTCCATTTCCCAAAAATCTAGATCAACCAAAACGACTACTATTTACATAGAAAACTTTCAAAACCGTAATGAGTTAATGCCTAAATCTGCTTTATCTTTCAATAAGTAAAGAATGTATGCTGGATTTTGTTTTGTTTTGTTTGCTCTGCTTCAAATTAACCCTGCTCATTAAAGACAAAGAGAAAAATACAAATTTAAAGAAAAAAAAAAAAAAAAAAAAAGGGATTATAGCGATGATTATTAATTGATGTGAAATATGGGGGGATTGTATTGCAGACTACAAAGGTTGGAAATGGTAATGGTGTTAACGGTTATGGTGGTGGTGGTGGTGGGAAGAAGACAAGGAAAAGCTCAGATTTTAAGGAACAGAGAAAACAAGTGAAGGTACATGACGTGAAGGAGCAGCCAAGAAATCAGCTTTTGTCTGGGAAGCAATTCCCAAAGCAGGACGACGGTGTTACCACGCAAAGACCACCTACTTCCATTAATGTCAAACCAGTAGATGAAGATCTTTATAAAATCCCACCAAAACTCCTGCACAGTTCTAAGCGAGTAAGTCCCCTCTCTAAATGCTATGCCACCATTATTGGATTGGAATTTGTAATTCAATTTCTTTATATTTTGTCCTTTGAATTTATGAGATTTGTGTGTTGGAAGGATACAAAAGAATCAATTTACATTCATGTCTCATAATTAAGCATTGAAAAAATTAGGTGATTCTTAATTTCCTGTAAAATATGCATAGCCTTTTTTGATTGAGATTAATTACTTTGATTATTCCAACAATAAATTAATCGTCAGAACTTTACTTACTCATCAATACACACACACACACACACACACACACACACACACACATATACACACATATATATATATATATATATATATATATATATATGTTTTTTCTCAAGATTTAACAACTACTAATACTATAAAGTAGTCTCTCCCATCCCATAACTAACATTAAATGCCATAATTAGTAGAACAGTACACACTATTTATATTTCCTTTTTAAGTACTATTCCTACTATTACGAGTATTTTGTCTGCATAAATTCATTTATGATATTCTTAATCTGGTTGAAGTTAACAGATAACAATGTCCACTCTGTTGACTTCCCAAGTAGTAGTAGTTATTAGTTGTCTGCTCATTTTGAAACACTAAGCTCTACTATGCTGGTACATTTGCTGGTGGATTGGATACAATACATGCATGCTTTTTCTTCATTCATTCATTCATTAATTATTATTCATTGTCTCCATCCTCCATTTAGTTTTTTTTTCAAAAAAAGTACTATTATTTTCTTCTTTGTTGGTTTTTAAACCTTTTTCTTCCTTTTTTGGGTTTTCTCATGTAGAAGAAAATGCTGGGATTCTTCTTTAGATGCCTTACTCCACCTTGCAATGCATGAAAAAGAATGGCAGTACTGGATTTCTTTCAGCTATATATATATACATATATATATATATATTATATATATATATATTATATATATTATATAATATAATGTCATATGAGGAGATGGTTCCTGATAAAGATCCACAGAAGAGAGAAGAAGCTAAGTAGAGTTGGTGCTGCCTGCCTGCCTGCCCTGCTTTAAATATATAATATATATATATATATATATATATAGGACGTAGGTGTGGATTTTGGAAGGTTCATTCATGCATTCTCATTTTTGTCCTTATAGCTAGCTAGCTATATGATGATCAAATCAAAAATCGGCATATGCAAATCAACTTCCTGCAATTTTTTCTTTGTTTTGTCTTTTTTTTCTTGGTGTGTTGTTGGTAAGTATGGAATGTAAAAGTCATATTTTGTCGCATGGAATGTTGTGTGATGTAAATGTTGGAGAACTAATGAACGTTAGTTGATGGCGTATGCCTCTTTCTTTCTACCAAACTCTTCTTCTTTCTTTCAATTAATTCAAATATATATATACATATAGTAGTTTATTATTTATTATATATTTTTATTTTTATTTTTATTTTTATTTTGAATTTTTATTTTGTGTTTTAATCTACACTTCACAGTAGAAGAAAAACAAAAATGAGTAACTTAGTTTTTCGATGGTACAACTTTTGACTGAAACCACGTAAATATTCCCTTACATTTTAAGAGGAGAAAGACATGACACTTTTTTGTAACAGTAAAAAATGTGTTCTTTAATCCTCACCATCCACCAATCTTACACAAAGGACGATCGGAGATCATGACTTCCTTATGATTTCTCTCTTTCATAATATATTTTAATCCCTAGTTGCAATTTCTTTCAAAGCCAATAGAACCAAGAAACAGAAAAAAAGAGGGGAAAAAAAAAAAAGCTTCCTTTTTGCTCTCATTTTCTGCAGAATTCAATATATATAAGTTTTTCAGGATAGAATTTCTTGACGGGTTTCAGTTCTTTTTGCTACATCCTATATATATATATATATAATATGTCTTATATTCCACCTCACAAGAGGCATTTGAAGAGTGATGGCAATGGCAGTGGAAGTGGGACTTCATCAACGACTCCGCCGCCGTCTCCGGTGCCAATTCCGGAGTCTTTAGTTTCTCAGTTTAATCGAAGTCTGAATTTGAAGACTTCTTTAAGCAAGAAAAAGAGAGACAAGAAAATTATCTATGCTAATGCTGCAATTTCTAAATGGTTTTCTGTTGGCTTGGCTTATGATGATGATGATGATGATGATCATACTCTGTTTGTCAGCTTGACTAATCTTGAATCCTTTTCTTCTGATTTTTATCAATACAAATCCCGTGAAATTCCTCTTACTTTGGTACTCAATCATGATCGTTTAAAGGGTTCGTTCTGCAAACCCTTAATAATGTTGACACTGATTTTTCTTTTTCTTTTTCCACTTTCCCAATTCCTGTATTTGCCTGCTTTCCTTTTTTTTCCCCTCTTTCAGATTATTCTGAAGAAAGAAAGGTGTTTCTTGAAAACCCATGGTCATTTGTTGCTGAATATGTGAAGAAAGATTTGATTTCAGCTTTTCAAAGTGTTCAAAGTGAAATGGGAGATTCCAAGTCTGGAATAACAACAAAACCAGGCCTTGTAGCTAGGGTTGGAAAAATTCTTTTTCGCAGGTTAGTTTTACCCTGAATAACCAACCATAGAGTTGCTCTAAGAAATGAAGGGGATATACAATTCAATGATTGATCTATTTTCTGTATTTGCTTAAACCTAACATTTGGTTTATTCATTTTGCAGGGGACCATCTTCTCTAGAATCTACTGAACAAATTTCTCTACCTGAGAGCACTGTAAGAAAACTGAAAAGATCATTTTACACTAATGTTTCTCCTTCATATATGGACTATATAGTCAATGAAGGTGTGCAGAAGATGGGACTTGATTTTGAGGAGGAAAAGGATGTATTCCATGTAAAGGTATATTTTCACAGTTTCTAAAATCTTCATTTTTCTTATAATACTTCATTTTTCTGATTCCTTTCCTGTCTTATTATGTATCTATCATAGGTAGCAGATAACTTGCAACCTGACTCAACCATTTCATGCAAATGTTCTGTGCTCAAGGACACCAACACACTTAAACTCTTTAAGGTAAATTCCTCTGCTACTGTTAAATGCTCTGGCAGGTATTTGTTGCAATGGTTTTGTTTAATAGATACATTTTCTCTTGTAGATTGAGTTGAACCAAGTTCGTCATCTGGTTGCAGACATGTCCTGTCTTAATAAGGATCTAGACCTGAGGCTGATGCTTTGCTCCAAGCGAATTAAAATGGCATTTACTGTAAGTGATTTCTGTTCTAACTTCTTAGTGTAAATTCTTTTTCTAGTGTAAGGTCAGAGGATGTGGTTTGTGCAGTCCTGCATTTCTGTAGAGCACCTTGCATATAGTCAGTCAGTCATTGATTTGTAAGAAAACCTCTGTTTTCCAGGATGATGAGATCAGGTGGATAGAAGAACTGATTAGTTCAGCTATTTTGGATCCAGATGTGAGAGGTGGATTAAAGTGGCCCTTGGGGAAGGATTCTGCTGGTGATAGATTCACTGTCGTTGGAGTTTGGCATACTGTTGGAAAATCATTTCGAAACTCATCAATTAGGGTTCGAGCAAGGCTTGCAAATCGATTTGATTTTAGATCTTCTTCTGGGGAGGTTGCAAGAGAAGTCGTTGTTAAAATACTCGAACTTGCACCACAGCTACAAGTAAGTTTCTGCACCTAAAATAGTATCGTGATTTCTTGAATTAATACATGTTATGGTTACAAGTTTCAGCCTTTTTTTTTTTTTGGTTTATTGGTGCAGCATAAAATGGATGATGAAATGTTGCTTGAAATGCTTACAAGAAACTTAAAACTGATGTGGGATATCTGTTTATGCAGTGGTTCCGTAAGCTGAATCAAGTTATCTGTTCTAGTGCAAAATAGTGTTTGTCCCTTTAGTTCTTACTGTTTTACCTTGTACTGTTTGATTTTGTTTTCAAAACTGTACTTGTTGAAGAAAAGATTCTATCTTTATAACTAAATCAAATTCTAGAATTATCATTAACGTTAATTTTGTCTTTTGTCAAATGATCTTCATATGAAAGTATGCCAAGAGCTGTACAATTATATATGAATGGATTTGTGTGTTTCTGACAATAAGGATTACCTTAATTTCCTAAGTGGAAGTGCTCTTCCAAAGAGTTTTTCTACTTCACTTGCTTCCATTTTAAGCTCACTTAAAATGTCCATTTCTTCTTTACTAAGCTCTCTCAGAAAGTTCTGTTCATCTTGTTGGAGCTCTTTGAAACCATCAGCCAACCTTTTAAACAATGCCATCTCTGTGTCCTTAACCTTCTCGACCTCGCCTTCTATCTCTTCAACCTCTTTGATGATTGTCTTCTCTCCTTGCTCTACTGTCTTCTCTAATCTCTCGACAAGAGGTGGTTCAGGTCCACAGGTGTTGTCCGTCCTTATGAATTGGCTGAAACTCCGACCTACACTTTGAGCCGCCTTTTCTAGTTCAGGTACAATGCTTTCAGGCAAAACTGCACTTCTCGTGTACACTACAGCACCACCATATCCATCCCATGCATCGTTCCGGCCTTTATAATACACAAATACATAGTCCTCTGCTTTGTTTTCTATCTTGGACGACAAAATATACCTGCAAAAAAGAAAAGTTCATCTCTCAAGAAATATATATATATATCTTGGCAAGCGAAGATAAAGGAGATAATACCAGTCATCTTGATAGTGAAGATACTCATTATCATGATTGTATAGTATTCCGGGATGACTTGGATCCTGCACAAATCTTTGTACAGCTGACCGAGTGAAAAATCCAGTGTCTGGAGTTTTTATCCGCCAGCTCAAGTTTCCTACTAGTTTGTCTGATTCTGTGTGAAACTCATGTAATTGACAATCAAATGTATCAAAAGTAGGATTCAAGCCACTAGTTATAAACCACTTTCCACTAAAATCCTTAATGTTGAAGCTCTTAACAAGAACAGCAGGATCAGGTACTGGAAATTCTCCCACATCGGATTTTTGAGGTACACATTTCTTTCGCGAAACAGCACACTCATTGAATTGATCAACTACCTTGTTCTCAAACAAATCTCCACATTTTATCTAGAAATGGAAATAAACCAAAAAAAACACACAAGATATCAGAATTATCCACAAAAATGATGAAGCTCCAAACATACGAATGATGCAGAGAAAAACCTGGCACTCAGTCTCATCAGGCCTGTTATTACAAGTCTGAAGACAAGCAACATTAGCTGCACATGCTGGATTGGCAATGCACTTTGCAAGCTCCAATCTTTGAACAATAAACATTTTCAGCATTAGAACAGTCAAAGAGGGCAAGTTTAGGACAATCTTCTGATACATGTGAAGTGGATGTAATACCTGCACTCTTTTAGTAAGCATGCACAAGTTTTAAGGGCATCAACAGCATCGGCGTTTGGTACGAGAAACAATGTGAATATTAGTACAATTGCCACTTTAGTATACTGACTCCATTGCTTCCAAGTAATCAGTATTGTTTCCTTGAGAAATTTGTTTCTTTCTTTCCCCTGAAAGTAAGTGAGTTCTATTGAACTCAGAGAAGAGAAAAAAGATGCATAATCTCCATAAGACAGAGCCATAGAAGTTAGTAAGTTACCTGTGGCAGAGTTTTACACTTCCTGCAAGTGGATAAGAACAGATTAGAGTTTTCAGTGTCCACACATGAACAAACTTTATGAGCTCTCAGAAACTTCTGGTATCTTGAACCCCATCCATTGGACAACATCTTTATCGTAGTAGTAGCTACATTACTTTTAGAATCAACAACACTTTTGCTATATCCTCCATATCTAGGCACTTGTAGTCTAAGGTAAAAACGAATGCTTTCATCATTTGAGAGAAAAACTGAACGCAGAGCAGAAGCCATTCTTCAAAGGGATGGTTGCAATCTGTAACCTGAATATGGTTCAAGAAAATTTATAGAATCAACAGAAACTCGAAAAACATGTCCAGAAACAATTGCTAATTTACAGATATATGAGTATCCACTAAAAGATATTGTCCCATTCATCTCTTGGAACCACAAATACTGTTCCAATGTTTCTAATATGGAGTACCCATAAAGCAGAATCAGAAGGGGCAAAGAAAAAAAGAAACAACCTTTATTTCAAGAACTTCACTTTGAAGATGATATCACTAACCCTTCTTGAAATTTTCAAGAAATCACTAATGTGATTAAAAATCTAACAAAACCCTCTTAAGCAGAAAAGCATTAAAGAAAACTAAATGAAGGGAAACAAAAATTTTAGCGAATTAAACATGAACAACTGGATAAAAACAGAACAAAAAGGAGGCAAGAACCAACCTTGGGAAGCTAAAGAAAGGGGAAATTTTGGGTGGGTAGAGAAGAGGTGGCACATTGCAGAAGCCAAATTGTGCAGTCTAGAACCAAAGTGGCTTATGACAACCAAATCTAAAAGTTGGATCAATTTTTTTTTTTCTTTTCTTTTTCTTTGGATAAGAGATTTTGTGACGGTAGGCGCTGCAACGTTGCCTCCTCTCATGTGCCGAAGAATTGACTGACAGACAGACAGATAAGTGGTCTTTTGGACGGAGTTTTTCTGTTAAATTAAAATTCGTTTAACCATTTGACGTTTCGTATATGTCTACGTTATTTTTTTTATTGTATTATTATGATCTTTGTCTCATTCATTTCTTATAAATAATTTACAAATATTCATATGTTAAACCCTTAACATGTTTCTTGTTACCAATTCCATTATCAAACGCCTCGCACAATTACAGATTTGATAATCTTTACTAATATATAATGATATATATATATATATATATATATATATATATATATATATATAATATATATAATATATATACTATAATATACAACAAATGAGAAATTCTCTACTGGCTTCTGCCAGCAACCTTGCAAGCTGTGTGTGCAATTTCTTCACATTATAACAATGTAGCGGCAATCACAAAGACTTGTAGCCTTTTTTAACACCACGAAAATCACTAAGAAATAAACATTCTTAGACAAGAATATCCTCTACATTTTCGATTCTAATGATGAAAATTCCATTGAACAATTTGATTATATATATATATTTAAGTATTTGTATGTCATCTTGGTTCCTCCTTAGCAGTTTCATAGTATATGCCTAATCTTGTGCAAAGAATTTCAATCTTTCTCATGTTTTATTAAATTGTGCTTTGATTTTTCACATTAGTTCAGTCAGTGCAGATGAAAACAACTTCTGGGCTCTGGAAATTACTTCTTTTTCTTTGTTTTCTTGCTTGCAGTTTCTTTGTTCAGACTTCATCAGCTGCACCTTCGCCTGGTGATCATCAAGGTAAATTCTTTTCTGTAAATTCTGCTACCCTTTTGGAAAAAAGATGGAATTTTGATAGAAATCTGATTAATCGTTGAATTCGAGTATGCAGCTTGTGGATTAAACTTCAGTTCATTTTCTTATGAACCAAGTGGGGATTGCATCAATGGTGTGAAGGAAAAGATCATTGATTGGAATGGTATACCCACAACAGGTTGTTGTCAAAATGCTTTCCAGGTATTATCAAGAGGATTGGCTCTGGCTCTGCAAGCTAAGAATGGAGAAGGAAATCTTTTCATCCATGGAGATGAATGGATGAATTGTGATTCTTCTCCTTTCAAACGCCAACCTTCTGTTTCTATTGAAAACTGTGGTTTTGGTGACCTAATCTATGGAGGAAGTCCCTGCTCTGGTGTCAATTTTTCCACCATTAAAAAGGGTTATCCGTTCGTGTTCGATAACTGTGCTTCTTTCTACCCTTCATTTGATCTTGGCTGTAGAAATTGTAATGATGCAATTATGACTGCAAGAGAACAATTGTTAGATGATGTTAACACAAAGAAGAGTCTTGTTGAAAGGGGTGTTTGTACAGTAGCTATTGTTGTTGCAGTTGCAGCAGCAAACATAAATAATCAATCTGTCATGGAAGATTTCTACAGATGTTTACCTGCTTTGAACAATTTAGGTTAGACAAAGTTCATCATCATCACATTCCATTTTTCTTTTCTTGAATCTTGAATCTTGATCATCACTAATGCATGTTCTTACTTTGTTTTTGTTTTTTTTTCCCTGCAGAACACGAAGATTACATCAAAATCAAATGTAAGTTAGAATCCATATTCTTGATGAATGATTTCATATTCAAGAAATCAATTTGTGAATGTGTTCTTTTTTCTCTTTTTGATCAGCTTCTTTAGGGAAAATACTTTTAGCAATTCTTTTGGCATGTTTTGGGATGATGCTGGTTGTGATACTGGTAAAGTATGTAACCAAGAATGGTAAGAAGAAGAGAGAAAAAAGGCCTAAACCAACGAAAGAAACAGGTGTATTTTCCAGTCTCTATAGATTCTCCAAAGCTGAGATTGAGAATGCCATTAGCTATGGCAGTGAAAAGAAGTGTCTGGGACGAGGCAGTGCAGGGGTGGTTTACAAAGGCATTCTTCCTAGTGGTCAAGTAGTTGCCATTAAACAGATTACTGCAAGTAATACCTCAGATTCTTTCAGAAGGGAAGTTGAAGGTCTTTCTCGAGTTCGACATCCAAATCTTGTGTGTCTGTTTGGTTGCTGTCTTGAAGATGGAGAACAGTATTTAGTATATGAATATTGTTCAAATGGAAATCTTGCACAGCATCTTCTAAGTATGCTGCACATTTTTTCCCCTTCTTTTATTTGTTATTTTTAGTAAGTAGTAGTTTGTGTTTTGATTGATGCACACTGTCTGTTTTCAGAGAAAGATGCTGTCTTGAAATGGGAAAAAAGGGTGAAAATCTTGAGGGACTGTGCTCTTGCACTAAGGTATCTCCATCATTATGTTGATGGATGCATTGTACACAGAGATATCAAGGTAACATTTTTTTCTCTCTCTCTTTCTTTCTTCCGTGTCTGATAAAGTTTGTGTTTTTTTTGTTCCATAGCTTACAAACATTCTTCTGACTGAAAACATGGAACCAAAGCTATCTGATTTTGGGTTGGCAAAAGTTCTGGAAATGGAAGAGAGCAAAGTTTTCACAGATGTTAGGGGAACCATAGGATATATGGATCCTGAATATATGAGTAATGCCAAATTGACCTGTGCTAGTGATGTCTACAGCTTTGGCATTGTTGCTCTTCAAGTACTGTCAGGACAGAAAGTGATTGAACTTGATTTAGATGCCAGAGATCAATTGACTCGAAAGGTATACCCATCCACCCTTAAGAAACTTGAAATATATATATATATATATATATATATATATATATATATAAACACCACTATATATGTGTGTATAGATTATTGAAGGGTTAAAAATCATGTAGGCAAGGGATGTGAGTATGGGGAAACGCCCACTCAAAGATTTTGAAGATCCAAGGCTGGAAGGAAATCTGAATACTGTGGATTTTGAATCAATTCTTCAGCTGGCTGTGTTGTGTGCAGCTAAATCAAGTGATGGCCGTCCCTCAATTGACATTGTCTTTGAGGAACTGGATAAGGCATGGAAGAACACTGTGACAGACATGGTTGGTCATTTCTCCTGACACACCTAATTTTCACTTATCTGCAACAAAAATCTTTAAAGAAAAAGAAGCAAAAAGTACTAAATACTAAAAACTATTTTGATGATGTTCTGTTGCTTTTTTAACAGAGGACCAGAAGCAAATCAGCAACACGTTCAAGGTCACTAGAAATAATTCCAGTTTGAGATGCAGAATCCATGGATGCTTAGTTCAAGAAAAGAAGTGACAGAAAAATACAATGCCAAGAAAGATGTAAAAACTCCTGGACGAAAAGAAAGGTGTAGAATCATCAAGACATCACACAACCCATATGGAGAAGGAAAAAAGTGGGGGTTGGGGGTTGGGGGTTTGGGGTGGGAGAGGAAAGGACAAGGATAATGAAACATGGAAATCTTATATATATATATATATATATATATATATATATAGATATAGATATAGATATAGAAACATGGACAATCCAGATAAGGTTCAGTGTTTTAGATGGAATGTCCACCCTGCAAATCTTTTTTCTCTCTCTTTCTCTATGCCAAAACATGTAAATCAATCTGCAAAAATCTGTTTGTTTAAATCATGCTTCGTTTTGATTACTACTATTATTTCGGATTCAGATGATTTGTTTTTCTTAAAACTAAAAAAACACAAACTCCCCTGCATAGAGAAATTGTATTGTGTCAAAATGACTACTGTATAACAAGGCCATAAGGGCAAGAATGAAAAAGGGCTGTAAGTTAAGTACTTGATGAGTTTCCTTCATTTTTTCTATGGGAAAAACTTGATGATATATACACAGATGCATTGGCATAGTTCTTTTTCCCCCATTGTTAATATGTGTATACACTTGTGTTAATACCACCATATGATGATCCAAGGAAATCAAGCTATGGATATTTAATTCCACCAGCAAAATATTCTGGTTCATAATTTTGGACAAGTGGAAACAGAGAGCCCCAGAGATTTGTATGCTAAACTTCTAACCTATCAAGTGCATTGCCACCATCATTCTCAGAGCTATGCTCACCTCTTGAGATCATGTTCAGAATTCTCCTTGTGGCTTGTCCAACAGCATTAGTAGTCTTCTTAGCAGCTCCAGCAACCACGGGCTGCAAGGATATGACAGGCAGGTTGGCCCTCTCCTCAATCATTGCTGTTCAAGGAAAGAACAATTTTTACAATCCAATTCCCAAGGTTAATTGAAAATAAAAGACAAGACACACTAAGCTAGATCAACTTCAAGTAAAGTTGTAGACATACACATTGTTTGTTCCCGTGCCTTAGAACCAATTTGTTGGATTCCAGCTCCAGCTGCTTGCACAACTTGGCTAGATTTCTTCACTCCATCAGCTATCTCTTGACTAACCACAAACAGAATGAGCACTTTAGCTCTTGCAACCCATTACTGGTCAGGCAATTAAGCCAAAACAAAACAGGAGATAAAATAAACCCGCAAAAATACAAAAGGAAAAATTGGAAAACAACATGCAGTAGGAGCAATACGATTGAGGGTCGGTGGTTGCACAATCTAACACGGTTACTAGTAAATGCAGAAAATACTGGCCATTACATAGTAGAAATCACTCAATTACCTTTGAAGATTTCCTTCTTTACTAAGGTTTCCAACTTTCCATCTAATAGAAGCAGGAAAGAAAATGTCAAGAATATGACATCTATACTTCTGTAGTAAAGTACCTGAATCAAGATTCTAGGCTAAGAATCTAGAAACTATTGGCTAAGTCCAGATACAACATTCAACAACACTCAAGAGACATTCATCCATGTCTATGTCAAATTGTGAGAGGAGTCCTTTTGAAGATCCAAATAAATGAATACTTTCACATGGAGCAACCGGTGAACTTCTATAAGGAAATGAAGCTCCTACTCCGTTTTGGCACTAAATTCTCTACGCAGATTAAATGGACAACTAGTTTGCACATTGGCTTCTAAGAATTAATAACTACTCTTTAATTTGATGACTTCAAAATTAAGAATAAGCATGTTCTAAGAGAGACTTTAACCAAGTATTTTGATCCAACACAAAATCCTGTACCAAGATCCATACACAAGGAAAGGATAAATTCCAGAATTCCCCAGAAACATATCGCATAGGCTATTTAGAAATGCAAAAGCTTTCTCAGTCGCAATCCTCTCATTTTACATCTTTCCTTAAATATCATATCCAGAATTCTTGGGTTGCATGCCAATCCAACTGATTTTAATAATGAATTGAAATGTGAATTACAGCATGAAGAATCAAAACAGAAATCAATTACTTTGCAGTTGTAGATATCAAAACAGAAATCAGTTGCATATATAATCTAGTGGATACTAACTGATAGTTTTATTTTCACATATAAAGGAAAAAAAGAAGAAAAAAAAAGAAAAAATAAATTAAATAATGTATGCAGCCACTTCATCTCAAGGAACTCTATGTTATGTAAAATTCTCTCATTTTACCATTACATCAATTCTTTAGCGTTTCCGTCTCAATTAATGCCATAATTGGTTAAAAAAAAATTGTCCCTAGACCAAGTCAATGGTAAAGCACTTCCCAAAAGCTTCAATCAAGAACTCATCGTAATACCATTGAAATTCACAATGCTAAATCGTGCCTCTCTCTTCATGAATTCTGAATGAGAGGATTCTCCTCAATTGTTGATTGCCTTGACACTAGTTGCTGAAACATTAAACTTTTGACGAATATTTTGCACTGTGTACCAACCAAAAGTTATTAACTCCACATTCCAGATTAGCATCACAGAAAATATGTTCCAGCCTTAAATTTAAGATCTGAAATGCAAAATTTTTAAAAGAAAAGCAGTTGCATTATTTACCTCCTATGGAAGTTGATACATTGTGGGATGAAAATCTAGCACTAGATAGCACGCTTAACCGAGATTGATTCAAATACAGCATTGCATATCAGGCTTGTAAGATATAGATGCAAAGTGAAGGGAAGGGATCAAACTATTACCTCAAATCACTTAATTCAAGAGTCAAATCACTGATTTCCATGCCAGAAAGCCTAATAGCAGCCATTGTGCTAGGGAGTTCTTCACGAGCGGTATCAGCTAACTTTGATAGAGATATTGCTGCCCTGCTCATTGCCTATGAAAAGGAAGGAGGGGTAACTTAAACCCAATGGAGGTAATATATCTTTCCTTGAACTTTCAGTAAAAAGATATCCAAATAATAAAGCTCCCTCCTATATACTCATATTTTTTAAAAAAAAAATTCAAAAAGAAAATGGAAAAGTGAATTTGGGTATGGGTCTACTTACAAACAAGGTTGGTACCGCTGCTGCAACAAGGCCAACAAATGCTACAGAAGTCTGAAATGGATCAAAAGTAACACTAAGTTATCCACTGTCAAACAGGATATATATATATATATATATATATATATATAACTGGAACACATAAATATGAAATCAAATTAAAAAAAATATACATTGTTCAACAGAACTGTTCAAGCTAAAGAGAAGCATAATACAAATTTTTACATTGACGAACCAACATTTACTCATGAAAAGGGAGAAAGAAAGAAGAAAAGAAACAGCAAAAGAAAGGAAAGGAAATTAACTTCAACAAACATTATAGGATAGGGGAACAGAAATGCAAAGGCAATAGAACAAATTAGGGGAACAAAGAGGTTTTAGCGAACAAGAAATCAAGAAAAAGAAAATCCCATATATATATATATATATATATATATATATATATAATATAAAGAAGAAGAAGGGAAAATACCGTGCAAGCGATGAAGGCCAAAAGAAAGAAAGCCCGATCGCTTAAGCTCAATTTAGCAGGCGGAAGAATTAAGGGAATAGCAGCATTTCTCACTTCCGCATTATACTCAGTAACACCTCTTCCTTCTTCATAATCATTCAATTCCACTCGTGCATCCGCTTCAACGGGCGAAGATTTCAGAGAACAAACAGTAAATCGAAAACGGGAGGGCTTAAATTTTAAAGCAAAAGACACGGAATTTAAAGAAGAAGAAGAAGAAGGACGAATTCTGAAGAAATCATTAGGGTTTGATGGATAATGAAATAGTAAAGATTGGGATTTAGAAAAATGGAGAGGTAGCAGAGAAGAAGGAGACCGAGAAGGAAACACAGTAGGTTTCATGGCGCCTTGAAGCTGACGATGGCGAAATGGCTTCAGTTCATGAAAGGCAACTTTCCAGGTGACTTACTAATATTTAATGGAGAGAAAGTGGGGGCTGGGTGGCATTTACAAGAAGTAATGAACATATATATATATATATATTCTTTGATTAAAAAATAAAATTTATAAAAATCTAAAAAAAGATTTAAGTTCAATGGGGGCATAGAGATATCTCATATTTCATTTGTTTTCAACAATTGCCACAAAATATATCCATAAGGGAAAACCCCCATCTCAGGGCAGACGTCAATAAATGCCAACAAAGGGCTAAGATTTTCTAGCTATGTTACAGCAGATAGAACCCTGGTTCAGGGGGAGGAAGTCACAAGAAAGCCACTACTGACTGCCTTCCATACAGCAATGCCCAAAAATTAAAAGAACTATATATATATATATATATATATAATATATATATATATCCCTAAGGATGATGATTCTCTGTGTCCTCCTTTTGATCACTTCTCACCTTTAGGCCTGAGCTCAATTCCTTCAATAATTAGACCACTCTTCCAGCCTCCACTCTTCACCTCCAACAAGCTGATGTTCAGTTCTACATCTTGACCTTCCTTCACAAAGTACTCTCCTAACTCAACTTCTCTCCACCCATCCCCTCTCTCTTTTGGCCACACGGCAGGTTGGTCCACAGGTGTGTTCTCTTGACGTCTTATTATGTCACGGCGGTTCCAACGCCTTGGCGGAATTAGTCGAAGGATGCGGGGCATCCTTTGGTATCTCCCCTCAGGATCCAAATTTATATCCCGGGTTTCACTCTGTTGGCCACTAACTCCTACGGAAGCCTCTGCATTGTGATACTCGAAGCCATGTGTTCTTGATTTCGAGGTGAAAACAAGGTATGCTGAATAGGTTGTGTTCGGAGACAGCATGCTTGTCCTTATACTACCACAAATTTCCAGCCAACAGACATCAAGAAGCTCAGCTACAGTTGGGAACCTGCATTGCATTCAAATATGTTCGTTATTTACTTTCATCATGATCATTTAAAAATGAAGATGCTGGAGGATTAAGTACCTAGATTCCGGAAGATTAATCCATCTCCAGTATGTGGGAGTGTCACCCCAGATAATTTTCAAGTCCTTTGCAGACAACATGTAACACTTTTTGCCACTCCATTTCTCCAATGACAAGCTCTGAAATATGATAATAAAAAAACAATCAGATGTACTGTACAAAAGAACATTGAGACTGCAAAGGGGTGAAATTGAGCGTTCATACATATAAAGCAAGCAAACTTTAGATTAATAATATGGTATCTGATTCATTTTAGCAATTTCTTTTTTCAGAAATATTTTATTCCTCTTCATCTTTTCGCAACTCTACACACAAAAATGCTATTTATCAATGATTCATTCTTTAAAGATAATGGGAATCCGAATCTGAAAATTAAACAAATAAATAAAAGGAATAGTATCCCAGAAGAGGAGAGAGAATGAGAATGAGAATCAGTATTTATTCCCCTTACCTGTAAGGAAATTGCTATTGCTTAGATGAACTGAATCTACAAAAGCGAGTCTCGTACTAATATCTTCCAATTCTTTTCTATGTCAATCAAAAAGGTCCTAAAGTTATATTTCTCCATTTTTGCTCTCTCTCCCCTTACCAATACTTCTCGCTTAAGATAACAGTCATGGTTATGCAAACACTCCTACCACAGCTTCCGTACCATAAAACTTAAAATTAAAATGCAAAAAGCTCAAAGTTGATGTTCGCCGCCTTCATCAATGTTTATTTTATTTTCGTAAAAGCAACAGATAACCAACCGAAAATTTTCCGTTTGAAAAGACACACAGAAGAAATTTCAAATACAGAATTTATACTTCCAATTTATTAATCTCAATGCATTCTCCACAAGAAAAAAAAAAAAAACGCACAGAGAAAAATTACACAACGATCCTGAATAAAGAAAAATGAAATTCAATTTGAAAACAATAATCAACCATTTTCCACAAACGCATATATCAGATTAGCAACAGAAATTTTGGAAAAAAAAGATCGAAGACGGAAAGAAGGGCAAACCTTGGTAGCACCGTCAAGGAGAATCGGGTGATCACAAAGATAAAGATAAATCTGTTTCTTAGAAGCAAATGAGCGCAACAATTCAGCACCTTCCTGAGATTGACAAAACATTTCTCTGTAATTTTCCGGCAAAAACCGTTCCCAAACGACGTCAGATTGTGAAGCGGAATGAAAAGTGGAGGCAACCAAAGCCAACCTACAAGCGTCCCCTGGACTCGTCATTGATAAAGCATAAGCTATGCATCCTTCAGGCAATGCAAGAAGACTCGTATTCACCGCCATAGTCTTTTTTCTCTCTATCTCTCTCTCTCTCTTCGAAATTCCCAAACCCGTTTTTTCTCTGTAGAATTCAGAAATGCAGAGCGCGAGGTGGAAGTAATTGGTTCCGTCGATGAACTTATATATAGACACGGAGATTGGGACAAGGGACTTATCCCCTTTCTTTTTCTTCTTTTTTATTTTCTTTCGTATTAAAACCGACAATAATATTAATTTGTATTTTATAAATATAATTATTTATATTTTTTTAATTAAATTTTTAATTTTTAATTGACGAATATGCAAAATGTACTTTCTTAGCCACTAAGAGAAGCCTATCCTCAATATTTCATATATATATACATTTTTGAAAAAGGGTTGCAATTTTTCTTTTTTCTCTCTCTTGTTTTTTTGAGAAGAAGTGAAAGCTTAAGCCTTAAGGATGTATAGGATTCAAATTATTTATTTTTATAGATACATATATATATATTATATATATAATATTATATATAATCTTTATTAATTATTTTGGGATTTTGAAAAAAGGAAAAAAAGTATTCGAAAAGTCAACCTTTTAGTAAAACAGGCTGACTCAGAAAGAAGAAAAAAATGAACTGTTTTGGACACTCGACTTTTAGCTGTTTCCAAAGGTTTTCTACTTGCATGGGTTACACGTCATCGACACATACCACCCATGTAGCTTTCTTTTTTTCGGTCCAAATAAAAAAAAATTATTTTATATATATATATATATATATATATATATATATATATATCGTATTTAAAAAAAATATTTTTTAATAAAAATCCGACATAGTTCACTCTGATTTATCAGTAAAAAGTAATATAGATATGTTCGTAATATATATATAAATAAAAGAAAATAAAGAAAAAACCAATCAAAATGTTCATTCCCCTTTTTATACGGATTAACACTGAGAAGTAAAAAAAAAGAAAATGTCATGACCATGCATGCAGGAATCATCATCATCATCATCATCTTCTGTTCCTTATGATTTTTTTTTTTTTATTTACAAATTTTAATTATTTTTCCAGATTCCTATATCTCTTCTGGTGATCAGGGTCCTTCAATCTTCTGGAGGACCCTATCCTCCATTTTTTTTCTTCTTCTTCCTCTTTATCATTATTATTTCTTCTTTCATGGAATAATTTTTGTAATTCCATTTTTAAATTTTTTTTTTTTTTGGGGGAAAAACCCGTTTCAAGCATGGTGGATAACCCTTGACCCGAGTTTTGAATTGATTCATTTTTTAATCAAGAAGAAGAGACATAGGTTTTATTTGTTTAATATTTTATAGCATTTTGTAGATTATATATATATATATATATTTTTTTTATTGGGGTTGGTTGATCTTCAACAAATATGAGTTGCCTCCCTTGTTTTGGATCTAAGAAGAAAGAAGCAGAAGAGGAGGTGCTTGTTGCTCAGCCCAGAGATATACCTAAATCATCACCACCTCCAAGGCCTGGTACATTCCTTATGCTGCAATTATTCATATATATATGTTTTTTCTTCTGTTTTCTTCTCCCATGGCTGATTTAGGTTGGTTGGTTTTAGGGTAGGTTAATGAGGAGGGAGGAAAACAGAATTCTCACCTCTTAGGGTATTTTTTCATACAAAATATCTATTTACATGTCCATATAGATTATTATGGGAGATAAACTTTTACCATTTACATACCTGAATGCCAGTATAAACCTACAACCTCTAATTATATATAATGTCTTGAATGAATTTCAACTATGGGCCACATTATTTTATGTTTTGTATGAACATGGAAGCACTTAAGCTTCGAACCAACTCACCTCAACTAAACTCAACTCAGGGATGATTCTCAGTTTGCAGTATGATTTGTTTTATGCTGCATTTATCTCATGCACAAAACTTCTTTTTCAAATAATCATCTTTTTCTTGGTTCAGTTGATAATGCATCAAATTTATCAACAAGTCCCAACAGCAAGAACAATGATGCCAACACTGACAAAAATAATGAACAGAATCAAACCGAGATTGGAGAGAACGGTACAAGAACATTCACATTCCGAGAGCTTGCCATGGCAACAAAGAATTTCAAGCAAGAATGTGTAATAGGTGAAGGAGTATTTGGAAAACTGTACAAAGCTAAACTTCAAAGTGGAGAGGTAATCTGCACTTACAGTGTTTTAACATCAAATTTTTCCTTTTCTTACAGCAGAAAGTTTTTATGATGATCAAATGAACTGCTGCTTCTGGTTCTTAGGTTGTCACCGTGAAACAACTGTACAGAAATGGAACACAAGGGAGCAAAGAGTTTCTTGTTGAAGTTTTGATGTTAACTCTCCTTCACCACCCAAATCTAGCTAACCTAATTGGATATTGTGCTGATGGTGATCAGAGGCTTTTGGTGTATGAATACTTACCAATGAGTGGACTAGATAACCATCTATATGGTACTCTTACTGTCCTCATTTCTTTTAATACATGGTTTCTCTCTACTGTAATTGCCTAGAAATCATTCCCAGAATCATCTCAATGCCCAAGCTTTGAATTTCATATCTAGTGAAATTCCTAATTTACCAAGAAAATAGGTTTACATCCAGAAAAAACATTTAAGGTAATGCACTCAACTGGTTTTGTTTTACTGTATCTGCAGACCTTCCAGATGATAAAAGACCTTTGGATTGGCAAACCAGAATGAAAATAGCTTCAGGGACAGCACAAGGACTTGAATACTTACATGAGAAGGCTAACCCACCTATTATCTATCGTGATTTAAAATCCTCAAATATATTGATGGATGAGGAATTTAACCCAAGACTATCTGATTATGGGCTTGCCAAGCTTACACAGGGTGATGCAAAGACACTCACAACCCCAAGAGTTATGGGAAACTATGGTTATGGTGCTCCTGAGTATGAACGAAATGGTGAACTAACCTTGAAGTCAGATGTATATAGTTTTGGAGTTGTTCTGCTTGAACTTATCACAGGACGTAAAGCCTTGGACACATCAAAACCAACAGAAGAGCAGAATTTAGTTTCTTGGGTAATTCAATTTTTACCTCCCTAGTCTTACTTCTAAGTAGTATATCATTTTGGGCAAGAAATAGTTTAGATTGTGGTCTTTTTCTGACTGGTTTAAGCCCTTGTGGTTGAATAGGCACAACCTTTTTTCAAAGAACCTAAGAGGTTCCCGGACATGGCAGATCCACTCCTTAAAGGAAACTTTCCAGACACAAGTTTGAACCAAGCTATTGGGGTTGCAGCAATGTGTCTCCAAGATGAGCCATCTGTTCGCCCCTTGATTGGTGATGTCGTTGTTGCCCTTAGTTTCCTTGCAACTGCTCCACCTCAGAAGGCCATTCCTGCTGCAGCACCAACTTCAACCCCATCAAATAAGAATGAAGATTGTCACTCACATCAGGGAAATGAGGAGGAGGAGGAGGAGGATAATGAAAGCATTAGCTCACATTCAAGGAGCAGCGGCATGAGTTCAGAAGATGAAAGTGTTTCTGTGGATTATAGGCAGAATAGTGCTCGAGAATCTCAAGATGGCAGAGCTAATGAATCGAATATAGAACATCATACAAGGTACGATGATTCCTTGGCATCAAGTATTAGTAGTAGTTCTAGATCCAAATCCCAGGATGAAAGTACCTTTGAAAATTCAGGAAGGCGACAAGACAACATGAAATCTAGGGATGAAAATAACGATTCAGAATCTAATAGTTCAAGACCCTAGCAAAGAGAAAATCCAACACTCAAAAGAAAACTTTTGTAGAGATGACAAAGCAATGATTACATTGTGCTCATCATAGTCAATATAAATATACTTCCTCTATCTTTGCACTTTCTTGATGAAATTAGAATATTTTTATCTATTATCTTCTAGATAACTAATCAAAAAACATGGAATCATCCATGCGACTCAAGTTTGAAACTTTTAACTCAGGGAGCAGACAGAAATTGCAGTATAATCAAGATGTTAGAAGTTTCTATTTGCTTACATGACCCCCCTCTCACTTTTGTCCAGTAAGTACATAGGTACAGGTTTCTATAAAACTACAAAGAATTAGTGTATTGAGGTAATTTTTGTACATTATACTACTTTCCAAAAGCAAATGTTCTAATTTCTATTCTTGTTTGTCCAACCATGTGATATAATTCTAAGTTGGGACAAGAGTGGAACATAGAGCCAAGTAAGGCAACATATTTCAGACTTGGAAGAAGGATGTGTATACAAATGCTGAAGTTTCAAATGAATATATATAGATA
This sequence comes from Asclepias syriaca, assembly GCA_027405835.1. Classification (NCBI taxonomy): domain Eukaryota; kingdom Viridiplantae; phylum Streptophyta; class Magnoliopsida; order Gentianales; family Apocynaceae; genus Asclepias; species Asclepias syriaca. The sequence goes on along the minus strand of CM049924.1, from coordinate 30,337,210 downwards.
TATATATACAACTTTGATACATCTGAGCAACTCGATCTTGGTAGGTTAAGGTTTCTGACCTGGTCTTGATGACTATTTATTTGCTTCAAAAATCCAATGGAGCTACCCAAGCTAATCGGTTTCTGCTTTTTGAAGCCATCCCATCTGCAGAAAACTCGATGGTTTACTATACAAGAAGAGAAAGAATGATCAACAGAATCTTTAAAAGATTTTATACCTTCCATGCATACATAGCAAAAAAGGCTACAGTATCTGCAGACCAAACAACAGCAAAGGATTTCAAGAAGAACGGGATTATAACATTCAGCAGTGGTATCAGGAGAAAGAGATAGTTGAGAGCTTCTTTCTCATTCTTTGAGCAATCTCGTGCACGTAGGGATGGAATAGCTGCAACAATACAATACAAAAACATTCAGTTTAATATTTTCTTGTTCCTCCTTCCCCGCTCCCCAACCCCAGTTTTTTCAGAGGTCAAGGATTGCTTACTGAACATCCAGATGGACCACATGCCCATGAGTCTCCATATGTCGGGCTCGTTCGAAGGGAAAATAAGATTGAAGGAGAGAGCTCCACCCAGAAACATTGAGATATAACCTTGGACTTCAAAAACAGTATACAATGTAGTTCCAGGTACAGCAGGATTTTTGGAAGCTACAGAAGCCCTAGGAGCAAATGTAGCAGCAGTCTTTTGGACAACCTACCAACCACTGAAAAATCAATACTATGCAAAACCTACGAACTCCAACGCATTTCGAATCTAAAACAATCCTAACAGAAGAATTTTAATTCAGTAATTAAGAACTGCAGATAAAGAAATCAAGAACTCCATTGTACTGATACTGAAAGACATTAACTGACAGAATAAAGTTAAATTATTGCAGGTAAAACTTTATAAAAAATTCTTTCGGAAAACCCATAAAACCTTCGACCCAGGTAAAAAGAAAAGGTTTTAGCACTGCAAACACATAGCCCAAATGAAAATTGCCAATAAAAATCAAGTAGCAGTAAACAAGAACTGAAAAGAACTGATCTTTTCACCTTTTTAAGGTCCTTATCGAGTGGAACAGTAGAACCAGATGTTGCTCCACTTGGAAAATTGTTTCCCTTTTCCTCAATTTCTTGATCATTCTGTACTGGGTTCAATTGAACTGCATTGAGTTCTTGAACTTCTTTCTCCGCGGAATCCTTTACGGCCACCTTTTTATCCAACTCATTTGTACTTGCTTGTACTCTAAATCTCGTGCATGGAAACCGATAATCTAATCTCTGATGAATCCTGCAGTCCGTGTAAATCAAAGGGTACTTAAAAATTTGAGGGGTTTTACAGAAAGACGTTGATATCAGACCGTTCATGTCTTGTTTTTGTGGTTATGGCGAATGTGAAAACTGAAACAGATAAGGCCCCCCCAGCAAACACGAGAGAATGAAAACGTCTGGTTTTTGGACCTGCTGTTATCAAACGACGTCGTTACCATCATCAAGTCTATTGGGTTTCATGCTCTATTTCTAATATCAAATAATATATATATAAAATATATATTTATATATCAAGAAATTAGTCCCAAGAATAAAAGTTCTAACAGATATAATTGTGATCAAACAAAGGATCACATTTCTAAAATCTAATAATAACCAGGACAATTAATGTCACCAAATCCTACAATGAACTAGTTTTGCACCTAAAATTTCTAGAAAAAAAAAAAACAAGTTTTTTCAACATGCAAACCTAAATATAAATATATATATATATATATATAGAATATATATATATATAGAAATTCAGATGTACAAGTTCTTTAAACTTGTCTGAAGCTAGTACTAAATCTACCAAAAACTCCATCTGCAGCTATGATCTGAGATTATGATCATCTGATATAGTTTCTTCAGAAGATCCATCACTGCTGATAATGATCGGTTCTGGTGTCCTATTGTTACTCTCTCTACGTTCAGCACCATTGTTGTCATGTCCTGTTGCAGGCAGATCATTGTCAAAAACTGTTCTTCTGTTACCACCATTGTTGTCACCAAGGTTCTGATTGAGGCTAACTCTATTTCTTGATTCTTGATGATTATGACTTCCATGTAGATACAAAGAAGGTTGGCTTGCCCACTGCAATTTGCCACAACGAACAGCAGCTGACCGCGGCATTGTGTTGGCAGGAGGTGGAGGAGGTCTAGGAAGGAGTGCAACTGCTTCTTTAAGCCAGTGAGGCAAATTTCCATCCATTGTAGTAGTAGTAGTAGAAGTAGACTTTGAGCTCATAGAAAGTTGTTCAATGTCTGAAATTGGATGGCCTTGCATTTGGATGCCATTTAAGAGTTGAGTAGTCCTTGCATTTGCCACAACAGGGTTCTGAAGATCTCGAGAAAAAACACTCGGAGGATTCATATAATTAAAGAATGATGATCTGTTGTTGTTCTGGAAATATGACTCACCAAGCGTAAGTTGAACATCACTCACTGGATTTTGCTTACCAGTCTTAGGATGATGATAGAAACCTGAGATGCTGTCCGAGAAAGCTTCGTATAATGGCATAGGTCTTACTGTAGTAAAAGTTGCTGTGCCACTGAAAAGCTTAGATTGTTCTTTCTCCCATTGATCACCTAAATCTTTTGGACTTTTATACGGAGAAAAGTGCAGTCTTGGATCCCTCAACATTGCATCCCAGTTCCCTCTTCCATATCTTCTCACACCAATCCAAAGACTGTCAAGCTCATCTTCTAACCACATTGTTGAGAAATCAAACCGATCAAAGAAGCTGTTTCTGTTTCCACTGACAATTCTTGATCTATTATTGGCAATGTTATCGAACAAAATACTCTTCTGTCCCAATATATCAGCAGAATGTTGATTCATTACTTCTTGACTCAATGGTCTTGAAAAGTAGCTGAGATTTGGCATCTGAGGTATGGTTGAACTGCTGCCGAGACTATGTACCATAGACTCCATTGGCAGAGACAAAGGAAGAAAACACGAGGATTTAGCTTGAATAGATCTGCCACGGTGGCTTGTGCTTGCTCGTAAACTAAGTGCTGCTCCTCCATGATCAGCAGCACGAGCAGATGTCTTTTCTCTTGACTTGTCATAAGATCGATCCTCAGGAAATAGCTGAAAAGAAAGAAATGGAGACGTTAAAAGAGTATAAATGGAATAAAGGAAAAGAAAAAAAAAAAAAACAAGAAACTCCCTACCAACCTGAAGGCAGTTTTTTATAGCCAAAACAGACATGGCATCGTCAGCCTCCTGAGTTGAGGGACCATTTTCTACTTCTTGTGCTAGGTTAGACGACTGTTTCTCACTGATTTCGATCAATTTCAGGCCTGTTGCGGTAATCTTGAAAACTGCACTAGGTATTCCACTGTTTGTCTCCAACAAACTACATTGCTCTTGCTCATCCATTTCCAGTGCTCTGTTGCAGTCTAGTGAGACCGTAGGAGAATCTGTTAATTATGGCATTACAAAAAGGCATAAGACACCACCAAGACTTGAACTGAATTTAAATTTTTCAAATACAATATGATATTATCCCTACCAGGTGGAGGAACAGATAGGTCCAAAAGTGCTCGAGTACTTTGACCGCTGAGATTCTCCTCAGTCAGACCACCACCGGATGAACTTTGAGATTTTTTTCCCAAGGACTCATGGCATGTTTGTAACACTGGCAATGAGTTTCTTGTACCTATAGGAGTTTCTCTCGGGATCATCTCAGGCTGGAGAGAAGAATGATTAGTTCCAGAATCTTGAGGAAGTATTTCTTCAACATTAGATGGTTTGTCATTTAATGTACTTCCAAGCTTTTCCTCTGCTAGCTCGAACCTGCTAAAATGATAGGTTAAGTAGCGACATTCATTTATATCCAACACATCGATTTCGAGACAATGCTCCATTGATGCTCACCTTGCAAGCTTTGGTACTGAACTAGTGCAAGCACCCGAATCATTTACATCACCACAGATGATCTGCAAAAGATGCCAACTCATGAAGTATATAAAGGACAATTCCGAAGAAATAACCAGCATCTTGAGATGAGTTAAGGAATGCATACGACTAACCTTCTTCTTCGAAGGGGTCTGATTCTCTGGAGACTGCAGTGAGCAATTTAGCTGAGAAGCATTTGCTTCAACTGCTGATTTACACCCATCAATTGGCAATGAGAGAGATGAGGTGTCCAATGGTTGCAGTGCATTATCATCACTTTTCTGCTTCGATCTTCGGCGGAAAGTTATCAGTGAGGAAGACCTTCTTTTCCGAGCATTAATTCTTGAGTCAATAATTCCACCTTCAACAAGTGCATCAGATATTTTATCCAATTCATTAATGTTGATAAAATCATGGCTCTGATCTCCTCCCATCGAGGACTTCGGGTTGATTGGATCTGGTTCACTTGCTATTATATTTACACCCACAGATGAAAGAGCTAAACAGTTCTGCATAGATTTATTACCACATGCAGAGCTAGGATTCATACTTGAATGTGAGCCTTCACGATGCGGAGACCCCTCTGAAACAACACGCGAATCTGATATCACAGGCCTTACGCCCTGCATGGAATTGTTCTTCTCTTCCATTCTGCATGATTCTTGCCTAAAAACCGAGAGATCTTCCAGCCTTGCACCAGTGGAGCAAATTCTCTTCCCTTCCACAGCATGCTTCAGGAGATAGGAAAGTAGATTAAGTGTTATGAATACATACATAAATACAAAAAATCATGAACCAACACATATATATATATATATATGGTTTTGTTTTTTCACCTCAAAACCTTCTCCGGAGTTTCCAGTATTATTTGCCTCAGCCAATTCCTCATGCTTGTCTGATACATTTGAGGTCTTATAACTTGCAGAATCAGCTGATAAAAGAGGATACCCATTTTCTTGAGGAATAGTGTCAGCCACGAGATTCCTCTTCCTCTTGTAAGTTAAAAGCTTACCACCACTCATGACGCATCACTACAAGTATAAAACCAAAAGCTTCCACATTTAATGAGACCAGAAAGAGATTCAACGAACCCTATTAACGTTTTCATGAAAAAATCATAATGTACCTAACCCTTATATCATATTGAGTAAATATAAAGTGTTATCCTATGAAAATCAAGTAATTGGTACTTTCTTGATCATCATCGACTTAAAAAGGCAAAGAACGAAGCTAAAATGGGAAGCATATGCAGATGGTTTAGTTAGATCATAGAGTAATTATGCATTACCAAGGAAAAAAGAAATGAATAAAGCAAGCAGTTGAATTCAAGACTAATAATTTTCCCTCAAGATACTAACAGCAATAGACCCTTTCCATAATCTCTAAAGCAGGCAAATTTACCTATTCTACTGAAGCAAATCATTATTTCAGAATTGAAAAGGGTATGAAAACAACAAAAGCTCTCAGATAAAGAATGTAGGCTCAAATGAGAAACATAAAACAGAAGCCAGCTTCATAAATACACACACACAAAAAAAAGATAGTTTCTTTTCTTTCCCTTTTCTTTTGTTATTCCATATGACATAAGATTGCAACAACAATCAAAGAATCAGGGAAAAGATGTTGTTCTGCAACCCAAAGAAAGAAGACCAAATAGCCAAAGTTCAACTAAACTTAGCAGTCAAAATTGAAGGGCAATTTATACTGACCACCACATTTGGGGTGAAAAGATTTACGCAGAAGCAAAAGAAGCGAGAAAGTAAAGATTTTTTATAATGGAAAACAAGAACCATAAATAAGTTCACCAAAAGAAGATATCACTTATAAAATTAAAAACAAATTAAAGAACCCAAAAATACAAAAGAATCAGCCAAAGCAAACTCCCACCGAGAAAATTGAAACAAAAAAGCAGGAGACTTACCCAGAATGAAGCCTAACAAAAGTCACGCTGCAAAAGAAGAGAAAATCAACAACAGAAGGAAGAACCCAGAAAATAAATGACAATTCAAGAATCAAGAAAACCAAAAAAAATTCTCTTTTTCAAAGAAAAAAAAGAAAAACTTGCCATAAACCCACGAGATATGAAGGAGAACCCAACTCCCTGTGAGTAACGCAGAGAAAACAAAAATCAAAGAACAGCTTGCCACACCAGAAAGCAGCAGAAAGACAGTCCAGTACACTCTCTCTAGACACTCAACACTTCTCTAGCACAAAAAAATTTTGTGCGGAAGCACTTTTTGGCATGTTTTGAAAGACAGATGGAAAGAGAAAACACAATTAAGCAATTAAGTAAATTACAATAACTTCAAAACCGTCTACAGGGACAGAAATTAATGAAACCAAAAAAACCATTTAAAGCAAATAACCAAAAGGAAAGAGTAATTAAAAGGAAAAAAAAAAACTTTGACTTTTTTCTTTTCCTTCTTGGATTTTGGTAATTGGACTTTTACATTCAGTTTTGAAAAAAATTAATAGTATTAAATACTGTATATACATACATACATAGGGACGTCATTATTCACCGAGCTCTTAGAAGTCAGAGAGGAAAAAGATGAATTCTAAGTGGACCCCATAAAAGTCAAGTAGTTGGGTCCCACAGACATTTCTACTGCGTTACTTTTCCTTTTTTTTTCCTTGATTTTTCGCACGTGTGGCGCGCGTGAGGGAAGATGATGTATTATTTTGCATGTGAAATCTTTACAAGATTGACATGACTTCCCTTCCCGCCTTTTATATTTTTATTATATTATTATATATATAATTTATTTAAAAATATAGTTCAAATAAAAAAAATTGTATCTTTTGTGAAAATTATTTAAAGATTTTCTTTTTATCTCTTTTTTATCTTTATATTTATCAGTTTTTTTTCCTCTCAATTCTAATTTTCTTTTATTGATATATCCTGAGTTTCCTAATAAGTTTGTTTTTTTTTAATAAAAAAAATCAAAACTTTGGGAAAAATGTTTTACCTTGTTATTATTATTATTTATTACTATATTTTATTTTTTTGGAAAATTAACGTTGGTATTATTAACAGCTGTTAGGAAAATAGTTAGCACGTGGCTTTCCAATTCGAAATTCTCACCAAACGGACGTGTTTTCCAACGGTTTCTTTATTTTCTCTCCTTTTTTTTCTTTTTTTCTTTTTTTGCTTTTTTTTCTTTTTTCTCCCCTCCCAAATCTTTCAGAACTCTCTCCCCCAAAATAAAAAAGTTTCCAAATTCTCGCCCTTTTCATCATCTACTGGTGATTTTCATTTATTTTGTTAGTTTATTTTATCCAAAAAAAAAAAATTTGTTTCTTGAAAAGAGAAAAGAAAAGATGCTTACCCCATTATTGTTTTTCTTCTTTTTTTTTTTTTTTAAAACAAAGTTTCTATTCCTTGCTTAGAGGAAGCTTTGAAGTGTCCCATTACTCTGTTCTTGTGCTTTTTGAACAATCTTTCCATTTATGTCAGCCAAATATATATAATTTTTGAGTTTTTTTTTTTCTTTTTAGGGGTGAATAATCATCATCAAGGCAATGAAGGATTCATTAGAGACTCATCATCGGAATGAGTCTTGTAGTTCAGGTGATGATGATGTTTCAGTGAAGTGTTGTGAAGTGGAGGGTATAGAGGAAGAAAGTGGTTGTGGGAGTAGCAGTTCATCAGAGAGTAAAGTGGGCAGTGGCGAAGGCAGCTCGAATTCTCCAGGTTTTTCTTTTCTATTCTTCTCTCCCTTTTCTTGACTAGTTTAAGACATAATGTATTTCCAAGATTGGCTTTTTTTAGAGTTGGTTTTGGTGAATTTGTGTCAATTAATCAGCTTTATATGGGGAAATAAATTGGAACTATTTTCTTTATCTTTATCAAATGCAAGAATGGTATTTTTTATTGTGATTTGCTTGGATTTATATACAATATGGATATCTATTTTTATATTCATCCTGATAAGATATGTGAGTTTAACCTGATGATATGTGAGACTATGTATTGAAGAAGCTTAGCTCATTTTAGCTTTTTTTTTTTCCTAAAAAATTTCATTCTTTGTCATTTCATGTGTTCAATATTTCATTCTTGGAAAACCTTAGACCATTAATTAATCAGTATTTTAATTCTCTTATGTTTTTAATATATATTTATATACACATTTTTTCAGGTGTTAGTGAAAGGAATTTGGCTGGTCTTGACCCTGCACCTGTGAAAGATTCAAAAGTAGACAAACTGGGAATTGTGAAGCATAGGCAGAACACCGGTCTTGCCATGCTGGCAAGGAAGCTTTTTGATGAAAAAATTCCTCTGAGAAAGAAGGTAAGGATGTTGGGTGTTTTGATATTTTCTAATTACTTTTGCAATTTCCAGACTTTACAAGCCTCTCTGACTCTCTTTCTCTCCCCTGACTTCATAGATAATAGAGAATTCCATCTCTAGGTTCTTTATTCTAAGTAGTCCTATGATGTTTGTCATTGGCATTCATGTCACATCTTCATTTTGCAGCTTAAGTTGCTGAATCGACTGGCCAGTGTTCAGAAGGATGGGACCGTGCAGTTTGAAGTCCCAGAGGACATAAAACCCCAAGCTCTTGACTTTGGCTCTGGAACTGTAGTTGGTGAGGCTGGGGAAGGAGAATTGACTGATGCTGGGGATATAGAAGATGTACCTCCATTGCAGATTGTGATGCTTATTGTTGGGACACGGGGAGATGTGCAGCCATTTGTTGCTATTGGGAAGCGTTTACAGGTAAAACATCACTAATCTTTATACCCGCATAAAATGTACCTTTCATATGATACCTCTCTGGTTTTTGACTAACTTCATCCTTAACTAATCAATTTTGGTGAAGATGTTTGTTTTATAACTGCAACATGGAAACTTTGGACCTATAAAAATAATCAACTGAATATATAGTAATAAATTATGAACAAAGGTTTTGTTTTAACATGATCAATGGTAGCTCTTTATTATCTATTATGCTGCACCAGAAAGGATCATACCATCAGGTCCTCGAAACTTGTTCTAGAAGTCATGATTGTGCTACGCGGTGACTTACAATCTTCTGATTGTCTTCGGCAGGAATATGGTCATCGGGTCAGACTAGCAACCCATGCTAATTTTAAAGAGTTTGTCTTGACTGCTGGTTTGGAGTTTTACCCCCTTGGTGGTGATCCAAAAGTCCTTGCTGGGTGTAAGTATTTAACTGAATCTTATTCTGTGTAGGATATCCTCCAAGTTAGGATTTGTTGTAAATTCCTTAGATGTGGTATGATTTCTAGTTACAAGAACATTTGGATGTCCGAATTCTCGTTCCTCAATATCCTTACTTGGGGTGTATGCTTTCTTAGGGGGGTTGATGGTGTGCCTTTTCTGCTATTTTGTTGTGGGGATGTCGGAATTCTCAGATCCGGCATCAATTCATTGTCCATTTCACTAAAAGATAACCGTGAGGCATTAGGCAAAAGTTTCAAATGTTTACATAAAAAATTGTCTTGCTTAAAGATATGCTTTCAAAGTGATTTGTACTTTTGACATGCATGCATGCACCCATTACTGGCAAGCTTTCTTGTTTCTTGCAAACTGATGTTTCTTTGCTTTATATTCATACTGTTTAAAGTTTAGAAATAATTTTTGCGTTAGTGATTCTGTGTAATTAATAATTAACTAATCTTGTACTTATTTGCAGACATGGTCAAGAATAAAGGTTTCTTACCATCTGGGCCTTCTGAGATTTCTATTCAGCGAAGTCAATTACGAGAAATTGTATTCTCTTTGCTTCCAGCATGTGTAGATCCGGATCCAGTCACTCATATTCCATTTATAGTGGATGCCATAATTGCCAATCCCCCGGCATACGGTATTTGCCAATTCCCTGCATACGCTATTGTAATGATGATGCATATAGTATATTGAAGCAATGAGTTGATGATTCTTCACTTACGTGACAATGTACCTTTTCAGGCCATACACATGTAGCAGAGGCGTTGAAAGTACCACTACATATATTTTTCACAATGCCATGGACGTGAGTATTCTTATTTCCTTCTTAGTGCTTTTTGGCCGGAATTTTCATTCAGTATTGCAAATTATGTCTGCTAGTTTCTTATGTTATCTTGATTTCTCCAGGCCAACAGCTGAATTCCCACATCCTCTATCTCGTGTAAAGCAGCCAGTTGGATATAGAGTGAGCATCTGTCTTAATTAATTGTCGAAATTTGTCATTAGTGAGTTATAAATTTTGTATCTACTCTTTCATGCAGTTGTCTTATCAAGTTGTTGATTCTCTAATCTCGCTTGGAATATGGGATTTGATAAACGAATTCAGAAAGAAAAAGCTTAAGCTAAGGCCTGTGACATACTTAAGTGGATCTTTTAACTCTCACCTGAATGTGCCCTATGGATATATTTGGAGTCCACACCTTGTTCCTAAACCAAAAGGTACTTTTCTTTCTACTTCTTTCCGTACTACTATCGATGAATTTGGTCAAATTTGTAATGATTTTGATTCTTTTATGCCTTGACAGATTGGGGTCCCAAAATTGATGTTGTTGGCTTTTGTTTCCTTGACCTCGCTTCGAATTACACTCCACCAGATTCACTTGTGAAATGGCTTGAAGATGGCAAAAAGCCCATTTATATTGGCTTTGGGAGCCTTGTGAGTTTCATTTGAATATCAAATTTGTTCTCTTGGTGATATATATATATATATATACTTATTCTTTTCTCTTCTTTGTCTGATACAGCCTGTCCAGGAGCCTGAAAAGATGACTGAGATAATAGTTCAAGCTTTGGAAATCACAGGACAAAGAGGCATCATTAACAAAGGCTGGGGCGGTCTTGGAAACTGTATGAACTCCCTTAACTCATAAGTAGTTTCTGTTGAGAATATTCGCCTCTTATATTTCTACTCTTCCATGTTCCCATGTTCAGTAGTGGAGCCAAAAGATTTCATATACTTACTGGACAATTGCCCTCATGATTGGCTGTTTTTGCAATGTGCTGCTGTGGTAAAGTTTACTTACTGCCAATTTCTACTTGACAAATGTGATCTTGGGTGCATAGTTTCTACTAATGAGGTTGTTCTCAAAAGTTGACATTTTTACATTTTTTCCAGGTGCATCATGGAGGTGCAGGTACAACGGCTGCTGGTCTTAAAGCTGCGGTATGTATTCAGTAGCTTGTTGTAGTCTTTTTGGTTTGTTTTTCATTTTTTTCGTATGTGTATATATATATTATATATATATATATGTATCTTGTTGTGTAACTACTTTCCAGTGCCCTACTACTGTGGTGCCATTCTTTGGGGATCAACCATTTTGGGGAGATCGTGTGCACGCCAGGGGAGTAGGTCCTGAACCTATCCCGGTGGAGGAGTTCTCACTTGAAAAGTTAGTTGCAGCCATAAATTTCATGTTGGATCCCAAGGTATCATTTTCCTGATGAATTTAGAAGCCTCATCAAGGCGAGTCGAACTTAAAATTTCTCATCTGTATTTTCTTTTCTCATGTTTCAGGTGAAAGAGCGCGCTGTGGAGCTAGCAAAGGCGATGGAAAATGAAGATGGAGTGGCAGGTGCTGTGCAAGCTTTTCACAAACATTTTCCTCGACAAAAGCAGATTCTTTTATCAGAGTCTAAGGAAAAGCATCGTTCCCATTTCTCCTTAAGTAGCTGCTTTCGCCATCACCATGAATGAAGAAGACTCTTACCATGAACAGCCCACTTCCATTGTTCAACCACAGAAGCTGGGGAAGTATGAAGGGTGGGGATTGGGAGAAGGAGAAGTATAACAAAAACTTTAACTCTAGAAGAATAAATGTGGAAGATGATCATATATGTATATACTAATTGTATCTGATTACAATTATAATTACAGAAAAATTACTGTATAAACCTTTTCTTAAGGCTGCAAGAATCTTTCACTGCCTTCCTAGCTGTGGATAATTTTGATGCTGCAAAGACTTTATAGAGACGTATATATATATATATATTATATTGCATGGTGGATTCAAACCTCAATATGAATCAAGAAGAATGAGCAGAGGAAACTTTGTCTTCCTTAGGAGTTTCAGACATGGTGATTGATGAAGAATCAGAATCAGTTCTCATGGTTGGCTCCAGTGTTGGAACTATAGGAAGTTTAATCCTTCTTGTAACTGTCATATTCAGTCCTGATGTTGTGTGAATTGTTGCACCAGTAGTCATTTCAACCTGCAGGCAACTTTGATTCATACAATTCCCAGAAAAGAAATTTAATGCAAATATATATGGATTGAACTGCAGATTTTAACTTACAGGGGGTGCTCCAATGGCCATTTGAAAATTAAAGCGCCTAACAAGCATTGCAACTGCAACTACATTCTGAAAGTAAGAAAAACATTGGAGTTCATTTTGACAGACAATTTCATAGGATAAATAGAAAATTATATTTGCAAATCTTAAAAACTTCAAGAAATTAATTATTACTACCTCAAATGTAGCAAACATGTCCCCAACACATTTTCTTGGTCCTCCACCAAATGGTAGGTAACTAAAACAGTAAAAAACAATGATTCCATTCTTCCATTCAAATCAATATTAATCCCAGAAAGAAGCATGAGATATAAATAAAAAAATTAAAATCAGACCTGTATTCCTGGTTGGTTTCATTTGGATTTGGTCCATCTAGAGGCCATCTTTCTGGAATAAACTTATCTGCATCGTTCCAGTGTTTAGGGGAACGATGCAGGTTCCAAACAGAAATGAAAATATCTTCACCCCTGTTCATATACAAATAGTCACTTCAATATATATATATGGAACAGGACAGGATTCAGAGGCAATAAAACCAAGAATACTTCACCTTTTGATTGGGTACTTTCCAAGCATGTCTTTTTCAAGAGATCGGCGAATTAGAACAGGTGGCTGTGGATACAGTCTCATGGACTGAAAAGTGTAAAACAAAAAAAAAAACAAAAAAAACAGGAACATATTAACAGACTGATGATATAAAAGCTACTGAAGTTTTTTCAATCTTTATGGTAAGTAGATAATTCTCACTTCATTTATCACTCTTGTAGTGTATTTCAGCTTCTTCACATCTTCAATTGTCGGAAATCGATCACCGAGAATTGCATCAACCTGGATACAGAAATATATGAGAAACCAACAGGATTTAATTTGATACAGTATAAGTACTTCAAACCCACCTCATCTTGAAGCTTGGACATCACACTAGGTTCCTGAAATTATCAAGAAAATGCCATAAATTTCTTCAAGAATATAATATAACAGTTCCCACCTGCATTTTACTCTGAAAAGCTAAAAAAAATTGATTATGTAACTGCAGGATAATCAATCTACCTTGGAAAGAAGATAAAAGGTCCATGTCAGTACTGCAGCTGAAGTTTCATGTCCAGCAATAAGCATTGTCATCAAGTCATCACGAAGTTGTTTGCTCGAGACCTACAAGTCAATGAATAAAAATCTTTCCAAAAGGAATTATCTGGAAGAACACGTACATATCCATGAGATATTTTTGAAAGGCATATACATCATCTCCGGATGCTAAGAGAAAATGAAGAATGCTGGGATCTTGTTCATTCATGTACTCCTCGTGAAACTGTAGCTCTTCTTCGTCTACCATTCTCTGCAAATGCATTGGGAGAAACAATATCATATAAATCAAATCCATAATTCCGCTACTTTGTTCAAGAACTCAAGGAATACTTTTGCCATTTTTGAACTCGAGGAGTATAAAAACATATACCTTACATATGGCAATCAGATTGTTCAAAGTGTCGTTTACTAACTTGAGAGCAGCTTGGACCTTCTTCTGTTTTGGAGAAACATCTTTCCAGAAAGGAATATCCCAATATGGAATTGGAGCAACACTTCGATCTTCAGATTCCCGGAGTACAGTATATACAGCCTAAAATAGCCACAACCAGTTATTAGCAACAATAATACCTACATTAGACTAATAGAAAAGACGACACAAATACCTCTACTATCCCAGCATCGATGTTTAAAGAATCAAAATCATAATTAAAAACAGCTTTTCCAATGATATCCAGAGTCAACCGGGAGAAAAGAGACTCCATCTCTACATCCTCGCCATTAGAAGCAGCTTCATCAAGCTTTTGGCACAACCTATCCGTTGCCTGCCCAAATAAGCCAATCATTGCTGCTACATACTGCACAATGCCAGAAAGAGAGACATCAGCAACAGCAGAGGGAAAAGATCTCGAGATTTTAGAGTTGTTTTTAACTCTAAGCAGAAACAATAAAGCCACCATTAAGTTAATACCTTCAAATGCAATGCCGGGACAATAGCACGCCGCCTGACACGCCATATCTCACCATCAGCCGGTATAAGCCCCTTCCCCATTACAAAATCCAAGATCTCAGCAAGGATACCCTGTTCAATCGAGATGTTAACTTCAATTCAATTATCCGAGAAGCATATATAAAACAGGGAAAGTCTTCAGCAAGTCCCACCTTTGAGTAACCCTTTGAGTTGTCTTTCAAAATATGTTTGGCAATGGATGGATCTGATACAATTAAAAATGACTGCAATCGACAAATGGATCTATAAGTATAGCCTGAACTAGCAGCATATAGAAGAAATTCACCATGTCTGTGGGGCAGTGAAAAAGAAACAGAAAAGAAGCTGTCTACGAACCTTGGGACCAAATGTCAACCGAAAAATTCCCCCATAAGTAAGAAAAAGCTCATAGAGAGGAACAAAAAAGGCCTCACTTCTGACGGCCTTCAGTGATCCTTTTGCTTCAGGAATCCTAGGATAATCTTCACTAGCACCAATTTTCTCAAACAAGAACTCAAGAAACCCCTCTGGAACCCCGAGTTTCACTAAAGAATTCTTGACCACAGATGGAAATCTATTGAAAAATCATATAAGTTGAACAGAACAGCATATAGTTGAAAGAAAAAGCAACATATTTTCTCCTCTGCAGTACAAATATGGGAAATTGACAGAAGTTTTCAGTCATAACATACATACCCAGATTTCTGTACAGTAAATTCCCCAGAAGCGATGCGAGCAGACAATTCAGCCCGTCGTTTCTCTTCAAGAATCTTCTCCATTCTCTCCGAACTTCCATCCAAAGATCTCCTACTTCCACTACTAGTGGATTCTGTTCCATTTCCATTTAAATTCTGGCAACACCTAATCAAAGAACAGCTCCTACAATTCCCTGTTTACATTTAACAAATCATTCAAGAAAAAAAGTATACAACAGCAGCATATAATCCCATCCCAGCCACACACACACACACAAACCCCATCCCCTAAAAAAAAAAATCTTAAAGAAAAAAAAAAGAAAGAAAGCAATTCGTATGACCTCGTTGCTTAGAAAATAATGATGTAGAATGGGATGTTGTATCAACAAATAATGTGGGTTTGAATTTCTTGTTAAGATGAAATTTTCCAGGTAAAAAGCTGGACGAAACGTGACTCAGAGGTACAGTAACAGACATTGTGGAAGCTCAAGCACCACCCACCCACCTACCTGAGCTTATTTTGACGATAAAATGGGAGAGAAAGAGTAACGCGTTAAAAATGTGGCGGCACCAATAACCGCAGAACAACAGGACAGGACAGGACGGACAGGAATCTCCGACCCGAAACAACTCCTAGGATCCCACGATCCCAAATCTGTCTTGTCCATTCCAATTCTTTATTTTTTTAAGAAAATTTGTTTTCACTTACTTTAATAAAAAAAAATAGTGTAATTAACAAAACAAGAACTTGATACGGAAGCTTTTAAGGTAATCATTATCGATATGGACAAGCAAAAATCCCTTAAACATCTATTATCAAAATATACTCTTTTTATTCTTTACTTATATACATATATATATATATATATATATATATATATATATATCTTTATATATATTGGTAACTTGGAGGATTCTTGGTGTATATTAATTGATGTTTTTAGTATTCAAAAATGTTAAAACATTCCCAATTATTGAGATTAGCAAAAACCTTTTGTTGGCCATGTGTCCTTTCAACTCTATCTGTGGTCCTTTATCACGGGTAAAAGCCAACAAAAAAAAAAAATATATTACAACAAAAGAGAAGGATACATACATACATACATATATATATATGTGTATGAATTCCTGACATGTAATCAAACAAAAAATCAGAATATTTATCCTCAAAAGAAACCTCTGAAAATGTCTTTCTGAATCAATTTTATGACACTTACCAAACACATTACACACATCAAGAACAGATATTTATACCAAAAGAGAAAGTTTAACAACATTGAAATTTATTTCACTTTCTTACATAAAAGGACTTGGGCATCTGAAATATATGAGCAAATAAATATAAAAATAACAGGAGTATCAAGTTTGTTTATGTATAAATATATAAGTAGGTAAGATCTGTTATTTGCAGCAGCAGCAGCTATAATGAAAAGTTTTGTCAGGTGCAGAGATGGTAAAAATGGAGCAAAAAGGGCAGAGAAATTACTAGAATCCTGGAGAAGAAACTGGTTGAGAAAAGGAATGGTATTGTTTTGGGAGATAAAATGAAACAATTACCACCTTTCAATTCAAGCTCTTACATGCTTCCACAGCTTGATCCACTCCACCATAGCCTCAGCAGCGCGAACAAACACTGGGTCTGATTGTCCTAGTTTCTCCTTAACCATTGCTGCCATCTCGATCACACATTCCTCTGCTGTTACTGTATGTTCAGACAATCTGACTGATTGAAAGAAAGGCACGACTTCTTCCATCAGTTTCACTCCCTCCCACTCTTTTCTCAAACTTTCAATTGCATTCCCTCTTTCCTGTCTCCATACATAAGGAAGGCCACTTTTCACACCATATCCAAGGTGATCGCATATTACCTTGACGCACATCCCGCTCCACATATCTTCCACTGTTTCCCATCTGAACTTTCCTTCCTGTGCCAATCTAAATGCTGGCAGCAAAGCAGGTCCCAGTAACGAACTATTAAAACCAATGTTGATCCCGCTTATAGGTAGCATAGCACCAGTTGGTACAGTGAGAACAGCATCCACATATCGGTTGTTTCTCTCAGTTGGTTTGAGGGCCTGTGTAGGTGCATCATAGTCAGCTAAGTTGAGCCATAGTCCACACGAGAGAGCAGATGGCACCCCAGTTCGCAAGCTAAATGGATATCCACGCACAAAATCTGCTCCTTTACTGAAAGGATCATAAAGAGTATTGAAGAAAAATGGTGTTGCAGGGTTACTAAGGTTAGTGATATGCTGCTGTACTGGATCTAGTAATTCACCCTTATCATTCTTAGCTGGGATGCAATCATCATCAATTGAAATTATGTATTTCCTTTTGGACATAAGATAGCCAAAATACCGGCATGAATATCCAGAGAAAACAACAGGTGAGGAACCCACAATCTTATCAATATGAGACTTTGCATAGACATCAACATTAAATCCTGATGCAATTTTAATGTCCTCTTTCATGTCGGGGTCCTGGACTATTATCAGGTGGAATCTAGAAAACACTGGTTTCCACTCCTCCATAAATGATGTAAGGTCAGAACGAAGAGCTCCAATCACAATATCTACTTCATCATCTTTAATGCTAACTTGAGCCATTTTATTGAGGTTAAACAGACAAATAATAAATATGTGAAAATTATCCTTTTCCTATAGAGCATCAAAATTTCTCAGAGCACCCTGTAAAGAATTCGAAATATCAAATTCAGCTTTGGTCAAATTCAAATAAGATAGTCTATAAAATTTCTTACTGGTTGGAAGGACAGGAGTAAGAACAAGCTGAATATTAAGTGATTCAATTAGTGAAAGGATTTCCTCTTTTCCAGTAGCCACAAACAGTTTCAATATCTTCTCAGTTAACTTCCCAGCTCTTAGAGTTCTCTGCAATTCAATAGAACAAAAACATATATGAACGTATGAACTACATAAACTACATATAAAGGGACACTTGAAAGTATTACATAATTAAAGCAGTTTGCTTAATGTTATGAAATGCCACACCGCAAATGCTGTCATTCAGGTATGAGGGGGGATTCAAAATTCCAGTTTTTCTTCATTGATATAAAAGGATTGGGAAATATGAAACATAACTCGTTAATATGACATCAGGACAAATATAAATCCCCATCCAAAAGAGGCAATATGGGATAAACAATAATAAGACTCTCAACAGTATTTCTATATAAGCAGAAGTTTCCAGCTTTCACCTGGAAATCTGAAATGAGCTCTGTTCTAATAACTGAGCAAACCCATTTTCATACCCCAAACCAGGTTAATCAAATAGCTAAATTCCATTACCTTTCTCGTAATACCAAACTTGTCAGTATAAAGGTCTAAGTTTTATCATTTTGTTTGTTTCTATAAAAGTCAAACAATCGAAACTCCGAATCAGTCACCCAGAAAGCCTGAGAACAAAACCATCTCGAATAAACTTTTGGATGGGGAGAAATGCACCGAGCCAACAACCACATAAAACACAACCAAATGTCCAAACAATCAAGAATTTCAGATCCCAATTCTAAAAATCGAAACTTACATTATAAATTAACATAAAATCGATCAAAGAAAACAAAATTCGAATCTAAACACGGGAACGCAAACATCAAAGGAACCAAGAAAAAAGGTCAAATAAAATCACAAATAGATGAACATACAGATCAATCCGATGCTGTAGAGTGTAAAACGAAAAATAAAAATAAAATACCAGAAAAAGTTCAATAAGAATGTGTTCCGGCAAAAAAGAGAGATCGGAGATGTTGGAGAGATTAAGAAGAGCCGTATCGATTGTTAGCGAAAGAAGTGTGGGCGGCTTTGTCATTCATTCATTCATTCATTTCATTAGCACTATTTTCTTTTTTTTCAGACATTCAAAGAACATTTCTTGCGCCGATTGATACTCTTATTTTTTTTCTCTTTTTCCCACTTTCTCCCTTTTCTTTCGTCTTTTTTTTTTTTAATTATTATTTAATATATAGACTTTGTAATATTATTTTTATGTCAACTTCTTTTGTATAAATAAATTATTTTAAGTATTTAATCCAACTTCTTGCCAAAAAAAAATTTATTTAATAAATTACTATGTATTTTACAACTTTTTAAAAAAAAATTATATATCTTTCAATTTATTTAAATTAAATTATAAATATTTTCATTAATTTCACTAGCTATTTATTGTTTCTTTATCTAAATCTTTCTTATTTTATATTTATAAATGTTTCCAATATTTTCTTTATTTTTATTTTCAAATATACGTAAAAAATAAACTTGTATTTTATTTTAAATTATTAATAAAGTGCAATAGCTTTTGTATATTATTATTATTTTTTTAATTAAACAATTAAGTTACCATAAAAAAATTCAAAAAAAAAAATCAAAGACTATTTTTTAAAAAAAGAAAAACAAACTTAGCTAATTCTGTCTTACGCATTGTTTTTTTTAATTTAAAGTTGATATTTCTGATTCTCCCCACAATTTTTGAAATTTCTATAAATCATTAAAAAAAATTAATTTAAATAAAATTGAATCACTAATGAATTCAATTATTTAAAATTTGATATTAATTAACTTTAATCTATATTTTTATAATTTAAAATTCATTTAAGATATCAAATTTTAATAAAATATATATGATTATTATCTAAACTCTTTTTTAATATAAATAATTAATAAATATAAATCGTAAAAATATTAAACACAAAATGCCAATTTTATAAGAAAAAAAAGTAATGTAAAAGATAAAATAAGATATGTATCATTTTAGTTAATTCTAGAAATTAAATATAAATTATATTTTAAAATAATAAAAAAAAAATCAAAAATTATAAAAATTTTCATGTATCATGTTTGTTGCCATACATGTAAGAAGATTATGAACCACTGAGATGTAAGGCTTGCTATTAACATATTTTACTACTAACAATCCTGAAGTGATCATAGAGTCCAAATTAAGGCAAAAATAGTGAGAAAATCCAAATTATTTGAGATCTTTAATCTTTATTGTATATATAAAAAAAATCTAAATTAAAAATAAATACATAAAATTAGAATATCACATCATGGATTAATGGTTGCATCCATATATAATAGATACATATATGTATCCTCCAACTTAAAAAAAATAAAATTAAATTAAAAAAAAAAAAAAAAAATATATATATATATATATATATATATATATAAACTTCACATAACCAAAGTTATATTTGTATAATGGAAACTGCACGAAACCAAACCAACTCTAGTATAGCAAAGCCCCCTCCATCTTTCAACAAATGTAAAAAAACAATAATTTGATGACTGAATGTAACCTTAAGAAACCACACACTAACCATGGAATAAGTAAAACACAAGTTTAGTGCGCCCCTTCAAACAATAAATCAACAACTGTGAAATTCAAAATAAGGCTCAATTGCATCAAACCTTGTTTATGACTTACACAAGGTGACATCAATTTCTGCTGCACTCTTTACTTCAGAACCTCATGAACCAAAGAACTATATATATATACAATCCAATTTTCACTTCTACAGTTTCATTTGTTTTCTTGGAAATAAAACTAATCAATTATTTTGTCTCTACTAGATCTAGTCACAAGTACTAATGAGTCTAACAAACTGCAAGAGATGGGGTAATACATGAGAAATGACTCAAAGAAAAACTTTTCTAAATGGCCTTATGGTTACGAAGCAAAAGTTTCTTCTTCATCTACATGTTGGGAGTCAAAAATGGACATAAACATGCATCCTTCAGCCATCGACTCTTGGTACTTCTTGTCCTCTTCGTTTTACATATTCCTGCTATTCTGTACAACTATCCCAGAGATGGCATATTCAGCAGTGGATTCCTGACGTGAATTCTTATGTATCAGTGTCCAACCTAGTATTCCTGCTCATGCATAACAAGTTCTCCAAAGAAAGCAACTCAAATGACAAGTCATAAGAATGTGCTACACTATAAAAATACAGAAAACATATAATGCATTCTCTAATATGTCTAAAAGATGACACATTCAGCAGACACGGTACTAACTGAACCTCACACTGCCACCACGGGCAATCAAATTACTCGCTCTATTTCAACAGTCTTGTCAATCTCTTATATTAACAAGAGATTCCTCCAACTCTATCCTTACTTTGCATCATTGACTCACTAAATCAAAATACATTACTAATAATCATTAGATACTTTTTCAAGCTATATTACTCACGTTTTTTCATACAAATTTTAGTAAATTCTATAAGCTTAAGTTCACATGTCATGTCCTGAAATGACATAATTTGTAAAATCATTGGAATCTTAATGAGTTTTCAATTATGATAAGAAAGAAAAAGCACCTCAAAGTGATTAAATATAAAGATCACTCAATAATTAATTCAATGAAGATAAAGACACAAAATAAAAATTTCAATAAAGTGTAAGCAGTTAAAATTTTAGGTTTCCTATTTCTCAATGGGAGAACCAAATAAGTCTTGCCAAAACACAAGAGCATGCAAAAAAATAAAAGAAAAATTAAATAATCAAGGATACAGAGGAGGATATATGTGTAGATAAACTGCCAACAGCTGTAAGACTTCTAACTGCAACCAGTAGAAAAATCCCCAAAGGAGGGAAACTTAATATTAAGCATGTCCATTCTGAAAAACTTAAAGCGCAATAACTTTTTTGGCCAACTTACCTAAAAGGACAAAGAGTCCATCCATATCAAAACACTCACCAGGCAAGCCACTGATTACTGCTACCCTGAATCAAGCTTCATAGAAGTATTCCAGCTATATCTAGGCATCATCTTCATTTGTTCTATGAGATTCCGAAGGAACATATCTGTCTTTGAATTCAATATGAGATGAAGTTGATCTGCTGCGTTCATGCTTTTTTGTTGTATATTTATCTCTACGCTCTGAATAATGTTCCTTTTCCTCTCTATGATGGCTCTTTTGCACATAGGACATACTGCGACTTTTATCTGAGCTTCGAGGAAGTTTTTCATTGGTTGCATCAGTAACAACTTGATTCGTTTTGTACCCTTGAGAATAAGATTTACTATTTTGTTGATTTGAGCTTCTAAAATACTCCTTTCTATCATGTCTGTCCTTGTAAATACATCTTTCACTACCCCTCAGCTGTCGATCTGGGCTTCTTGAATATTCCCTTCCATCATGTCGATCTGAGCTTCTGAAATACTCCTTTCTATCATGTTGTTGAGAATCATGTCTGTGTTGTTTATCCTTCCCAAGATACTTGTTCTCATAATCTGTTGACCTATGATCACGTCTGTGTGCTTCATAGGAATCTACACTGCTTGCTCCCAATGTTGATTGATATTTCTCGGACATGACAACATCCAAAGAATTTTCATACAAAACCTCATTGGCTCCTTTAGCCGCATTATTGGCTTGTTTAATTTGGTCCATGTATTCATCTATTATATCTCTCATCACCTTGAGATAGGTCATTAGAGATAAAGGTTAAAGCATGTAGAATAGACTTGAAATGCAAGAAAAAATGATATTATGAAGTCAAGGTCCAAAACGAATAAACAATCAGCAATAAATGACAAGAACAAACCATTTAAAAATGAAACCTCTATAGAATAAAGATGCTTATAATAAGAATGGTTTTGCATGATATCCTCTTGGATAAGCCCAGCACGCTCTTGGTGTACACCATTACTATCCATACAAGGTTCGAAAATTTGATGTGTTCTCATCCGAAGGAGGACAAGGTAATGATTCACCAAAAAACAACAGGAGAACAAGGGTTACTGCATAACTTAATTACTATTGCTACATCAAGAGATGAATTCTGTCTCATGCAATCAAAGCACTAAATTTAAGAATCTATATTACAAACTTATGACAGCATATTTGAAGGAGATATTTTATTCACTACTTTACCAGAGAAAAGGGCAAATAAACAAAAAGAGAGCTCAAAACCGATTCTACCTGAGTTGTTGATCGCTTCATCTTTTTTCCACGATATGACATTCTTCGACGTTTATAATCTCTTTCCTCAGCTAATAACTCCTCTCTTGTCTTTATTCTGTTTGGCTCCTGCAAAAACCCAAATCATTAATATAAAGCCAAAAAAAAATTAAAAAATAAAAAATAAACAAAAACAAAAAAGAAGAAAAAAAAAGTCAGATTGTAACTATCTTATCAAGATGCACGGAAGCATTTGACTTGTAGCAGAAATTCTTATCCAGACTTGAGTTCCAGCGACAAAACCAATACTCTTTTAGAGAAAAGACTTAAATTGTAGATGAAAGTGCTCAAATACAGTATATCTCTTGAGATAACCAACTCAAAAACACCTGTTTTCTGTACAATATTTGGATATACTCCTTACATTCTAGACTACATTTTATGCTATAGTAAATGATGGTGTGCGTTAAAACCACCAGCAACAAACTCAATGTTCGATATGTTGCAACTTTTTACACAAACATACACATGCATATGTATATAAATATATAGTGTGAGACTATGACAAAGAAATTACATTTCACATATCTTTATAAGCTTTGCAAACATACCTGGTTTTGAGTCTGGTGCAAAAGGAGACCATCATGTTCAATTACAGGTCTATAGTTGGGACGTTTTTGTCTCTCATCATTGGCTCTCTTGGATATATATTCATGTTCTACCATTCTGCCAAAAAGGAATGAAGATGATCATCAGTTCCATGGAATGTTTCTTTTAGCAGAACCACCAAAGTACTATATAAAAATAAATAATCTGTATGGTCGATGATAAGCAATAGCAACAACATATCTACTCCAACAACCTTCTCATCACTACCATCAGTTTGCTGACAAAAAACAAATGTAACAAAAAAAAAATTAAAAATTAAAATAAGAAACAGGACAGAGCATACCTTTGATATGCAGTAAGTGGCTGTGAATCCCGTAAAGCCTTGATTTTCCTCTCAAGCCATGACCTCTCATGCAACGCAGCAACAGCTGCAGCTATTTGGGAAACAGAAATAATACTGTTATTAATGCTTTTTCCATTCTCTTCAATTCTCCGGTCACCACTCTCAGTCTTCCCAATTTCCATTTCAAGTTTACTGTCTACTTCCGTCAAATTTGGATATTCCACAGGGTTTCCAGCCACATGGAAGACTGAAGAATTCCGAGCTGAATCTAATACACATTGCTTTAATATGTTAATTGTGAAAAGTCTTCCATTCAATTCCCCATACAGCACAGATAACTGAAAACCTAACCACCTCAATCCACTATTTAAAACAGGACAATCAAAATCCCTTTTATCCCCACACAACTCCTTTTCTGTAAAAAATGAGTTTGCAAACCCAGTAGCTTCAGTAATAATCGCTTTCAGACATAATTTAAACAACAAAACTATGTGATCCGCCATAGCCAAATCAATAATGATACCATAGTTAGGGGAATTCATGATAATCCATTTTGACAAACTTGACAAACTACTTGTACCCAGCCTCAAAATAATTCTAAGCACCCTACATGAATACGCGCCAGGATAATCACCCCAACTATTCATTTCCTCCCTGACAGCCCAAATTTCCGATGGGAGAAGCTTAATGGATTCCACATAAAGTCCAGTGAAATGAATAGATTCATTAGTGCCCGCCAAAGTGTGTAAAAATCTCGGCAATGTCAGCACCGGAGGTGAACCTGAATTATCATCGTGAGAGCTATCAACTCTGACGGGTCCTGGGCAATAAGAATAGAAGAAATTGTCGGAGGAATTTAAGAAGTTTTCAAGTGAAAAACAGAGGTCAGAGGAATTGGGAGTTTCGAGGGGTTTGGTAGAAAGGTTTGTAGCCGAAGAAGGAATTGTGTGAGGGTACCGAAGAGAGTGGAGGAGATGGTCGGCACTGAGAGGGCACTTGGAAGAGGGACAAGAGAGGTAATGGGAGAAGAGGGAGGATGCCGGAACAAGGTGATTAGGGTTAAAAGGACAGGGGAGGAAGGAAGCAAAGGCATTGCGAGGAGTAGGAAGCAAATGGGAGACGGAATTCAGAGTGGTTCGGGTGAGTTGAAGCAGAGAAGTGAGAGCAGAAAGAGCTGAGGGGATATCAGAGTAGGAGGAGAAGGCGGCAGCTCCACCGCCGGCGGCGGTGATGGTAGAGTGCGAGGAGGACGGAGGAGCTTCAGATTGGCTGGGTAGATGATGATTAAAATGGTAGATAGAATTAGGAGCCGCCTGGTGGTAGGAAGGCGGTGGTTGTAGAGCATGGAAAGGAGGTGGTTGGTTCATCGCAACCGCTGGTCCACGACGGCGTACGGCGGCGACGACGACGAAGGTTTTTCAAAAGAGGAAGAAAAGTTCATTTGCTAAAATGGCTCTAAAGTTTTCGTTCAATGCTATTTGTGATCCCTATAATTTTCAAATATATATATATTTTTCTATTTTTATTTCTAATATAAATAATTTTCTTCATAATATAAATATTGTTATTAATATTTTAGTATTTCCAATACAGTTTATTATTAGAACATTTTTTATCCTAAAAACTATTATTTGTGACAATTTAAGCTTTTATTTTTTTATTATTTTAAATATTTTAAATATTTAAAAAAAAGCAAATAAATAAATTAACGACTAAAATAATAAAAAATAAAACAAAATTGACCAATATTCCATCTCATAAAAGATTGGTTCTTTACTAAAGCAGATTTCTATCTAAACGCCATAGCGGGCTCTTGGTCGCCGGAGAAAAAGAAACGACGCCCTTCGCCACCGCCAACCACCACTCTAAAAATAAAACAAACAGCATAAATATATATATATATATATATATATATATATATATTAAAACCCAATAATTAACTTCTGTAAATCTAACTAATTAACTTTTTTTTTTTTTGTTAATTAATATTTTTAAGTAGTAGTAGTCCACGGTGCAGCTTGTAGAATATTATTGAACAACTGATCACCGGCCGATTCAGTAATCATCCCGGCAGCTGCACCATCATTAGTCCAATATTGTCTACCGTTATCCACCGGATACTCCGGCCAATTAAGATTCTGTTTCTCATCAAGCAATAATAAACTCGGCGGCGCCGGCGTTTCCCATAAACTATATTCTCCATTCACGTCTTTAAATATCGCCACCTCATCATCTTCCATCCCCGACAAAAACCACATCCCACTATTATTATTATTAGTATTCTTGTTTTCTTGACAGCCGTCCGATGATGACGACGACGAGGAAGATGATGGTGATGGTGATGAGCCATGATCGGTTGCGGGTGTGACGGTGGGGGGTAAGTTGAGCTTGGCGCAAGAACCGTACAGCCGCCTAGCCGCGTCGTCGTAAGCTCTAGCGGCTTCGAGTGAAGTGTTGAAAGTTCCTAACCAAATTCTGGCGCCGCGATTTGGTTCGCGGATTTCGGCTACCCATTTTCCCCACGTTCTTTGTCTGACTCCGCGAAATGTGCAGAGAGAATTTTCTGGTCCACCTTTTCCTCTCATGCACCCTTTTCTTGATCTCCCTACGGTAATTGGTTTCTTAGTAGGCGGGGATGGACCGTCACTAGTATTAATACCACCACCACCACCGGCTATCGCCGGTAGTCTTTTCTGTTCCATATTTGCCATATAATATATATATGTATCTTATAGTAACCGATTGATGGAGGGAAGAGGTATATATATATATATATATATATATATATATATATATGTATGTATATATTGTTGGGGTGGGATTTTAATTAAATGAAAAGAAGGGAAAAAAGAGGAACGTGAGCCAAATAATCATGCATGCGGGTAAGCATGAAGAGAAGACATGTGTATATAAGGGGAAAGATTGGCTGGCATTTAACAAGTGGATGATATGACACGTGTCAACACCAGGTGTTTCACGTCATATATAAAGATACAGGGAATTGAGACGGGAAGGAAGGAAAGGATGGAGTGGGATTATTTTCCTTGCTTCAAGAAATATGTATATATATATATGTATTATTATTGTTTGGGAATTTTAATTCTGTTAGTGCTTTTCTTCTTCTTTTTATTTTCTTGTGGTTTATCCTTTTATTTTGGGCCAGTCATATACATACATACGTACATGCATACATATATATATATATGTGTGTGTGTATATATATATATATATATGTATATATCTTATAATATGGAGCAGAAAACGAAGAAAGATGATGCAGCCAGGAGACTGGAGTGGCTGCGTACGAGGGATCATGTGTCATGCTCCAACAAGGTTGGGAGACACGTGTCGACTCTGAGTAAACTGACCTTCTGCATGCATGGTGGTGCGAATTAACCTATTTCTTTTCATAGATAATATATATATATACTTATATTATCCGTTTTATTCGATTTCAAAAATTTTATCTAAAGAATTTAATAATATTATGTCTTACAAATTTAGAACGGAATAAAAAATTTTATATTCATATTTAATAACATAAATAAGCGATGTGGAACTTTGGACTCATAGTAATATTTATATATTTAGAAATTTAAAGGAAAAAAAAGTCCAATAATTTATAATATTTTGGTTTTTAATATTTTGTGATGTTGTAAAAGAACACGAAGCCAAGAATCACAATGAATCTTATTCTTTCATGATTGTTGGAACATTTTTAATAATATATATAGTAATTTCTACTAATTAATTATCGATGAAAATCTCTGTCACACCCTGAATCCGGGCTAGTTCGTGAACTAGATTTCCAAATTCAAGAGAATGACACGGTTACACTCCCAAGATTTCTCCAAAGAATGTAAAATCACTTACTTCCAATTATTCAACAAGAAACAGTCAAAATAAAAATTTAAATAATCATAAAATATCATCCACAAATATCAACTTTCTTCAATAATAAATCATAATCTTCCCTGCCATCTGTAAAGTGGGAAACATAGGGGGCTGAGTATAAAAATACCCAGTAGGCAGAACATCTCACCTTCTTTAGAAAAACAATCTTTTCAATTAAAAGAAAAATGTGTATATATATATTATATATATATATATATATATATATATATATATGTTTAAAATAATAATAAAAATAGTACCGTACTTTTATCTTTAAAGCACAAAATGACAAAACATAAATTAAGTGTTAAATAAAAATATTGAGCAGAACAACGTAACAAAATCATTCAATCAATATCTTTCATTTTTCTTTTCTTTTCTTTTCTTTGACTATTGGGGGAATAATATCAATGTTTCGTGAATGAGTCTTTAACTGATATCAGTTCCTAACTTTATACCCGTTAAGAAAGAACCTTTACTTGTGTCTTATATCTTGTGGCTTTTTGTCCATGCCAATGAAAGATCTTATGAATGGTGGAACATTTCCCCCCATTGTTATCCATCAAGTTGATTCCCAATAAAATTAAATATAAAAACATTACATATAATTTACTTTTATAAAACTTTAATTTAAATACTTAACATTCTAAAATATTTAAGAATGTTAAAAACGAAAAAAAGGAAGTATTCTTTATTTTAAAAAGATAATAATTTGTAATCAAATTAGAAAAAGGAAACGTAATCAAATTAAGAAAAAGAAATATAATGAAATTTGAAAAAGGAAACATAATCAAATTGAAAAAGGAAACGTAATCAAATTTAAAAAAAAGAAACATAATCAAATTTGAAAAAAAGAACATAATCAGATTTGAAAAAAGAAACATAATTAGATTTAAAAAGAAAACATAATCAGATTTGAAAAATGAAACATAATCAAATTTGAAACAGGAAACATAATCAAATTTAGAAAAAAGGAAACATAATCTATTTTGAAAAAGGAAACATAATCAAATTTGAAAAAGGAAATATAATCACATCAATTTCGAAATTTATGGTAGTGTCCAATATATATTAATTGCAGGCAGTTAAACTTTCAAAATTCTATTGAGAAGATAACAATTAGTCTTTCACATATCATAATCTCCAAATTCAATACTTAAAAAGTTTATCCATACTATAGATAAAAATAATGAAGAGGGATAGTCCACCTACCCCGATTGATCGCTTGTGTAGATTCAAATCAATTTAGGTATTTCGCTCTTAAATCTCCTTGAGACTCTACTAACAACCTATTTAATAAAATAATAAGAACTTAATCTATAACTATATCTTAATCATACATCAAAATCAAAACCACTAAAAACACTAAAAAGAACTTACCTTTTTCACCAACTTCTACAGATTCATAAACCCTAATTTCTTTTTCTCTTTAACGGAGTTATAAAACGAATAATAACTTTTGGCGACTTTTAGATTATGAAACAATAATAACTCTCAAGGTAAAACTTGACAATTATTTTGATAACTGCCTCTTTCTCGTTTTCGTTTTCTTTTTCTTTTTCTCCAAACTCTATTTTTCTCATTTTCTGCCTCTACTCTAGATATTTCTCTCTTTTCTTCAAATTATCACCTTAAAAATTATTCTTATTTGGTATAATCTAATTAGGTTAAAATATTTAACTTTTTATTAATTAGTCCCTAATATTTTTCACATATTATAATTCGACCCATAATAATAATAATAAATTCTTTATTCATTAATTTAATTAGAAACTTATAATAACTACCTGATTTGGGTCGGATCAGGGTATTACAATCTCTATGTCATGCATCCGTCAAAGTTGGGTACATCGGGTTTTGAGCTTATAGATTATCGTCATCAGTTTTAAATATATCAGATCAATATATATATATATATATATATATATTTAATATTTGTTTTTATTTATCACAATAAAATTATTTTTAATTAAAAATTTTAAATATTTTGTCCACTTCATTCACATAAAAAATTAAATTTTATTTCTTTTAAATATTGATATATTTTTGTCTGAATAAAGAAATTATCTGAGCTTATCCCAAAAGAAAAGGGAACTCCTTTGACCTTTTTTTTTTCTTACCCCAAAATAAAAGGAAAAAGAAAAAGATTAATAGTAATAATAAGAGAGGGAAAAGAAGAAACAAGAAGAAGAATATAATATGTCTACCAACTTAAGTCAGCCCATTTGTTTTGGCATTAATGCAATATATATATATTATTTATACTGAAAAAATAACATATTAATATTTTACTGATAACAATTTTATTTAAAATTTTGGTCATGAAATTTATGAGTTCATGATATAATTAAAATAAAAATGAATAATTTTTTTTTTAAAAAAAATATAGAATTAGTAGTATTCTTATAAGTTAGTTACCACTAACATTATCTTCATATATGGAATATCCAGCATATCTAACCACCACTAGTATAATAAATGATGAAACCAAAGATATGAAATAATTAAATTGAATGAAAAAAGTGGTCCAAATTCTTTCCAACTATTTCCCCTCTATTTTCATTTTCACTTTACTCACAATAATAATCATTTCTTCATGAGTTTCTGCTACTCACAATGTTCTATCTCTTTCTTTCCAACAATTTTGTCTCTAATATAAACTCAACTTTGTATACAATATATATATATATATATATATATTTATATATAATATATATATATATATATATAACTTAACTCAACTCAACGATAATTTTTTTTTATAAACTTTAATTCATATTATAATTGTCTAAAATTATCCTCCTATAATATAAAATGCATCTAAAACACTTCGTGGTCACGCAAAAATAAAAATGACCAACAATCAAATATATAGATCATCACTATTATTATTACTGTGTACAAACACTGCAAATTGAATAACAAACAAGATACTATATATTTGGACTTGTAGTAAGAAATGATAAGAAACCAAAGGATATTGATTATCTGCTCCTTGTACCGAACATAATTTTAATTTAAGAGCCTGAAGAGTTTGGTACAGAAGAATATGTTTTGATTTTGACATGGATGGATATAAATTGTTCTTTCTCTACCTTATTTTTTACACTAATAATTATGATATATATATATATATATATATATATATATATATATTTTAAACCATACAACAAAACTCGAGATTTTATATAAAGAGTTACATGAATAAATTATATATATATATCTAATATATATATATATATATATTATATATATATATATAATAGATATATAATTGTTTGATCAAATTCAATATTAGTTGTACAAACTACATATGTACCCCACGCTATTAACTTGCCTCACATGGCAACATTTACAAACTTGCTTATTTTTTATTTTTTATTTATTTAATTGAATCTAATATATAACGAAACTTGTACATTTGATTTATTTTTTTACAAAATTTATTATTTAGATTAACAGTAAAAATTTATCACTCAAATACATTTATATAAAACAAACTTAACATATTTTCAACTTTAGATTTACACATTTCCAGCTCAAAAAATATATGTATGTATGTGTTGGGGGGTGGAGGGGGGGGGGGTCCTTATATATATATATAAATATAAGCATCTTTTAGGGCAAGACAATTTAAAGAGGAAAATGTAGGGCTTAATTAATAATTCTTCCTTTGCACTTTATAATAAAGGCAATTTATATATGTATATATATTATGAGGATTTTGATTGACGATGAAGTGCACATGGATTTATATATATATATATATAAATACAACATGAACATGAATATGATGAATTCATCCTATTTTTAGTACATTTATTAATTGTCAAAATCATTAATTTTTAAATGGAATGTTGTTCAAAATCGCTTTCTTAAGGATCTTTTATGGCTCAAATTTAGTATATTAATCA
The DNA here is from genome assembly GCA_027405835.1 of Asclepias syriaca. NCBI lineage: Eukaryota > Viridiplantae > Streptophyta > Magnoliopsida > Gentianales > Apocynaceae > Asclepias > Asclepias syriaca. Next base: position 30,305,632 of record CM049924.1, on the reverse strand, counting down.
TGAACTATCATTATTATTATTAATAAACAAAAAAAATCAATTTGGTTCTTTTTCTTGATTATGATGGATTATGATGGATGTTGATATATATATATATATATATATATATCTATAATCCCTAATGATAAGAAAAATAGATTTGTGGATAATGAGAGAACTCAAATGTTGGAAAATCCTATGTAATATTAATTTGTAGATATATAATTCATGTTGGTTTTCTCCCATCTTAATCAAGAATCAATCACCATCATCAGGGTTCATATATATATATAAAATTTAATAAAAGCTAAGCTCTATTAATTACCAAAATTGTTTTGTCAATAGATATTCTTTCTCCTATATATATATATATATATATATATATATATATAGCTCCCTTTATGCAACAAGTTTTTCGTAAATAAAATTTTTTACTCTTTTCTTAGGAGGTTGGTATATGTACAAATATCCCCCCAAGGTGTATGTACAAATATACCCCCACATTAGAAAATATCCTGAACAACTCACATACAACATATCACCATATCTAATTTAATATTATCATAACACAAAATATCTAAAGAAGCCCATAACATAAAAAGCCCACATCTTATAGCCAATGGTATATAAATACCTATCTAAGAGGAGAGAAGGGACAGATAACAAATTACACACACAAAAGGCTAAAGAGAGGAAGGACACATCAAGAACAACAAGAGTAATCAGAGTCAGGCTACATCAGACGTTTTTTTTTTACTGTCATTCAAATTTTTTTTTCAATCTAAGAACGCTGGCTTAACCAGGAATAATGATTGAATGATTGAATACATATAAATAATAAATTAAGTTGTCTACTCATATTGATTAATAATTTTCTTTCTTTTACCCTAATAGCAAAACAATATTTACATATATTCTATATATACCCTATATACTAATTTCGGTGGTCCTTCTCTCCAACTTTCTCCACCATTTATTATACCTTTTTTTTTTTTTCAAATTCTACTACATGCTTTATCATTCATTATATATATAGCCAATCCCAATTCCATCTTTCAATACCATTATTCACTTCTCTTCTCCTGCTATATATATATAATGGCAATGGCAATGGCAAGAAGCAGCATATTTTCTATAGTTGTAGGAATATCAATAATATTGTTGAAGCTGATTTTGATCTTCCCTGTTGCTGAAGGGCGTGCATTCTTTGTGTTTGGTGATTCTTTAGTTGACAATGGAAACAACAACTATTTAGCCACTAGTGCTCGTGCTGATGCTCCTCCTTATGGCATTGATTTTCCTACTCACCGTCCGACCGGCCGTTTCTCTAATGGCCTTAACATTCCTGACATTATCAGTTCAGTTTCTTCCTCCTTTTTCTTCTTTAACATGGTATCAGAACACGAGCCCGAGCCCCTAATTAATTATATACATATATATTGCTTTTTTTTTTATAGGTGAACGAATGGGAATGGAAGCTCCACAACCATATTTGAGCCCTCATCTCAAGGGAGATGAACTTCTCAATGGTGCTAATTTTGCTTCTGCAGGAGTTGGAATCCTTAACGACACCGGCTTTCAATTTGTAAGCCTTAACAAACAAGAAAACACATTCTTTAAGAAAAATTACAAAATTGACGTATCTTTTAGTTAAGTTACACACTCTTTTAGATATATATATTTGACTCGAGTGGAATGCAGTTGAATATAATTAGAATTGGAAGGCAACTTGACTACTTCCAACAGTACCAGCAAAGAGTGAGCAAACTGATTGGAGAAGCAGAGACTCAAAGTCTAGTGAACGATGCACTTGTTCTCATCACTTTGGGCGGTAATGACTTCGTCAACAACTACTATTTGGTTCCTTTCTCCGCAAGATCTCGTCAATTTGCTCTCCCTGATTACGTTCGTTATCTCATTTCTGAGTATCGCAAAGTTCTCACGGTAATTTAATTTAATTGTCCGTCTGACATATAAGAATTTCATTTGTGTAGTTTTTGTAGTAAGTAAGGTAGGTAAGAAGGATGCAGAAACACCATAAATATGCATTTATTTGATCAATTATTTGATATTAATGCAGAGATTATATGGAATGGGAGCAAGGAATGTACTAGTGACCGGAACAGGACCAATAGGTTGTGTTCCGGCAGAATTGGCACAGAGAAGCAGGACGGGTGAATGTGCAGTTGAATTGCAACGTGCTGCAGCTTTATTCAATCCACAACTAACTTCTATGATCAGCAGTATAAACAGTGAAATTGGTTCTGATGTCTTCATTGCTGCCAATACATTTGAAATGCATATGGATTTTGTCTCTAATCCTCGTGCTTATGGTAATATAACTAGTTGTATATGAATATATATATATATATATATATATTATGTATGTAGGTGTGAAATGATGGGGTGGGTGGATTATTTTTGCAGGATTTGTGACATCAAAGGTGGCATGTTGTGGACAAGGACCATACAATGGGATTGGTCTGTGCACAGCTTTATCCAACTTGTGTCCGAACAGAGATATTTTTGCATTTTGGGATGCATTCCATCCTTCAGAGAGAGCGAATAGGATTATTGTTCAGCAGATCTTTACTGGTTCTTCCAAGTACATGCACCCCATGAATCTCACCACTCTCATAAATATGATGGAATCAAGAACCTAATCGTCATCCTCATCATCAACACAATAGATATATTATGATTATTGTTCAATCTTGTGGTTAAATTATGGTATTTTGTTTAGTATTTTATCACATTTAATCTAAGTTTGAGTGTAAGTTTTTTCGTGGAGAGTTTAATTGAGTGCAATAAATTTCTTGTACTAGTCTTTTTCAAGGCAACAAATGTACAATAAGTTGTCTACTTTTTCTCACTCATTTCTTATTTTTAATCCCATTTACAATCCAACTCCTCATATATATATATATATATATATATATATATATATCAAGATTTAAGAAGTTTCCAGCAAAGACATGTGACTTCTATGAGAGAGGAAACTTAGATTAGGTCAAAAAATTTAAGGATATGTAGCCCTAATTCCCCTCTCTCTCTCTCTCTCTCTCTCTATATATATATATATATATATATTTCAACAACCAAGAAGTACTTTTGTTATTATTGTCTAATAATAATATGAAATTGTATTGATGAGAAAGAAATACACTAAAAAGTCATTCTTACCCTTCTTGTATATAGTCCACTTCAGGTGGGCCTGTCTCAATTAGTAATGGGCTTCGGGCTTTAGTAAATAAAAGAGACAAATTTTTAATTTTTCTATTTATATAATTATATTTACACACAAATTTATATTAATTGTTAAAAAAACAAAATTTAAAAAGAAAAATCAAAAGGAGACAATTTGTGTGGTGGCATTGAGTAATAAATAGTTGTTGTAACAAATTTTGATGAAGGGGTAGAGGCTATTTAATGATAGATAAGAATTCCTTTGTTATTTATTACATAATATTTTTTTAATTTTATTTCTTTTCAAAAGAAGTTTATATAAATTAAACTTGGAAAAGAAACTTAGTAAACTTTATGAGTATAAATTTAAAAAAAATATATATTTAAAAACAAGTTTCTTTGTCTCAAATAATTGCTCACATGCATATAATTAAACTTTTGTAATATAATGTGTAAAAATGAATAATATTATTAAATATTTAATATATTAACAAAGAAATAAAAGGGATTTTGCCTTTGAATGAAAAAAAGTAGTGAACAAATTCATTAACAGAACTTGAAGACAAACAAAATCATTAAATTCTTTGACCACTTTTTTTCTTTTTTTTTCTTGATATCTGTCAAAACCCCACCTATACACAGCTTTTGATATATATATATATATATATACACAAATGTATACATACATGTATAAATCAACTAAGTTATCTCTTACTTTTCCACTCTTGCAAAATGGCTCGTTACCATAATCTCTTCACAATTACTTTAGTAGTAATTTTGTCATCAGTTTCCACCGTGCTCCTCGGCACGATCACGACGGAATGCGCAAGCGTGGCCGGCGGTGGTCGTCGTCCTCCTCCTCGTCCTCGTGTTGGTAGAGCATTCTTCGTGTTTGGTGATTCCTTAGTTGATTATGGGAATAACAATTACTTAGCCACTACTGCTCGTGCCGATTCACCTCCTTATGGCATTGATTATCCAACTCATCATCCCACCGGTCGTTTCTCCAATGGCCTCAACATGCCTGATCTAATCAGTTGAGTTTCATCCCATTTTCACATCATACATGCATACATATATACATTCATACATATGTTGCATGCACGAAATGTTTTAAATTAATTCTAAACTATATATATAGTCAATCTACATCTAAAATAATTTTCAATGATCTTACTCGATATTCTTAGTCTTATATATATATATATATATATATTGTGTGTGGGTTTTATATGTTACCAGAAAATTCTGATTGATCCAAAATTTGACCTTGAAGGTGAACACTTGGGCATGAAGACTGTACTGGCATACTTGGATCCGAATCTTAAAGGGGACAAATTACTTCTCGGTGCAAACTTTGCATCTGCTGGCGTCGGCATTCTTAATGACACTGGAATACAATTCGTAAGTCAACACAATAAATATATATGTATGTATATATTCATAATTAAAACTGAATATTCTTTCTCTCTCTTGTGTGTGTAGGCAAACATAATTCAAATATATGATCAGTTACACTACTTTGAAGAGTACCAAAAGAAAGTGAGCAAAATGATAGGGAAAAGAAGAAGTCGAAAGCTAATAAGGGATTCACTTGTTCTGATGACTTTAGGTGGAAATGATTTCGTCAATAACTATTATTTGATACCTTTTTCTTTAAGGTCTCAACAGTATGATCTTCCTTCTTATTGCTCTTTTCTTGTCTCTGAGTATCAAAGAATTCTAATGGTACTTCTTTCTTTCTTTTTCTCTCTCATCTTTATTACTATTTGACCAAACCTAATATAATTTATGTCTTATATAACAAAATGATACTGATAATTGTACAAACAGAAATTATATGAACTGGGACCTAGGAGGGTGATTGTGACGGGAACAGGGCCATTAGGATGTGTACCTGCAGAACTGGCGATGAGAAGCAATGGAGGAGAATGTGTTGCAGAATTAGAACGTGCAGCAGCAATTTTCAATCCAAGTTTAACCAAAATGGTTTTAGACCTCAATAATAAGATAGGGAAACATGTCTTCATTGCTGCAAATTCCAAAGAAATACATATGGATTTCATTATCAATCCAAAAGCATTTGGTAAGCAATAAAACAGTTCTTGATTTCTCTCTTTCTATGTTTCTTTTTCTTTCTCTAGCTCTTAAATTTCTGTTGTTTTCCATCTTTCAGGGTTCGAGACATCAAAAATGGCATGTTGTGGACAAGGACCGTACAATGGGTTGGGTCCTTGCACACCATTCTCAAACTTGTGTCCTGACAGAAGCAAATATGTGTTCTGGGATGGATTCCATCCCACTGAAAGAGCCAACAGATTGATTGTGCAAATGATGATGAACGGCACAGAAAAGTACATGAATCCCATGAATCTTAGCACAATCAAGGCCATGGATATAGGGAAAATAATTTAGCTTGTGCTTTATTATTATTATTATTAACAACAGACACTGAAGCGATTTGAAATAAATTTACACTATAACAGTGTCATTTAATGCATGGATGGATACCTTTCTTTCTTGTTTTCTCCCCTGTTTTGACTCAGACTCAGTAATTCCATCTAAAATTCCTGCAGGATGGAATATAAATTAGAGATTTGAATTTATTGATAATTAAGTAATAACTATTACTGCCCAACAACACATCCTAAAGCATTGATAATCTCCAGAGGGTGGCTTCTCTATGAAGCATAAAAAAGACATTTTACAAAGCCCTTCGCTTGACACAAGTAAATAAGCATCTGTCAATATGCATCTTACTCAGTTCGTGGTCACAAGTTCAATATGCACTATGAACACCATACAACTATATAAGAAATAAAGTAAATTTGGAGTTAGAGTCTACAAGCAAATCTGATTTAATCGAAGTGGTTTCTCATAAAACACAAAAGGACGTTTACCAAGCCATTAGCTTAATACAAGTAAACACTTTGTAAATGCTACACGAGATTATATGAGAAAGACTATGAATGCAGTTAAGATAGTCAACTGTGACTTCAGATATCAGATAGTATAACCCAAAAAGACATTTACCATGGATGCATAAAGAACTGTGAAATGAATAAAGAAAAAGGTTCCCTTTACTCAAAAGGCAAAAGCATTGAAACACAATGATCTGTGCTATTAATATATATTCTCATTCTGAGGTAATGATCAAATAAGTCTCAAGTAAAGAAGACAGGTGAAACTTAACCAGCAGTAGTACTGCTCTGCTGTCATGTATCTGTACATCATTAGTTCTTAAAGTCTAGTACCAAAGCCATGCCTAACAATGAATTTAATGTCTATAATATCTGGTAGTTATTCCCACAGTAGCCATTGAAGTAGAATTAGCCCTGAAAACTTTCCTAATTGTTAAGAATCCATTTAGTAGCTGAAAGTTCAGATCAGGAAATCCACTTCACAAAATGCATTCCATAAACCAAAAGTGGTTGAACATTGCAAGAGAGGATGTAGTTGTTAGCCAAGTCTTTAGACATCATTTCATACATTTAGAGAGCCACTTCATTCCTTGACTATGCAAGCCCTCTTGGACACATTATTGTATAATATTATACATGAAAGGATTTTGTATGCGTTGAGGATTCTCTTCCATTGATTCATAACATGTAGTTTCCAAATAATCATCATACCTGAAGCTCTTATGGTAGACACATAAAATCCAATAATGAAGTACATGAATGCAATAGATGCCAGCAAGCAGTGCAAGTAGCGTAGAAACTCAAGCTTGAGACACTGTTCTCTCTCGTTCAACTGCTGTCAGAAGACATATATGACATCTCTCTGTATAAATAGGTATCAATGACCACACAACACATTGGAAGAATTAATCAGCTACATAATGTGTTCCATATCTTAAGCAGTTTTATTCAGAAAACTGCTATCCTTCACTTGAAGATGTGAAGCTGCTATCCTTCTCTATCCCGTATTATTCCGTTTATGTCAAATCATCCACTTCAGATCACAAAAAAGATTCCCTTTAGGACATGAAATTCACTCTTTACTTCGTGGTAACAATAAATAGAACAATCTCACCTCCATTTACTGCTTTAATCAAATTGCAATTTCCCATGTATCTCCCGCAGCAGTAAACTGGAATTATCAACAACTCCTTTACTTGCATAGACTAAAGAACTACAGTGTTCATGCCTAGAGTTTGGCCTTAACGATCTCAACTCAAAAAGAGGATCCGTAATCACAGATTCTGCATACAACTTCTTTGCAGGTTGGACATGCTTCCACCAGAAATCAGATAAAGCTATCTTCAGAAACTGCCAATATTCTCTATCTCGATGTAATCTAAATAAACTGCTTCCATTTGATGTCCATACATATAGATCCATCCAATCTCGATCCAATATCTCCATTAATCCCTGAGCTTGTGGAATACAGTGTAGAGGGACCCGCTTCCATGGATATGCTTTACTCACATCACCATCAAAATATGGACATTTTATCTCAAGAACCCCTCTAGAAGGCAAACCATAAACAAACTCGTCAACTACTCCATCAGGGGAAGCCCCAAGCCAATCATCCTCATGATTTATCTTCCCACAAACTTGAAAGTCAGAAAAGTCTACTTGATTACCAGTTATTAGTCTATATCTTTCAATTGCTTCTTGTTCCTTGATGTTACTCCAACATGTAGCCCAGTTACCAGAAAAAGGTTCAATAGCCCCGATCTTCTCCAACCATAACTGGGTTCTTCTACGAGGATAAAAGCCAATTGCAGCAGCAAAAGTACTTGCTGTTAGTTTATGCTTTCTTACTGATTGCCAATTCTTGAACCAGTGCTGCAAGCTGCTGGCTCGAAGAACCGAATGTACATCTGTAGATGTAACATACTGAGAAAAGGCACTACTGCTAGTGCTGAACCTTCTTCTCTGGCTGCAAAGTAGAGAAAGTCTAAGTTCATTAGGTTTGTTGCTGTCATCAGTTGATTAATAATAAAGAAGAATTCATAATCAGGACATAGTAATATACTAGTTCTTCATGTGATCAAGGAATATCTCTGAAAATTGACAACTACGTCTATAGGATAAAAGGAAATAAAATACATAATTTTTTTTTTTCAAGATTAAAAAAAGATAAACTGTAAATTTGTCAGATTTCAGCTAGACTAACTATCTCCAGAATCCAAGCTGATACTATCTTTCTGCTTTCAAATTCAATAGTACTCAAAACTTCAATAGTCATTATCAGTTACGATTCCTTCGCTAGAGATCAAGAAAACACCAAAACCATAAAAAAAAGAATGATCTTTACCTTATTATATATATATATACACACAAATATCAGACCCTTAAATATCTACATTCCAAAGGGAAAAAAAAAGTTTTAATCTTACATAATACGGCAGAACAGCGAACCAAACATCTAGCTCCTACTTTTCCCAATCTCCTACTGTTCCTTATCCTGAAAAAAAAAAAAAAAACAACCACGATAATAATTAGAATCCAGCATAAATACGCCTTCAAATTCAGAACCCAATAATGAATATGTGATTCATTAGAATATGCAAAATAAAATAGAAATCTAATTCGGGAGATTTTGCACTTACAAGAGAGTTCCCAGTTCTCGGAAGATATGATATCTTGCTCGCAGAAATCTAATTGCAGGGAGGGTTTTAGCCACCTTTTTGCAGGGTTTTAGAGAACGGGAATGTTGACGGCAGCTGGTTGGGCTTAATTTACCACAATAGCCTTTATCCAAACCGCTAATTTAAAATTTAAATAAATATACAATTTTTTGCAACCTTTTTACCGTAAACTATTTAACTGTAAAATAGAACGGTTTCCTTTTTAGTTTTTGCTACATTTTACCGTTAATTGATCATTTCTAAAATAGTTTGCTTCCCTCTTCTATAAAACCCCATTTTATTTTCTCCTCCTTATCCAAAAACCCCTCACCGTCTCCTCCTCCTCCTCCTCTGTTCCGGCGCGGTTTCTTCCGCCGTTCTCTTGGCCTTCACATGGCTAGATTACTCTCACTTCCCATGCACTTTCCATTAAATCTAAATAAATCGAGTCGTCCTAGATATACAGTTGTTTTTGCTTCAGGATCTTCTACAACTCAGAGAAGAACGAGGAAGAAAAGACAACAGCAGTCACGCACTGGAGAAGATGAAATGGGTTCCTTGTCGTCATTGGTTTCTGAGGCTTCCAGTGCAGAGAAATTGTTGCGGTTGGTGTTCATGGAGGAATTAATGGAGAGAGCAAGAGATGCTGATGTCTCGGCAGTTTCTGACGTTATTTATGATATGATTGCTGCTGGTATTACTCCTGGACCTCGCTCTTTCCATGGATTGATTGTTTCTCATGTCCTTAATCGTGATGAAGAAGGCGCGGTAACATTTCTCTTTCTTTAATTCTTTGCGTATATGTTGATTTCAATTGGCGATAGTTAGCTGTGCTTCTTGTGTAAATTTTACTCTACTCTGGCGTTTCAGATTTCCATAATGCACATTTCTCAATGTGAATTAAGTATTGAGGTCTAAATAATTTCTTTGTTGAGAGCGTGAATTGCTTCAATTTTGTTGTTTTGCATGAAGAGATACGAGGCATTGGAAAAATCCTAGATGAAAGAGTTTTTTCTTTCGTCTTGATTTATTTGATAGTCTGGCAACAGTACATTTAGTCTTAGTGTTGAAAGAAAGGAATTTTATAAATGATTTCTAGGTGTTTTTTCCCCCACTCGTGTGAAGTTTGTAGGGAATGAAGCGGAAGATTTTTTCCCCACTTATTTTATTTTATGGGAAATTTTGATATTAATGGCATGCATAATTCTCTTGGAGAATGTCTTTCTGAATTATTGTAAATTGAGACAGGTTCATGGTCTGAATAGAAGTACTATTAGTCATCCTAGATAGTTAGATTCCTACTCTTGGGTTACTGCTAGAATGAGATTCCTTAATTATGACCCAACTTAGGCCACATTGATGTGAAAAGTACTGGATATAAATACGAAATTGTGTTTTTCTTTCTTATTTGACATATTATTCCTTGGTAAATTTTAAATTAGGAAAAATAATATGTCTGCTTTTGGTATTTTATGTGCAAACAGGATCCAATATATGGCAAATGTTAACTCATCATATAGCTCGTGCCTAATGCAGATGCATGCACTCAGAAGGGAGTTGAGTGAAGGTCTTCGGCCACTTCATGAAACTTTTGTTGCATTGATCCGTTTGTTTGGTTCTAAAGGTCATGCCACTAGAGGCCTTGAAATGCTTGCAGCTATGGAGAAATTAAACTATGACATCAGGAAAGCGTGGCTTGTCCTTGTTGGTAATTTTACTTGACTCTCTCCGATAATTGATGGCTCTTTGCTTCATGTTTTTTGTTCTTGCCATTATTTATTTGAGTTGCTCATCTTCTCTGGATTAGAGGAGCTAGTAAGAAGCAATCATTTAGAAGATGCCAACAAAGTCTTCCTGAAGGGTGCAGAGGGAGAGTTGAGAGCAACTGATGAACTTTATGACCTTCTAATTGAAGAAGACTGCAAAGTGGGCGATCATTCAAATGCACTAACTATAGCCTATGAAATGGAGGCAGCTGGACGGATGGCAACTACCTTCCATTTCAATTGTCTTCTAAGCGTGCAGGTGAATAATCTGAATTGTTAAGGTCCTTGTCATTCTTTCTTTAGGAAGTCTGACTTAGAATTGTTTTTCTCTTGGAAAGAGATGATTTGGCTATGGATTTGATTCTTTTACTATCATTATTTTTTTGGCCTTTTCTGATGGTGAATATTTTTAGAGTCCATGGATGTTAACATTAAGTAAGTGTATAGGTTAAAATAAACATCATCATTTTTTTACTCCTTGGAATATATATGCTAGAGATTTGTGGGGCTTCTGGTTCTAAGGATTAGGGCACATAGCTAACAAATGGATTTAGTATTTTCATAGAAATTCCGTTGACATACAACACAATTGAAGGGATGCTTTACTGTATAGTTTTTGTTGTACTTGTCCCAAGGATTCTCAGTCCTCTTTCTTTTCTTCTTTTCATTTATGAACTCCAAGGAATTACTAGAAGACTATTTTGCACAATGCATTTAAAATGAAAACATCTTGTCTAATAGACACAATTTCATTATTCTTTGCTGGCTTTTTGTGAATGGATATGTTTTCTCTCTGCTATGCTGTATAGTGATTAGTCAATTAGTGGAATAACCTACCTAATTAGTGGTAACACGATTCTTTAGGGATCATGATTGATTGATATAAGTAATTAGTAGCTTCAAATTATACTGTAGTCTACATGTATATATGTGTTGTACCATTTAATGAAAATATTAAGAATTCCTTTCCTGCCTGTCTTTACCCTCTCCAAACAAGTCCACATGAATCTAGACTCAATTAACTTTCATAATGCACAACTTACGTGTCCTTTCATTGGCAAAGTAAAATAAAAAAAAAGGAATAATAATTAAATGCTGGTTTGTTATACTGTAGGGTTATGCCTAGTTAGGAATTTCCCTTCTAGTTAGGAATAATAACACGAGATTTATGTTTCTAAAAGAAAATATACTTTCTTCTTGTAATCGGGACCATTATCTATCTGTTGAGTACTCTCAATTTTGTTATGAATATTCACTGTGTATAATCAAGAAAAGCAGGTAATTACTATCTTCGGAAATTATTCCTGATTCACATTAATACTATCCCTCAGGTTTGTATTTATCGCAGAATTTACTGTGTGTTTGGCTTATGAAAGTGGAGGTGATCAATAATGGATTATGATATTTTGTTTGAGTTCCTGTACTGAAAATTTATGCACCTGGTTTCTCCTTATCTCTTCTAATCAAGCACGCCATAATTTATTCCTCCAGTTCTTGGATCAAATTATTGTCCTTATTCTCTAACCTTTGTCTTTATTCTCTGAACTTGTAAGAAAAGGAAAAGAACATTATGATTCCATTTAGAAAATTGCCTTATGTTTTTGTGTGTTTTAATAGATTTGTATATTCTTATGGAATGAACTTTCTTCTCTTCTTTTGCAAGGCTACTTGTGGTATACCAGAAATTGCTTTCACAACATTTGAGAATATGGAATATGGAGAAGGTTTGTAGTCTTTGCTCTCTTGCACTTGTGTTCGACTGTTATTTTCTTCTCATGACTCTTCAGGACCCCTACTTCTCGCAGAGAATATTTTGAAGTAAGATTCTTGTACATGTACAGTGATGTTGTGTGATAATGGCTATAGAGAAGAAAATATGTTAACTATTTGGCTCTTAACAAGGGTATCAAATGCATTGGATATGCATGGAATTTAAAAAAAAAAAAAAAAGTAGTGGGAAAGTAATTGATGGAATTAAAAATGTAAAAAATAGAGATTAGGTACCAAAATGTCTTAAAGAAAATAATTTAGGAACTAAATTGACTAATTTTCCTTTACTGTTTAAGGCAACATCTGAAAAGTATTACAAGTTTTTACTATAGAACTGTTAAGCCCTAGCATGTTTTTAATTAATCATAACTTGCAGTTGCAATTGTTTTAATTTTATCAGGGAATAAAATTATTATTTTTCAATTGAAGTTGAATTGCTTTATTGGTTATATGTTTAATTACTAGAAAAGTTACTATACATTATAGCTTTATTTTTAAAACTGATTAGCGTCTTATCTTTCTCAATTTGCTTGACCTTAAACTAACGAACATTTTTGTTGATCCAAAGTTAATTGACTTGTTCCAAAATTACTGGAGTCCAACCAGCCTGCCAGAGCAAATTTAGATAAAATTTTGAAAACTTCATGTTTATCTTCATGCCTTTTTCTCGCTTAACTTCTCATGGTTTTCTGTCACAATGTATTTCAACAAATTATATGAAACTTGGCTTGCAGGTTATATGAAACCTGATACAGAAACATACAATTGGGTGATCCAAGCATATACAAGAGCTGAATCATATGATAGGTAATCTCCAACCCCCCTTTTTCCTGTAAAAAGTTTTTTTTTGTTTGACTGGGTAATTACATTGCAGCCATGCAGTATTGTTTGACAATTTCGATCATATGTGCTAGCTCTTACAAAAAAGGAAAAAGGAACTGCTATCATTTAACTACTCTAAATTTTGTTAGATCAGGCAAAATGGTCTGCTGTCTGCATTATTTCATCATCATAAGCATTGTACAACTGCACCTTTTTTAGCTTTTTAAGATCTGGATTCTTCGTTAACAGTTGTAGATCTAGGTTTAGAATAAAAGAAATGCATGGTTCTGTATATCATTTCTCAGTTTGCTTAAATTTGCAGGCAGCCTCAAGCTTTCTAAAGTTTACATGTTGCTGTGTAGATCACCTCAATATTTGAAAACTGAAGTTTTTTCTTCTATACTTGCTCAACTGAATTATACTGGATTTGTTATCATGTGTAGGGTGCAAGATGTTGCAGAAATACTTGGCATGATGGTTGAGGACCACAAACGTTTGCAACCTAACATGAGAACCTACACGTAAGCAAATTTCCTTTTATTTTAAGTGAGGGAGGGTACGCATGTGTTTGTTATCATCCATTACATGGTGCTCCATTGCACTTATAGAGTAATTCTGTACTGTGTGAAATGGGATAATTTTATGACTATATTTTATTGATAAGATGTGAGAGATGCTTTTTAACACTGCATACTTTAGGCGATCACAAAATTCATGAAGAGCTTAGATCATTAACTCACATGGCAAGAGCACTTATTAAATTAGTCGAATAGACAAGAGGTCTATTATGAAGCAACATCTGAAAGCGTTAAGGCCTCATATTTATTTTTGTAGATTGCTTGTTGAGCATTTCTTCTATGCAATAATTCTTGCATAACATTCCTTGTCTGCTTTATTATCACATTCACTTTTGGTCTTTTACCTTTTTCTTTTTCCAAGGATGGACAAAGTTTCTTGAGTTTAGATGAATTTAGCTGGGTGTTAGCCTAAACTTGTATCAAGCAATTGCCTGATTATTCAACACCAAGATACCTGTTTTTAACTCTTTACTATTTGCCTTTTTTTTTTTTTTTTTTAAATGAGATATTTAGATATTCATAATAGAACTCAGAGAGAGTGGCATCAATGCTTATCAGTTCCCATGCAATTTTGTCATTAAGAAGTTGGTTCTGTTATGTTTCTCATTCATCCAATTTCAATCCAAAAGACTTTTACTGATATTGTTGGTGACTCATTAACCTCGATCAGGCTGTTGATAGAATGCTTTACCAAATATTGTGTTGTTCAAGAAGCAATACGACATTTCCGTGCTCTGAAAAACTTTGAAGGGGGGACAGTACTTCTTCATAACGAGGGAAAATATGGAGATCCACTTTCACTATATCTTCGAGCATTATGTAGAGAAGGTTTGCTCTTCTAACCTCCTTTTGACTTATTTCCTTCCCCCCATGCCCCAACAAACAAAGAAGAAAAGGGAAAGAAAACACAAAGAGGACAGATTCTTTGCAACATATTCATGTCCATAGAGTCTTTGATGATACATAACTGAATCATTTGTTCTCCACTTTATATTGCTCATAAGAAGTAGCATTCCTAAGTTATTTGACTTTCATTCTCTGTCCTTACCTCTTGCACAATGACTTTTGCTTTTGGTAACTTAGAGGTTTCTAATGCTTTCAATTCTCAAAGAAAAATAATGTTGGGAACAGAATTTATTTTCAGATACATGTCTACCTGTAAATGGTATTTGCTAAGTATGAGTGGTGTAGTAATAGTAAAAATGGAGGAAGCTATTGAGTAACACAGAATTAATAAATGTGGGCATAAAGCTATCTACTTGTAAGAAATTAGTTAAAATTCAGAAGTTTGTGCAGGGATGGGAAGGAAACAAAAAGATAGATAATAAGACCACAAGTTCTTAAATTGATAGAGAAGCATATCATGTTTACTACTTTTTCATTTTTAATTTTTTTTTGAGGTAGGTTTGAAGGTATTTTTTCTTATCTGTTTTTACTGGTTTCTTTTATTTGAATTTTTGATGAAGCATAACTGTTACTGATCAACTTCAGGAAGAATTGTTGAGTTACTAGAAGCTCTAGAAGCTATGGCAAAAGATAACCAACCAATCCCACCAAGAGCAATGATTCTAAGCAGAAAATATAGGACGCTAGTTAGTTCGTGGATTGAACCTTTGCAAGAAGAAGCTGAACTTGGCTATGAGATAGATTACATAGCAAGGTACGAAAATTGAAAATCTATTCACTCTTTTCTTTAATAGTGTTATTTGGCACAGTGCAATGGGAAATCATTCTCTGAAAGCCAATTATTCTGAGAGTGATACTTCTTTTGCTTTACTTTTTTTTTTAAAGTTTCTGGGGAAAGAGATTATAAAAGATTCTTTTCAGACACTCTGTAGAGTATCAATGAGAATCTTTCTTTTTTTCTTTTTCTTTTTTCATGTTTAGGCCTTAATAACAACTTTTTATAGCTTATTTAAACGCAGAAGCTAAAGAAATTATCTGGAGCCAGTGCCACTCTCTTTGTTATAGTCCTTTCCTTTGTCAGCTTCCAGCATGAGTTTCCTCGTGGGTATCAATTTCTTGCCACACCGAGTATTGATGTTATGCAGATGTTACATAACTCATTTTGATTTTAGTCTTCTTAAGGGTATCAATTTAATACCACTCTATCAACTTATTTGCTCATCTAAAACTCGTAGCTGTTTATTATGATTTTAAATTTAACAATTAATACAGGTAGCTGTTTATTATGATTAGGTGATTATATTTCTTTTGCTCTTTTCCACCATACTTAAGTTATATATAAATTGGTTCTGAGATCAGGTACGTTGCAGAAGGTGGGCTTACAGGTGAAAGGAAGCGATGGGTTCCTCGACGTGGGAAAACTCCTTTGGACCCTGACGTTGAAGGGTTTGTTTATTCTAATCCTTTGGAAACCTCCTTCAAACAAAGATGTCTTGAGGAGTGGAAGATACATCACCAGAAACTTTTAAGAACCTTACAGAATGAAGGACCGGCTGTGTTAGGGGACATTTCTGAATCTGATTATATCAGAGTTGAGGAGAGACTGAAGAAAATTATTAAGGGTCCTGAGCAAAATATCTTAAAACCAAAAGCAGCTAGTAAAATGATAGTGTTAGAGCTAAAGGAAGAACTGGAAGCACAAGGTCTGCCAATTGATGGCACTAGAAATGTACTCTATCAGCGTGTCCAAAAAGCAAGAAGGATAAACCGTTCCCGGGGTCGACCTCTTTGGGTTCCTCCTGTGGAAGAAGAAGAAGAAGAGGTTAATCCGATGCAATTAATTCTTTCAAAATCTAATTCTATAGTTTTGTGATACAGTAGTATCTGTATTCATCATTTCGGCCATGGCAGATCCTGCTCATACGTAGTTCTTAAAATTGTTGAAGATGTTAATTTTGCTAATTTAATCAAATGTTAATGACTTTGACAGGTTGATGAAGAGTTGGATGAGTTGATATCAAGGATCAAACTGGAAGAAGGTAACACAGAATTCTGGAGACGCCGTTTTCTTGGGGAAGGGTTGAATGAGAATCATGGGAAGCCCATAGAAGTAAGTGATTTAGAAACTTCTGAAGTATTAGATGACATAGATGGTGGAGATGATGTCGCAAAAGAGGTTGAAGATGATGAAGCAGAAGATGAGGAGGAGGAGGAAGTGGAGCAAATCGAGACCCAAGTGGTGGGTGAGCAAGTCAAGGACAAGGAGGTTGCTGCTAAGCCTCTTCAAATGATTGGTGTGCAGCTGTTGAAAGACTGGGACCAGATTAGCTCATCAAGGAAATCAAGAAGAATTTCTCGAAAGATAGTTGAGGTATCCAACTTATTAAGGAAAATAGTTAATGTTTTATGCATCTTACTTAAGAGTAATAACTGTCAAGAATTTAGGTTGCTTTTTGACAAATTCTCTGATTAACAGTTTTTAGTAGCAGGTGCAAGTTAAACATATATGCCTGATGGGTTTACATCTTTTTCCTGTGTTTGAGATCCCAATCATTACCTGTGAGGATTATTGTGAATTATGTGAATTGCAGGATGATTCTGATGAGGATTGGTTTCCTCGGGATCCATATGAAGCATTTAAGGAGATGAGAAATAGGGGACTATTTGACATATCAGATATGTACACAATTGCTGATGTTTGGGGTTGGACATGGGAAAAGGATCTGAAGAACAAAACTCCAGAGAGATGGTCACAGGAGTGGGAAGTTGACTTGGCAATTAAAATAATGACCAAAGTATGTCAGACCTCTGATTTCTCTCTCTTATACAATTATTTTCTCCCAATATCTTCCCAAAGGCAATACTAGATTTTCTTTAAAGTTAGATTTGATATATCTTGATAGACTTTTTGCAAGTTAGATTGTTTTTATGAGATTTGGATGTGAAGAATGGCAAGTTATAGACTAAATGAATTTGAGAGTTGGTTTAGTTCAAAGTAAATTCATTAGGAGTATTGTCGTGGTGTCTTTATTTATTGTTTTGATAACTACTAGCATATATTATTTTGAATAACATAAATAACATGACAATAGCTCAATTTTACTAAAGCAATCTATATGAATTTTATCTTGCTTGTCATTTTGGTTGAAGAAACAAGTAAATAAAGTTCAATTAATCAGTTTGATGCAGTTAACAACCTTTACCTGAGTTTGATTTCTGATTCCAATTGATCTTATTTCTACTTGTATTTCAGGTAATTGAACTGGGTGGGACACCAACCATTGGTGACTGTGCTATGATACTGCGTGCTGCCATACGAGCTCCTTTGCCATCAGCATTCTTGAAAATTTTGCAGACTACACATGGCCTGGGCTATGTATTTGGCAGGTAAAAACATCTGGTGAAACAAATTCTTTCGGACACATTACCAATGAAACAAACCATTCTGTAAGATAAAATTTTGTTGTCTGTGTCTGTTCTCAGCCCTTTATACGATGAAATCATCGCGTTATGTCTTGATCTTGGGGAACTGGATGCAGCAGTTGCCATAGTGGCAGATTTGGAGACTAGTGGAATTAAGGTTCCTGATGAAACCCTTGATAAAGTCATTTCAGCAAGACAGGTAAAAGATGGTCCTGCAGATGAAACATCTCAATAGTTGCAAAATCCTGTTCTATCTTCATCCTTGTACAGTTTAACAAATCCTTCATACCCAATTTCTGACATTAGTGTGGCTTTTAATCTTCAAGCCAGAAAATTTTTATTAGCTTTTTTTAGCCAATTTTATTTAGTTTCATGTAATAGTAATTTGCAATTAAAATGCTACAAACCATTATTTAATAGAATGACATTGTTAATTCAACATGTCAATATAGTATTAAAGATAATTTATTTGTAAGAAAAAATAAGATAATAAAATAATTACATATTTATATCGTATTTTTAATAATAATTAATAAATTATAATATTATTATACTAAAAAATATATTATGATAAAAATAAAATGTATGATTGAAATAAAGAAATATTATTATACTAAAAAATATATTATGATAAAAATAAAATGTATGATTGAAATAAAGAAGATGGATATTTATTAATTTAATAAATTTTATTATATTTTTTTAGTAATATATATAATACTTTTATGAACAGAAAAACCTTGCAGCCGTTATAAAGCCTGCGTCACTACTAGGTGGTATACTGCGTCACTCACTCCTCATTTTCTACTTCTTAAACCCTAAGCCAAGAAAATCTATTATCTTCTTAACATTTCATATTACAGAACGCCATTTCACTCTCTCCTGTCCGAAGTAATCTTGTTCCCCTCTTATGCCACCAAAGTTTCTTGCTTCTTGTGCGTTTTGATAATGGACTCTCTGATTTCTATTGCTCCGTCGATCGCGACTCCATCCACGAAACGTCGAATACAAATATTTCGTAATGAGATTCCGTTCATTATCAGTAATGGTGGTACTAATGATAACAATTTAGGTCTGCATTTTTTCAATCATCTGTTACTCTTCTTGAATCTTTGTCTGGCTTTGCTTTTTTTTGTTATGCAATTTGGAAAAAAAAAAAAAAAGATTTAGTGATGTTAAGTTAAAAATGCTTCCAATTCTTGTTCTTTTTCCCTCCTCTTCTATCCTTCCTTTTTTTGCATTTGTTTGTGTTCAATTAGATAAGTTCGCAAGTCAAGAAAAGATAATAATTTTGTTCAATTTAAGCGATCCTGCTTATTAACTACTACTGGTGGCTGACAAAGCTTTATGACAGCAATTACAAATAAGCATAATTTACGATCAAGGATTGAGCGCAGATCAGTGAAGAACTTTGTTTTGGAAGTGAAGAACAAAGTTGGAATGGCATAGAATTAGTTTAAAAGATGTAAATATCTTTGTGCTGATAGATAAGGGAGAATTCCCTTATGGTGTTTAGATTTGTGACCGTAGACCAGTTGAGGCCATTTTCAAAGAGTAGGAATTTATGGGATTCCTGAAATAACAAATAGACGTCCTAGGGCTAGGTTGATATGTGGGCAGCATGCTTGCTCTCTTTAGTTTAAACAACACTAAGTTTTGCCAAGAATGGAACTATTCTCCCTTCGTCGAGTGATCTTGGACTTTCTCCATAATTTCTCCTTCACGTTGATGTAGAGCTGCTTACATAGTTTCTTAAGCCTCTAGATGCCCTTTGAGGGGAAGGTAATTTATTTTTAATTGTCCGAAATGATTATTGAAACCCACTTTTCCAAGCTTGGTAGCTATTGGAATAAAATTACTGAGTTTATGTCATTTTTATTTCTCAACACAGACCTTCTGAGTAATTCTCCTCATGTGGGGCGAGGATGACTGGTAAATTTAGGAGAGGAGGAAATGTATTTCTTTGCGCATTTTGTGGTTGGACTGGTACATTTTTCTTATAATGAAGGCAGTAAGAATTCTCGAAGAATTTTTGGCTTAATTTTGGCAGGGTTGCAATTTTATGGTACCCTTTTGTGTCTGAGAATTTACAACTATAGCAAACTCAAATTATGTAAGATAAATGTGCAATTCTTAATTTTTTTTCCTGTTCCTCTTTGGTGTTATGCTGGTGATTCATTTGAAACTGGTTTGCTGGACTTCTCTTTTATTGGGATCATTCATTCAGAGACCACTTGTGCTGTTCTTTCACCTTACAATGTGAATGAAAAAACTTCTTTTTTATCACTTGAATCATGTATTATTCATTTCATTATATTTATTATTAGTTAATTTTTGAACTTTGCAGAGATGACCATGGAAGTTGCATCCCTCTTAGTAGAACTAATTTTTAAGACACTGGCCATTTATGATGATCGGGGATCAAGGAAAGCCGTGGATGACTTGATTGTAAAATCTTTAAGTGAAGTTGCTTTTATGAGAAGCTTTGCTGCAACCCTTGTGCAGATAATGGAAAAGCAATTTAAGTCCCAGACACAGACAGGTTGCCATAGACTAATTAAGTGGTCATGTCTTCTCTTAACTGAGAGTCAATTTACATCTGTATCAAAGAATGCTTTGTGTAGAGTAGCTCAAGTGCAGGCATCAGTACTTCATATTGCAATGCAAGGATCATTTCGTGTCAAAAGGGCCTGCAAGCAATATATTTACCATTTATTCTTAAAGGTCCCATCTCCTATGACTGTTTTGTTTTTTTTCTCTTTATTTGGCGTATGCAATAAATTGAGGCCTGTCATTCTTATTAATGTTTTTTTTTTCCTTTTTTACTCTTTATCGTGTTAATTTCTATTTTCTTTCAGTCACCAGATATTTTTACGACTTACATGGAGGAGCTGAAAAATTCAAGGATCTCATGTAAGGATTGTCCTGAATGTCTATTTCTGATGATGGAATACTCAATATCTAATGTGCTTCTATTCAACCAGTGGAGGGTGAGAATCTTAGAATTAAAACTTCTTTAATATTCTTTTTCCACTACTATATAAATCACTCATAGACTCTACATTTTCTTTTTCTTTTTTTGAAAATTTGAGGCATTTTTTCCTCTAATGTGACCTCTTGGGTCCAAGTGAGGCTGTTGAGCTATGTCTTCTTGACTCCCGGATTCTACTTACGTTTTTTTCTTTTCTATTTTTTTCTAAAGGAAATTAATTTCTTAAATCATTACACATCTAATTGGCAATATATTGTTCTTGTTCTTTTGGTGGTTGAGATTTCCTAATCCTTTCATGTGTGCTTTGTATATTTGTTCCTGCGTGCAGGAATCCTTTCTTGATATTTATGTAAAAACTGTTTTAAATGCAAAAGAGAAGCCAACAAAGGGCCTAAGTGAAGCATTTATTCCATTGTTTCTACATTTGTCTCATGAAGATTTAAAGAGTATTATTATCCCTGCATCTGTTAAGATGCTGAAACGGAATCCTGAGCTCGTACTGGAGTCTATTCTGATTCTTTTACAATCTACCAACCTCGACTTGAGCAAGTACTCCATGGAGATTCTTCAGGTTGTCTTATCTCAGGCTCGACATGCAGATGAAGTAAGAAGGCTTCTTGCTTTGGCTATAGTTAGCTGCTTAAGTCAGAAATCAAGTACTCCAGATGTAATAGAAGAGATGTTTACTGCAGTCAAATTAGTAATTGGAGGTGTGTTTATTGATATATCTCTATTTTTGTAGAACTTCCATATTCTGTTTTGGGTTTATATCTTCTTTCATCAACAGTTAGCTACTTAATGCATCTTTGATTTCTGTTGACTCAAAAAATGCTACTTGGCTCCTCATAAAGTTTGATGTATGAACAGGTTCAGAAGGGAGACTGACATCTCCTTACCAGAGAACTGGGATGATTAATGCTTTGCAGGAAATGTCAAATGCCCCTGAAGGAAAATATCTTAGTAGTTTGTCCCAGAATATCTGTAGTTTTCTCTTGTCGTGTTACAAGGATGATGGCAAGTTTCTACCTCTTTATCTTCTTTGGTCATTTTGCTGTTCTTGGTTACCACTTTTCCTGAGCCTTTCTGTAGATATATTTTTGTTTCATTTGTAGAATATTGATTAGTTTCATGCCCTTTTGGCTCACATTATGTACAGGAAATGAGGAGGTTAAGTTGGCTTGTTTATCTTCTTTAGCTTCCTGGGCAGTAAGATCAGCCGACGCTGTACAGAAAGATTTTATTTCATTCATTTCTTCTGGACTTAAGGAGAAAGAAGCACTACGAAGGGGTCATCTTCGTTGTTTGTGTCTGATATTTAAAAATGGTGATGCAGTGAACAAGGTTAGGAGACTAGATAGTATTCATGGTTTCCTATTTCTCCTAGTGAAGAATGATCTTGAGTATTAAAATTTCATATCTGGTCCTTCAGATGTCTTCCTTGTTGATACCTCTCCTCCAATTGGTTAAAACTGGTTTTACAAAAGCAGTTCAGCGATTGGATGGTATTTTTGCATTACTTTGCGTGGCAAAAATTGTTGCTGTTGATGTTAAAGCAGGTGAAGTTCATACTAATATATGCACCTCCCACACACATATTTACGTAAATCTCATTTATGTATTATAATATATTGTAGCTCACCACTTAATGTTGATTTCAAAATTTTCAATCTTTATTGTGTAAATTGACTGATTTATGGTCCCGGTTCCCCTTCTTTCTGTAGATGATGCTGTTACAAAGGAAAAGATTTGGTCTTTGATATCCCAGAATGAACCTTCTCTGGTGCCAATTTCTTTAGTAAGTATCTTCTAAAGCTTAACATGTTTTGCATTAGAGTTAAAAGTGATTTTTGAACATCTCTTATTGACATCTTGGTTTATCTTTGTTTTTATATGATGCAACATTATTACATAGATCATGCTACTGTAACTGAAGTCCTGCACGTGAAAAACCTCTTATTTCTACATATTTCTTTATTTATTTTTTCAAATGAACTAAGTAATGCTCTCATCTTTACTTATTTCAGGCATCAAAAATCTCACTTGATGACTGTATGGCCTGTCTGGAGCTTTTTGAGGTTCTCTTGGTGGATCATCATCACAGGTTCATCTTTACATTATTAATAATGCTTGAATGCGTCTCTAGGTGTCATTTTTCTGCATGCTTACACTACAAGATACATGTTAATGCGAAAATGGTATTTTTGGATTGGGTTTCTAGAATTGAAAATTTTGTTATAGTTTTGAGAGTGAAAACAATAAGTGTATTACAATTGGATATTTGATTTTGTAGATGTTTTCATTTGATAAAAAGTAGGTTCCATGTTTGAACAAATTGTAAATTTTTATTAATTTATTCTTGAATTATTGTTAAAGATATGATATATGCCAATAGTATTAATATTTATAATAATATAAATATGTGGGGCTTATGTCAAAAAATTTGAGGCAGTCTTGAATTTGAGTTGACTATGAATTTTACGGGCAAAAAGTGTTTTAGTGTCTCTCAGATTGTTAATTACTATTGATGTTACTTTGGCATTTGGAAAGAAATGAAAAGAAAAAGATAAAAGGACCTGTAGTACTTTTTCATGGAGGGTTTTCCTTTTGCAGAGTACTGGAGACCTTTTCTCCGAATGCATTATTGCAGGTTAGTTAGCGCACCTTGTTAGATAAAAGCTATCTATGCCGTTTTTATTTACTTTTTATGTTTTGCAGTTTTTGCTTTTTTCAATCTGTCATCCAAACTGGGATATCCGTAGAGCAGCTTATGGTTCAACTAAAAAGATTCTTGCTGCCGTTCCACAACTTTCTGAAGCTATTTTGTTTGAGTTTTCAAATCATCTCTCTGTTGTTGGAGAAAAAGCTTTTCTTATGAAAATGAGGTAATTCAATGAGCCATTAATATCTTCTGTGTTGATTTGACATCTTGTCACTACATTTGGTTCAGAATGTATCCTACCAAGTGAACCAATCACCTTAACCAACATGAGTTGATGTTGGTAGTTTAACTATTGGGCTTAATAGCATGAACCATCTTTCTAAAATGCTCTAAAGTGCCATTTTACTTTTCATGATAAGTTTCATATTACCAAGTCAACCAATCACCTTAACCAACATGAGTTGATGTTGGTAGTTTAACTATTGGACTTAATAGAATAAACCATCTTTTTAAAATGCTCTAAAGTGCCATTTTGCTTTTCATGGTAAGTTTCATATTGAATTGGTTCAGTTGCTCCTACATATGATTGTTTTATGAATGTGTGCTTTGTTTGCTATATAAGATATCTTTGTTTATTTTACTATTCTCTTGGCAGTCTGACTTTGTACTTTCCTCTAATTTTTGTTACTCTTTATGTTGCATTATCTTCCTTGCTCGGTGATTAGTGATATGGAGAACTTTTCTGATGCTCAACTTCCCTTTCTCCCACCTGTTGAGCTTTTCGTAAAGGCCTTAGTTTCAGTGGCACCTGCTGTTTTAACTGCTGCTCCAAGTGCATGTGTGCAACTACTCTGCTGCTCACATCATCCATTTCTAGTCAGTACATCAAAAAGGAACTCAGTTTGGAGGGTAATGTTCTACAATTTTCTTTCATTTTTGTGGTGCCTACTGGGGTAGGGATTTATAAAGTCATTTAACATCCAAGCACTTATGTTTGTATTAGGGGACATGTGAGTCAAACTCATGCCTGTTATGGAAAATCCTATCTGTTATATATTCGTGCATTTGCATTCTTCATTTAGGTTGGGAATAGAATAGATAAGGCATGGGGGCAAGAACTTGATACTCCTTTATGTAAATTTTCCCTTCATTGAAAAATAAGTATACTAATTGACATTTCTATGGATTTTAAGAAATCGTTAAATTACTTGCTATATAGGATGAATTTAACCCTTCTATTTACTTAAGCTTCTGAGCGGGAGGTTTCGGGTTTAACTCTTGTTGTTTCCCATTGTTGATTATTGTTCAATTATTGAGCCTTGTTATGAAGATTTATGTTTGGCTGACACATGAGAAGCATGTCAGGAGGAAATTTAATCTATTTCTATCAATTTAAGCTTTTAGAGCACATAAGAGTTTATCTCAATTTAATAGTGATAAAAGATCCAATAGTAAATACCCCCTTTTTTTTCTTCAAAACATGAGTATACATAATTCCTTTTCTCTCTATCATATTTTCTTTTTTATTAAAAGAACCAAAACTCAATATTGGAAAAATATTTGTGATTCTGAATCAATGAGTCATTAATGGGGTGTTAAAATAAGTTTTATTTGGAAAAAAAAAATTAAACAAAAAAAATTAAACTTTCCTCAATTAGAGATGTGACAGATAATTTTGGTAAAAACTACAAAGGAATTACTATTTTTGGACAGGGGAGTATACAAATCTTCTTGTTTGCTCCATTTATATTTGCTAGCATTATAATATAAATGGGGAATATATAGAGATGTCAGCAATTCGGTTTAAACTTGAAACTGGGGCTACCCAATTGAGATGGCATATCTGTTTGTTTGGGTCTTGTGGAGAGTGATCAACAAGCTGCAAATTTCTTAATGGTGTAAACATGAGCCATTTGTAAAAATGAGATTTAAAAAAAAAATAAAAAAATGAAGGCTGTGAAGTCTTATGTTTAGTTGTCAATAACATTGAATTCAAATGAGCACATTTATTGTTTAGTATTTCTTTGTCCAACTAGCTGAACTTGAACATAAGGTGAGGTTTGAATATTGAATTGAACTAGCACAAACATATTTACAAACACTTGTTTATGTTTGTAAGAAAATCAATTTAAATATATACTTTTCTCATGATTTAGAGCTTTTTATGTGTTGGATCTTTCTATTTAAACTTGCATATTTATATATAGGTGTATAGCTTAAAAGGCTATTTTGTTTGATCTTATTTTGTTGTTAAATTAACCTTTCAATTTTTATTTTATTATTATTATTTTTTTCTTCTCACAGAGAGTGCAGACATGTTTGCAAATGCATGGTGTTGATTCAGTTAGCCTTATCACTACTAATGTGGTTGAATTGTGCAAGGTGACTAGTCTTTCTGTTATCTTTTGGTGGGGAGGGATGGGGGAGGAATTATCTTTCAATACTTCTTATTTTTTGTTGGTTAAGATTGTTAGTTTACTAGATGGGATTTTCGCAAGTCATGGTTTTGAGGCACATTATTACTTAATTTCAACTGAGTTGACATACAGAAAAGTGATATTCTTTAATCCCCAAAATTCAATTAAGAGTACCTGCTAGTAGTTTGCTACAAGGTATTGGAATTGCTACCTCCATTCTCAAAGATCAAGTTACCAACCCTATTTTTGGAAATGAAACCAGTAAATATGGTTACTTGGTATGATCTTCAAATCATAAATATGCAAGAGTAAAATGGGAAAAAGTATAAAAAACGCCTGGTTGATGATTTTAAAAGGTCATAAATATTTGTGGAGAAAAGAAAAACTTCAAAATTGTGCAAGTATTTGAGATGGATAGTAGTAACTTACTATTACTCTTTAACTTCTTGACACCATTTAGTGTTCTATTTCTGTTTAGAATGTCTCTGCTTTGGGTATCGGTTAAATTTATTTTGTTAACCTGTATTTTCATTCCCAATATAATTATTGAAGATGGATTTCAGTGTTATTTTAACATTTTGTAGTTTTTGTGATACCTGTCTTGGCTAATATCCTCTGCACAATGTTTCATAAACAAAATATCACGACTGCATGATGTTAATATGTTACTTGTGCATTATTTGCTCTACAACTTGTTCTTATCCTTTACTCTCTCTCTCTCACGCATTCTTACCAGGGGTTGTTGGACTCTAGGGGATTGATGAGTTCTAACTACCTTCAACAAGAAGCTGCATTGTTTTCATTGTCAACTTTGATGTCCATATTACCTGGAGAAACCTATGCAGAGTTTGAAAAGGTTTTATTTTGTAAAGCCATTCATGATACCCTGATTTTTGGTTGTTTCTATGTTTAACTCCTGTGGTTTCTTTGGCAGTACTTAAAGAACCTTCCTGACGGTGCTGCACATAATACTTTAACAGAGAGAGATATTCAGGTGTAGTTTAATTTGATTTAGTTGACTAATTTTCTACTTTTCTCTCTCCCGTTCCAAAGAAATTTTTTTCTCTTTGTATGCTTTTGCTTAAAATTCATGGAGCTGGGCACATTTTGTACACCTTTCTGTGGTGAATCAAACTGCATTTTGTATTACAGGATATGTTCTCATTCCTTTTGAGTATCAGCCACAAGTAATGGGCATATGTTTCTGTTATGGGGAGGAAAGTGATTTTTTGAATATGCTATTATCACGGACGTGTTAAATCAGCCTTTGTAGATTCTGAACTCTGTTAGCTTGACACTGACAAGTGACAATTTTGTTCTCAGCTTGAGTTTGCCATCACAATTTTCTTGTTCTTCTTTGCTTCGTATCAGATAGAAAGTGACTACTTTTCATCCTTTTAAGCATTGCAAGTAATGAAATTTGACTATATATTTTGTCTACATAGTTTTAGATTCTTAAGCATGTGTATCGGTATCATTCCCAATCAAGTGGCAAACTCATAAACAGTGACATGCTGGCTGCCGGAGCTTTGATGATTAATGCTTTTCATTGCTGTGCTTAGCTGTCATGGATTCTATGTTTTCGTTTCATTGTATCTTCTCTTCTCTTTATACCCCCTGGCATTTGCTAGTTACTAATGTGGCAACATGTTTCAGATCTTTTATACTCCTGAAGGCATGCTTTCCACTGAGCAAGGTGTTTATGTGGCGGAGTCTGTTACCTCTAGAAATATCAAGCAAGCAAAAGGGCGTTTCCGAATGTATGATGAAAACGAAAGTTTGGTAAGTCTACCTTTTCAATCCTTTTAGCTTGCTAGATTTATTCAATCAAATTTATAATTGGGTGTGCATATCTTAAATCTAGGATGCAGTCAGCTCCAATCATTCAGCAAGGCGAGAATCTTCTAACAAACCTGTTGCTGTGGGGAAAAAGGATAGTGGTAAATCAGTGAAGAAAACTGGTATGTCCAAAATTTCGGTTACATATTTAGTTTGTATCACCTTTTGTTAAGAGGTGCAAGAATTTTTTTGTTCATGTTTCGTAACTCTTTTCTGATTTTTAGACAAGAGCAAGACTGCAAAGGAAGAGGCACGAGAATTACAGCTAAAGGAGGAATCAACTGTACGTGAAAGGGTTTTGGCTATCCAAAATAATATCTCCTTGATGTTGAGAGCTATGGGGGAGATGGCTGTTGCTAATCCGGTTTTCACACACAGTAAGCTGCCTTCTTTGGTAAGTTTTGTTTATTTTCTTTATAATATTTAAACTAGTTTTCTTGTTATTTTTTAACCATATTTTTATACATTTTGAGGTACATTTCTTGTTTCCTCGACTGTTTTTGTGGTTCCTATTAAACTATCGAGCATTTCTTTTTGTTAACCTGAGCCGTGGGAAGTTTATATTTTTGTGTAAAACTGATTCTAGCTAACGGTCTGGGATTGACATTTCTGTTTGACAATTTCATATGCCTTTGTTTTCTTTATTTCTGTTTTCCTTCTAGCATATTTTGTTCCCCCCTTAAGAGTTCCAGGCTAGTTGAGTGTGAAATATTCCAGGAACCATTTTGCTAATTTAGTCTTTATGGAACTATTTATCTTCTCTCTTTGATGCCTCATATTGCCTTAATAAGTAGTATCTTAAAAAAATGAGGTTCTTGTAACAAAGAGAATCGATCCACAGTTGATCAGTAAAATCTGCACTTCCCCAGAAAAGTTCAGAACTTTTTCCCATAGGTTAAAGTAAAATAAGAGAAGAATAAGTAACACCTGAGTTTGTGAAACTTAGAACTTTCTAAAGTCTGAACTGCACATCTTTGGCATGCAGAAACTTTGTTCGATGGGGGGTAAGCCACCTGTAACTTAATGGCTAATTGTTTCTGTAAAGGAACAAAGAAAACTGCTTATGTGTCTACTTCAACTTCATCTCTTCTAATTTTTATGTGACAACTGGACACCAAGTTCTTGAATACCATTCCTTGTTGACCTTTATAATATCCAAAGTTATTTATTTTGTTCCATTGTTCGCTTTATTTATTTCTAGTCTTCGCATTTCTGAAGTCGAAATGGAAATGAAATCAGACTTGGTTCTTCCATTATTTGTGTTGTATAAAATCTGTATAGTACGCATGCTATTTTATTTATACTATCACTGTATTTCTGTAGCTATTATTTTCTAAGAAAATTTTTAAGCTCAATACCATGGTTAAAAGTGGAAAGATACAGCTAGAAAGAAGTCTGTCTGTCTGTCTCTCTATAACACACATCCGTGCTATATGTTGTTTTTATTACTTGCTGCTGGTCCTTTTCTTACTGCAGGCATATTAAATTTGTGTTTCAAAAATCTACTTTCAGGTCAATTTTGTTACCCCATTACTACGTTCTCAAATAGTTGGCGATGTGGCCTATGAGACCATGGTGCAGCTTTCAAAATGTGTTGCTCCCCCTCTGTGCAACTGGTCTCTTGAAATTGCAACAGCATTACGGGTTATTGCTACCGAAGATGTTAATGTTATCTGGGATTCAATTCCTTCTGATGCTGAGGGAGAGCTAAATGGAAGACCATCTCTGAGTCTATTTGAGCGAGTCATAAATGGATTGTCAGTTTCCTGTAAATCTGGACCTCTTCCAGTTGATTCATTTACTTTTGTTTTCCCGGTAAACACTTTTTCTTCACATTGTTACAAATTTTGGAATTTCAAGTGGAGATAAACTTTTAATTTAAAATTGAAAAGGCATATGAACAAGTACAAAGCAAGTAGGTTCATATAGATATAAAACAATTACACTGCTGGCAGACCGGGGAAAAGAAGATAATGCTCTGAATACTTTGCAGCTGAGAGCTCGGACTTGCCACTTGCGCTCTGCTGTTTTCTTATTTATGTAAGCAGCACTATCTTCTAATCTAAATCTGATGATTTTGTTTTCGTCCATGCAGATAATGGAGAAAATTCTTTTATCTCCTAAGAAAACTGGACTTCATGGTGATGTTCTACGGATACTGTATTTACATTTAGATCCCATTTTACCTGTACCCAGAGTCCAAATGCTATCAGTATGTGCTGAATACTTCTATCTGTGTTTTATTGGACTTTCTTTTTATAATTATCTTTATTTTATTTTTTAGTTCATGGTTTTTAATTTGAAAAAAAATCCCAGAAAGATCTTTAGTGGGGGGGTTCCTTTTTCATATTTTTCGGTGCTCCTTTTGCTATGTCTGCAGGTTCTATATCATGTTCTTGGCATTGTTCCAGCTTATCAAGCTTCAATTGGCCCAGCTCTGAATGAGTTGTGTTTGGGTCTGCACCCAGATGAAGTGGCATCAGTATGTATGGTGGTTTATCACTAATTGTTTCTTCACCTTCTTCATTATTTCTCCAGCATTCTTATTCCATGTATGCTGCAGGCTATGACTGGAGTTTATGCTAAAGAAGTTCATGTGAGGATGGCTTGCTTAAATGCAGTAAAATGCATTCCTGCAGTCTCTAGCTGTTCCATTCCTCAAAATGTGGAGATCGCAACTAGCATCTGGCTTGTGCTGCATGATCCTGAGAAGGTGGAACATTCTTATGCTTACTTCCCATCTACAGTTTTGGTTTCAATTTGCTTTAGTTTTGGTGTCTTTCTTATTATTTCTGCAATCTTTCAGCTCTTTACCTTGTCATGCTCTTAAGTTACTTGTGTTTTCTGGTATTGAGGAAAACAATATTACAAATATTAACTGATTTTTTGCCTTGACTGAAAAATGATGTTGTCTTGTCCAGTCTGTTGCACAAACTGCTGAGGATATATGGGATAGTTATGGGTATGAATTTGGCACAGAGTATTCTGGACTTTTCAAAGCACTTTCCCATGTAAACTACAATGTTAGGATGGCTGCTGCTGAAGCACTAGCTGCTGCTTTGGATGAGAACCCAGATACAATACAGGTAGGCTTCATATTCTTGTTTTATGTTTGTAACAAATGGTTGATAAAGCAGTTTAATTGATCAAGGATACTTGTAGGAATGTCTTTCTACATTATTTTCGAAGTATATCCATGATGTTAATTTGGGGGACAACAATGTTGATGCCGGTTGGCTAGGCAGACAAGGAATTGCACTGGCACTTTATTCTGTGGCAGATGTGCTCAGGACAAAAGATCTTCCTGTTGTTATGACGTTTCTCATATCAAGAGCACTGGTAATCTATCTTTACTGTTGCTATACACCTCTTTAATTCAGTAATCTGATAGAAATTTCTGTGAACTTCATTGAGTTTTAAAGATGTAAAGTTGTTTAAGATGCTGGATACTTTCAGACTGAAGTTGACGAAAGTAGACTCACACCTCTGCTTTAGTATTTTCTTTATTATATCCTGCCTTTTGTTTACATTCTCTTCTTCGATTTTAGTGCTTCAATGCTGTGTAATTATTTTTGCACACTGTTCATTGTTTGTGTTTTATCTACACAAATTGTTATATTATTCAAACTCAAGCGTAAATACCTACTAGATCTAAGTTTCTTCCCTTTTACAATGTCATTAGGATAGCAGTTTGAAGCTTTATATATGTAGACTCAAATGGTTTGACTCAAATCGATGACAGATGATCACTTTGAATATGTAAAAAGTCACGAAGAATCACAATTTTCTATCTAGAGATAACTTTTAAAAATTTGTTTAATTGCAAAGATTTGATTATAAATAAAGGTTAAACCAATATTACTAAATAAGGTATCCTTAAGCTAGCAAGGGAGATTAGCCTAATTAGTCGTTAAGTTATTTCTGCTTCTAGTACTTGCCCTAAAAACTATTATAACATTTTCAGTTATACAGTTATTTTTTCAGCCAATTTTGTACTGAATGGTACATGTTCTGCTTTCCATGACTGACGTACAGGATGTTGAAGTCCAAAAATACCTTTCACTCAGAAATTTCCCAATTAAATTTTTTACAGAATTCTGTTGAAGAAAAATGTGTAAATTAGTCAGATGCGATTAAACATGAACATTAGTTGTAAACTAATGCAATTCTTTTCATGACAAATTGGGTTCTTGAAATAGATTAGGGCTAATAAGATTTAAAAAGGTATCAGTATACCCCACAATGCTCATCCAAGAACTCAATATTGGAATCTGATAGAAAACAAATTTTCTAGCTCTTTCAGAGAATCCCTTGGATTTGCCTATTGTATATTTGCTGATTATTGATATGAGGTACTTTTGATGTGGTTGTTGTATGATTTACAGGATGGTCTCCTGTTCCATTGTCATTGAGACCTATTGTCAACTATTATTTCTTTAGGCGGAATAATGGCTTATGGTGCTTTCTCTTGTAGGCTGATTCAAATGCAGATGTTCGCGGAAGGATGATCAATGCTGGTATCATGATTATTGACAAGCATGGAAGAGATAATGTCTCATTATTGTTTCCCATTTTTGAGAACTACTTGAACAAGAAGGTCAGGACATGTATTAAATAAAGAATGCTTTAAAGTAAAAGACTTCTAAATCCTAGAAATATTCCCTCTTTAGGTTTACATATATTCTTTTATTTTAGGCTTGAAAGGATGTTCAAGTTGAAGCTTGACAATTGAAAATTATTTACACTTACTAATAGTAGTATGGGCATGTTTTGTTTGTTCAGGCATCAAATGAGGAAACGTATGATTTGGTCCGTGAAGGTGTGGTTATTTTTACTGGGGCATTAGCAAAGCATTTGGAAAAGGTGCAATCTTGGTTTTGTTCACTACATATTAGACCGAGTATTCCATAAGATTATTACAACTCAGAATTTTTTTCTTTCAAAACAGGATGATCCCAAGGTTCATACTGTTGTAGAGAAGTTGTTGGAAGTGTTAAACACTCCTTCTGAAGCAGTCCAACGTGCAGTTTCAACCTGCCTGTCTCCACTAATGCAATCTAAGCAGGTGCATTCAACACCTGGCCTCGATTCAATGTTGGAGAGTGAGAGAGTGAGAGAGAGTATCAACATCCTAGGACAAAATGAGGATTTATTAACACTTTTAGTCAGATGATCAACTACACAAACTATTGGTTAAAAGCTGAAAATATTGAAATAGTTATTTGGAACTTGAGTATGTCCTTCCTTTTTTTGTTTCTACCTTTATTCATTGATTCTGGGATTACTGTATGAGAGCAATCACTTTTATGATCTTTCCCTGATCATTTACTTTTAGTTAATTGACTAGTACTTTAGATGCTAACACCACCTATTTCCATGTAGATTTATCTTTCACTTTTTGCAATCAGTAGGTAGTTTGTTGCAAATGAGAGTTTATTTTTCTATGGAGAACTGCAATCTGTGCCTCCCTTTTTCTTTTTTTTTAAAAGAAAACATTCTGTTTTAGTCTAATTTCTTCTTTTTGATCACTCTCTCTTGCAATAGGAAGACGCACAAGCTCTTGTCTCAAGGCTTCTGGATCAGCTCATGAAGAGTGATAAATATGGAGAACGTCGTGGAGCAGCATTTGGACTAGCTGGTGTGGTGAAGGGCTTTGGAATATCTTCTCTGAAGAAGTATGGCATTGTCAAAATCCTTCAAGGAGGTCTTGCAGACAGGTGTGGTGGAAGTGGCTCTAAGGAAATCTTCATTTATATAATTATCTATTTCTACAAGTTATAATTTTTGGATGAATGCCTCAAAATGGCAGAAATGCACAATCAGTAGACTTTATAATCTTAATTTCTGTGTATATATAATTGTGCAGAAATGCCAGTTGAAATATCTTTTCTCCTGAAGTTTTTGTTTTTGTACTATGATCTTACTAGGTATTAGAGTGATAAGACCCCATAAAAAATTACAGATTAGGCTATACTTGCTCCTGACATGGTTAAGCATAAAGCACACTGATAACTCTACTTTGTGTTTTTAGTTTGCATATTTTATTCATCATGTTGCCCTTGCCTTAAATCTCAGGATTATGGCATTAGCAATATGTCATGATTGCTTGTTGAAGAATGTGCTGCGCAGTTATTGCCCTTCACTGCAGTGCAAGTATATCATTTACTGAACATTCAATTTTAAATTGCAGAAACAATGCCAAAAGCCGTGAAGGAGCTTTATTGGCATTTGAGTGCCTCTGTGAGAAGCTTGGAAGATTGTTTGAACCGTATGTATACATTACTTTTCTTGAGAGATAACTGTCTACGGTTTCACCCTGTTAGGTTTACTGTTCTTTTAAGCATTTTGTTTCTGCATCTCCCTGTTTTTTCTTTTTTACTTTTCTTATTTGTATTGGAGTTTAGAAGTTTTTCTGCAGTCACTGATAATACTGCGGTGATAAAAAAAACAGGTATGTCATTCAAATGTTACCACTACTTTTGGTTTCTTTCTCTGACCAAGTTGTGGCTGTCCGGGAAGCAGCTGAGTGTGCTGCTCGGGCTATGATGTCTCAACTTACTGCTCAAGGAGTGAAACTTGTCCTTCCATCTCTTTTAAAGGTTCCTACATATTTTATCTTCCTCAACCGAAATTACTCCAACTGCTTCAGCTTGCTACATGAATAATATTGCTGATGGATTATGAAATTGATCTGTGGCCTATATGGGCCAGTTTGTTGACATATCTTTAGATGTAGTTCTTTTGAGTGGTTTTTCTCCAAAAGTAGTCCATTATTGCATTATCTTTTTGTAGTGAAATATTTTAAGACTTGGGGTTGGATTTTCTGTTTCTTCTTTTGAAAGTCTCTCGTACCAAATATAGTTTGTTATTATTATTATTTTTTTCTAAATTAGGTATTTAATATGTACATATCAATTGAATTTTATTCTAGGGACTCGAGGATAAAGCATGGAGGACAAAACAAAGTAGTGTGCAACTTCTTGGTGCCATGGCTTATTGTGCTCCACAGCAACTTTCTCAGTGCCTGCCAAAAATTGTTCCAAAATTAACAGAGGTTTCTTTAGCTGCAAACTTCTTATGTGACCTTTTCATGATGTACTGTTTACTTATTCATCTCGGGTTACTTATCCCCCATTTTTAAATTATTACTTCAATCTTTTTGTAGGTGCTAACAGATACCCATCCGAAGGTTCAGTCCGCTGGGCAGACAGCTCTTCAGCAGGTACCAATTTGTGTAACTGGGGAAAAATCCTGGAAAAGAGTGATACATTGTTTTACTTGTATGTTTACTTCTACACAGTATAATCTTTTTGCTGTTATATACTACTTAGGTTGGAAGTGTTATAAAGAACCCTGAGATATCTGCACTGGTTCCAACCCTTCTCATGGGCCTCACAGATCCCAATGACTATACAAAATATTCACTTGATATTCTCCTCCAAGTAAAGTATTGCTTGAATATGGCTCCTTTTTTCTTTTCTTTTTTGTGGATTCTATATACGATACCTTTCCTGTCTGAGCTTCAATATTTAATTGTTTGCTGCAGACAACTTTTGTTAATTCAATTGATGCCCCTTCACTGGCTTTGCTAGTACCTATTGTACATAGAGGCCTTAGAGAAAGGAGTGCTGAAACTAAAAAGAAAGCTGCACAAATTGTTGGCAATATGTGCTCACTAGTTACAGAACCAAAGGACATGATTCCATATATTGGGTTGCTTCTTCCTGAAGTGAAAAAGGTAATAGAAATGAGTTATACATCTTTCCACATGATAAAGTGTGGATGGGATATTCACTCATTTCAAATAAAACAGGTTCTTGTAGATCCAATTCCCGAGGTGCGTTCTGTTGCCGCAAGGGCTCTGGGATCTCTTATAAGGGGCATGGGAGAAGAGAACTTCCCTGACCTTGTTCCATGGTTGTTAGACACTATGAAGTCTGATGGTAGCAATGTTGAGCGCTCTGGTGCTGCTCAAGGGCTGAGTGAGGTACTATTAGCCTTACCCTATTCCTGATATAGTTGTGCTACTTTAGCAACTGAATAAGAAAAGGTTGGTATGTTGTTTATGAGAAGGATAATTTCAGAAGTTGAGACCTCAGAATATTTGACTGCATGTTTAGTTTGTTTTGCTAATGGTCAACAATCTCATAAATACATTTGAAACGTTGTCCAAGTGTGTTACCTGCCTGGAGGTTTTGTTTTGGTGGGAAACATTTTACCCTTCAGCTTGTCATAACTTTCTGACAATGACCATGTGAAATTGTTTCCTTTAGGTATTGGCTGCATTAGGAACAGAGTATTTTGAAAATATACTTCCAGATATAATTCGTAATTGTTCACATCAGAAAGCATCAGTTCGTGATGGTTATTTGACACTTTTCAGAGTAAGTACTACATTTTTATTTCACATGTTTTGCTATATATAGAGACCCATCTTGGAGTTGCTAAATGATGGTTCCTTCTGCAGTATTTTCCACGTTCTTTAGGTGTTCAGTTCCAGAAGTACTTGCAGCAGGTTCTGCCAGCCATCCTCGATGGTATGTTGTGGTTTCCATTATGTTTGATGTATATTTTATCTGTTTTTTTTTTATTTGGAAGTATTTTAAAAATGAGGTGAATTGTTTTTATCCAGGCCTTGCTGATGAGAATGAATCTGTGCGGGATGCGGCACTCAGTGCTGGGCATGTTCTGGTGGAGCACTATGCTACAACGTAGGTTACTGATTGCTGTATCTGAGTTTATTATTTAACTTTATGTTGTATGAATTAGCACGGCTCCCTCCTCCAAAAAAATTATCTGCCTGAATTAGCATTTTTACAAGATACCTGTTCCCTAAATAATTGTGTCCAAGTTGGAGCTTTCATTATTTATTTCAATCCTGTGTGATATTTCAGAAAGATCTGAATTACAGTAGATCTGGAAGATCTGAGTTAATTACCTCTTGAAGAACTTATTTATTAGCAATTAAAATGTGGTTTCCCTATTTCATGTTTTAATCTCATACACAATCTATTATTTCCTGAGTCCATCCTATTTTTATTTTTTTTCCATCTCAGGTCTCTGCCTCTGCTTCTTCCCGCTGTGGAGGATGGCATTTTCAATGATAGTTGGCGTATTAGGCAGAGTTCTGTTGAGTTATTGGGAGATCTCTTGTTCAAGGTTCATTTCCTTTTTCATTTTCTTCTTTATGGTTTTGCTTTATTGTTATCCAATATATATGTGTGTATACATATTATATATTTTTCCTTTTTTAAAAATTCTTTTGTAGGTTGCTGGAACATCCGGAAAAGCACTTCTTGAGGGTGGCAGTGATGATGAAGGTGCTAGTACTGAAGCACAAGGACGGGCTATAATTGAAGTACTTGGGAGGGATAAGAGAAATGAGATTCTTGCTGCTTTGTACATGGTTCGAACTGACGTCAGCATCACTGTGCGCCAGGTGATGATAATGTCAATATATTAGTGATCAACTTAAAAATTTGTCTAATTTTGGATGGTCAAATATGAATAATATGAATGCTGCTACACTCTCCTCAGGCTGCATTGCATGTGTGGAAGACAATAGTAGCAAATACTCCAAAAACTCTCAAGGAAATAATGCCAGTTCTGATGAACACACTAATTAGTTCACTTGCTTCGCCGTCCTCTGAAAGGCGGCAGGTTTGTTATTCATCCCATAGAGATTTTTCAGATGCAGTAACATCAAAAAGTTAATTTGATGACTTATGGACTCTATAATTATCAGGTTGCTGGACGAGCACTGGGAGAGCTTGTTCGGAAGCTTGGAGAAAGAGTACTGCCCCTAATTATACCTATTTTATCCCAGGGATTGAATGACTCTGATCCCAGTAGAAGACAAGTAAGCATATAATTCTTACTTCTCCATATTCTTTTTCCACCCCGCCCCCTACCCCGCCCCCCACACGCACTCAATGATGCCTCTTTTCTGTTACTTCATGTTTTCTTCTTAAATTTTTGCTGGTCTTACTTGGCATGTTTGGTGATAGAGGATACATAGTATTTTTTTCAGCTTTCACAGATGTTACTCATGTACATCTTGTTAAAGCTTAAGCTAGGGATAAAAACTGTCACTACAATCATATTCAGTCAAAATGCCTGTGCCATTGCAGGGTGTATGCATTGGCCTAAGTGAAGTGATGGCCAGTGCTGGTAAGAGTCAGCTATTGAGTTTCATGGATGAACTTATTCCTACAATCAGGACAGCCCTCTGTGATAGGTATTTTTTTTATCTCTTTACAGTTATGTTTAATGTTCACACTAAATATTTTGGCTTTTGATATTTGTTGTCTGATGGGGATTGGTTTTCATTTCTGTAATAGCATGCTTGAGGTTCGTGAGTCTGCTGGTCAAGCCTTCAGTACCCTGTATAAGGTACTCCTTTGTGTCTCATAGTACTTTGTAATTTTGCTCCTACTATTCTAGTTTTTTTTTTTTTTTTTTTT
The DNA here is from genome assembly GCA_027405835.1 of Asclepias syriaca. Classification (NCBI taxonomy): domain Eukaryota; kingdom Viridiplantae; phylum Streptophyta; class Magnoliopsida; order Gentianales; family Apocynaceae; genus Asclepias; species Asclepias syriaca. The sequence goes on along the minus strand of CM049924.1, from coordinate 30,267,254 downwards.
TGAAGATTTGAAATGTATTCTATGTGCAGAGTGCTGGAATGCAAGCAATTGATGAGATTGTCCCCACACTACTACATGCCTTGGAGGATGATAAAATCTCTGATACTGCCCTTGATGGCCTGAAACAAATTCTTAGGTTTTACATCTATCTCCTAAATGTTTATTCGCTTGCTTTAGTAACAAATTTAGTTCTAAGCATCTCTTGATTTATACAGTGTTAGGACAACAGCAGTGTTGCCACATATCCTTCCTAAGCTTGTTCATCTTCCACTCACGTACGTGTTCTATTTCCCTGTGGTTTGTGGTTTGTTGTTTGTGGTATATAATATAATCTTATCAATAAACTGACATGTTCAAATGCCTCCAGTGCCTTCAATGCTCATGCTTTAGGAGCTTTAGCAGAGGTTGCAGGGCCTGGCCTTGACTTTCATCTAAGCACTATCCTCCCTGCTCTTCTATCAGCTATGGGTGATGCTGATGAGGTATATCATCTTCTCATCATTTCTATTTAGAATAGTTATATTCCACACCAACACACACACACATATATATATATATAATGGTTCCACTGGTAAAGCTTTTGTCTTAATCTTGTCTAAATTTTACTTCTATAGGAAGTGCAAAGTTTGGCAAAGAAAGCTGCTGAAACTGTTGTCTCGGTTATCGATGAAGAAGGAATTGAAGCTTTGATATCAGAGCTTCTTAGGGGAATTGGGGATAGTCAGGCATGGTTTTACTTAATTTGCTGCTCATGATTTCATGTGGATACCTATATTGTTGTAACAGTTCTTGGTGTCTTCTTACTTTTCCAGGCTTCAATTAGGCGAAATGCATCATATCTCATTGGATACTTGTTCAAAAATAGTAAACTGTACCTGGTTGATGAGGCTCCAAACATGATATCCACCCTTATCATTTTGCTCAGTGACACAGATTCGCAGACAGTTTCGGTAGAGCTCTGAACATTATTCTTTTATTTCAGTATCTGAAGTTGAATGCCCATTTTTTACTTGATATAAGAATGAAGGAGAACCGGACCTTAAAAAAGTTACCATATTTTTCTTGTCTTAGATGGTTAGCCGTTGGATTGCATGAGTTATTGGAATGTGAGGTCCATTTAGACCAATATTTTTAAAATTTGAACATTTAAATTTAAAATTTCTATTATTAATAGCAAGATATAATTAAGACATTTAAATTTGCTTTTAAAGAAATAAAATGTAGGGAGTTATTTAAAAATAAACAATTTACTCCCAAGAAAATTTATCCAAATGGATGCTAAATTTTTAATAGGTATGTGGTTGATTAAGACATTTAAATTTGCTTTTAAAGAAATTAAAGTTAGGGAGTTAGTTTAAAAAAAAAAATTTATTCCCAAAAAAATTTATCCAAATGGATGCTAAATTTTTAATAGGTGGGTAGTTGAATTAGATGCAAAATATACTTATTTGAGGAAAGCGGACATTCAATTCTAGATAGAAAGTGATATTAAGTTATCTAACCACATATTGGGCAGGTTGCTTGGGAAGCTTTATCAAGAGTTATAAGTTCCATTCCAAAAGAGGCTCTTCCTTCACACATAAAGTTAGTTCGTGATGCAGTGTCTACCTCGAGAGATAAAGAACGTAGAAAGAAGAAGGTATTGAGATTTATTTTCTGTTCACAATTTCTGATTGAGTTGCATTTGAAAGTATAACTCTAGTGTGATCTTTGTTTGAAGCTTACTCTCCTGTTTGTTAATTCTTCTCATCTTGAATGCAGGGTGGACCAGTTCTTATACCTGGACTTTGTCTTCCAAAAGCACTTCAGCCAGTGCTTCCTATCTTTCTGCAGGTAATTTTTTTATGCATAGTCTCAAAAATATAAGTTCAGAATCATATGTAAGTCAGTATCCTGTGATGTAATACTTTAAAGTTTTTGCAGACTGTTTTAAGAATTTGATGGTGTGTAGTACCTATAATCAATTGAATTGAATCTCATTTCTTGGATTTATTAAAAGTGATGGTGTGTAGATTATGATAACAACATGTACAAAAGAAACCTACTTTAAGTGCTGGAGAAAAATCAGTCATTGCTTAGTTTCTCTTATTTGTGGAAAGAAATAATAGCTCATCGACAATTGAAAAATCCTGAAAAAAGTTATGTTTTTCTATATTTCCTTTCTCAGGGAATGTTATTGAGAATCTCCTCTACTATATTATAAATATTTCAAATTTTTCTCTCTAAATTAAATTTTTTATTGTTGATGATATCTACAGGGCCTAGTAAGTGGGTCAGCTGAGCTGAGAGAGCAAGCAGCCTTGGGTCTGGGAGAGTTAATTGAAGTTACAAGTGAAAAAGCTTTAAGGGAGTTTGTAATTCAAATCACTGGGTATGGTTCTTGTATTGGCAAATGATATAAGATCTGTTTCCTTGCCATATTACCAGTGAACATTACTGATAAAAAGCCATCTTACTTTCAGTCTGTTGTCTGTCTGTTCACCTTTATTTTCTTACTCCTGTGTTTTAATTATCTTACATCTGATGTTTCCTGTTACTTTACATGGTTTACATGTGATCTCCTGATAAAAGTCATGTTACTTACTCTCTCTTCAGTTGTCTCCTATCTTCATCTGCGTTGTACTTGCCTCACTTTTTCCTTCAAGTTCTATGATTCATGACCATTTGAGTTCACTATAGAAGTAGACTATTGGACATGGATGGCATGAAGAAGCCCATTATTAATATTTGATAATCACTAGTAGAATAAATATTTTGGATTAGAATTCAGTCTTGTTAACTATATCGCTGTGGACCCCTTTTACCATGAATTCATTTCAATTGCTTTCTCACACCTAGGAATCAGCTTTGTTAAACATCAAGAGATTGTACTTTACTGGAATTCCCTGAAAGTATGTTTCCATCTGTTTCAAAGTTGGTCTAAGAACAATTTGTAACTATTTATATCATTTCAACTCGTGTTATTCACGAGGCAAGGATTTGTTTAAATTCAAGTCTTCACACCTCATAATGGCTTCATGGGCAACTATGGCCTTAACAGAATGTTTAATTACTTTGAATCCCTGTTCTTGCTAATTGTGTTGCTATAGAAAATGAGAGGGATTAGCAACATCTAATCTGTTGTTTCCTCTATAGTATGAAGATGTTAACCTCAATTTATAATGGCATTCACTGTTGTCAAATTACTTGTGTTTGTGAGTATATATATCTGCACATATCATGTACCTTTCTTTTGGGATATTTATTCCACTTGACTTAAGTATTCATTTGCTTCTCATTGTAGGCCGCTGATTCGTATTATAGGTGATCGATTCCCTTGGCAAGTTAAGAGTGCAATTCTTTCCACTCTGAGCATCATTATACGGAAAGGGGGAATGGCTTTAAAACCTTTTATCCCTCAGCTACAAACTACTTTTATAAAGTGTCTGCAGGACAATACAAGGTTAGCTCATAGTATTGTAATTATTTTTTGCAGAGATGTGATACTGCAAATAAAAAGGTGGATGATATTTGTACAACACATAACCTTTTTCATAATTGAAGTGGTTACATTACCTTTTAAATCATGCCCTTGTGACTTCAAATTTAGGACTGTTCGTTCTAGTGCGGCCCTTGCTCTTGGGAAGCTCAGTGCCCTCAGTACGAGGGTTGACCCATTAGTTGGTGATCTGTTGTCTGGTTTGCAGGTACTTATAACTTTTCATTTTGCTAGTCTTATTGAAGTGAGTATATAGTGAAAATTGCTCTGACTTTATGAATGATCAGACATCAGATGTTGGAGTCCGTGAGGCAATTTTGACAGCCCTAAAAGGTGTTGTCAAGCATGCTGGCCAGAGTTTGGGTACTGTTGTCAGAGAACGTGTATATATGCTTCTGATGGATTTGATCCACAGTGAGGATGATCAACTGCGAATTTCTTCTTCTACTATATTTGGCAGATTTTCTCTGGTTAGTAGTGTCTGATCTCGCTTTGGAAATTCTTATATAACTCGTGAATTTCATTCACTTAGGGCTTGAATATCTCCTGCTTGACCAACTGCATATATCGATTGGTATTCAAACAACACTGTGCACTTAGAACTTTCTCCCTCCTTTTTATTTATTTATTTTTTTTTAAAGTTTTTTATTCTCAATATTTTATGCATTTCTTTTGTGGCTGAGCAACATTAATATTGCAGTACTTGGAAGATATTCAAATCTCTGAAGTACTAAAGGATCTCCCTAGTTTAGCGTCATCTCCAAATTGGGCTGCAAGGCATGGTTCTATCCTGACCATCTCTGCCATCCTTAGGCATAATCCTGTTGTGATTTGTTCCTCTCCTTGCTTCGCAACAGTCATAAACTGCCTCAAAAATGGCTTGAAAGACGAAAAGGTATTTTTTTCCTCTACTTGGTTAAAAATTGGACTTTGTACCTGGAAATTTCGCTTGAGATGTTGCTTAGCTCTCAGACTTACTAAGATTCTTACCCTGCACCTCATTGTAAATTTGCCTATAGTCTTCTGTCAGAAGTAATGACTGCTACAAGATCTGTAAAAATCCTGTGACTAAAATAAACATGTTAGAATGGGTATTCTAGGTATCTGGAACTGCATGATTTTTGCTTTCTAATTATCCTTAACCTAGTTCTATTTTGCCTGTTTATTCTATATAAACTCTTGTGATTTTTATAATAATAATAAAAGTTGTCTAATGACTCTTCTCATCTATAGTTTCCTGTTCGTGAATCGTCTATAAGAGCATTCGGAAGGCTTCTGCTTCACCAAGTTCAAAGCGATCCTTCTAATAGCTCTTCACATTCCGAAACTGTTGCTTGCATTGTATTGGCAATGCAAGATGACTCTAGTGAAGCCAGAAGACGGGCTTTATCTTCCCTGAAAGCAGTAGCTAAAGTATGTGGTTGACCACTTGATTGATGTTCTATTCAAGAGAATTTTGCTGTATTTCTGAAACATTAAAATATTAATATCTATGGCAGGCAAATCCTTCTGCAATTACAATTCATGCTTCCATGTTTGGTCCTGTGGTTGCTGAATGTTTGAAGGATGGAAACACTCCAGTGAGACTGGCTGCAGAGCGATGTGCTCTACATGCCTTCCAGTTAACAAAGGGTATCGCTCCCTTACCCTCAGATCATTTTGCTGCATGCATTTTTGCATTTGTCAGGGTGTTAATTTTGCAATTTAAATCACAAGGGGTTTGGCACATCATATAGCCACTATTCCACATTGACCTTAGTAACTAACATCCTTTCTATTTCCCAGGGGCAGAAAATGTTCAAGCTGCACAGAAATATATTACCGGTTTAGATGCTAGACGGATATCCAAGCTTCCTGAGCTCAGGTAAGATAACTTGCATATTTAGGAAATTCGTTTACTAAAAAGTTTGTTTCTAGGTGCGATACAGTTCCACAAATACATGCATTGTTTTATTGCCTACTTGGTAAAACAGTGCATTTACTGTGCAATTTGGTTTTTTGAGACTTCTTTTCTACACTAATATGCTTAATTATGTCTATTCCTCCTTTCTCCTTCTTGGCCATATATAGTAGCAAGTTCTATAGTTGTCCCCTTGTTCATATCGAGCTACTCTTAAAGCTCTTTAGAGCTTGACTTATAATAGTTTACAATTGGCAACTGAATACTTTCGAGTTTTGTGTGGATAATAGGTGACATTTTTTATTTTGTACTATAGCAATCACCCCCAATATAATATTTTCTTCCTCTCTTACAGTGAGTTTTTACTCGTGTGTTCTATTGGTGATATTATAGAATCAGTAACCTGGTTTTGTTATGATACTGCAGTGATGATAGTGACAACAGCGATGATGATACGTCAGGCAGTCTATAAAAAAATTAACAAATCATTTCAAGAAACCACCAAACCAATTTTCACAAGGACGAGCAGATAGATACTCGAGCACCAGCCAAATTTTGTAATGAATTTTTGTAGCTAGTCAGAAAGTAAATAGACACACCTGCATGCATCCAGAGAGAGGTTTGCCATATAAACTCTCACGTCTCAGCCCTTAATTGTCAATGTAAATTATGTTGTCATTGATTTGAAAACCCTCATAAATTGCAGTATAGAAGAGATTATGTGGAAGTATTGAGCAGCTTATGATGATGTTTTAAGCAGTGGGCTCCAAAGGTGATATAATTTGTGCATGAGTACTGAAGACAAAAGATAGTTTTCAACAGATTGGTTCCCTTCTATATTTTTACACCACCAATTCAGGTCTGGTTTCTTTCCAATTCAAGTACTCAAATAGGAATGTATTCAAAATTTTGTATTTTATCCATTGGAATGTATACATTGAGAAAAGGTTGTCTGAATAATCTCTCTACTTAAGATAATTATGTTGTGTGTGAAGCTAGTTTAGAGTTAGAAAACTTTATATGAAAATGAAGATTATTGTGGATAAATAATTCTTAGAGATAGTGAACTCACAAACAGTTAAATCATCTTTGAGACTAAGAAATCCAAATTTCTCCTCTATTCATTTTAGGGTAGTACATTTAGGGTTTATGGAAGTCCCTTTCATAAGCAGCTTATGCGTACAAGACTAGTATGAACGAGAAAACAATAAGCTATCAATAAAATGGTTTGTTGTGTATGTATATGTATGTATGTATGAGGGTGTATATATAAATAAATGGAAATGCATGTGTGTATATATTCAAAAGTTGGCAGTCAAATTGAAGAGTTCTAGGTTTGGAGAGTTAAAGAAGCTGACATATCTAAATTGTTTTTGGTTCAACGAGCAAAAAGGACAGTGAAGAAATCTAGATTCCAGAATAGAAGCTCCTTACAGCATTAACTTTCTTTTAAGTATTATTACTTCACTATCTTCAAAGTATTTGTCACCCAATAAATTTTCATAGAATGTTAAAAGTTGATATATTTTTAGTTTCTGATTATATATATATATATATATAAAGAGAGAGAGAGAGAGAGAGAGAGATAGATTGATTAATATGTTGTGAGGGTTCTTGATTTCTGGAGAAGGAAAAAAAAGAAGTGAGATGTGGACACATGGAGATGAGTGCATCTTACCATAGATCAAGGGAATTGCTTATGACTTATGAATGATCCCTCTCTCCTCCCTCTTTCTTTGAAATCAGAATAGAACCCTCTCTCTCTCTCTCTCTACCTCCAAAGTAAAATAATTTATTACATTGGAATCTCAACACACAAACACACACAGTCCCCATCTATCTCACACACTTACATATATTGTAGATTTAGAAGGTCATTAAAGAGTTCTTGTGATCACATATATATTATAAGTATAAAATTGTACCTACCTTCTTCAATTGGTGAGCGTGACATGCGCCATTTATTTTCATCTACAAGTCTTTATTTTTTATTTTGTGTCAAATCTTTAGCAGTTCCCCTATCATATATAAGCATGAGGGAATTGATTCTTTGTAGAAAAATATATATATATATATATATATATATATATATATATATGTTTATAAATACAATCTCCAATTTCTTTTAAACAAAGAGAGATAAAGAGGGACCTTTTCGCCATGTCAATGATCAGCATTCAATTCATTCAACTTGTACAATTGTATATTTAAGTCTTCTCTCTCTCTCTCTCTCCTCTCTCTCTCTCTCTATATATATATATATATATATATATATTATATATATATATATATATACACATATATGTGTGTATAAATGCTTGGAGGGGGGAAGGAGGAAGGAGGGAGGGGAGAAAGTTAATACTGATCTATCTACTACTTGAATTAGTGGACCAACCGTAATGATAACAGCAGCATTCTTTGCTTTCCATCTATCTTTAATGTAAGAAGATAAATGATTATTAGCCTCTGCAAATTTCTTTTTCTTAATTGCTTATATATATACACTTTGAATCTTCTTTCCTTTTTAAAAAATTAGTTTCTATGTTTCTAACGCCAACAAATCTTACACTCACTTCTTTCTCTACGTAAATTTGGGGCAAAGAAAACCCAACTTCCCTCTTTTCTTTTTTCACTTATTTATTTTTTAAATCCCAAGAAAAGGGCCCTCCAAGAAATATATATACATGTATATATATATATATATATAGATAGAGAGAGAAAGAGAAGTGTCTATCCAACAACAACTAGAAGTAGGGGTAAAGATTTATCAAACTCAATTTAATTATCCCAATATTTTATATATAAATTATTTGATATAATATATATAAATAAATAAATAAATATATATATATATATATATATATATATATATATTGGAATTGTCAAACTTTCTTTATTTTATTTTCCTAACTTGTTTCTGTTGACCCAATAAAATGGAAAATTTTAAGGTAGACCACAACCGCAACAAGTGAATAAATTTACGGTCTTATTCCGACATTAGTGTATATATATATTCCAATATATATATATATATATATATATATCCTTCTTGATCATTACCTCATCTCTTTTCTCCAATAATATATATGTTTGCATGTATATATTTATACCATAGAAAATGAACAACCATGTAAAATTGCACATTACAAGCATAAAAGCACATATACAATTATGGTACAATGATATATGTAGAACTCCATCATACATTATGAATTTATAATAACTAGTAAAATGATATTACCATTACATTTTTTAAATAGGTGGACCTCATATACGTGTATATATATATATATATATATATAATATATATATATATATATATATATATATATATTATATTCATGATGATGAGATTAATGTCATATATCCATTCTACGTAATAATATTTAGAAAATTATTTTTATGTCCAAATGAAAGGGAGACTTTTGGGTGGAAGAGGGTTTTGTCCATAATGCTGACAAAGCATATATATATATGTGTGTGTGTGTGCATGTATGTATGTATGTGAAAGAAGTAGTAAATAAAATCAGTACATACAAAAATGGTATGTATGTATATATATACATATATGTCATGAGGGGTTGGGGAGATAGGAAAGAAAGTAAGAAAAAAAAAACAAAGGCAAAGGCAGGAAAAGGAGAGAAGAGGAAGGTGTGATGTGTTTGGAGAAATATTAATGGCGAAGATTGTGTGGTGGCAGAGAGACAGACAGATACATACATAGATACATACATATGTATATATATATATATATATATATATATATATATATATATATATATATGTGGTGTGTGTGTGTATCATCAAGTTGGGTGCAATAAAAGAAGCTCACAACCGGTAGCTCTACATTTTCTTTCTGCCTTTATAAATCCCTTCTTTTTTTCTCTCTCTCTCTCTCTCCCTGTTAATGCTGTGTCTGCTTCCTCCATCCTCCATTCAAAACAAATCTTAAACACCCCTTATTATTATTTCTTCTATTTATATATATAGAGAGAGAGAGAAGAAAAAAAAAAAAAGAACGGTCAAGCCCGGCCCGGCCCGGTGTGAGCAGGTCAGAGTCCACAAAAATGATGATGGTGGTGGTGAATATGCACACAATTTATCTTCTGTGAAATGTTGGGCACTGTGTTTCTCTGATATATACATACAATATATACATATATACATATATATATATATATATATATATATATATACATACTACCACTACCCTGCAAGCTGCAGCTGCTACTGCTGCTTAATTGTTCCACACCAACTTCTCTTCTCTTCTTACTCTCTCTCTCCCTCTCTCTCTCTCTCTCTATATATATATATATATATATATATATATATATATGTATATTTGTGTGTTTAAAGTGTAGAGAAAGAGGGTCATTTTCAAAAAAGCATTCTTTTCTTCTTTTCTTTTTTTCTTGGTGGGAGTTGGGCACTGAATGTAAAAAAAGAAAATGGCAACTTTTCTAATTACAATGAACAAGAAAGATGATCTTTTTCTTCTAATTCTTGTAATAATGTCAGTATTAGTCTTGTTTTCCTCTAATTCTGAAGCTTCTCCAATAATCCCTTCTTCTTCTTCTTCAACTACTTTGAACATTACAAAATATAAGCAAGTTAGTAGCTTAAGACTTGCTAGAATTGAAAGACATTTGAAGAAGATCAACAAGCCTGCTGTCCTCACCATTCAGGTTCATATATATATATATACACGTACATATATATACATATACATACATATATTCTTTTTGGTTTTTTTCTCCTTACTATTTGGAAGTAATGTATATACAATATGTATATATATAATATATATATATATATATATATATATATATATATATATATATATGCAGAGCCCGGATGGAGATATTATAGATTGTGTTCATAAAAGGAAGCAGCCTGCTTTAGATCATCCTCTTCTAAAGAATCACAAGATCCAGGTACATACATACATACATATATATATATATTCATTCAATTTTTTTCTTTAACACATTCTTTAACAAAAAATTTAGTATATTTTGATAAAAAGACTTCAACTTTCTTTTTTTTCAATAAAACTAATTAATAAGTATAAGTCTTCTCTACCAATATGACAACTAATATTAAGGTAGGAGTGTATATATATATATATATATATATGTGTGTGTGTGTGTGTGTGTGTGTGTGTGAATCTACTACACACACATGCATGATGCACACACCAACATATATGACTCACTATATTATAATTATTATAGCCTTTTTTATTGAGAAAACGTAACGCAACATGAACTTCTTTTTCTTTTATTTTTATTGGCATTATTTAATAAGTTGTAACTACCAACCACCTCCTCTTTTGCTTTCTCTCTTCATTATGGATAATTCATTGCACACATTTTTTCCATCTCTCTAAACCCTACCTCTCTCTCTCTACATATATATATATATATATATATATATATATATACATACATAATCATGAACTATCATTCAATAAACCCTCTCATTATTATTACATCTTCAAATTAATTTAATTTAATATTTTTTTGTTACATTTGAACGTATCGTACGTAATTAATGTGGTGCAGAGAGTTCCACCGAAGATGCCGACGGCGGCTAAAACGGCAGCAAAGGTGGAACAAGTGAGAGAAAGTAATAATAATAGTGGAGGAGAGAGAGAGTGGCAAAATTGGCATAAAAATGGAGTGAGATGTCCTAAAGGAACTGTTCCGATTCGACGTAGCACCGTCCATGATGTTTTGAGAGCCAAATCCTTGTTCTATTTTGGCAAGAAACGACGTAGTTCCTTTCGTACACTTTCTCGTAACAGCCCCGTCGACGCACCTGACGTCGTTAGCGGTAACGGTCACGAGGTATGTCGTTTCAGGGTATTTTAGTCATTTCAAATTAAAACAAATACGTAAGTAATTAATGTATTAGGGTTATGATTATTCCTAGTACTATTACTAAAATGTTTTTTTATAATTAAAAAAAGAAAAGAAAAAGGAATTGATAATAAATAGACATAAATAAATACGTATCTTTTTTCTTTAATTCTAGTGGTAAATAATTGCGAACATAAAAGAGCAATTAATAATTTGTTGGGGGAGTAAAAGTTTAAATTTTAATTTAAATTTTAATTTTTGGTGCGCGAAGCATGCAATCGCATATACGGGAACATCGGAAGAAGTGTACGGAGCAAAGGCGACAATAAACGTGTGGGACCCATCAGTGGAAGTGGTCAACGAGTTTAGTCTATCTCAAATCTGGGTCCTTTCTGGATCTTTCGACGGCTCAGATCTCAACAGCATTGAAGCCGGTTGGCAGGTACTCCTTCCATTTCCTGCACCTTCCCACACCTAATTCTTCCTCTCCATTTTCTTAACTTAAAAGTAAATATATATATATATATATATATTATGTATGTATTTCTGAAGCTATGATCCTTCTACTAGTCAGGTTAGTCCGGAGCTGTATGGTGACGCAAGACCTAGATTGTTCACCTATTGGACGGTTAGATCTCTCTCTCCTCTCCTTTTAAGATTTTTCGGGATTGAAGATAATATATATATGGGAGTTCTTTAAAGGCTTAAAATTAATTTGTTGACTTTGTTAAGGTTTGGTAAGGTCAAACATTTCCTGCAACTGAAATAAAGAAAATGGATAGCATTATAATATATATATATTGATTGAAGTCATGACTTTAAAAAGTCAACATTTGCCTAGGATTCTTACCTAGGTAGTTGTAGGTATTTTATATATATATATATTTGTTTTCCATCTCTCATTTAAGATTATTTAATTAACAAAGTGATTAACTAAGATTTTTTGATTTTTTGAGTTCTTTGGAAGTAATCCAGTTATTAATTAAAGTTGGAGGACGTATTTTCCTTTTTTTTTTTTTTGAAAAAATAAAATAAAATAATAAAAAATTGTGTAGAAATTAATTATATTTTTAAGTGAATTACTTATTTAGGTTGCATTGTTATTAGAATGCCGTGCCTTACGGGTTCTTCGATTTAGTTTTACAAGATGCACCTTCCTCCATATATATATATATATATATATATATATATATATATATATATATATAAATCATGTAAAAAAAAATTATGTATTATTGTAACTGTATTATGAATAATATACGAAATTACGAATTCAAAACTTTTTTTTTAGTACTTAAGAATTTAAATAAAATTATAAGAGTTAGATTTTACGGAAACTGAAAAAAGAGGTGATGATAATATATGTGGAATGGTGTAATTGAGAAAAGGGATAAGATTGGGTGGTCTATGGCCTATGAAGAGTGGCGGTGGTCCATCAATGGTTCATAAATTGTAAAGAGAAAGTTATGGGTTTACATATGAGTTATGAGACTTCTTTTTCACACATTAATTATATTAATTAATTAGTCATGTGAGTTAGCAAAAGAATCTAATGAATCTCTTGGAAATCTACAAAGAAAATACAGTAAATTCTTTTTTTCTTTTTTACTTTTGTCTTGCATTGGAGTGTGGAGGGAAAGTGATGATCTTAATTATTTCAATATATATATATATATATATATTTCTTGAAGTTCTTGATTTATTTCGAATTAATGCCTTTGTAGTAGTAGTAGTACATTTCATATTAATGGCACTAGTTTTGGTTGTTTCAATTACTCTTTGCACATTCATTTACTAGTCTATCCATACATACATATGTATGTACATACATATAGAGAGAGTGTGTGTGTTTTATTTGCACATGGATTGATGGCTCTCTCTCTCTCTCTCTCTCATTAGTCATTAATAATGATGATGATGATGAAGAGGATGGATTGTGGATGGATGGCTTTATATATATACATATACATATATATATATATATGCGTGTGTGTGTGTGTATTAAGTAATACATGAACCAAAACTAATTTGTTATATATATATATATATATATATATATATATATATGTGTATGTGATAAAATCAGAGTGATGCATATCAAGCAACGGGATGCTACAATCTTCTATGCTCAGGGTTTGTGCAAACAAATAGTAGAATTGCAATTGGAGCAGCCATTTCTCCTATCTCCTCAGATCATGGGAATCAGTATGATATCACCATACTTGTTTGGAAAGTAAGTACTCTCTCTCTCTCTCTCTCTCTCTCTCTCTCTCTCTCTATATATATATATATATATATATATATATATATATATATATATTCTTATAACTCTTAGTAATTAATTATTCTAGTTTTTTCAACTAAAAGACACGATAAAAAAATATGAGGATGATTGCAGGATCCAAAGGTGGGGAATTGGTGGATGGGATTTGGAGAAAACACATTAGTAGGATATTGGCCAGCAGAGCTATTCACACACTTGGCAGAAAGGGCAACAATGGTGGAATGGGGAGGAGAAGTTGTAAACTCAAGATCCAATAATGGAGAGCACACATCAACACAAATGGGATCTGGAAATTTTGCAGATGATGGTTTTGGAAAATCAAGTTATTTCAGAAATCTTGAAATTGTGGATTCAGATAATAGTCTCAGTTCAGCTCATGATATATCAACCCTAGCTGAAAACAGCAACTGTTACAATATTAAAAGCTCCTACAACAATGAATGGGGAACTCATTTTTACTTTGGTGGCCCTGGAAGAAATCCACTCTGCCCTTAAAATTTAATCATTCATCTTCTATATATATATATATATATATATATATATATATATATATAATTATAATTCTTTTGTTAATTACTCAGTCGGCCATTAATGGTGGAATTAATTAATGCTATTTCCAGCCATGTTTCTTCTGCTCTTTTTGTGTTTCTTGTCTATGTGTCTAGAGAAATCTATATATATATATATATATATATACACGTATATGTATAGATGTGATAGCATCAAACATGTAAGGAAATAGCATTATCCTGCTGCAAAGCTTGTTTTCAATATATATATATATATATTATTACTTTATTCGATGTTTTTTATTTGTGTCTTTTATAAAAATGTTCTTCTGTTTTATTCCTCATATTGTAAAGATAACTATAGATATTTTTAATATATATATATATATCTGTGTGTGTGTGTGTGTGTGTGTGTGTGTCATATATGGGTTGAAGTCAAAATGTATAATTAAGGTTGCTAAATTAGTAGCTCAACAAAAAACAATTTTGACTTTTGACCATATATTTATTACCAATAGTAGTAAAGAAAAAACTCTCGGTTCAAAAAGCATTAAAGAAATGCTAGATTAAATTGAATTGACATATCGAATTCAATGCAATTCATTGCCAAGAAGACAATCATGAAATTGAATTTACTACTTCCCCTTTTTCAGTTGGTAGCGTATTCATCTTTTAAAGATTAAGGTATTTGTTAGGGTTAAACTCTAAGTATAATTGGTTTAGACACAAAATCAACTAGCAAACCTCTCATCACATATGTCACGATATAGGCCTAGGCTTACGAGTTCTTGCTTCTCTTATAGCCTAATTAAATATGATTTGCCGAGCTCCAAAATCAATCATTCGACGACTCTCATCACATACATCTATCACAATATAAATCTATGAGCCAATTATATAGGATAACACATTCATCCTTAAAGACCAATGCATTTGTTAGGGCTAAACTCTGAATATGATTTGCCAAAGTCCAAAATCAACCAGTGGACGACTCTCATCACATACATCTGTCACAATATAAACCTACGAGCCCATTAGACAGGATAACACATTCATCCTTAAGGACCAATGTATTTGGTAGGGCTAAACTCTGAATATAATTGGTCGAGTTCCAAGACCAACTAGTGGATGGCTCTCATCACATACATGTGTCACAATATAAATCTACGAGCCTATTAGACAGGATAACACATTCATCCTTAAGGACCAATGTATTTGTTAGGGCTAAACTCTGAATATAATTGGTCGAGTTCCAAGATCAACTAGTGGATGGCTCTCATCACATACATGTGTCACAATATAAATCTACGAGCCTATTAGACAAGATAACACATTCATCCTTAAGGATCAATGTATTTGTTAGGACTAAACTCTGAATATAATTGGCCGAGTTTCAAGAACAACTAGTGGATGGCTCTCATCACATACATGTGTCACAATATAAACTTACGAGCCCATTAGACAAGATAACACATTCATCCTTAAAGATTAGTGTATTTGTTAGGACTAAACTCTAAATATAATAGGCCGAGTTCCCAGATCAACTAGTGGATGACTCTCATCACATACATGTGTCACAATATAAACCTATGAGCCCATTAGATAAGATAACACATTCATCTTTAAATACCAATGTATTTGTTAGTGCTAAACTCTAGATATAATTGATCGAGTTCCAAGATCAATCAGCAACAACTTTCATCACATTTGTCACGTCTAAACTTACGATAGGACCACATTGAATATAATTGATTAAAACACAATATCAACCAGTGGACGACTCTTATCATAAGTGTCACGGTATAAGTCTATGAATCCGTGTCTCTTAGGCCCAAATTAAATATAATTGGCCAAAATTCAAGATAATCAATGATTAACGTATTTGTTAGGGTTAAACTCTAAGTATAATTGGTCGAGACACAAAATCAACTAGCAAACCTCTCATCACATACGTCACGATATAGGCCTAGGCTTACAAGTTCTTGCCTCTCTTATAGCCTAATTAAATATGATTTGTCGAGGTCCAAACAGTGGACGACTCTCATCACATATATATGTCACAATATAAACCTACGAGCCCATTATACAGGATAACACATTCATCCTTAAGGACCAATGTATTTGTTAGGGCTAAACTCTAAATATAATTGGTCGAGTTCCAAGATCAACTAGTGGATGGCTCTCAATGTGTCACAATATAAATCTACAAGCCTATTAGACAGGATAACACATTCATCCTTAAGGACTAATGTATTTGTTAGGGCTAAACTCTAAATATAATTGGTCGAGTTCCAAGATCAACTAGTGGATGGCTCTCATCACATACATGTGTCACAATATAATTCTACGAGCCTATTAGACAGGATAACACATTCATCCTTAAGGACCAATGTATTTGTTAGGGCTAAACTCTAAACATAATTGGTCAATTTCCAAGATCAACTAGTGGATGGCTCTCATCACATACATGTGTCACAATATAAACTTACGAGCCCATTAGACAAGATAACACATTCATCCTTAAAGATCAGTGTATTTGTTAAGACTAAACTCTGAATATAATAGGCCGAGTTCCCAGATCAACTAGTGGATGACTCTCATCACATACATGTGTCACAATATAAACCTACGAGCCCATTAGATAAGATAACACATTCATCTTTAAAGACCAATGTATTTGTTAGTGCTAAACTCTAGATATATTTGATCGAGTTCCAAGATCAATCAACAACAACTCTCATCACATTTGTCACGTCTAAACTTACAATAGGACCACATTGAATATAATTGATTAAAACTCAATATCAACAAGTGGACGACTCTTATCACAAGTGTCACGGTATAAGTCTATGAATTTGTATCTCTTAGGCCCAAATTAAATATAATTAACCAAAATTCAAGATAATCAATGAACAGCTCTCATCACATCTGTCACAATCTAGACCTACGAGTCTATGGCGGACACCCTAATTAGAAAAACGGGGCGCCCCAAATGAGTAAATAAAAAAGAGAAAAAAATATCTATGCCTGCTAGGCCCAATTAAATATAATTGGTTAAGGCCCAAGATGAATCAGCGACAAATCACATCACATCTGACATGGGCCTACGAGCTCGTGCCACTATCATACGTAGGACTAAAATAAAAGGACTAAATTTACAAATATGATATTATGTAAGGATGGGTTTTCAATTGTTTGTTTGAACCTTCCAAAATATTAAAACCCTTACTTTTCAAATCAGTAAACAGAGAAAACGGAGGCAAAACAACATTGAGCTCCTTCTCTAATGGCGACGCCGGAGATAATGACGGAGGCGGAAAAGAAGCTTGTGACTCCGGGAGAAGTATTGGGGATGGGTTCGGAATACAAAGCAGGTAAAGGGGCATACGTATCACCTGACAAACGAACTGTTTACTCTGCCCTTACTGGATTCATCTCTATCGTTCCTGCTCCTGCTGATTCACTAGACAAGGTTTTCTTTCACCCTTGAACCTTTGGAAGATTGATTCTTTTGTGTTTTTCCGTTAACTTCTTCTTCTTGCTTTTTCTCATGTTCTAAAAATTGCAACATTTCCTGTAAATCTTTGTGATGTTTTTAATTAAATATGTCCAGCTTGTTTCATATTTTATTATTTTTAATGGTTTAATAATTATCCGTTGTTTAATTACTTTCTTTCAGTTTAGGCTCTTGCTATATTATGTCTTACAATGTCAAAGATATCTATTCTAATTTCTGATTGCATTTTTTGTCGTAATTCTTTAGAAAGCAACAGTTGAAGTTATTGGCCACAAAGCCCACGGAGCTGTTCCTGAGCCTGGTTCTGTGGTCATTGCCCGGGTAAGGTTTAATTTCGTACGCTTTTGATGCTAGGAAGCTGAGGGAAGATTTTCATAAAAAATTGTCCTTCCAATTTGTAGTTCTCTACATCCAATTTTTGAGCGTGAAATATGTCTACAAATTCTTTTCCGTTTTAGAACTTAGGAATAGCTCACATTCAGCATACAACTAAGTCAATGCAGATAAATATTCTTTCTTGGCTTTCTCTAGATCATTTACTGTAAAATAAAACCCTTTTCTTAAGTTTACTTCTTAGCTTTTGGTTACTTCAAAATCCTCTTTAAAGCTAATGAATAAGTTGTTCCTCTGAGAAATTAGCATCAAGATTGTGTATTGAGCGCTGAAAGGTTACAACATAGAATTTACAAGAATTTATTTTTGGTGAATCTCTTCTCTTATATCTCCACTTTCCACTATTATAGGTTACCAAAGTGATGGCACGAATGGCTTCAGCAGATATTATGTGTGTTGGTTCTAAGTCTGTAAAAGAAAAATTCACAGGCATCATTCGGTATGTGAAGAGTGGTTTCCCCTGGTTCACTTTTTGTTATGAAGCTGTAGGACTGTATGCTAATTAAACTTATGTGAAGTTTGTATTCTTTTGGTTGGTCTTTGCTTTCTTGAGATAGAATATTTCCTAGAATCACTGCATAAACAGAGGCTGAAAGGTTTTACTTATGATTTCTTCACAGAGTTTTTTTTTTATCAGAAACTTCCATTTTTACAAATATTGATATTTTAATAAGCCATACGTTTATATTTCTTAGATGCCTTGCATACATTCTAGGTTCTGTTGCTGCAAATAGTTGGTGCGGCCATCTGTATTGGCTACCATATAAAATTGTAAATGAGACCCTGTTAAATCTCTGTATTTTTCAATCAGCTAGGTTAATACATTGGAAACTTCCTTTTGTATACTCATATTCTAAAATGCATAAGATTTATGCAATCAACTCAGTTCCTTGTGTCCTTAATGTCGCAATGGCGACTGAGCTAACCAACTGGTCTTCTTGTACCATTTACTCATATCTAGAAAAATGTTATGCAACTATGCTTATATATCCGTTTTATTACTCTTAGTTATATATTGTAAGATCTTGAAGTAAGAATTTTTCTTTTGCTAAACAGGCAACAAGATGTCAGAGCAACTGAAATTGACAAGGTTGATATGCATGCTTCCTTCCGGCCTGGTGATATTGTAAAAGCACTGGTGGTATCCTTTATCTACTAGGATGAAATTTTCTAGAATTGAATAATCTTTCTCGGTGATGTGTTGCCTCTGCCCTGTTTTCTTTAGGTTAGCTTCTGTTGTGGCCCTTTTTCAATTTTTGCCGTTCTCAGAATTTACTTATTGCTATTAATATGTGGTAGGCCATTATTTTAGACTAGAAGCTTATATATTAGATGATTTGTCCAGTACCAACTCATTATGATGATTGACTGTTCCATTAAAGAAGCTTGGAATTTAGAATATGGAAACTAATTTTGGGAATGGAGTTTCTTTCTTTCTTGCATGCTACCACTCAAAGTAGAAACATAATAATGGCAGAGGTCTAGAAATCAAAGGCTAGTTTCTGGTATTAGGAATCTTTGTCAAAATTGCTTTTGTTGAGATCATTAACACAGGTCACCAATATGCTTCTTCAGGTTCAATTGGTGGTCTGATTTATAGATTCAATTTGTTTCCTTAATGCCTCTCTTTTATAAGCTATCACTTGGGGATGCACGAGCATACTATCTATCAACTGTGAAAAATGAGTTTGGTGTCGTATCTGCTGAAAGCGCTGGAGGTAGAGATCTTTTTCTGGATCCTTTGGATTTTTATTGCTTTCAATTGTTTTATGATTTACTGTCTTGGTACATTACATAAAACTTCATTTAAAGTAACTTCTTTTGTGTTTAAAATGTTTCATTTTGACATTTTATTTTAAGGCTTCTTGATAAAACACTAATTAACTTCTCATTGTCTCTCCACATGAAAGTAACTGAAATGAAAAGAAAACATAAAACTCCATAGAAGATTCCTTTTCCTTAGTTGAGTAATATATTTTCTTGATTCTTTTCCAGCTTCTTGCAAGATTGCAAGAGTAAAGGTTACTAACATATTATCTTATTTCAGTTTATGTGTCTGCCGTCATGTGATCTTTTTATTTCATATTTTAGGTGCTACTATGGTTCCTATTAATTGGACAGAGATGCAGTGTCCATTAACTGGTCAAATTGAGCAGAGAAAAGTTGCCAAGACTGGAGCTTGAGTAATTGAAGTCAGGAGTCAAAAGAGGCAGATAATCCTGTCAAACTGAATTTTCCAGCCCTGTTTTATTTCATACTGAGTGTTTCAATATCATTGTTGTTTCTATAAAATGTAACCCTGTTATAGATTCCGAACACCAATTTCCTAGAACCCAAAATCTGTTATTTTCTCTTTATTTATTTTTCTTTAGGAAAAGAAAGATTTGCATATTTTCATAAGAGATTTAGCAGGATAGGGGATCGTTTTAGAGGTTGTATATAGTTTTCATATGTTAGATGCATTAATGTTTAGATCTTTGGATATTTTTGTTGATAGGACATGGAAATGTAACGGATACTAGGAAGGATATTATGCTTGACATAATTTTTTTTCACTAATCTAGATTTGGTGCAATCTGGATTATTGTAGATTTGGTTTGGATGTTATGTTGATAGAAGATTTTATTGTGGATTTTATATGGTATTTATATCAAGTATTGAATAGAAAAGGATGGAATATATATATGTGTGTGTGTGTATGTGTATATATTGTATCTCACTTTATCTATTTCTTGTAGAAAAAATCTAGGTTTAGCCTATGGCGTTTGCAGTTCAGACATGTTGGGGTACAACAAATTCTCGGCCTCAAAATTAACTGATTTTTAACCGCCATAATTCAGTCCCAAAAACGAAACTTTGAATTGGAAAAAAATTGCTAGCAATGGCGTCTTCCCTATCACATCTACTTCTTCCCAAAGCTCCATTAATTTTGCCCTCCTTCCCAATCCGTTCCTGTCCAAGAAATTCGTTCAATTTGCTTTCTTTCTTCCCCTATACGCGACCTTATTTGAGAAGAAGAAATTCACTGACGAAAATCCCATTTGCTCTGACAGAATCAGATTCGCCTAAGTTTCTTGAACCAGACTCCACAACCCTTCTTCAAGAACTTGCAGTAAGCATCATTTTTTTCCCCTATCTCTTCAATGATTTATTTATTTATTTTTATTTTTTATTTTTTTTGCCTGCTGGGGTTTCCAAATGTTGCCTTTTCCCGTGTTTTTGCAGGAGAAATTCGTTCTACCATCTGATTACTTTTCTAGGCTGCCCCGGGATCTTCGCCTTGATGTAAGTTGTATTCTTGTCTTATGTGGGCTAATCCTGGATGAGGGGAAGGAATTGTGGTTTATCTTCATCCTAGCAGAATCATTGTTAAACCTTTTTTTTTTTTTCCCTTTTTTGCCCTAATTTTTTTTTGCAGTTAAACGATGCTGCTTTTGATCTTTCAAACGGTTCTGTAAAAGATGAGGTAACCAGTCACACTCTGTACTCCATTAGGTTTTGAAAAGCTAAAACATTTTTAACTATTGGAATTTATAGCAGTAGAAAGAAAATAACTTGGTATCTCTCAGCAAATTTTGTATGTGGAGCAATTTTAACTATTGTCAATGAATTGCATGAGGTTAACTATTCAATTCTTTCTGATCTCTGATCAAATATGAAATGGATTTTTTTCAAGAAGTTATGATTATAACTATGGCATACAAATAATCATTTACAGTTAAGATTATCTGTCTGTCCTTTTCACAAAAATTTCAAGCCTTCCCTTCTCTGTTCACTTGACAAGATTCCTTCTTGTCATGATCATTTATACATTTTCCCTGTACTTTCACTTCTGTTTATGTACTACTTTTTTCTCTTCTCAGCATCTTTTGCTCCTAGTAATAAGTGGAAAATTTTCATCCCAGACCATGGGGTCAATTCATTGCTTATGAAATCTAGTCATACTTCAGTTGTAGCAAATTGGTTGACCAAACAAATTACCTGGGAACTTAATTCCATCCAATCTTTTTGAGTTTTTAGTGTGGTCAAGAGCTTGGGGAGACATTGTTAAATATAAGTCGAGCATGGGAGATGGGAGATGCATCAGCTTCTGCAGCTTTGATGAGCAAGTTACCCGTGTTAGTGGGTACTTTAAATGATAGTAATAAGTCAGGTAAGAAGGAACTTATGTTTTCTTCATTTCTTGTATGTTATGATTCAGCTAATGTTTGTCTTTATTGCTAGTTAGCTCTTGGTAGGCGCTTGGTATCTGCTGGAAGACGGTTCCATTCCATGGGGCAATATGGTCAAGGTGAACCACAAACGGTACTTCATCAGGCTTTTTCTCCCATTGCATATTAACCTATGACCAGATATAAGTTTTTAAGACTCAAAAGTTTTTTTATAATCTAATCCTTGTAATGTAAGAGCAAATGAGAGCCTTTGTAACATTTATGAGCCAATGTAACAACCCTTCAAAAGCATAACTAGTTTTCTTTCTTTCTCATTCCCTGGGGCTGTGAAGCTCTCCGTATGTGCATTTCATTTACAGTTTTCAATTATTTAACGTATTATTCATTGCTCAATCAGTATAGATTGCCAAATCGATGATTAGAGCTGGAAAGATTTTGTCTGCCACTGCAGTCCCTCTTACTACTGATGCTGAACTAAAACAGGAAACAAGGTCCTTCAAGGTACCTTTTAATGTGGTTAACATAAGTTGTGGTATTTAATTCTGTGTGAGGATAAAACATCCCGAGTGTTTTTTTCTTACCTTTCTGCAGTTTGGTGAGCTTCAAGTTGAACTAACTTCTGAAAAGGCCTACATTGGAGCTATTATTGCCTTTGTTTTCGGGTAATATTTCTATTTGAAGTACAAATATCCCATTCTTTACTCTTTACAAGCCCCCGAAGATTAATATCCCCTCTCCATTCAAAATGACAGGGTTCTTTCATGGGAATTAAGTCAAGGAGTCCAGAGTATACCTGAGAGCTCTCTACAATATGCAAATGACAATGCTCTACTTCTTGCAAAGGTCATTAACTGTTTCATCATTTGAGTTTACTCCATTTTTTATTTTCTTTAATCACAGTTATTATACTCATTCAAGAACTTTGATGCAGTCGCTGCGAGGAGCACTACTTGCAATGTGCTATTCATCAACAGTCTTGTCTGCTTTTGCATCTCTCGGACTCATCTTGTTCGGAGGACAACTAAAGTCTAAAGAAAATTGAGAGTATCAATGAAATCATTACCTGCCATATTCATAGATTACAGAGTGCATGAAGTTTTCGACCATATCTGGAACTTGTAGAAAAGAATTTGTCCTAAAGAGGTTCATAACACATGATGAGGCTTCATGTATCCTTTTCTGTTGTACATTGTAATCTAAACATGATAAAGCAAAAGGAAAATCTTCTGATCCCCCATATGTGTTTCTACAGTTGGAACAGTGCATTGCATTCACTGATATAAAAACTTGGTTTTCTGTTGGTTGTTGGTACCCTGAACTCTAGGCAAGCTTCCAATTATTCAGGAGATAGAATGGGGAAAACTGCAGCCATGTGCTACTACTGTGGCTTCATTTTCAAGATAAGGTAACATCTTATCTTATCTTATCTGGCACTTATATATATTTCAACCGTCTTCTGTGGGGGTGGGGGGTGGGGAGGGGCTAGGGTCAGATCTGAGAATTCCATACACAGGGTATTATTTATTCTTGAATTTCAGAGCTTTATCAGGTGTCTTTAATCTAATTTTCAGAAAAAAAAATTCCCCCAAGTTGCTGATGATGATATATAAGTTGACATTTTTTTTTTACACTTTTGACTTTGTGATTCTAGATTCATTAGATACTACTAGATGCATTTCCTTATCAATTACTGGTCATATTTCCTTTTTTTCCCCACAAAAAGATATACAAAATTGTTCAAGATTTTTGTTTTTGAGGACTGAATCAACTTTATGCTATGCATCCATGATGATCCATCCTTCTTCTTCTTCTTATATTAGGACAGTATGTGTAGATTATTGGAATAGGTTGGTGATTTTTTGGGAAAAATTAAAAAAAAAATATATATATATATATTTGTTGTCTGCTGACAGAAGCTGATAAGAACTGGTTATCTACTTCCCTTCTTGTTTCCATTGTACTGACATGCGCCCACTGTGGCCGCACATAAACTGACTTTCCATTTATATTTTTATATGTATGTATATTTAATTCTAAATATTATATATCTACAGGTACAAAATTAAGAAGAAAAAAATAATCACGTAAGGAGTAAGAAATTAATTAAACAGATTCTGATTAAGGTCTGACTCCCCCCTTAATATCATTTAAAATATATATATATATATATATAATATATATATATATATAGTAAGAAATTAATTAAACAGATTCTGATTAAGGTCTGACTCCCCCCTTAATATCATTTTAAAATATATATATATTATATATATATATATATATGATTACAAAGAAGTATGGGACTTCAACTCCATTGAAAGGCCACATTCTTTAGCTTATTTTCGACCTCTGGAATTAATTTATTTACTACATCATGTCCTCTCTTGATTCTTCTTCCTTTTACTTTAAAATAATGAATATTCTGTCAGATTCTCATCTATTATTTAATTCTAAACTACTTAATTATACTTACGTTATCAACTAACCACTCCATGACATTCAATCATATATATATATATTATATATATATATATTATATATATATTCTATATTGTTAATAATATCCTTATGTTGGTCTACAATTTAAAAAAATTTACAAATCAACTATTTGATATTATTTTTAAATTATAAAGTGAATAATTAATTATAAATGAATTTCTAACATGTTAATATATAAAAACAAATATTATTATTATTATTTTTTAAAAAAACATATTTAGCCGTGGTCTCTTAATAAATATCACCAATTGACTTTTCTTTGTATTAAAAAATAAATAAATAAATAATTATATGTGGTTCTCTCAAGAAACACAAAAAATATCTGGCTTTATATATATATATATATAGAGAGAGAGAGAGAGAGAATATAAAATGATTAGTGAACTAATTGTGATTAAAGTAATAATTTATGCGGCAAATTGTGAGAAGCAAGTGGTTACTATTGGTGTAAAATGAAGATTCTTAATTGTATTACTATTATAACCCAGATTCAAGTTGAAAATCCAGATTCAATTTTTAACCCAAAAAAAAAAAAAGTCTTTTAGATTAAGTGTGAGATTATGATCATTAATTAATTCTGCTTAAATTAAATATTCTATTATTTGTAATTTTGACTTCATAATTCAAAATTACATCCTAACTTTTCATGTAAATAAAAATAATATTAATTGTTATAATTTGAAATTTCCCATAACACTATATAAATTAAATAAGAGCAACTTAAAATAGAGAAAAAAAAAAGGAATAGATGTGTTTTTAGTTTAAAAAGATTCTGCTTCTCTATTGAGGGAATCTAAGAAGAAAATCTCCCCTTGAAAGGCTGGTTTTGATCATTAATTATGTATAGTTCCTTACCTCTTTTGACAAAGACAAAAAACACATCAAAAATCAATTATATAATTCTACCTTAAAATATACTAATTATAATCTTTAATAAATCTTTTTTAATGTAATTTGAATGAGTTTCAACTAGAAATGGTTTCTTTATTTGCATCTTCTCATCACTCTATAAAACCACATAACCACCATTCTTTCCAAAATCATTCCTTCTCTTAAAGTTAGGATTCTCCCCCATGGCTTTTCTCAATTGCTCAGCCACCGATCTCATCCCACTTCTAGGTGGTGGCGGCGGCGGCGGCGGCGCCACCAATGCCACGGCAGCAGCCACCTACATATGCAACCAATTCAATATAGTAGCATCCCAACTGAAAGACACAGCCTACGCAGTTGACAACACATACCTACTTTTCTCAGCTTACCTTGTATTCGCCATGCAGTTGGGATTTGCCATGCTCTGTGCTGGCTCTGTACGTGCAAAAAACACCATGAATATTATGCTTACTAATGTTCTTGATGCTGCTGCCGGTGGCATTTCTTACTACCTTTTTGGATATGCCTTTGCCTTTGGTTCACCTTCTAATGGCTTTATTGGTCGCCATTTCTTTGGCCTTAAATCGTTCCCTTCTCCCAATGCTGATTATAGCTTCTTTCTTTATCAATGGGCTTTTGCCATTGCAGCTGCAGGTACATATCTTTTTATTTCATTCATTTTCTTCTAAAGTTCCCTAGTAAGGTGTGCACATACATGTAACATGTTACTAAACATACTATTTTATAACAAAATCTAACATTTTCAAATGAGAATATTTCCATAGGGATTTTTTTCTTACTCTGTTTTGTGTGTGTGGCAGGTATAACAAGTGGTTCTATAGCAGAAAGGACACAATTTGTAGCATATTTGATATACTCATCATTCTTGACCGGATTTGTGTACCCGGTAGTTTCACACTGGGTCTGGTCCGGTGACGGTTGGGCCAGTGCAACCAGGAGTCCCGGAAAACTTCTATTCGGATCAGGAGTTATTGACTTTGCCGGTTCTGGTGTCGTACACATGGTTGGTGGCATTGCCGGTCTATGGGCAGCCTTAATTGAAGGTCCAAGAATCGGCCGGTTCGACCGGGCTGGTCGATCTGTAGCACTACGTGGTCACAATGCTTCACTAGTAGTATTAGGAACTTTCTTACTTTGGTTCGGATGGTACGGGTTCAATCCCGGTTCGTTCATATTCATTTTGAAATCGTACGGTTCGAAGCATGATTATTACGGCCAATGGAGCGCGGTGGGAAGAACAGCCGTCACGACGACATTGGCCGGAAGCACGGCCGCACTCACGACTTTGTTCGGCAAGAGGTTAATCGCCGGACACTGGAACGTCATCGACGTTTGTAACGGATTATTAGGAGGTTTCGCGGCGATAACGTCGGGTTGTTCGGTGGTTGAACCCTGGGCGGCAATCGTTTGCGGATTCGTAGCGGCGTGGGTTCTAATAAGTATGAACAAGCTAGCAGCGATCGCGAAATACGACGACCCGCTGGAGGCGGCGCAACTCCACGGAGGTTGCGGCGCGTGGGGATTACTCTTCACCGGATTATTCGCGACAAAGAGCTACGTCAACGAGGTTTATCCGGGTAAACCGGATAGACCGTACGGTTTATTTATGGGTGGTGGAGGTAATCTGTTGGCGGCACAAATTATCCAAATTATAGTTATATTTGGTTGGATATCAGCCACCATGGGACCTTTGTTTTACGGGCTTCATAAGCTGAAACTGTTGAGAATTTCAAGGGAAGATGAAATGGCGGGTATGGATCTTACCAGACATGGCGGATTTGCTTATGTTTATCATGATGATGAAGATGACGGTTCGACCGTTTACAAGATGAAGAGAATCGAACCGACTAATTCAAACTCTTCTAATACTCCCACACCTGGACATGAATTACCTTCATCTGTGTGAAATTAGTGTTAATTTTTCATTTCATAAGTAATTATAGCAACTAATTAGTTCTACGTTGTTGTATAAAAGAACCGTTTTGTTTAGTTTAATTGATAGCAATCTTATTTTATTTAATGAATATATATATATTTTCATGTGTTTCTTTAAAGATATTGAATTGTATGTAATGAGTTGTTGTAGGAGTGAAGAAGAATTTACTTGCTGTCATTGTTCTTGTTTTGTGGAATTCATTAATGGTGAATAAAACACTTCCCATAATGTCTTCCTGCACTAATCCATAAATATGAAAGAAAATTTGAGGCTGCTATAGTTTAATCCTTTTTCATTCATTCATGTCTACATGTTTGGACAAATACAGAGTGATTGTTGTAGCTCTGGTGAATCCACGCTTGCAATGGTTGTCTTTTGTAATCTTTTCAAGAATGATGGAAAAAGAAGAAGAAAAATATTCAGGCAATTCATGACCATTCAAGCTGCTGTTGGACAAGAACAGCTGATTTGGTTATCTTTGTCTGCTCTTGGGCAATTTGTGTTGCACTTGCTTGTCCACCACCACTGGGATGGGATGGATGGATGGATGATGTACTTTTCTTCCAAGTCAATGCTGAAAAAACACGGGTCTTTGGCAAATTTTACACCTCATAAGATTCAGATTTCTCGAACTAATAGCCATTAAAAAAGCTTGAAAAAAGAAATCAATCTTGGATGCATGCATGCATGCACAATGGTTCACTGCTTCCTTTGTCCCTTTATATTCTTTGGCATCAAAGAATATAAACTCGGTTGCTAAAGTATTGTCAGATTTACATTTTTCCATCCCTCTCAGAGCATAGATGCCTAAATGATCAATTATGGACATAGCAAAATAGACAATTGTCTGTTCAATTTGAGCAACAAAATATTGGCAAAAATAGGAAACTAGAGTTGAACAAGCCATATACATTTTGATCTGACAGGGAGGAAATAATATTAACTGTGATCATTTGAAGTTGATAGGTAATAAACAATGAGCAGAAAAACATGTGTATATATATATATATGTATGTATAGTTATAACATCTTAATTTAAGATCCCACCAAGAAAGGAAATAAGGAAATCAGTAAATCTCACAAAGCAATGGTGTCTGCCTGTTTCTTGCTCTCCTACTAAATTTACCTTCTTCTGTCTGTTGCCTACTTCCATCACTGGTGGATGGCATAGATTATTCTTCTAATCTCCTATCTTGTATCGAGTTCATCCCATCCGCCAAAACTACCCTCCGTCCTCCTTTCCCTCTTCTTTGCTGAAAAGTTATTTGCAGCTTCCCAAGATTGGTAAGCATCAACCTTCTTGTCACTTTGACTATTTCGTTTTCTTTCCTTTCTTGTTTTTTTGTTAACTCCTGACCTTCCAGCAAAGGCACTCTTCTTTCTGGAATATGGTCTTGCTCTCTTACCGGACCTTCCCCATACTGCATCAAATATTAATGAAAGAGCTGATTGAGCAAGAGGAATGACTAATGCCATGACAAAGCCATTTGTATCGTTCCCTATCATCCTTGTATTGTTCCCTATCAGCATCGATACAATGACCCCTGGAACCATCCAACCATATGCTCTGAAAACCTGCATGATATAAGAACTGCTTCAATTTTTCCTTTTACTAAAAGAACAAACAACATTTAAAATTTCTTTTTTTCTTTTAATTGCAACCCTTTATCAGCCTCACAAACAACATCTAAGGACTATCACGAATCAGAGAACATGAGGTCATTATGCACTGACAATGCATTGTAAGCCTTTTAATTTAACATGGTATTAGAGTGAGAGGTCTTGGATAAGACTCCTGTTTTTGCTCAATTTGTTGTTTATTGTTTATTATTTATGAATTTTCAGGAGGGAATTAGTTTAAGCTTAAGATGTGCTAGTTTTTGAGTCTTGACCTTATTTTTGGGTGCTGGTGTCCTTTTGATTTGATCATTGTATTTTTATTGTATGAAAATTGTAGATATATGTGACCCAACAGTCACATTTCTTTTTACTGGCTTATTTGGTTATTGATGTCTCAAGGTGTTTACTTTCTACCAACTTTTTTGAGACACTCTTGTTGCGATATTATGCAGCAGGATCAAATGACTGTTTTGGCCTTTCACTTACATTGCAAGTTTGATGGACCACTTGTTTCGTAAATTTTGTACACTTTGTTTATTGAATTGATCACCTTGTCTTACTTTCATTTATTTGTTTGGATACCCAAAGGTATTCTACTTCCTTGTAGTATCTTTTTTTAATTTTTTTTATTTTTATATCAAGTGTGTGAAATAGATGTTTCGTGTCTCTTTATTTGAGCCTTCATTTTACATTTGGTATGTCTTAAGATGCAAATGATTATTTTTGTGCTGATTTTGTCCCTAATTTGACCAGGAGGCTCTTCAGAAAGAACTACATTCGCCGTTGCACAATTTAGATGTAAATATTTGTCCCCGTAGCTCTGATAGTCGTGTTGATTTGGAGTCACTGCAGGTCAATGGTCTTTCGAGCTTTGAACAATTTAACTGACTCGAGGGACTCCAAGCATTCAGATTGTGATGGTGAACGAGATGTTGATAGTGAAGTTCTTCTTAATTCTCCCAAATCTAATGTGCATAAGATGGTAGATCAATTTAATGTGAAAAACGTTGACGAAGATATGATTAAATTCTAATTTCCCTGAGAAACAGAATAAAAGTTTTCGCTGCACTGCTTGTGATAAAGTGGCTTGGGAAGTAAACCTGCATCCTCTTCTGAAAGTACAAGTTTGTTTAGACTGCAAAAATTTAGTGGAATCCATTATGAAGGTAAAGGTATGGTCAATTTTGCTTACCAATTTCTTATTTTCCTTTTCTGGTTCCCTTTCCTTCTCTTGGTTGTTAATCATTCCTGAGCAGTCTGCTTCCTAGTTGGTAGAACAAGAATTTAGTATGGTGATAAACTCGACCTTGTAATTTTAAAATGTTTATGGATGCCATGTAAAATTGGGCCTAGTAGGACAAGCATTTTTCTTCTCTTCTTTTATTTTATTTTTTTCAAGAAAAAATGTTTTAATTTTAGAAAATTCTGGAATTTTAAGGTTTTCAAGGACTCATCTGCTGTTGTATTTGGGTGGTGGTTTTGAATAATTGATTTACTTTGTGGGTATAAATCTGCTTGTTTTTGTGAGCTAATAGCTTACTGAAGTTTTAGCACTTAATACTCTTGATACTTGCTCTTTTAAGAAATTGAAATATCTTGGTCTCAAGATGTGATCCTTCTAATTCTATGGAAAATAGCAGGATGTTGATTGCTCTGAGTGCTACTGTGGATGGTGCGGAAAAAATAGAGACTTAAAAAGTTGTAGATCATGTAAAGCTCTTTTCTGTGTTAGTTGCATTAGGAGGAACCTTGGTGAGAAGTGTTTGATGGAAATCCAGACATCTAGCTGGCAATGTTGTTGTTGCAATCCAAGCATTCTGCAACATTTGACTTCTCAATTAGAAGAGTTGATTGAATCAGAAAGTCAGTCTGATTCAAGTTCAGATTCTGATTTAGAAACTTCTGACACATTTCTTCAAAACAGTATCAGGTATGTTGGATTTTCTTTGATCTAGTGCAATTAGGTTTTTAAATTTATTTATCCCTTTTGGTATCGAGTCTTTTGATTTGTATAATTTTAATTAATGTAATGAAAGGATAAAGTCATGAGAATAAATAATCAAAAGAGTATATGAAGTACTAATTCCTTATTATTCTGATCTTTGTGTCAATCAAACGTTAGGTCTTTCATTCTTCCTTGTCATGATCCATGTTATTCTTTGTATTTGAAATAAGACGTCTTTACAACTGTTTTATATGTTTTTCTGTCTATAAATCAAAATTATGCTGTTTCCACATTTCAATTGAAAGCACAAATCCTCTGTATATTGATCAGCAATAGGAGAAGAAAAAAGAAGAAGATTCGGAGAATTATTGATGATGCAGAATTAGGGGAAGAGACCCGAAAGAAAATTGCAATTGAAAAAGTAAGTGCCAACATTGAAGTGCTTTTTTTTTTTAATCTCATGTCTACTGGGTTAGTTATGGTCTGAATTTGCTGTATGCAGGAACGACAAGAACGTCTCAAGTCTTTGGGGGCACAGTTCTCTGTGAAGTCCTCTGTGATGAACTCTGGAAGCCGTAATTTTAACACGTCTGAAGGTGGTACTGCCGAAGTCCTAGGTGATCCTTTAAGAGGTTATATAGTTAATGTTGTCAGGGATGCAGGTGAAGAGCCTGTAAGGATTCCTCCCAGCATTTCATCGAAACTGAAGCCGCACCAGGTTCATTTTTTTATCATAGATTATTTCTCTTTTACATCACTACACACAATTTTTGCAATTAGGGAATGCCTCACCCTTAAATATAAGTGACTTTTGTATTTAAAAGGTTTCTATGGTGAACAAATGTTTTCCCATTCAGTTTATGTTTCTAACAGGTTAAAACATCATTCTTTGGATGATTTCTCTTTTCTTTCATAGAACTCTATTTCTTTCCCCTTTTTATTACTTATTCCAATTATACTTCCATGGTTGTGCATTTTTATTTCCAATAGTAGCTGTCTTTTTATTGTGTCTTGTGGTTTATATCTCGAGTCTTGTAATGACTCTTCTGAAGATCTGATGTCCCTCATTTTTGTATCTTCTTGTCACGATTGGTCATTTCTTTAATGAGTTCTATTAAAATTTCTTAAGAAAAACATATGTTCCTTAAGGGTTTCACAATCTAAAGTCAGATGCCACTTTTTTCACTAATAGAACTTTGTATGTCAAATATGTCGTTTGGCTTAGTGCGATAGTGGATATAGGTTTTTTGATTGAACCACGTAAATCTCTTGTGTCTTCTATTCTTATTGTTTACTTTCATTCTTTTAATTTCTAGTATGTTTGTGTTTTGATCACCAACAACTTATTTTCATGATAAATGGGTTGGTAATAGAATTGTTTTTTGCTTGTTAGTACAGATTGCTGGGATCCGGTTCATGTGGGAGAATATCATCCAATCTGTTAGGAAAGTAAAATCTGGAGATAAGGGTCTTGGTTGCATTCTTGCCCATACAATGGGCTTAGGTAAAACATTTCAGGTATGATTCTTCTAAAATACGGAGACCTTGTTTCACTTCTGAATCAGAGAATCTAGTGCTTTTATTCTTTCTTTCTCTATGCGTACATCTTGTTGTAGTTTTGTGAGCTTCCTCTGAAGCAGAGTTTAGAAAATAAGCAGAAAATTCTGGGAAAACATTTATTCTCTTGAAGCGACATATTGTGTTGAACAAATAGAAGGTTTATTTTATCGGTTTCCTTGTGTGTCACACCTTGGTGTGAGGATAACAGTTGCAGAAATTTTATATGCATAGAAACTTTCACGGGCTCTGATGTCAATGGCGAGGGTGACTTGTAAGTGGAGAACCCTTCTCCTTGTATTGTAACAAATAACTAACTTGTTTGATTACCAATTTTTCTGTTTTCTTCATTACTTTTATGGCTCAAATAAAAATTCTTTGTTTTGAAGTAGCTGTGAAGAATATATTCCCATTATGCCACCAATTCAACTGGAAGGTTGTACTATGCATATTATGTGTATATGCTATATTTCTTCAGTGTATAGCATGTGCAAAAAACTGACTAGCTTAAATATATAATTGTTACTGTTACCTTGAAACTGTTTTCTATTCCCACTACAAGCTTCCCGGATTTTTGTCATAGCAATGCTAATCAGTAACTTGCTTGCCGAAATTATTGTTCTTGGATAGCATGTGAAAAAACTGGGTAGTTCAAATAATACAATTGTTACTGTTACCTTAGAACTGTTTCAATTCATGCTATAAGCTTCCTGGATTTTTGTCATAGATATGCTAATCACTAACTTGCTTGCGTAAATTATTGTTCTTGGTCAGGTTATTGCTTTCTTGTATACTGCCATGAGAACTGTGGATTTGGGATTGCAAACTGTGCTCATTGTGACGCCTGTAAGCGTTCTGCATAATTGGCGGAATGAATTCATTAAATGGAGACCATCAGAATTGAAGCCTCTGCGTGTGTTCATGCTTCAAGATGTTCCAAGGTTGGACATTTGTAAACAAAACTCTAATTGATTACATTATCTATTAAGTTCGTAGCTTTCCTTAATGCTTTCTGGATGCAACGTGCATTTATTATAATTTTAATAAATTTTAAATGGATATGCAGATCATATTCTGTTAACTTGTAATGGCACAATTTTTCTCATGGTTGTATCTGTTCATTTTGTTACTTTTCTTTCTGCAGGCCTTGTTCTTGGTACATAATAATACTCACTCAACTTTTGGTGCTACATGTGATTGGAACTATTCTTCTCTTTTTATCGAATGATCAATAATAGTTATAATTTGCTGACTATTTTCTTTTCTTGAAAAATGTTAAAGGGAGAGAAGAGCCAATTTGATCTTCAAATGGAGATCCAAAGGCGGTGTGTTATTGATAGGTTATAGTGCTTTTAGAAATTTTGCTCTTGGGAAGAATATAAAAGACCGTCTTCTGGCAAAGGCAATTTCTGATGCCCTCCAGGTACTTCAAACTTTATTTATTAGCAAAAGGAATACTGTAGTTATATTTTTCCAAAATGGAAGTGTTTGCATCAATACTCTGGAGTAGTAATTATTGTCCCAATCAATGTCCTATCTTCTGCTTTTGTATTTTATATTTGCATTTTGTCTTGGAGTTCAAAACCATTCTACCACAAGCAGCAAATGAGATATGGTTTGCGAATTATGTTTTACCTGAAGTTTGTGATAGTGTTAGAACTACACTGGAGCACATTCAGCAAGGTCACGTTACTCCGAGTCACACTTTGGGTTACAATCAATTCGAGTTACATTCACTTCGGGTTACACTCTGAATTATTTTGATTTATTCTGTCACGAGGTCAAATTTAAATTTTTCCACAAATTAATGACAAGAGGGCAGCCCCAAAAACAATGGATTTTCAGTTACGTCGAAGTAAAAGAAAGTCACTCTTCCACTTCGACCAGGGGCCACTGAGAGGTATAAAAATACCCCGTGCTGACATGGGGTGAAAGTTGACATGGCAATCTGACGTGTCCGACCACCGAGCATATTGGAGCCCACAACTCTGTTGAGTGTGAAGCCACTCTTGTGGTTTGTCAAAAAACAACTGTTGTCAAAAGAAGTGGCTGAAGAACAGCCGACATTGTTGATCTTTTTTTTCTTCAGCTGCATTTTTTGAACTCATATATATATATATATGTGTGTGTGTGTTTGTGTGTGTGTATAAATAGGCAGAATGCCTTAGAGAGAAACGCAGAGAGGAAAAGAAGAGAAAAAGGAAGAGAGTGCTTTCCTATGTAATCTCTATATAAGATCCATTTGCATTAATTCCTTCACCGTAGACGTAGGTCAGATTTTGGACCGAACCACGTTAAATCTTTTGTGTTCTTAATTGTGAGCTGAGTGTGTGTGTTGATTTGTGTTCGTGTGTGATCCGTCTGATCATAACAACTGGTATCAGAGCAATAGGCTCTTTGATTCACACGAACCTGTGAAATCGGAACTAGGGTTCCGATCAGCGACGTTCAGCCATTGCCGCCGCTCGTCAGCCGTCGTTGCTCGTCAACCGCTGCCACTGCTCGTCAGCTGCCACCGCCGCCGCCGCTCGTCTAGGATTCCGACGAATCGGTTGACTTGAACAAGATCTCATTATCCACCATAACTTGTTCCTTGCCAATTAAAGCTTGAAACAGATGGCAGAGGACGGTAAAATTAAGATTGATAAGTTTGATGGAAGTGATTATGGATTTTGGAGAATGCAAATTGAAGATTTGTTATATCAGAAAAGTTTGCATTTGCCTATGTTGGGTGAACAACCGGATGACATGAAAAATGAAGAATGGAAGTTGTTGGATAGACAAGCTTTGGGTATGGTTAGGCTTTCTTTGGCAAAGAGTGTTGCATATAACATTGTCAATGAAACAACCACATATGGTGTATTGAAAGCTTTGTCCAACATGTATGAAAAACCATCCGCTTCAAACAAAGTATTCCTCATCCGACAATTGGTTAACACCAAGATGAAGGAAGGCATGTCGGTTACCACTCACATAAATGAGTTTAACTCGATTATCTCTCGTTTAGCCTTAGTTGGAATAAAGTTTGAAGATGAAGTACAAGCGCTACTCCTTTTATCATCGTTGCCCGACAGTTGGTCAGGCACAGTCACAGCTGTTAGTAGAGCATCCGGCACTACCAAACTCACTTTCGAGAATATTCGTGACTTGATAGTAAATGAAGACATTAGACGAAGAAGCAATGGTGAGACTTCTAATTCTAGTTCTTTATTGCATACAGAAAGTAGAGGAAGAAGAAACGAAAGAGGACATAGTCGAGGCAGGTCTAAGTCAAGAAAAAGGGGACAGTCAAAGAACAGAAAAGACATTGAATGTTGGAACTGCAAAGAAAAAGGTCACTTTAGAAGCCAATGTACAAAACCAGCTGCAAAGAAACAAGTAAACAATTTATCCTCAGAAGAATTAGGTGATGCCCTCATCTGTTCTGTTGAAGATTCAGTTGAATCTTGGATTATGGATTTGGGTGCTTCTTTCCATGCTATCTCATGCCCAGATATGGTCAAAAATCTACGAACAGGTAACTTTGGTAAAGTTCGTTTAGCAGATGATCAAATGCTTGATATTATAGGTATTGGAGATATAGACTTGAAGACCTCGTTATGAACTATATGGACATTGAAAAATGTCAGGGTTATTCCTAACTTGAGAAGAAAGTTGATTTCAGTTGGAAAATTGGATGATGAAGGGTTTAATGTTCACTTTGGGGGTGGACAATGGAAAGTGATCAAAGGCAATTTAGTGATTGCCAAAGGAAATAAGAAAGGCACTCTATACATGACAGAAGTTTCCGCTGAAGGTGTTCATGCAATGACCACCGGTCCGAGTCCATCAAATGTATGGCACAACCGACTCGGACACATGAGCGAGAAGGGATTGAAGATGTTGGCTCAGAAAGGAAAGTTTCTAGACTTGAAGAAAGTGGAAACCGAATTTTGTGAACCTTGTGTTCTTGGAAAACAAAAGAGGGTTACTTTTGTGAAGACAGGGAGGACACCGAAAGCTCAGAAGTTGGAGCTTGTTCACTCGGATGTATATGGACCAACTTCAGTTTCATCTCTAGGAGGCTCGAGATACTATGTTACCTTCATCGATGATTCAACACGCAAGGTATGGGTATATTTTCTTAAACATAAATCTGGTGTATTTGATGCTTTTAAGATATGGAAATCTGCTGTTGAAAATGAAACTAATTTGAAGGTAAAGTGCTTAAAATCGGACAATGGTGGTGAATACATAAGCAAGCAGTTCACTGATTATTGTGCCAAGGAAGGGATAAAGATGATCAGGACAGTTCCGGGAACTCCTCAGCAGAATGGTGTAGCTGAGAGAATGAACAGAACACTAAATGAAAGGGCTAGAAGCATAAGGCTGAATGCCTGGATGCCCAAGACATTTTGGGCAGATGCAGTTAACACTGCAGCCTACTTGATCAACCATTCACCATCCGTTCCCTTGAGTTTCAAATTGCCAGAAGAAATGTGGCAAGGAAAGGAGGTAAGTCTCGATCACTTACGAGTCTTTGGTTGCAGTGCTTACGATTTGTTAGAAGTTGGTGACAGGGATAAGCTAGACTCAAAGTCCAAGAAGTGTACATTCATTGGTTATGGGTCAGAAGAAATGGGTTACAGACTTTGGGATAATGAAGGCAGAAAATTAATCAGAAGCAAGAATGTCGTCTTCAATGAAAACGAGTTGTACAAAGACAGAAACACCAAAAGACCAGAAGTTCAGAAAGAAAGTGTTGAGTTTGAAAGTGGTGAAAAAAGAAAAGAAGCTTCAGTCGACATTCCAGAAAATGGGAATGAGTCAAGCGACAGTGGGAGCTCAGAATCCCCAGAAACACCTCAAAATCAACCAAGGAGGTCGTCTAGAATCACTAGACCACCAGAAAGGTACTCACCATCAGTCAACTACATACTTTTGACAGATAATGGTGAACCCCAGTGTTACTCTGAAGCTATGGGATTGAAAGATTCATTGTAGTGGGAGCTTGCAATGAAAGATGAAATGAAGTCGCTTGAGAAGAACAAGACCTGGCACTTAACAAAACTTCCATCTGGGAAGAAGGCTCTTCAGAACAAATGGATCTTCAGGGTCAAGGATGAACATGATGGTACCAAACGGTACAAAGCAAGATTAGTAGTCAAGAGATTTCAACAGAAAGAGGAAATTGATTTCAATGAAATATTCTCTCCAGTGGTGAAGATGACTACCAGCAGACTTGTTCTTAGTATTGTAGCAGCAGAAGGCTTGCATCTAGAGCAACTAGATGTCAAGACAGCTTTTCTACATGGTGACCTAGAAGAAGACATCTACATGACACAACCAAAAGGTTTTCAGGTTAAAGGCAAAGAAAACTTGGTGTGTAAGTTGAAGAAGAGTTTGTATAGTCTGAAACAAGCGCCCAGACAATGGTATTTGAAGTTTGATAACTTCATGGGAAGAGTTGGTTACAAGAGATGTGACAATGACCATTGTTGTTACATAAAAAGTTTTAAAGGTTCTTATATCATTCTACTACTCTATGTGGGTGATATGTTAATTGCCAGATCAGACATGACAGAGATCAAGAAGTTGAAGAAACAAATGTCTGGAGAATTCGAGATGAAAGACTTAGGAGCTGCAAACCAAATACTCGGGATGAGTATTTTCAGAAACAAAGAAGATGGTTCTTTGACACTTTCTCAAGAAAAGTACATTGAGAAAGTGTTAGAGAGATTCAGCCTCAAAGATGCCAAGATCAGAAGCACACCTTTGGGAAGTCGCTTTAAGCTTTCTAAAGTTCAGTCACCCAAATCAGATGAAGACAAAGCAGAAATGACTAAAGTTCCTTATGCATCTGCAGTTGGTAGCCTCATGTATGCAATGGTATGCACGAGATCAGATATTGCACATGCAGTGGGAGTTGTTAGTCGGTTTATGTCCAATCCTGGAAGAGAACATTGGGAAGCAGTTAAATGGCTACTAAGATACTTGAAGGGAACTTCAAAGATGGCATTGCATTTTAAGAAAAAAGATGTTATTCTGAAGGGTTTTGCAGATGCAGATCTTGGTGGGTGTAAAGAGTCATTCAAAAGCACCACAGGGTATGTCTTTACAGTGGGAGACACTGCAGTAAGTTGGATGTCCAAACTACAGAAAAGTGTTGCCCTTTCAACCACAGAAGCAGAGTATATGGCAGTTGCTGAAGCAAGCAAAGAGCTTATATGGTTGAAGAACCTTCTCAACGAACTTGGCAAAGAACAAGATGATTGTGTGCTATTCTGTGACAATCAAAGTGCAATTCATCTTGCAAAGAATCCTGTCTTCCATTCAAAGACGAAACACATACAGCTGAGATATCACTTCATCAGAGAGCAAGTTAGTGAAGGCACTCTAAAGTTGAAGAAGATCAAAGGAAGTGAAAATCCATCTGATATGTTGACTAAAGTTGTCACCTTAGAGAAGTTGAAGCTTTGCATAGCTTCAACTGGCCTTCAGGATAATTAAAGAGAAGGTCGGGTAACTAGGAATGAGCTAAGATCAAAAGTTTTTTTGATAATACAGATGCACAGGTGAAGATTGTTCCGTGGCTTCAAGTGGGAGATTGTTGAGTGTGAAGCCACTCTTGTGGTTTGTCAAAAAACAACTGCTGTCAAAAGAAGTGGCTGAAGAACAGCTAACATTGTTGATCAGTTGCTGTCAAAAGAAGAGGCTGAAGAACAGCCGACATTGTTAATCTTTTTTTTCTTCAGCTGCATTTTTTGAACTCCTTATATATATATATATATATATATGTGTGTGTGTGTGTGTGTGTGTGTGTGTGTGTGTGTGTGTGTGTGTATAAATAGGCAGAATGCCTTAGAGAGAAACGCAGAGAGGAAAAGAAGAGAAAAAAGAAGAGAGTGTTTTCCTATGTAATCTCTATATAAGATCCATTTGCATTAATTCATCAACCAGAATTTTCTGAAGAGAGAAATAAAACATCCTAGTTATCCATTGTGGACGTAGGTCAGATTTTGGACTGAATCACGTTAAATCTTGTGTTCTTAATTGTGAGCTGAGTGTGTGTGTTGATTTGTGTTCGTGTGTGATCCGTCTGATCCTAACAAACTCCGCTAAACAAGGCACCGAAGTT
This sequence comes from Asclepias syriaca, assembly GCA_027405835.1. NCBI lineage: Eukaryota > Viridiplantae > Streptophyta > Magnoliopsida > Gentianales > Apocynaceae > Asclepias > Asclepias syriaca. The sequence continues at coordinate 30,227,575 of CM049924.1, read as the reverse complement.
CGCGGTCTTGCCTCTTAGGTAACCCACTTCGCTAATATCCTGACTGCCAACCAGTCAAGGTTCTTCCAGAATATTCCTCAAAGAATATCTTTTGACCAACAGTTTATCTCGGTTAAAAGTATCTCACAAATATCCCTAAAATAGTGGGATATTTCAGAATCTGACAATTATCAAATTCTTTACTACGTACCTATTTTTCATGGTCATTTATTCCTATAAATACCTTCCTAATGAGGACAAAAGGCAAGACCAGATAACTTAACAAACTCTTTGTCAAATTCATATATCTCTCTAGTCAGATATTCAGAATACTGACTTAATCTTCGGAGGGTTCACCGGAGATCCCTCACCCTCCGCTTTGAACCTCTCTATTTTGCAGATATTCACAGAAGAATTCTTCATCAAAGCACCAACGAAATAACCACCTAGACAGAGATATTTTGATAGAGACTCTCAAACGACCGGTTAATTGCCACGTGTCGCCAGATCGATTTTCGCCAAATCAATATATATATATATATATATATATGTATGATTACAAAGAAGTATGGGACTTCAACTCCATTGAAAGGCCACATTCTTTAGCTTATTTTCGACCTCTGGAATTAATTTATTTACTACATCATGTCCTCTCTTGATTCTTCTTCCTTCTACTTTAAAATAATAATATTCTGTCAGATTCTTATCAATTATTTAATTCTACTTAATTATGCTTAGGTTATCAACTAACCACTCCATGGCATTCAATCAATATATATATATATTCTATTATTGTTAATAATATTCTTATGTTGGTCTACAATTTAAAAAAATTTCATTAAGTAGAAATTAATTATTTGATATTATTTTTAAATTGTAAAGCGAATAATTGATTATAAATGAATTTCTAACATGTTAATATATAAAAATAAATAATATTATTATTATTTTAAAAAAAATATTTAGCCATGGTCTCTTAATATATATCACCAGTTGACTTTTCCTTGTATTAAAAAAAAAAAAATAATTATATGTGGTTCTCTCAAGAAACACAAAAAATATCTGGCTTTATATATATATATATATATAGAGAGAGAGAGAGAGAACATAAAATGATTAGTGAACTAATTGTGATTAAAGTAATAATTTATGCGGCAAATTGTGAGAAGCAAGTGATTACTATTGGTGTAAAATGAAGATTCTTAATTGTATTACTATTATAACCCAGATTCAAGTTGAAAATCCAGATTCAATTTTTAACCCAAAAAAAAGTCTTTTAGATTAAGTGTGAGATTATGATCATTAATTAATTCTGCTTAAATTAAATATTCTATTATTTGTAATTTTGACTTCATAATTCAAAATTACATCCTAACTTTTCATGTAAATAAAAATAATATTAATTGTTATAATTTAAAATTTCATATAACACTTTATAAATTAAATAAGAGCAACTTAAAATAGAAAAAAAAAAGGAATAGATGTGTTTTTAGTTTAAAAAAATTCTGCTTCTCTACTGAGGGAATCTAAGAAGAAAATCTCCCCTTGAAAGGCTGGTTTTGATCATTAATTATATATAGTTCCTTACCTCTTTTGACAAAGACAAAAACACATAAAAAATCAATTATATAATTCTACCTTAAAATATACTAATTATAATCTTTAGTAAATCTTTTTTATGTAATTACTCAACGAGATATTTTGAAAGAGTTTCAACTATTATAAACACTTATCTTAAATAACGATAATGCACTAAAAATGGTTTCTTTATTTGCATCTTCTCGTCACTCTATAAAAGCCACATAACCACCATTCTTTCCAAAACCATTCCTTCTCTTAAAGTTAGGATTCTACCCCATGGATTCTCACAATTGCTCAGCCACCGATCTCATCCCACTTCTAGGTGGCGGTGGCGGCGGCGGCGCCACCAATGCCACGGCAGCAGCCACCTACATATGCAACCAATTCAATATAGTAGCATCCCAACTGAAAGACACAGCCTACGCAGTTAACAACACATACCTACTTTTCTCAGCTTACCTTGTATTCGCCATGCAGTTGGGATTTGCCATGCTCTGTGCTGGCTCTGTACGTGCAAAAAACACCATGAATATTATGCTTACCAATGTTCTTGATGCTGCTGCCGGTGGCATTTCTTACTACCTTTTTGGATATGCCTTTGCCTTTGGTTCATCTTCTAATGGCTTTATTGGTCGCCAGTTCTTTGGCCTTAAATCTTTCCCTACTCCCGATGCTGATTATAGCTTCTTTCTTTATCAATGGGCTTTTGCCATTGCAGCTGCAGGTACATATCTTTTTATTTCATTCATTTTCTTCTAAAGTTCCCTAGTAAAGTGTGCACATACATGTAACATGTTACTAAACATACTATTTTATAACAAAATCTAACATTTTCAAATGAGAATATTTCCATAGGGATTTTTTTCTTACTCTGTTTTGTGTGTGTGGCAGGTATAACAAGTGGTTCTATAGCAGAAAGGACACAATTTGTAGCATATTTGATATACTCATCATTCTTGACCGGATTTGTGTACCCGGTAGTTTCACACTGGGTCTGGTCCGGTGACGGTTGGGCCAGTGCAACCAGGAGTCCCGGAAAACTTCTATTCGGATCAGGAGTTATTGACTTTGCCGGTTCTGGTGTCGTACACATGGTTGGTGGCATTGCCGGTCTATGGGCAGCCTTAATTGAAGGTCCAAGAATCGGCCGGTTCGACCGGGCTGGTCGATCTGTAGCACTACGTGGTCACAATGCTTCACTAGTAGTATTAGGAACATTCTTACTTTGGTTCGGATGGTACGGGTTCAATCCCGGTTCGTTCTTTACCATTTTGAAATCGTACGGTTCCAAGGATTATTATTACGGGAGCGCGGTGGGAAGAACAGCCGTCACGACGACATTGGCCGGAAGCACGGCCGCACTCACGACTTTATTCGGCAAGAGGTTAATCGTCGGACACTGGAACGTCATCGACGTTTGTAACGGATTATTAGGAGGTTTCGCGGCGATAACGTCGGGTTGTTCGGTGGTTGAACCCTGGGCGGCAATCGTTTGCGGATTCGTAGCGGCGTGGGTTCTAATAGGTATGAACAAACTAGCAGCGATCGCGAAATACGACGACCCGCTGGAGGCTGCGCAACTCCACGGAGGTTGCGGCGCGTGGGGATTACTCTTCACCGGATTATTCGCGACGAAGAGCTACGTCAACGAGGTTTATCCGGGTAAACCGGATAGACCGTACGGTTTATTTATGGGTGGTGGAGGTAATCTGTTGGCGGCACAAATTATCCAAATTATAGTTATATTTGGTTGGGTATCAGTCACCATGGGACCTTTGTTTTACGGGCTTCATAAGCTGAAACTGTTGAGAATTTCAAGGGAAGATGAAATGGCGGGTATGGATCTTACCAGACATGGCGGATTTGCTTATGTTTATCATGATGATGAAGATGACGGTTCGACCGTTTACAGGATGAAGAGAATCGAACCGACTAATTCAAACTCTTCTAATACTCTCACACCTGGACATGAATTACCTTCATCTGTGTGAAATTAGTGTTAATTTTTCATTTGATAAGTAATTATAGCAACTAATTAGTACTACGTTATTGTATAAAAAACCGTCGTCTTAGTTAATTGATAGCAATCTTATTTTATTTAATGAATATATATATATATTCATGTGTTTCTTTAAAGATATTGAATTGTATGGATTAGATTGGATGAATAATGAGTTGTTGTACGAGTGAAGAAGAATTTACTTGCTGTCATTGTTCTTGTTTTGTGGAATTCATTAATGGTGAATAAAACACTTCCCATAATGTCTTCCTGCACTAATCCATAAATATGAAAGAAAATTTGAGGCTGCTATAGTTTAATCCTTTTTCATTCATTCATGTCTACATGTTTGGACAAATACAGAGTGATTGTTGTAGCTCTGGTGAATCCACGCTTGCAATGTTTGTCTTTTGTAATCTTTTCAAGAATGATGGAAAAAGAAGAAGAAAAATATTCAGGCAATTCATGACCATTCAAGCTGCTGTTGGACAAGAACAGCTGATTTGGTTATCTTTGTCTGCTCTTGGGCAATTTGTGTTGCACTTGCTTGTCCACCACCACTGGGATGGGATGGATGTGATGGATGGGATGTACTTTTCTTCCAAGTCAATGCTGAAAAAACACGGGTCTTTGGCAAATTTTACACCTCATAAGATTCAGATTTCTCGAACTAATAGCCATTAAAAAAGCTTGAAAAAAGAAATCAATCTTGGATGCATGCATGCATGCACAATGGTTCACTGCTTCCTTTGTCCCTTTATATTCTTTGGCATCAAAGAATATAAACTCGGTTGCTAAAGTATTGTCAGATTTACATTTTTCCATCCCTCTCAGAGCATAGATGCCTAAATGATCAATTATGGACATAGCAAAATGAACAATTGTCTGTTCAATTTGAGCAACAAAATATTGGCAAAAATAGGAAACTAGAGTTGAACAAGCCATATACATTTTGATCTGACAGGGAGGAAATAATATTAACTGTGATCATTTGAAGTTGATAGGTAATAAACAATGAGCAGAAAAACATGTGTATATATATATATATATGTATGTATAGTTATAACATCTTAATTTAAGATCCCACCAAGAAAGGAAATAAGGAAATCAGTAAATCTCACAAAGCAATGGTGTCTGCCTGTTCTTGCTCCTACTAAATTTACCTTCTTTGTCTGTTGCCTACTTCCATCACTGGTGGATGGCATAGATTATTCTTCTAATCTCCTATCTTGTATCGAGTTCATCCATCCGCCAAAACTACCCTCCTTCCTCCTTTCCCTCTTCTTTGCTGAAAAGTTATTGCAGCTTCCCAAGATTGGTAAGCATCAACCTTCTTGTCACTTTGACTATTTCGTTTTCTTTCCTTTCTTGTTTTTTGTTAACTCCTGACCTTCCAGCAAAGGCTCTTCTTTCTGGAATATGGTCTTGCTCTCTTACCGGACCTTCCCCATACTGCATCAAATATTAATGAAAGAGCTGATTGAGCAAGAGGAATGACTAATGCCATGACAAAGCCATTTGTATCGTTCCCTATCATCCTTGTATTGTTCCCTATCAGCATCGATACAATGACCCCTGGAACCATCCAACCATATGCTCTGAAAACCTGCATGATATAAGAATTGCTTCAATTTTTCCTTTTACTAAAAGAACAAACAACATTTAAAATTTCTTTTTTTCTTTTAATTGCAACCCTTTATCAGCCTCACAAACAACATCTAAGGACTATCACGAATCAGAGAACATGAGGTCAGGGCATGGTCGTGTTCAGAAACATTAATAACAAGAAATCAATTCCGTGGCAAGGAAAATACAAGCTGGAGTATGTGAATTAGGACATACTGGTACCAATGAGTAAAAAGATTATCTTGTCCAGAACTAATGGGAGTAGCTCTGGTTCATGACTGAAAATGACAAATTCGTATTTGTGGACATGGAAACCCCACATAAAATGGTTGGCATCTCTATACAGGAAGTTGCTAATGCCCAATAAACATAGGCACAATGTCCTGAGGTATAAATGATTTTCCAACTAAATCCAGTAAAGCAACATACAAACACTGCAGTAACCCTCATATAGTTATCTCAGCTAAACACATATCCTACATCAAAACTCATCAGTTTTAGGTAACAATTCACCTAGGCAGGAATTCCATTCGAGTAGCCTCTTAAAGTTAACCAATATCTCAGGCACTCCCAAATTAATGTCTCATGGAAAATGCAGGATAATAAACACATAGTGAACTTGACAAATTTTCAGATTACTACGCCCGGTAAGTAATAATGAGGAGACTCAGCAAGTTGCATCAGCCACTGAGCCAGAAGCGTCATGTCAGTTGCAGTATGCATTTTCTATAGTAGAAAATTGCAAGGGTAAAACAACTGATTATCCTTTTATTGCAAAAACCACAATTCTGTTTGTCAAATTTACTGATTAACTGATTTATTTGTTAAATATGAATTTCCATCATCAATGATTTGAAACACATTTTGAACAAGTTTTAACCAAGTCCTTGAACTTTCAAGTGCCTAAAAAGTCATCATACTTCAATAAATTTGAATGAGAGCTTAAGTGGGAAGATTAAATGATGGTTTAATCAAATAAATAAATTTTTAAGAAAAACTTATAAAACCCATAATTTTAAAGAAAATTGGACGAAAATATAAGATAAAAGGACTGAATTGATGATATTTTTTACAAAATTCAATGACTGAAATAGATACTTCTCAAAATAAAAGAACTTAATCAAGAATCTTTGATATTTTGTGACAAAATTTTTCATTTCACCATTTCTTCCCCAATCTATGATGGAGGACTTAACACCTAATGTCTTGTAGAAGTTACCTGTCTATAAGCTTCAAAATGAAACTCATAATTTGCATTCCTATTCCAAACTAAAAGGAATTCCAACCAATTTCCAGTAAAACTAAACAATCCACATGACGATTATGTGTAACTGCTGGTACAAAAAATACTGCAAAGGCAGGCAAAAAAAGACACCAGAAACAAGCGAAGATTGTTTTCCACATATGAAACTCATCGCCTTCAAGTTTCTCCTCAATGTTCAATTCTCTTTGTATATCATGCTGTTAAACCATCTAAGATCTAACAAATGCCTTACATTGGCAGACCAACACTTGACTCAGAAACCTAACAGTGGGTTTTTTTTTTTTTTTATAACATTATGATTTATGAAATATAAAGAAAAGTACCAAAATGTGGAGAAGAAACATTTACATCATAGCAGCCAGCAGCTCTTACCTTGAATGCAGAGAAATTTACAGCAGTTACACAGTAAAACTACTTGAAGTGATTTACATAATTTCTAATTAGACCTTCATCTTTCTAGTGAAAGAGCCTAAGTAAACAGGCTGCATTAATGAGGTCATGGATTTAATGTCCACTTAACATGGAATTAGATTACTGTCTATGGCCTTATCAATAATAACTAATTCTTTCGGCACATACAACAAAACAAAGAGAACAAAAGGTAAGGAAATCCAGCTAAAAGATCGAAGAAAAATGTTGCAGAAAAGAGAAATAAATATATGTGTGTGTGTGTGTATATATATATATATATATATATATATATATCAAATTTTACCTTAAAAATCGAAGACAATCCAATTGCACCTTCTAAAACCCCAAAACCACCATTCTTTTCCTCTTCGTCGTCATCTTCCTCATCCCAAGATAAAGAATCATCAGACCACCAAGTCCTCCTCTTCCCAGTGTTTCTGAACCCATAATCTTGCCGGTCATCCTCGTTATCAAAACTGAAAAACTCGTCCTGATATTTACTCCGTTCTCTAGAACTCCGGGAATACCGGTCCCAGTCGGAACCGCCAGCTCTGCCACCGTTCTTGGTCCAAAAACAGCACCAAGAAGAGGTAGAAGTAGAAGCAATATTAGTGGAGCTATTATTATAAGTATTCCTTCTGTAAGAAAAATCATGGGAACAACGATTTGGAGGAGCAATTGGGAACTGAAGAACTCCAGTCCCCATTTTAGCACAGAGGAACCTATACCGTAAATGAGATCCATATTTTGGTCTTTATTACAATATCTTCTTTTTACAGGGACAATAATTTCTCTATTCTCATTTCTGAAACATTTATTTCTTTTTACAGCTTGTGTTTTAGGACTTTCAATATTGAAATATACCCATTTAACCTTTAATCCTTTTTAATATATATATATATTTTTTTTTATTTTTATTTTTTTCATGATACTTTTAATTTAATAATAAAAATTTATAAATTATAAATATTATATAAGATCACAAAAATTTATAAATTATAAATATTACATAAGATCACAAAAATTTATAAATTATAAATATTACATAAGATCACAAAAATTTATAAATTATAAATATTACAAGATATTATACATAAATTCAAAACTCATGTGAGGTAAAAATTAAGAAAAGTCTCAAAAGCAAGATCTTCCTTCATCATTATCACCAAGCAAGCTCTCACAACATTTATCTTCATTGATTTTGCCCATAGCCTAAAAGAACAGAGGTAGAGAGAGAAACAAAGTAATCAGATAGAATGTTGTACTGCTTTTTATGGCTGTTTAGGAGTTGAGAAATCTGTCCTTCAAGATGTATTTTAAGCAAAGGCATTAATTTCCAGGAAGAAGTTCCGAAGCTTTTTGCATTATTTCATCATCCATGAAAGGTCTCAAAGACCACATCTGGCAATAACTCTCTAGTTCCCCTGAAGATGACTTCAGGCTAAGTGAAGAAACAATTTTTTCCTGTTAAGTAAAAGAGAAAAACAGTGAATCCTGTAAAGAGAAGAGATAAATATACTACACTGATATTATTCGCTTGATAAGTTGATTCAAGTAATGATCAGGGATGGATTGTTACCTGCATCTCATAATCTTGTTTGATCATTCCATATATGAAAGCCATCAAGACAGCATAATCAGTAATTCCTAGTTTCTGGAGACATATCCAGGAAAAGTGAGAGATCAAATCAGATAAGAGACAGAGGTATAGGTATCACAAAATGTTTATTTATGCTTAGCTTTATATATAAAATGGAGTATATGTATATATGGGCTTATTTGAATCGATAGAAATAAACAGGGTAAATAGGAATTATCAGAGCCTGATGAACAAAGAAATGGCACTGAAGATTTAGGAAAGAGAGTTATAATCTTGTATGGCTGGTTTAACAGCACTTAAAAACTGATACAGAGACAAATTCTAGACTACTCTACCGAAAAGAATGCAGATTTAAACAGTTACATTTTTTTTTCATTCTCACTTTGGTGGACACATTAGAAGATGAACCAAGAGAATTCGAGACAATAAACAAAGAATGAATACAAAAAATAAGTCATACTCTGTTACTTCCAGTGGCAAAGAAATTCAGATCAAATTCAGAGTCTCTATCCTGCAAACAAGGTAAATCGTGAATGCTAGCTTGAACCACTTCTGTAGCATCATCGACAAGGCACTGAATCTCCCTCACCACACTTTTGGCTGCAGCACATGGAAAATAGGCAACAAATTTCGCTTATATACGAGGATTATAATGGCAGAAACAATAGTTATCAGAGGTAATAAGGAGAGAATTTGGTGAGGCAATGAAAAACAGGCCAAAATTAATTAAAACATAATTGAGTCAATAACTAATTCTAGAAAACCTCCAGCTATTTCACCCAAAAAATGTGGCAATTTGCTTATTTGATGGAAAGGAATATAGAATCCCTATAGCATATATCTAAATGTAGAAGCATACTTTTGACATTGCAAATTCTGAAAAGATAATTAAGAAAAGAAACTCGATGCCAGCCACAGGTATTTATCGAGACACATTACAAAGGACATAGATAATGCTTTGAATGGAAATACCTTCATTCATATTGTCCAAGAGTCCAAGATGACATGTAGATACTTCTGTATGCATATTACAAATCAAGAGAGGAAGAGATTACAACATGAATAAAATATCCAACAAAAGCAATATAATGACATCATGCAGAACCAATCAAGTAAGAAAAATAACAGGAACTAATCAGAACAAACTTGCAGAAACCTGTAAAAAATCTTTTCCTAAAATATTAGCATATCTAAATAGAGCAGATAGGGTGAAGAGAGTAATTTATCTTTTTTAAGTATAAATATTAAACTCTAGACATATATGTCAACTAGGAAACAACAAAAGTAAAACACACTTACACTTATTCATATTCTGTTTACTATCATGGGGATTCAAACATCCTGCTTGCATATAGGATGTCAGCCTTCTAGTCATGTTGGCTTTTAGAACACGATCAATAATTTCAGAACTCATGTCAATCGGAGGTCGTCGAAGAAACTCTAGTTATGAAGAGGAGAATCAGACTAAGCATATGAGAGAAAGAAGTATTCTGATTTAACCCAATAAGTATGACGATATTCCAAGATAAGTTTACCAAGTCCTTGCTGAAAACCAATAAGATATCTGTTTCCTACATCTACTAACTCTTCAAATTTGGTGATCCTGTTGGAATTGGGAAATAAGTTCAAAGTCAGAGCACAATGACAAAAACTCAGTGAACAATGGGCAAGAACTTCATTAGATATAAGGAATAATAACCTTGCCATGAAACTTGAAAAGATCTTGAAAATCTTCTCATTAGATAAGCTTCTACTTTCTTCTTCGCTCTCCATCTACAACATTACTTAACATGATTTTAACAAGAAAATAAAAGGGGTATTTTTTACAGAGGCAAATTAGATGGATATCACGGCCAAACAAACGCATCTACCAAAATATAGGGAAAAGATATTTTTAGACCAAAAGAATCAGTACAACAATTTAAAATTTGTATTCAACATAAATATCATTAATTCTCAGCGTAGAATATCAATTCAAAAGTGTAATAACATATAAAGATCGTGGAATGGAAAACAGGTAAAGAAAAAATAATGAAACTTCACCTGAGAAAATAAATAAACAAATTCTTGTCAGAATCGCTCAAGCCTGGTGTTCACAAAACAAATTCTCGTCACGACTTCAGTATCAGAAGATAGCGGGCTCACTGAATGCAGCCATCCGTTCTACCAAAGTATCAAATTGCCATAACTACAAAGCGGGAGACGATTGAAGACGCCAGCATTCCTCCTCCTCCTCCTCCTTCAATCGAACATGTCTCGGGCCGGATTGACTAACCTAACCCCGATTCAATTTCAAGCCGAAGCCCAATTAATCCCTTTTCGTCCCTCTCGACTCCCTTAACAATTATTTTTTACTATCCCTAAGAATTAAAGAGATTTTAAAAAATAAATAAATAAATAATTGAGATTTTTTTTCTAAAATTTATATATAATTATTTTTATTTCAACAAAATAGTGATTTATGAAAGTTTAAATTGTGATACTATCCTCACTTTGATTTCATTTTATTAAAAAAAAAAATTACATTCATAAATGAATTGAGTTATCTCTAAAGAATAAGTCTTGCAAAAAATTCTTTATGTAATAATCCTAATAAAGAAATATATATATATACATATATAGTTGTATTTCTATTTTTGGCTATGATGAAGAAGAACCCACCCATACAATTTCTTCCAATTGGCGATCCCCAGCAGCAGCAGCATCATCATCATTAATTATCAGATACGGATTCTTTTCAGCTACTGGTTGAAAATTATAGAATATGAACAAATAGAAAAGCAAGCTTGCTCCTTCAGCAGAAGCTATGGGAATCCATTCATCTCTGTAACTCAAAAAAGCCCCAATTTCTGAAACCCCAAATCTTGTAAAATACAAGTAAACAATTACAGCCACATAAAACCGTCTAAAAAGTGTTAATTTTTGGAGGTTATTTGCTGCTTTCCCATCAATTCTTGAAGCCTCTCTTAATCCTTTGATAGACCAAAAGATTGGTATAAATATTGTTACACAACACACTATATCTATCATCAAGAACATTTCTTTCCATTTTGACCAATCTTTTCCGACCGGACCCGTTTCACTTATGATCACAGAAGCAATATTTTCCAGAACTTGTAATGGGATTATGAACATCAAGATGTTCTTTTCTCGTTCTTGTAAATAAGGTTTCAAGAAAAACCAACCTGTTCCTATAAGAATTATTACTGTAAAAAGTGTAACGCCTTTCAAGAATCCAAATATGTAAAACGGTACATCCCAACCGTGAGGCGTGCCCGTGTTTCTGATGTACATTTTGTCCTCAAATGCACAGAGCATTTTCAGTGCCATGAAAAGTAATAGTGCGGACATGATTAGATGAATCTTGTTGTAAAGATTGAATCTTTGAACGATGCAGATGAAAACCCACGTGCAGAAAAACAGAGTGTATACAATAAATAGGGAAAAATACATTTGGGGTAAGGTACTTTGACCTGCCGGAAGAAAATCTTTTTGTCCATTTACAGGGTTAATGTTGTACATTTCTGTATGAACTTTCATGGATACGAAGAATTCTGTCTGGCAATTCCCAAAAACTAGGTTATATTCATCTGGGACATCGATTTTGAACCGAGTATTGAAACCTGAATCGAGGGTTGTAAGATTATCGAACCTGAATACAAGTTCTACAAAGTCGCTGTACAGAACACAGAAATCTTCCGTGTATGAAGATTCGTTGAAGATTCTTGGATAAGATCTGTCCCTTACAAGAAAGAATCCCATGGCAGAAGAAAGGGATTTTGCATTTGGAAATTTTGATTTCCAAGTAACATTTTTGACTGATATATCAACGCATCCAGTGGGACCAAATCCAAATCTTTCGAACAAAATTATGGGTCTTGAATCATGGACAATGCTGACATTCTTGATCTCACCCGCACAAAATTGGGTTCTTGAAATCAAGAAAAATGCAAGCAATATTGTCACCAGGATTGGAAAACTACTACTACCATTATTATTATTATTATTATTAAGTAACATTATTGAACAAAGTTCAAAAAAATAAATAAAAATAATAATTATAAGAAAGATTTGTCAAACAGTTTTAGAATGAATTGAAAAAGTGTTGAAAAATGAAAGAAAAAAATAAAAACAAATGCTATTTTTATGGCATAAATTTTGAATATTGATGGCAAAATAAGCAAGTTTTCTAATAGTAAAATTTAATCCTTCAATTTTACCAAACAATTCATAATCCTATAACGGATTAAAGAAAATTATTTTTTTCAAATTAATAATATCACAGAAAAAGATATTTATTTATTAGTTTAACTGGATAACCGGTTGGACCGGTTGAAGAGATGAAACAGAAAACGAGAACCAAAGTTGGACTTCCCGGTTATCCAGTCCCTCTCTGGATCCAACTCACCATCCTCTTTGTTCTTCACTGAAAGTATAACTTCCCAATACAAACAAATTATAAATAATTAAAAAAAAAAAAAAAAGAAAAGGTCAGGAAGGAAAAATATCAGGAGAAAAATCCGCCCCCAATACGAATTCCCAACTAATTTCTCCGCTACAAATACCAGCAGAGCTAGCCAGATGCCAGTACAGTTTCGTAATCCATTCCCCTTGTTGATCAAATTCAAAACCCTCATCAACAACCCAAATTCCTCTCTCCAATCCCATAGATTTTTTCCCCATTTGCGGTTTTTCTCTTCTTCTACTTCTTCACCGGCTCCGGTGAATTGTATTTCTAGTATCACAGAGACTGTTGTTACAACTCCGATGACGTCGTTAATGCGGAAGCTTTATGATTTGGCTCGTGATAGAGTCGGGGTCAAGAGAGATAGTGAATTCAGCATAGCTACCCAGTGTCGGATTAAGTATAACTATGTATATAAACTGATTCTGCAGACCCCTTTTGTTATCGCTTTGACTGCCGGCAATTTGAAAAGCAGTGTTTTCCGCCATTACATAGCTCAGGACTATTATTTCCTGTTGGCCTATAAAACAGCGTATGCCGCATTTTTATTTTTAAAATTTTTTTTTTATATTTTACTTTCTGGATTTCCTATATATCGTATGTCGTATGCCGTTTGCTTTGATTATGAATATATACCATGCTGCGGTTGATTGAATCGTTTGATTTATCGGAAATGTTGGTGAATACTGTAGTTTTCCTCATTTACATGTTTCGGTTCTTTGTTCCATATGACTACTTCTACGAGCTTACGGTCATTTTGTTTATTCTTCTTTCATTTCATTATCTGAATTGGCTTCCTTCTCTTGGTTTTCTTTGAAAGAGTGGTAGTCTGGTATATCGTAACTTGATTCACTATCTTATAACTTGAGTACGGTTGAAAAATACTTTGTTTTCTGAAATTTATAATATAGATACTCCCTGGCGATGGATCATGCTGATGATGATGAGGCAAAGGGTCTGATTATGGATACGCTTAAAACTATTGCCGGCGAGGAGAAAATGCATGATCTATTTGTCGAAGTGAGATTCTGTTCCTTGATATTTTAAGGACATTATTGTCATCATTTTTCTTCTCGTTTTCGATGGTATAGAAATTATCTATTTGACATGTTAAGGACTACACCTGCTTATCGTACATTCATAATCCACTATTGGTTTGATTGCATCCATCGAGCTCCTTAGACTTTAGCTCTAAATAATGTTAAAACATTGTTAAGATCTCCTATTAATACACGCCCCCAAGCATTTTCTTAACATCGAGAATTTAGGAAAGAAATGATGTTAAAAATTTGTTTTAGCTGTTTTTAGTATTCATTTAATTCAGCAACTAGAAATGATGTAATTCTGGTTCATGCTGTTACAAAATTGTATTATCTGTTTCTAGTAATCATTTAATTTCAACAACTAGCAATGATGTAGTTCTGGTTCATAATTTAACTAATTCTGAAGTAGGGTTTATATGTGTCCTCAGTGCCAATATACTGGACTCTACAATTTTTAGTTGTGAACTATTTCACATGCATTCTTGATGTACTGGCTCTTAACGTATTGGTTATTATCAGTGTGTGTGAGATGTAATTTTGATCTTCAGTTGTGGTTTAGGAATGTTATCTATTACGTGAAATGGAAAAAGAAATTTTCAAATGAAAATTAATGGCTAAAATTCATAAACTAAAAGATTCTAAGGCTTCTTCTATTGTTTCGTGGTCTTACTTCTAAACGAGACATGTAGGTGGTGTATTGGGTTAATTATTCACTGTATACTCTCTCATTTTTAAGCTTTTAACAATACAATTGTTTACATTTCTCATATACATATGCTTTGTCCTTCTTATAAAGTTTACAATCAGAATCTAATCCTAGGATACTATTTATATGTATAGTGGTGCAAGCAGGAATGGGGTTTTGACATATCTCAAGAACCAGAACCTCTTCAAGCAACAGCTGATTATACAAATTATTTGTTGAATATATCCTTGTCGAAGGCTGAGGGAATAAAACCTCTTCAATACCTTGAGACTCCTTTCCAGAAGACAAAACTAGCACCTTATGCTATAGGTGCCATGACACCTATCAAGAGGGTGTACGCTTATTTGGCCAAGGAAGTATTGGCCCTTGTTGGCAAAAATTTAAATTCTCATGCCTACAAGAAGTGGATTGAAACTTATTCTTCTCGAGCTTATGAGGTTTACCATCAAACTCATGCTTGCCCAATTAGCAACTTGCAAATATATTAGATTGCCCTTTTATATTATCATTATCGCATTCTCACCCCTTTCTATTAATATAGGAAGCAGCATCGCGAAATGAACGACTACTGGACAAATTAAGCGTTAGCTTGACTGGTGATGAGCTTGATGTGGTTGATAAGCTCTATTTTGAAGCAATGATTTATGAACTGAACATGTTCTTGACTTTGCCACGTGAGCAAAAAATTGTTGTTCCTCTGACAACAGAACTCAAAGAAACTGGGGTTCATCTTTTGTTATTTTCTGATTTTGATAATACATGCACTAAATTGGATTCAACAACCGTCTTGGCAACAGTGGCCATTACGACAGCCCCAATAGACGATGAAAACCAAGCTGAAGAGGAACAAGCACGGATACCCACAACTGGGCAGAAAATGGGATGGGGCAAGTTTTCAGTGAATTATATTGACGGATTCGAAGAGTGCGTTGATAATACATTACGGAAACAAGAAGGTAAAGTTGTTAACTGATATCTGTAAGAATCTTCTTGGAGCTTTTTAGAAATGCCAGTGTGATTGTTCTACTAAAATTTATATGACTTTTCTTTTTTTTCTTTTTTTTTTTTTTGTTGCAGCTACTGAAGAATTTGATTACGAGAAGCTGGTTAAAGCTCTGAAGGTGGTTTCAAAATATGAGGAAGTTGCAAACATGCACATAACTGAATCTGGGCTGCTTACTGGTATGAATATTGAAGATATAAAAAGTGCTGCCAGCAAAATGGCATTCAAAGATGGTTGCACCAAATTTTTCAAGAGCATCTTGGAGACTCTTGGTATTCAACGTGTAGGTATTCATATCGTCTCTTGTTGTTGGTGTGCTGATGTTTTAAGGACTGCTTTCTCTAAAGGTGTGTTTTCTTTTTCTTTTTCTTTTCACATATTCATATCCTCTAAACTTTTACATCTCATGTTAAATTTTATTCACTGTTTCACTTGGAGATGTAGATGTGGGGGTCATAGTTTTACAGTTGAATGGGAGCTTCGTTAAGCAACTTGTGATGTTTTATTTGTATTTGGAATAAATAGGATTCTCTTTTTGGTTTTTAGATTGTTAGTTCCTATGTGGCTGACAACTACTCTTTTCGGGTCTTTTGTTGCGCAGAAAGTGTGCATGACCTGAATATTCACGCTAATGAATTCGAGTATGATGAAAATGGTCATAGCACTGGCAAATTTTCGAGGAATTTGGAGACTCCCTTTGATAAACTTAAAGCATTTGATAAAGTCATAGAAAAGTCTGGGAAGGATGAGAAGAATTTGTTGACGGTGTACATTGGAGACTCATTGGGTGACTTACTTTGTTTACTGAAGGCTGACATTGGAATTGTGATTTGTGGACATGGAACTCTGATAAGGACAGCAGAGTACTTTGGTGTTACTTTTGTGCCTTTGGTGCTTGGTCTGGTGGAGAAGCAAAAAGATCTATCTCCATGGAAGGGAAATACTGGAATTCTTTACACGGTGTCTAATTGGCAAGAGATTCATTTACTTTTTTTTGAAACCAACCCCTTGACCAGCAAATTTATTGAAACAAATGGACAGCTCTGTGGCTGACTTTATTTTGGGCCACAAAATTTCATCTCTTTCTTTCATGGTCTGACCCATCTATTAAGAAATTGTAAATCTTTTTTTTTTTTTTTTCTTTTTGCCCTTTTGTTGAATATTTTTCATGGTGATACTCTGATCCACTATTTTACCTTTTCAATATTATGTTAGTACAATTTTGCTCCACTACCTTTACATATATTTGGTTGCTTAAATTTTCTTTAAATCTAGCTAATTCTTAGTTTGCCATTTAAAAATTTAAGAAAGAAGTGAAAGTGGTCTTGCAACAGTGTTTGTTTGACTTCTTTTTAGATATTAAAATTGTGATTCCATAGCCGCCAGTCCCATTATCCACAGCTTCTTCACATCTTTTCAAAGAATTCTATTAAAGAAAAAAATATTTCTTTTGAATTTTTAAACCAAATAAAAAGGAAAATTATATGTTTTGACTCCTAATATTTTGTACGTATTGTAAAGATACCCTTTCTTTTAAATCCCACAATATTTTTAAATCATTTTAAATATTCTTTTTTATTGAAATTAAGTAATAAATTTGAAAAACAAAAGCAAAGACAAATTTTCTTCAATTTCTTTCCCCTTTCTTTCTATTACCTTTAGACCAAAATCCCACTAACATCCAAAACCCACTATTAAAATGTGTGTCACATGTTTTTTTGATTCTCTTTTCATTCCAAAATAAATGTCTAGAAAAGAATTCGATTAGGATATACAAAATCAAATAAAACAAAAACAAAAAAAAGAATTGTTCCTTTTTCTTTTGGTGAATTGCAAAAAGAAGAATTATTATGTCGTCTATCGCTATACCTCCTCCTCCCCCCACCCCTTTTTTTTTTGCCTTTGTTAGGTGATAATAGCTTTAGTTTTTAGTTTTAATTTTTTAATTCTTAATTTTTAATTAATTAGTTGCACCAAAGAAAAGTCTTGTTTGGTTGGAACAATATTAATAATTAATGGATTCAGTGGGGACTT
Source organism: Asclepias syriaca (assembly GCA_027405835.1). Lineage (NCBI taxonomy): Eukaryota > Viridiplantae > Streptophyta > Magnoliopsida > Gentianales > Apocynaceae > Asclepias > Asclepias syriaca. Next base: position 30,209,864 of record CM049924.1, on the reverse strand, counting down.
TGTCTTCACGCTATAAATTAATATTTAGTAAATCATGAAATATTAAGACCTTTTAAATAAGATTTATCATATTTTGAAATTGAAATACATACATACATTGATAAATATAATTTAATTTGTGTTGTATTTGTAATAAAGTATTTAAAATTAAAAGATAATAATAATTATTACTTAGGTGTATATATATTTATAATTTCAAAAAATAAATATGTACAAAACTCACCTCCAACAATTAGAAGATGTCAACTATTGCATGCAAATAATATATATAATATATATTATATATATATATATATATATATATATAGTATGTATGTATGTATATGTGTGTATTTGGGTCCTAAGTTTTTGTTAATATGGTGGACGTGGTGAATAGTTTTGACCCTTGGAGGGGGTTAGGGGTGGGGAGAGGGAACATATCCATATGTAATCCTTGTTGGATTTGCACTAATTATGTATAATTAAGTATAAGTCAATAAACTATTTGTTCCTATTATGAGTTCTATCCGATTATACATTTCCCATCAATTAGGGTTCTATATATATATATTTTCTTTTCCTTTTTATTTTTATTAAAATTTTCTATAATTTTAATTTCAAAAATTGAAATTTAAGTGGGAAACTCTCTTTATTTATGGTTTATATGTATTTCATTCATTCCATTCCATATATGTAATGGCGTAAAATTTCATAATCTCATCATTACTCCATATACAATAATTTTAATTTGAACGTAAAAAAAAGTTTTGGATTGATTATATCATACCACTATATATATTAACCCTTCACTTTTTTTTCTTCTTTTTTGCTAATGGATAATGATAATAAATAGGACGGGTTTATTATTCTATATAACATCCTTTTATACACACACACACACACACACACACACACACACACATATATATATATATATATATATATATTTGGAGTGAAGATGTTTTTTTTTTTAATTCTTACTTTTATACAGAACTAACACAAAAGTTGAACTAAAAAATCTTGTTTAGTATCATATCATTATATATATATATATATGTATATAAATGAAAAAACATGTATGCATGTGTAGGGCCATAAATAATTGCATGTCTCGTGTTATTTCCTGTTCCTTAACCTAGTACCTTCCGTCTCTTATAATATTGTGAAAACTAGTTATTACTTCAAAATATAAAATCATATACATACATACATACATACATACATCTCCCTTCTCTCTATATATCAAACTCACAACATTTTCTTCTCTCCATCTCCTTCTCCTTCTAATTCTTCTTCCCTATCCATTTCTTTTTTAGTTTCTTCCAATCAAGAAATTACCAGCCAAGAGAGGGAGAGAGAGAAGCTGAAGAAAAATTATGCAGTTTTCTTCTAGAAGGTTCCATGGAGGGTCGCATCATGAAGATTCAGAAATGGAAGTGATGATAAAGAAACCAAGACAGAGAGGTTAATTAGTATCAGTTTTGAAGGGAGAAAGAAAATGCATGTTTTCTAGCAGGCAAGTCGGATTCTTGGCTCTAACACCTTTTTTTTTTTTTTTTTTTGTGTGTGTGAAAATAAATAGGGTTTTTGATTTTGATCAAAACCATGGAGATTCCATATGGTTGAAAAAAAAAATATATATATATATATATAAATATATATATAGTTATTGATGTATCAACTTCTGTTTCCTCCTTGTACTAAGGATATTGTGTAAGAGAGGAATTCTCTGCACAAAATTCCAATTTATTAAGAAAAATATTGAAAATTAATTTCACATATATATGTATATATCCAAGCAGAACTAAGAGTTTATTATAATTTCTTTTTAATGAAAATGATTGGAATGGATTTGGTTCGTTTGATTAATTGGGCTGTCTATTTTTCTTGTTAATAATTATAAATAAGCTGTATTTTATGAAATTATCTGTTAATAATGAATTAGCTACATTATTTCTGCAATTTTTAATTCCAGATCAGGTATGCCGACTTATATTTATTTTGGTAAAATAAATTTTTTTCAAGATTATGACCTTCACTGGTAGTATAATAATAAATATTTTTTTTTCCGTATATATTGAATGATTTTTCTAAGAGAATTTTATAACTAGGGAATATCAAAGATTAAGCGTGTATATATATATATATATATATATATATATATATATATATATATTATCAATTGTGGTACCAAAAAGAAACAAAATACTTCTTCTTGTGCTATGCTGATTATTCTGTTTGCCTCGTCTATTCTTTAGTTTTAACTTAAGAAAATGACATACATACACACACACACACACACATATATATATATATATATAATTTAATTATAAATCTGTCACTACTTAAATATCATTTTTTATTTATAAAAAAATTATAAATTGAACGAACGTAATAATAATCTATGTTGTATGATTAAGGCCAATAAAGCATCTTTTGGAAAGAATAAAAAAGTCAATTAAGGCTCCAACTTGGACGTGTTTAGAAATCTGGAATCTCTCTTTTTTTTCCTTGACAAAACATAGTAATTCTTAAATAAGAGATAGAGAGAGAAAATCCATGAAAAACATACATACATATATATATATAATATATAATATATATATATAGAGAGAGAGAGAGAGAGAGAGAGAGAGAGAGAGAGAGAGAGAGAGAGAGAGAGGAAAAGCTTTTCCTTTTTCTTGTTAGCTTTTCTTGATCACTTTATTCAGAATTTTAGTTGTCATTGGCCATTATTTAGGATAAGGATGATACATCATATACAAATAAAAAAGTGTAAAAAAATAAAAATTTTATAAAGTTAATCCAGGTGTCATGATGATACAGAAAGAGACAACAATTTTTCTGGAAAAATAATCATATAATTGAAAGAAATTTTTTTCCATTGGTTTATGTTTCATCAGTAATATATATATATATATTGATAAAGAAGTTTTTAAGTTATTCATTAATGGCTGATTTATTAGTTGAAAATTACAGTTCAGAAGTTGATGATTAGCTGTATTTCTTTGGCTTTTTCTTTTCTATGTTTAGCTGTCCAAATTATTATTATTATTTTTCTTAATTTTAAAATAATCATAAAAAAATTAATTTAGAATTAATAACTCTTAACAACATAAAAATGTTGTTCAAATACAATCTAAATTTAGTAAGTTTAGGAAAAATAAAAAAATAAAAACTACTACTACTGTGATTCAATTAATGAACCATCAAAATTTTATTTCTATATTTGGTAAGTTAAAGGCCTTTTTTTATTTTTTTTTGCCTCTTTTTATTTGCAAAATTATATATATATATATATATATAAACACTTCAGTTCTTGGTCTGATCACCAACTCCAAGTGTGCTCTTTACTCCATCAATGGCTCCTTGACCCATGCTCTTCACTTGTTCACCCGTCTGCCATTTTTTTTTTTAAAAAAAAATATATATAAACAATATATATATATATATATATGAATGAGGAGTGTTGTAATTAAAGTGAAAACCTGTTGAAGAAATCCAGCGGTTTGCTCTTTACCAATGGTAGCTTTCTCTTGTGCAGTATTTGCTGTTTCCTCTGCAGATTGTACCATCTGCTCTGTCTTTGCCTGATTCATATATATATATATTTATATTTTACGAATGTTATACAAAATTACAAATTATTTATATATATATATATATATATATATATATATATATATATATAGAGAGAGAGAGAGAGAGAGAGAGAGAGGAGAGAGAGATGTACCTCAGTTTTGCCGCGGATTTCACCTGCATTCAACTGAGCGTTCGACATTTTTTTTTTTTTTTGGTTGAAATTCGAAAGAAATATAATGATAATAAGAATTGGATTTGTTTAGGAGTTTTGAGATTGAATGATTTTGTTTCCTATATCAAGTTTATGTATATATATATATATATATATATATATATATATATATATGTATTGGTGCACCATTGATCCTATTCTAGTGGAAGAACTGGTTTATAGGATCTAAGAATAAGTTTTCTTTGTCAAAAATTAAATTTTAGATATATTTTTTTTTAATGTGTCTTAAATTTATAATTTCTATAAATTATAAATGATATATATATATATATATATATATATAAATCACATTTTATTATAGATATTGTTATAATAATATTATATATATATATATAAGTTTATGGGCCAATTCAGTAGTTTGAGAGTTGGTAAACGTAGTTCTAAATATTTCTTTTACGTAATTCAGGAGAATAATGGACCCAAGTGAATATCAGGAAAAAAAAAGGTTATGGGCAGAATATATATACTTTTCATGAATCAAATGGGCTTTGTGAGGACGAAGCCCAATCCATTGGGCTAACTGTTAAGTTATTTCTTACTGGACTAGGCTCTTATAGCTACCTCCTATTTATTGAAGGTGTATTTTCACTTTCGTTAAAACAAATTTGAACCTTGTAAAATACTCGTAAAATTCAATTTTTATTTCAAAAGAGTAATTCACCTATATCTTTTAACACGAAGCTCTTAACTCTGAAGGGATTTCGATAAGAAGCATTTAAGAGTTTTCTTATTAATTTTCTTAAATTACTTAGATTTTAATTACATCTCCTTTATATATATATATATATCATGACTTAATTCTGGAGGAATTTACGAAAAAATTATAAAAGACTGTGTCAAATGGGGAAGAATATGAAAAGTTTGAGTAGTAAAACTTTTAAAATGTCGAAAAGAATTTTGGTCATTTATTTTTTTTGGTAAGAATCTTTATATAATTATTTGATGTAATAACTTGTATGGGTTTAGCCGAAACGGACGACGACGTTTGTTGACATATTCATTTTCCATTTATAATGGCGCCCTTCAAAAATCCCAAATCCACGTTCCCTCTCTCTCTCTCTCTCTCTCACTCACTCACTTGACTTTACCCTTTTGCCTTTTCTTTCCTTAATTGTTCTTGCTCTTCGAAACGAAACCCAAGAATGGAAGACGATAAAGATAAAGAAAAAGAGGAGAATCGCCACAAAGATGAAGTTGTTGACGATGCTTCGTATTCCTCTGATTCTTTCATTGGTGATTCGGATGAGAATGGGGAAGGAAGTCAAGAATTTTCCCATCCTGAGGCAAGTTAATTGTATTGTACTCCATCTTATTACTATTTTTCCTTTTATTTTTCTTGTTTATTTGTTATTGAAAAGAATTTATTTTTTTTTTTTGATATTTGTATGAAATTATCAAAAAATTTTATTTTGTTTTTCAGGAACCATTAACTGAGGAAGAAATTGAAGAACTTATAAATGATCTTGTAGAAGTAGAGAGTAAGGTATTAAGTAGGTAAAATATAATTTTTTTAAATTAGATTTTCAAACTCTTTGTACGTGGGATTAATTTGCTTTGCATATTGCCGTTGTTGTTGTTTTTCCTCTTTTTTTTTTCTACTCAATTTGAAGGCAGCTCAGGCTCAAGAATCGTTAGAAGAAGAGTCATTGGCTGAGGTGGAAGCGGAAGTTAGGGAAGAATTAGGGCTAACTCTTAGTGGAAATGAAGTATGTTATCCTTCAACTACAAATTTACTGATTTGAGGTTTGTTTTGTGCTTCAATTTCTGTTGCTCTAATTGATATTATTTGGTCAATAGTTGGAGAATGCTGTGGCTGGAGAAATGGCAACTTTCAAGGACGAATGGGAGGACGTCCTTGATAAGCTTGAGACCGAGATTGCTCACTTAGTTGTATGTTACTTTTCTTCTTTAAAGCTTTACTTTCTATTCATTCCTTTAGAGTACTGTTGATAAATTGGACGTCCTTTTAATTCTGGACACTCCATTACATGCTTTCAAGGTGAACTAGCAAAGTATACTATACAAACCCAGGGTGAATCAAACTCATCAATCATAGGAACCATAGGTTGATATTTTTTACAGTATGGAATGAATATCTGTGCTTATTATTGTTTAACGTTTTCCTTTTTGCAAATTTTAGAACCTGAGCTAGAGTTGTGGGGCATATCACCCAAAGATAACAAATCAGATCATTCGGAAATTTAATTCTCAAAAAATCCTATTCAGGAAAGAAATGGGAATGATATGTTCTTCATGTCATTTAACTTGTTCTTATTTGCCCATCTTATTATCCTTTTACATTGGAATCTGGAATATGGCTTTCTCTGTGGCGGAAGCTATAATAATGTACTTCAGAACAATTAATTTTCATGCTGCTCTTACTTTAAGGAAGAGAATGTTCTTCAGTTGTTAATATTGTATATTATTCCCCATTTTTTGTGAAGATTCTGACATTCAACTTACTTGGTGGATTGATAATTAGAGAATTATTTTTGAACTTTAATGCTTCAGATGAATATTGGTCTTAGCTAAACACTGCTGTTGTTGCTTTTTTTCATTATCAATCTTATTGTAAACTCAAGGATGTTTACGTGTTTCCTTATTTCTTCCTTCTTTTTATTTTATCTTGTCTATTTCATGAAAAGGAACAACTTGATGGTGCTGGTATTGAACTCCCAAAACTTTATAAGTGGATTGAAAGTCAGGTGCCCCTTGGTTGTTCCACCGAAGCTTGGAAGAAGCGAACTCACTGGATTGGATCTGAGGTCACTAGTGATGCTACCGAATCAATTGGTGATGCTGAAAAGTATCTGCAGATCCATAGGCCAGTGAGAAGGCATGTGCTTAACCTTTTCTGCTATATAAATTTTTAGTAAGGCTTTTGTTTATATATTTGTTTAAAAAATCTCTCTATGTCCAGACGACATGGAAAAGTTTTGGAGGAGGGTGCCAGCGGTTTTTTGGAGAAAAAGCTTGCTATTAGTGCTTCATGTGGAGCTGCTAGTGATAATACAGATGTAGGTTGGTCCCACTTCAGTAAAATTTGCTCTAACAAGTCATCATCGGATGCTATATCATTTGGCAGCAAAGAATGGTCTTCTGTTTACTTAGCCAGTACTCCACAACAAGCTGCTGAATTGGGTATAAAATTTCCTGGAGTTGATGAGGTCAGTACTGAGTTATTTCTTATTAATATAGGGCAGCATCAAAGTCTTGCTGCAAGTTCCCTATTTTATGGCATTAAATGAGTGCTTTTTGGTTTGTGTTTACTTTTAAAAATTATTTAAATTAATACCTACTAAATTTTTGCAACTTATGTTACCTCTTACTTTTCTGATCTAATTGTCAGGCTTTTACCATGTATCACTCTTTCCTTTTTCCCAGTTGTTCATTGCATTAAAATTGAAGTTATCCTCTATCTTCTTAAATAATTTGTAAGTTTTCTAAACCTTTCATTGTTTTATTTGAACAGGTGGAGGAGATTGATGATGTTGAGGGCAGTTCTATTGATCCTTTTACTGCTGATGCCTTAGCAAACGAAGGAGATCTGAACCTTACCGAAGAGCAGAAAAGAAACTTTAGGAAGGTTTGTCAATGGTATTTTCTACCACAATCACTTTTTCACTATGTGATTCAATCATGATAAACTCTCAGTCACATGATGACTTCTCTCCCCACCACACTTTATTTTTTCAGTAAACAATTTATTATTATATTTATTTTTTAATTAAAAGCGAGTTGATATATTAACCAATTGTGAGATGCCCAGATAATTTAGATACGATTTTAAATCATTATGCAATAATCATTTTGGAAAAAATCATGTCTGAGATATAGGTTATGAAAAGCTTTTAAATCTATTTTTTACATTGGGTTTTCAGGTAAATGGACATTCTGCAATTTGGTGTTGATTAATAGTGCTATTCAAGGTTCTCTAGGCTTTTCAACAAAATCATTGTTTGATCACTGCCAAATGTTTTTTTTTTAAAAAAAATTAAACGATTATTAGTTTACATTCAGAATATTCAGGATTTTGAATTATAGCAAGTTGGAATCATGATACGCTAACCCAATGATAATTGGGCAAAATATCTGTCTGCAATGCCTTGCTACTTGGATCATGCTCTACACTTTATCAATATTTAATCATGATGTGTTAGTTTTCTTTTGTGTGTTCTTGAATATTTTGCAAAGCAAATGATGTGCTGATGACTTAGCTGGCAAATTGGACTTTAAGACTTAGCTTACCACATTGACAGGTTAAAGAAGAAGATGATGTTAATGCTGATAAGAAACTTCATATTCGTTTGAAGCGTAAAAGACGCAAGAAGATTTGCAATGAGGTATACTGCTTGTTGATTTATTTTTGTTGGATTAAGTCCATTATTTTGACATACTTCTAGAGGAAACAATGTCATTATGCACTGACAATGCATTGTAAGTGAACAAATTTTGTTAGTAAAACTTGAGCTTTATGAATCATATTTGTTACAGGATACATCTCACTTAGATTGTAGCTAGAAAGATTTCTAACTTGGTGCTTAGTTATTTCTGAAATTAAGCAATACAATCAATTTGTTATTGAGGATCGTTAAATGGTTTATCAGCTTAAGCCTTTTAATTTAACATGGTATTAGAGTGAGAGGTCTTGGATAAGACTCCTGTTTTTGCTCCATTTGTTGTTTATTGTTTATTATTTATGAATTTTCAGGAGGGAATTAGTTTAAGCTTAAGATGTGCTAGTTTTTGAGTCTTGACCTTATTTTTGGCTGCTGGTGTCCTTTTGATTTGATCATTGTATTTTTATTGTATGAAAATTGTAGATATATGTGACCCAACAGTCACATTTCTTTTTACTGGCTATTTGGTTATTGATGTCTCAAGGTGTTTACTTTCTACCAACCTTTTTGAGACACTCTTGTTGCGATATTAAGCAGCAGGATCAAATAACTGTTTTGGCCTTTCACTTACATTGCAAGTTTGATGGACCACTTGTTTCGTAAATTTTGTACACTTTGTTCATTGAATTGATCACCTTGTCTTACTTCCATTTATTTGTTTGGATACCCAAAGGTATTCTACTTCCTTGTAGTATCTTTTTTTAATTTTTTTATTTTTATATCAAGTGTGTGAAATAGATGTTTCGTGTCTCTTTATTTGAGCCTTCATTTTACATTTGGTATGTCTTAAGATGCAAATGATTATTTTTGTGCTGATTTTGTCCCTAATTTGACCAGGAGGCTCTTCAGAAAGAACTACATTCGCCGTTGCACAATTTAGATGTAAATATTTGTCCCCGTAGCTCTGATAGTCGTGTTGATTTGGAGTCACTGCAGGTCAATGGTGATTCTTCAATGGTCTTTCGAGCTTTAAACAATTTAACTGACTCGAAGCATTCAGATTGTGATGGTGAACGAGATGTTGATAGTGAAGTTCTTCTTAATTCTCCCAAATCTAATGTGCATAAGATGGTAGATCAATTTAATGTGAAAAAGGTTGACGAAGATATGATTAATTCTAATTTCCGTGAGAAACAGAATAAAAGTTTTCGCTGCACTGCTTGTGATAAAGTGGCTTGGGAAGTAAACCTGCATCCTCTTCTGAAAGTACAAGTTTGTTTAGACTGCAAAAATTTAGTGGAATCCATTATGAAGGTAAAGGTATGGTCAATTTTGCTTACCAATTTCTTATTTTCCTTTTCTGGTTCCCTTTCCTTCTCTTGGTTGTTAATCATTCCTGAGCAGTCTGCTTCCTAGTTGGTAGAACAAGAATTTAGTATGGTGATAAACTCGACCTTGTAATTTTAAAATGTTTATGGATGCCATGTAAAATTGGGCCTAGTAGGACAAGCATTTTTCTTTCCTTCTTTTATTTTTTAATTTTTTTTATTTTTTTTTTCAAGAAAAAATGTTTTAATTTTAGAAAATTCTGGAATTTTAAGGTTTTCAAGGACTCATCTGCTGTTGTATTTGGGTGGTGGTTTTGAATAATTGATTTACTTTGTGGGTATAAATCTGCTAGTTTTTGTGAGCTAATAGCTTACTGAAGTTTTTGCACTTAATACTCTTGATACTTGCTCTTTTAAGAAATTGAAATATCTTGGTCTCAAGATGTGATCCTTCTAATTCTATGGAAAATAGCAGGATGTTGATTGCTCTGAGTGCTACTGTGGATGGTGCGGAAAAAATAGAGACTTAAAAAGTTGTAGATCATGTAAAGCTCTTTTCTGTGTTAGTTGCATTAGGAGGAACCTTGGTGAAAAGTGTTTGATGGAAATCCAGACATCTAGCTGGCAATGTTGTTGTTGCAATCCAAGCATTCTGCAACATTTGACTTCTCAATTAGAAGAGTTGATTGAATCAGAAAGTCAGTCTGATTCAAGTTCAGATTCTGATTTAGAAACTTCTGACACATTTCTTCAAAACAGTATCAGGTATGTTGGATTTTCTTTGATCTAGTGCAATTAGGTTTTTAAATTTATTTATCTCTTTTGGTATCGAGTCTTTTGATTTGTATAATTTTAAATAATGTAATGAAAGGATAAAGTCATGAGAATAAATAATCAAAAGAGTATATGAAGTACTAATTCCTTATTATTCTGATCTTTGTGTCAATCAAACGTTAGGTCTTTCATTCTTCCTTGTCATGATCCATGTTATTCTTTGTATTTGAAATAAGACGTCTTTACAACTGTTTTATATGTTTTTCTGTCTATAAATCAAAATTATGCTGTTTCCACATTTCAATTGAAAGCACATATCCTCTGTATATTGATCAGCAATAGGAGAAGAAAAAAGAAGAAGATTCGGAGAATTATTGATGATGCAGAATTAGGGGAAGAGACCCGAAAGAAAATTGCAATTGAAAAAGTAAGTGCCAACATTGAAGTGCTTTTTTTTTTTAATCTCATGTCTACTGGGTTAGTTATGGTCTGAATTTGCTGTATGCAGGAACGACAAGAACGTCTCAAGTCTTTGGGGGCACAGTTCTCTGTGAAGTCCTCTGTGATGAACTCTGGAAGCCGTAATTGTAACACATCTGAAGGTGGTACTGCTGAAGTCCTAGGTGATCCTTTAAGAGGTTATATAGTTAATGTTGTCAGGGATGCAGGTGAAGAGCCTGTAAGGATTCCTCCCAGCATTTCATCGAAACTGAAGCCGCACCAGGTTCATTTTTTTATCATAGATTATTTGTCTTTTACATCACTACACACAATTTTTGCAATTAGGAATGCCTCACCCTTAAATATAAGTGACTTTTGTATTTAAAAGGTTTCTATGGTGAACAAATGTTTTTCCATTTAGTTTATGTTTCTAACAGGTTAAAACATCATTCTTTGGATGATTTCTCTTTCCTTTCATAGAACTCTATTTCTTTCCCCTTTTTATTACTTATTCCAATTATACTTCCATGGTTGTGCATTTTTATTTCCAATAGTAGCTGTCTTTTTATTGTGTCTTGTGGTTTATATCTCGAGTCTTGTAATGACTCTTCTGAAGATCTGATGTCCCTCATTTTTGTATCTTCTTGTCACGATTGGTCATTTCTTTAATGAGATCTATTAAAATTTCTTAAGAAAAACATATGTTCCTTAAGGGTTTCACAATCTAAAGTCAGATGCCACTTTTTTCACTAATAGAACTTTATATGTCAAATATGTCGTTTGGCCTAGTGCGATAGTGGATATAGGTTTTTTTATTGAACCACGTAAATCTCTTGTGTCTTCTATTCTTGTTGTTTACTTTCATTCTTTTAATTTCTAGTATGTTTGCGTTTCGATCACCAAGAACTTATTTTCATGATAAATGGGTTGGTAATAGAATTGTTTTTTGCTTGTTAGTACAGATTGCTGGGATCCGGTTCATGTGGGAGAATATCATCCAATCTGTTAGGAAAGTAAAATCTGGAGATAAGGGTCTTGGTTGCATTCTTGCCCATACAATGGGCTTAGGTAAAACATTTCAGGTATGATTCTTCTAAAATAAGGAGGCCTTGTTTCACTTCTGAATCAGAGAATCTAGTGCTTTTATTCTTTCTTTCTCTATGCGTACATCTTGTTGTAGTTTTGTGAGCTTCCTCTGAAGCAGAGTTTAGAAAATAAGTAGAAAATTCTGGGAAAACATTTCTTCTCTTGAAGCGACATATTGTGTTGAACAAATAGAAGGTTTATTTTATCGGTTTCCTTGTGTGTCACACCTTGGTGTGAGGATAACAGTTGCAGAAATTTTATATGCATAGAAACTTTCACGGGCTCTGATGTCAATGGCGAGGGTGACTTGTAAGTGGAGAACCCTTCTCCTTGTATTGTAACAAATAACTAACTTGTTTGATTACCAATTTTTCTGTTTTCTTCATTACTTTTATGGCTCAAATAAAAAAAAATAAAAAAATAAAAAAATTCTTTGTTTTGAAGTAGCTGTGAAGAATATATTCCCATTATGCCACCAATTCAACTGGAAGGTTGTACTATGCATATTATGTGTATATGCTATATTTCTTCAGTGTATAGCATGTGCAAAAAACTGACTAGCTTAAATATATAATTGTTACTGTTACCTTGAAACTGTTTTCTATTCCCACTACAAGCTTCCCGGATTTTTGTCATAGCAATGCTAATCAGTAACTTGCTTGCCGAAATTATTGTTCTTGGATAGCATGTGAAAAAACTGAGTAGTTCAAATAATACAATTGTTACTGTTACCTTAGAACTGTTTCAATTCATGCTATAAGCTTCCTGGATTTTTGTCATAGATATGCTAATCACTAACTTGCTTGCGTAAATTATTGTTCTTGGTCAGGTTATTACTTTCTTGTATACTGCCATGAGAACTGTGGATTTGGGATTGCAAACTGTGCTCATTGTGACGCCTGTAAGCGTTCTGCATAATTGGCGGAATGAATTCATTAAATGGAGACCATCAGAATTGAAGCCTCTGCGTGTGTTCATGCTTCAAGATGTTCCAAGGTTGGACATTTGTTAACAAAACTCTACTTGATTACATTATCTATTAAGTTCATAGCTTTCCTTAATGCTTTCTGGATGCAACGTGCATTAGATAGCTTTTTATTCTGCTCTAATTTTTATGCCATAAATGACATGAACATGATTTTTTCACATTCCAGAAAACAGTTCCTTGCCATGCATTATTTATATTGGGGTTGGTAAATTGGGAATTTTACTAACTTAATGTAGTTGTTTGTCAGATAAATGATAGTTTTCGTTTGGAAAAATGAAGATTACACTTTGCATGAGACACTGTATCCTTGGGTAGCCTTCTTGAATCAAATGATAATATGTATATTCACTCACACTGTTCATCATTCAGTGGTTGAATTTAATGGAAAATTTTAAATGGATGTGCAGATCATATTCTGTTAACTTGTAATGGCACAATTTTTCTCATGGTTGTATCTGTTCATTTTGTTACTTTTCTTTCTGCAGGCCTTGTTCTTGGTACATAATAATACTCACTCAACTTTTGGTGCTACATGTGATTGGCACTATTCTTCTCTTTTTATCCAATGATCAATAATAGTTATAATTTGCTGACTATTTTCTTTTCTTGAAAAATGTTAAAGGGAGAGAAGAGCCAATTTGATCTTCAAATGGAGATCCAAAGGTGGTGTGTTATTGATAGGTTATAGTGCTTTTAGAAATTTTGCTCTGGGGAAGAATATAAAAGACCGTCTTCTGGCAAAGGCAATTTCTGATGCCCTCCAGGTACTTCAAACTTTATTTATTAGCAAAAGGAATACTGTAGCTATATTTTTCCAAAATGGAAGTGTTTGCATCAATACTCTGGAGTAGTAATTATTGTCCCAATCAATGTCCTATCTTCTGCTTTTGTATTTTAAATTTGCGTTGTGTCTTGAAGAAGCTAGCATGTGTGTCAGGGTGGACCTGATATTCTCGTCTGTGATGAGGCTCACATGATCAAGAATACTATGGCTGATGTTACCCAAGCTCTGAAGCAAAATAAATGCCAAAGAAGGATTGCATTAACTGGATCACCTCTTCAAAACAATCTGATGGAATATTATTGCGTAAGGCTTTAGAAGTCTATGTTTTTTTATTTCACCTAATACCCTCAGTCCTCTTTTCTGATCTAATTTGGATCTCATCTGACATAGATGGTTGATTTTGTAAGAGAAGGATTTCTGGGTAGCAGTCATGAGTTCAGAAACCGGCAAGTTTTTTTTTTTTTTCCTGATCTATTTGGTTTGCCTTTCTAATCCCACTCTTTTTTTTCCCCTGATATTTACTATATTTTTTGACCTGTTTTGCAGCTTTCAGAATCCGATACAAAATGGTCAACATACCAATTCTACTGCCAATGATGTGAAGCTTATGAACCTAAGATCTCATATTCTCTATGAGCAACTAAAGGGATTTGTTCAGAGAATGGACATGAACGTTGTGAAAAAGGATTTGCCACCCAAAACTGTTTTTGTATTAACTGTCAAGCTTTCTCCTTTACAGAGAAAGTTATATCAAAGATTCCTTCGGGTCCATGGTTTCACAAAAGACAAGGTTTCTGGGGAGATCATAAAAAAGCGTTCTTTTTTTGCTGGGTACCAGGCCTTAGCTCAGGTGGATTCTTTTATCTACTTCTTGCCTACAGTTTCTTATTTATGATATCTACTCAGATTGTTGGTAGTTCAGCTATAAATTTTTGCTCTGGGATTGGTTCATATTCATGTACTCTGTATATTGAAAAGGTTACTCTTTGTCATGGTTCGAGATAATTTCTACAAAATCTTTATCATTGTAACTCTTTGTCATGCAGATATGGAACCATCCTGGAATATTGCAATTGATGAAAGAAAACAAAGACTGCAGTAGGCGTGAAGATGCTGAGAATTTTTTAGTTGATGAATGCTCAAGTGATGAGAACATGGATTACAATGTTATCTCTGGAGGTAATCTTTCAATTGTTATGTGATTCTATGTAGCTTATTACTTTATCCTCCTAATGTCTTTTTTGTTTGTAATGTTTTGAAAATTCTGTTTTCTTCTTGCTAGAGTTTTCAAGTCTTCTATTTTTATTTTTTTTGGCAAATTTTGAAGTTATGATGGGAATCAATCTAGATTTTCCATGGATAAGAAGCAAGGTCAAAAATTTACATCTGACAAGAAAGATCAAATTTTTTATTTTTTTTTCCAATTTTACAGATAAGCTAGGGAACAACTTTGAAAGCAGAAAAAATGTTCATGGCTTTCTTCAAGAGGTTTTTGCCTTTTTCATTTTGTTTAAACTTTGTTCTAGTTACTTCTTCCCCTTTCAGCACTTTTTCTTACTAATGTTTGTAATATTTATTTCAAATTTTACCAGGACTGGTGGAGAGATCTTCTTCAGGATAACTACAAGGACATTGACTATAGTGGGAAAATGGTTCTGCTACTTGATGTTCTTAAAATGTGCTCTGGCATGGGTGACAAAGTTCTGGTGTTTAGCCAGAGCATAGCAACACTGGATCTGATTGAGCTTTATCTTTCAAAACTGCCTCGTAAAGGGAAAACCGGGAAGTGTTGGAGACGGGGAAAAGACTGGTACAGGTGTGTTTGCATCAGTTCAAGCACTTGAGAAAATTAAGATAACTTTTTTCCTATTGTATTTACATTTATCATCTTCTAAATTCTTGAGTAAAGTTAGCAAGCATGCTGGATATCTTAAAATTATTTTGTGACCTATCTTGTAATAATAGGTTAGATGGAAGGACAGAGGGGTCTGAAAGGCAGAAAATTGTAGAGAATTTTAATGAATCATCAAACACAAGGGTTAAATGTACTCTATTATCAACTAAGGCTGGATCTCTGGGTATCAATCTTCATGCTGCTAATCGCGTAATCATAGTTGATGGCTCGTGGAATCCAACATATGATCTTCAAGCTATATATCGGGTTTGGAGGTATTTTTAGTCAGGAAAAAACTTTTTGTTATGGTAGAAACACTGAAAACATTTCAAATAATTTGACATTTTCTTCCATTTCAGGTATGGGCAGACAAAGCCTGTTTTTGCTTACCGGTTACTTGCTCATGGAACTATGGAGGAAAAAATATATAAGCGTCAGGTAAAATAGTTTGTAGTGTTAATGCTTGCATTAATTTATGTCTTAGAAAGCCATGAGAAATTAGGATATGTTATTACAGGTGACAAAGGAAGGACTTGCAGCAAGGGTGGTTGATAAGCAACAAGTCCATAGAACTATATCGAAAGAAGAAATGTTGGATCTCTTTCATTTTGGTGATGAGGAAGATCCAGATATGTTACCCAAATCGGGACAAGAGCAAAGAGATGCTCCAGAAGTTACTAAAAGCCGTAGTCAGGAGGTTCCATGTCCGCAAGGAGGCATATCTTCTGATAAACTATTGCAGAAGTTGATCGAGAGGCATCATCCTAGGTAGGCTTTCTTGACATATTTTGGCACATTTAATCAAAAGAAGGGCCTTTTACTTAATGAAATAGGAAATAGTAGAATAAAGTTATGGTAAATGCTGTTATTTCTTTGCTTGCATACAGATGGATTGCAAACTATCATGAACATGAAACTCTTTTACAAGAGAACGAAGATGAAAAGCTTTCGAAAGAGGAACAGGATTTGGCTTGGGAAGTATACAGGAAAGATATAGAATGGAAGGAGGTGAAACGAGTTTCACATGACGAATCTACTTCCTTGGAACAGCACGAACATAAGACTAAAGAGAAGATCTCTAAGGTAGAAGTCTCTAGGAATCCTGAGAGTAAAAGAGTATCATCTTATCTCGAACGTGCAAGATACAGAATGGCGCAGAGAAAATGCACAAACTTATCACATTTACTCACCCTTAGAAGTCAGGGAACAAAGATGGGTGGTGCCACTGTTTGTGGTGAATGTGCTCAAGAAATCAGATGGGAGGACCTCAAAAGGGAATAGAGAGAGAGAGAGTTAGAGAGAGAGAGAGAAAAAAAAAACAAAACACCCTATTCCCTCTGTATTCCCTTTTGAGATTGCTACTTACTGTAAGTCTGTTAATTCTTTTTTTGATTCTTCCCACTTTTTTTTTATCCACTTTCAATTATGATTTTAGTTTAGTTTAGTTTAGTTTATCCACTAATTATAGAGGATGGAGGATGGAGGAAGGAGGCACTCAGTTTCTTTATTTGTTATACTGACACATAAAGAGTTCTCACTCTCTTGGAGGGCTGTTGGCTGTTGTAAATCTCTTCTGATCTATTGTTTTTTGTTGTCTCTGTAAAATATCATCAACATTCAAACACACATTATTGTATCTAGAGGTTCACTTATATGAATGAACTATATCCCATTTTGCTGCATCTATCATTTCAATATGTGTGTGTATATATATATATATATATATATATAATAGGTATGTATATTTACAGGAGTATGACAACTAGTGGTACACTAAAGCAGCCAAAGAATAGTACAAACAAACAAAAGGGTTTTCAGAGGGGCTAAAATAATCTATCTTATATATAGTAAAAGAAAACCCCAAAATGAACCTTTCACACTGTGACAATAAACTAGTACATCACACAATCCATCCAAGACAACAACTTTGTACTATAGAAGAAGAGGGTTTTTGACACACACATATGTATATATAAATATAGATGTATTTATCAGTCAGCCATTATTACCGTTCATCTCCAAGCCAATTATCCTTCTCCTTAGGACCTGTAGGACCTTCTTCCCCATAAAGCTCAGTTGGAAAAAGTTCAAACAATGACTCCACAGTGAATCTAACAAAAAATGGTAAATGTTTAATAAGTTTCTCCACTTCAGTTCTTGAATCATACACCACAGTAGGACCCCATTCTCTCATGTACTGTAGCCATGAGGGTTCATTAACAGCTCCTTCTCCAAGATACTCAGCTGCAACAATTTGATACCTAATACTGGAATCAATCCAGTGTTTACTCTGCTCACAATCATTCCTTATTCCTAACCCCAGCACTGAAGATCCCTGGATATAGCATCCTGGATGTGGGAAACAAGCGTGTCCGTGTTTCGATGAATACACAACAGCCTTATTAGTACCCTCCATGAACTCTATCTCAGAAGCATCTCTCCATCCTCCACCACTATGTTCAGAGAAGTACAAACTCCATAGCTCACCATTGAAGTTGCTTATCCTTAGTGTATAGTGCTCCCAATCACTTACATGCTCACCTATTCTCTCAAGTGCAATGTTTTTCCACCCTGCCTTAAGGGTTACTGGTCCATTGAAAGGGCAAAAGATCCACATAGCAATATCAGTAAAACTTCCACCTAAGGCTGGTTTAACATGAACGTACAATTCTCCGGTCTCAATCTTACCATACTTGACATACTTTCTGTTTTCAATATCTTCTGGCAAATCTATCCAGAATTTTCCATCGTTGATTCCACCTAAAGGTAAGTTTGAGCCACTCGGATCAATGGATACCCCTTTATCATCTTCATCTTCTTTATATAAAAGTGAACCATTTTTGAAGAACCATGAAACAGAGGAGGGTAAGTATTCATCATCCGGATGGAAAAACACTGTTGGCCCATAATGGTTAATGAGTTCATGGATCTGATCAAGATTTGGCATTGCATTCAGAGTTGAATCTAGGTTTTTCAGGCAAGCAATATTGAAATCAGTTGGATCAGTAGAGTCTTTACCATTGAATAATGACATATTAGCTTCACTGCAAAAGAAGGTGCCAACTGAAACACCTTTGCATAACATTCCTCTTTGGCTTGGTCTTGTTTTCCATATCTTAAAAGAACCTCTACTAAAAATCATATCGTTAGCTTCACACTTGACTGTAAGATCAGCTCGAACACATCTCACTTCATTTATCGAGGGTTGATCAGATCCAGCGGTGACCAAAAATCCCATTGATTTGTATCCAGTTGGTGGAACTGGAAGCCAAATGCGTCCATGTCCATCATTTCGAGATGCTGAGCTCCAAATCAACTTGTACTCAACAGGCATAGCAAGAGCTGGAGAATCTGAGGCCAAGTTACAACAAGTTTCTGCTTCTCTTACTACAAGAACATATCCTCTCAGATCTTTATCATCTGTTTGGCTGTAATGACCGAGGCAGAAAAACCCATCAGGAACATTGATTGGCCTATAAAATGAGATAGGTTGTGTTATCCCCCAAGATGGATCATAACTCCAAATTCTCTCAAATTCTGAGATTTTAGCTACTACTATTTCTCCCAAACATATTTTTCCTGTGCCAAAACCTTGGCCTGCAAAGACAAAATTACAGCAAATTTGAGACTTTTGCATATGATTGGTTTTGAATCAATATTTTGCTGATTAGTTTTGAAAAACCTCTTCTCCCCATTTATAACATTAAAAAGATAGAATTTTTTTCTTAAAAAACACAAAAGAAAATTGATTTTGTTACAGAGAATAATACCACAGAATGTATAATACTATCTGTATTCCTCTGAACATAGAAAAAAAGGGAATAAAAAAAGTGCAAACAGGACTGAAATAACTTTAATAAGTGAAGAAAACACACGATAGTAAAGAAAACTACAGATTTTTCTGGAGAAACCTGCACATTAGCCCTCAATCAAAAGGTAGAAGCTGATCAAATTCTTGAAAAATTCAAAGAAAAGTTCAAAACTCAACCCAAACTTAGTTTCTCAAACAAAAAGAAATTTTCAGGGCAAACATACCTCGAGACCATTGTGGAAGAGGTACAGGCAAAGAAAAGGGTTTTGATCGTAAAGGAGCCAACTCCTCGTACCCATTCCCCCAGCAGAAACAATCACACGCAGACATATTTTTCCTTCTTCAAAACATATAAAAATTCAATCTTTCCTTAAATTTATTTCAATAAAAAATTTAAAAAGAAAAAGTCTTTATTTTTCCAGTTTTCAAGAATCCAAGCAACAATCTTTCTGCAACAACAATACTCTCCTCTTCTTTCTCTCTTGATTAAATTCAAAGTTAGATTAAAAGAAACAAGAAAAGAAAAGTCACCGAGACCAAGAATTTTCTGTTTCTTTAATTTGAGGGGGGTGGTTGAGTAAGAAGCCAGTAAGCACCCCTCTGAGATAGAGAGAGAAAGAAAAGAAGAGAGATAAAGTTTGAATTGAAAAGCTTCAAACTTTAGTTAATGGGGTGCTCAAATATATATATATATAAAGATGATGATTACAGTTTGGTCTGCTGATTGTTGCTTTTGTCGTTGAGAAAGACTCGCATTGAAAAATCCACATTCCAATTTGGCTAACCTAACCACACAATATCATACACATTAACAATAAAAAAAAAAAAAAAAAACAAAAGAAAACTTCAATCCAATTGGAAAATACATACATATATATATATATATATATATATATATATATATACACACAAGAAGTCGGCAGTAGTAGAAGATTACTCTAAAACCAATTTTCTTAATCATTCTTAGTCAAAGTCAAACATAGATATGTATATATATATATATAAGGATTTTTACGAGTCTTTGT
The DNA here is from genome assembly GCA_027405835.1 of Asclepias syriaca. Classification (NCBI taxonomy): domain Eukaryota; kingdom Viridiplantae; phylum Streptophyta; class Magnoliopsida; order Gentianales; family Apocynaceae; genus Asclepias; species Asclepias syriaca. Next base: position 30,189,600 of record CM049924.1, on the reverse strand, counting down.
GTAATAAATTTTATACATATATATATATATATATATATATTAAAGATACTAATTCTCATAGAAACTTGTTTAAATTTAGGTACAAACCATCCGATACTTTTAACGGTACAAAAAGAATAAAACAATTTGGATACGCTTTCTGTGTATGTTTTCACACACACATATATATATAATTGCTGACATATTACTTGACATTTTCTTCCAAACAAACCTTTTCAAAAATAAAATTAGGATTTTGTACTATACACACAATCTAATTATTATAAGAATACAAATATTCATACAATACATTATTATAATCCAATTTAAATGGTAGATAAAGACAATAAATTAATACATAATAATATAAGTTATTTCATTTCTTAAATATTTATTATTCAAAATATTATAAATTTCACACATGTCTCAAATTATTTATATATACATATATAACAAAATATCTATATAAAAAAAAAGAAATAGAAAAAAAGTAAAGAGTATGATGCTCTATGTTTTTGCTTTATGGACACTACAAAAGGATAAGCACAAGAAACATATGCACGCACACATGATTTTGTAAACAAACTTTATCTTTTATTAAATATCTTCAACATTATGTAAGTTTTTTTAATAAATTTATATATTAATTTAATTAATTCTTTTTAAAAAAACATGATTTCTCAATAATTATTTTAAATTTTAACTAAATTTAAGTTACACTAAACTTTATTAGACGTGCTCTTATCTTTATTTCTACTAATAAAGAATCACCAAACTAACTTGAAATTGATATTTATAGTGAATTATAAGTCCTTTGTTTGCTTGGTATTATCTAAATGGAATCTCTACTTTTTTTTTTTTTTTTTTTTTTTTTTTTTGTTGCTTCCTTTCCTTCCAATCAAATGCAAACAACCAATTGTCTTTTTCATAATAATGATAATAATTTACACTTAACACAACAACTTAATCAATTTGAGGGAGAAATAATGTAGTAGTGATGATGAAGAGTGCTCCAAATAATGAAGTCAATCAAAATGTGAAGCATGAAATTGAACCTAACAAAATTAGGTTAAGAGTAAAATTCGTTAATTAATTTTAACAAAAAGTTATATTTGTAGAATTTAATGAATTTGTGTATATTTTCGTAGTAATAATAATAATAATGACATGAATGCATGTCATAGTAAAAAATGTGAGAAAATGCAAACAAATTTTGGGTCGAGTTAGGAACTCTAACTCGGACCAATCCCTAATCATCATCTTAATTTAGATCTAATAATGAATTTCCTTACTGATTAGATCTGTAGTTGCTCTTTAAAGTTAGGTTTATGATTGGTTGCGCCGCAGACGATGGTGAATTCAAATCCATATGCATTTCCAAAGCAAGAAAACAATCCTCCATATGAATTTCTTCGTAAATGTGCTCCTCTGGATCTATCTACTTGATACCTCCTCCTCCTCCTCGCCGTCGCCGTCGTTACTGTCTTTGATGATGTCATCAATCCTTTAGCGGTTGCTTCCTCTACCGTCATTTCTTCCACGATGGATGATCGGCTTCCCGCATTTTCGACTAATATTTCCTTATTCGGCGGCGCCGGTCGACTCTGTTGCGGTATTGGAAATGATTTCTGAGCTATTTCCGCCGCCACTATTGATGCTGAAGGTCCGATATCGGAATATAATTCCGATCCACTAACTACCGACGGATCCCCTTTTTCTGGACTTTCGAATCCCCAGGTGGATGTGGTGTGTTCCTTTTCGTGATTCTGATCAACGGTCCGGATGCAATCGCGGTCGTCGTTATCTTCATCGACCAACGAGACACCCATGTTGAGTTTTCCCTGAAACTTACCTGACGGATGACGTATCTGTAGGGCGACGAATCTCGGATTATTATTATCGGTGTGGATCATCAGATCGCTCATCAGAACCTGAACGGTACCTATCAACGCATCTTTGAACCACGACAAGTTGTATATCTCTATCGACAAAGCAGCATCGTCCGATGCGATTAATTCGTCCGTTACGAAGAATGCGAACCGTTCGTTCCACGTCGGATTTGTGTGGCCTTTTTGGTCAACTGTGGATGTTAGCTTTTGTTTTGGGTGAATCCAAACAACTGCATATGTCCGCATGGATTTCGAGATCTGAGGTAAATCCTGAGCTGATATCAGAATTATTTCAAGGAGACGAGATTCGGAAGACGAGTTAGTTCCATCTGTTGATGATGAGGAGGTAATGGTGAAGGTGGAGGAGGTGGTCGGATGAGAATTACTAGAGTTTGAATCTGAACCGGACGTGGAAATTACGGTATCACCGCCGTCACCACCGCCGATCCCTCTGCCCATAACGACGTCGTCGTCCTCCTTGTCCTCCCGACTCTACCACTACCTGATGGAAGAAATTCAAATTTCCGGAGGTCAAAGAAATTAAACGGTTTGAGTAGTTGTTTTTGCTGAAGATTATGCATGGCTCAAAATTTAGCAAATGTTTATCCACCATTGCTTAAGAATATTATTATTATTTTTCTTTTTTAAATTGTTATAATTCTACACAAATATCACACAATATTATCTTGGTTACCATGTTATCTAGAAATTTATGTAGCAAATAGCAAAATTATTATTTTAGATATCATTATATTATAGTTTTGGATAGTTTAAAACATTATATTATACAATTTATTTACACCATATATTATAAGTATTTTGTATTTGTTTATGGTTAGTTAGTTACATAAATATTTAAGCTGAAATTGTGTGAATAGTTGTGTAAAGGTTTTTCATATTTGAAAGCATTAATTAGCCATAGCCAAACGGTTGTGTTTATAACACACATAATACATTTATTTATTTTTTTAATGATCTCGTCGATGGATGTGAAGAAAATAATTTCACCTCTCACCCTGTCTAAACAAGAAGTTGTATGTAATCTTTCTCCGTCGAGTATATGCCGGTCACCGGTGAGATCACAACAACAAACTCTGTTGTCCGAGTTTCATCATCCTCCTCGATCTCTTCGGCCGGCTCCTCCTCCTCCTCCTCTTCTTCTTCTCCTGTTGTTTTTTTCCTAATTTATGGCTATCGATATACCTTTCAAAATCCTGGAAATCCATGTATTTTCAGCACAATATCTTCCACCCGTATCCAAAATGTTGCGAACATTCGCAGTTGCTTGGATTAACCCCGATCATAAATTAAGCACCAGAATCGATCATCATGGCCACACAAATCCGACATGGAATTACAAATTGGTTTTCCGAGTTGAAGATCGGTTCCTTCGCTCCGACAGAGCCGCTTTAACCGTTGAAATCTATAACGTCGCGTGGCTCCGAGACCTTCCCGTCGGAACAGCGCACCTCATGATTAACCAAATTTCACCTCCTTTGGTTCTCAATAGTCCGACAATTAGGACCGTCAGTCTTAATATCTGTCGTCCGTCTGGCCATATGCAGGGAGTTCTTAACATCGGAGTCAATATCCTCGACAATGGTAACCCTAGCTGCAGTATCCTATCTCCTAGAGAATTATCCGCGTTACGAATCGGAAATGATCAGGATCAGGTTGAAGAAATTAACATCAATAATGGACGATCCTCCATTGATGAGAAAATGAAAGTCCTAGAAGATGAATTCAGCAAAGCCAAGGCCGCGAATAAATCGGAAAAAAGCTCGCAATTAAACAACAACAACAACAACAACAACGATCATTCTGATCTTAATTGGAGAACAAAATCGGTCGGGTCAACAGCGGCATCGCAAATGAAACCTTTACCTTCGGAAGTGGCGGCTAATTTGAAGAAAGGGTTTTATTCAACAGCAACAGGGGACGATTACGGAAGCTCCATATTCGATAATTGGACAGAGGAAACAGATAACGAAAAACGTGATGAGTTTTTGAGATCAAGGAGGAACGCAATGTTGATGAATGATATTCATGATCAAAATCATCAACTGATAATCGATCATGATCATCAGGAACACAATAAGCAAAGAATCAAACCAAAACAGAGAAGAGGACTATTTTCGTGCTTCGGAAAAGGTTTTGAATTCACATTGATTTGTGGCAATAGTAACGTGAAGAGAAAAAGAAAAAGTGCACTTTATCCCAGGAAGGCGTCGTACCGTTTTAGCTATCCCGAAGATGACTTGCGCAGGTTTTATACGTGAACATATATTTACTGTTTCCTACACGTCCCCTATTCTTATTATTATTTGTAGCTTTTTCTAATTATTTTAAAATGGGTTGGTAAATCACAAAAAGAAAAAAAAAAAAATCCTTCCTGTTTTATTATGAATTAATTGTTTTGGTAGAACAAAATTCTATCTGCATATTATTCTTTTTCCTCCTCCCTTTTTTTCCTACTTCTTGAATGACAGAAGAGATATGTGGTGAATCTGATAATCAATTGCTTATTTTTTCTCTTGCATTATACAAATTCATTCATCTGAGTTTGATTTTCATGATATATATATATATATATATATATATATATATATATATATATATTGTAGATAATTTCATCTGATAAATTATAGCTTATTAACATAAGACAAAAAGATTTACAAATTAAATATCTTACTCTTATGAATGACCCTTAGCATGCATGATTTCAAGAACAAATTGAGCTTATATATATATATATATATATATATATATATATATATATATTTATTTATTGCAATACTCTTGAGCAAGCAAGCTAATAACTATTTATGATCATCAGCAGCAGCTCTACTGTGTCCTTCATTTCCTCTTTTAGTAATCTGTAATAACATTAAAATGAGAGAAATCTTTAAAATCTGTTTGCTATAATTGATATAGCTATATATATATATATATATGTATGTATGTATGTATGTGTATGTGGGTTGAGTTTTAGTTGTAGATACCATTTTTCTTCTTCCCCCATGATTTGCAGAAATAGCAGATGAACAAGGCAAATGCTGCTGCAACTATTCCACCAATCACAATGGCTACCAATTTATTATTAATCGAACTTTCTGGTGATGATTTTCCATCTAAAACAAATAAGTATTTATATAAGTTGCAATAAATAATATATATATAAAAAACAATATGTATGTACCTTGGTATATGCCATCATAGCTAAGGTAGCAGCTGTCAAGAAAAATTTCTCCAGAAACAGAGTATCCACATTCATCTTGAGCAATTTCCACTGCTTTTTTAACACATTCAATACAATCACACCCTCTTAAATTCCCCTCACACTCTGCTACCACGCGTAACGACTCGTGAATCACATCACACGAAGGGGTACCCGTATTAGAATAACATTCTTGATCAAGAACAGCTGAAAATGCTGCATCTCTGCTCTCCAACAACTTTCTTGATCTTGATTTTGTTCTACTGCAAATCTTGTGGAGTAATTGCAATCTTGATGTCCATGTTCGAATCTGATCAATCTGGTAGTGAATGTAGCAGCCGGAGAGCTGAATTCGAGCTGGGATTCTCGTACCACACAAATTCTTGGACAATTTAGGGAGGTTTTGAACACAATTGTGACAATCATGGTTACTCATATCTACTCTGCACTGAAAAAGTCCTAATATGGAAATTTCATCATCACCAGCATATGTTGCAAAGTACTTTGATTTATTTGAATTTTCCATTAGTTCTTCCAAAAGGGTTGATATAATTGATGGTGATCGAGACAGATTTCCATTGTTTTCGCAATTCTGGTAAACTAATTGGTTATTTTGGTATGAATTATAAGTAAAGGTAGAAGATACAGGTAAGAACAACAAACCACAACGTAGAAAACATATCAGAAGAAGAACAACAAAATGAGGATCCATTCTTTGGGCCAAATTTATGGTTAGTTTTGAAAAACATTATTTCAAAAACATGTCCAACTGAATATACATATTTATATATATATATATTCATGATAATGGTAACAAGAGAATGTTTTCTTGAAACTTTAGCTTTCTGATTGAGAAAGTTTGGATCTTTTTTCCAGCCTAACTCCAACTAACATCTATCAATATATATATATACATTGTTGGTAAAGTTTTTTTTTTTTTTTTCTTCTTTCTTTTGATGGTAAAAAGCTCATCTAGCAAGCTTTTTCCATTGAGTTATTTGAAAAAAAGATAATTTTACCTACTTGTTTGAAGACCTTTTTTTAAATTAAAAAAAAAGAAAAGAAAAATTGTTTATTGGTCGTACCTTCCCTTCAGCTTTGACTCGTAAAGTGACCAAATTAGTAAAAATTAGGTTATATCAAATTTGGATATATATATATAATGTAAACCATTCTAATTGAATCTAATTTTAATAGATCCAACATAACTAGGAAGAAATTATATTTCCTGAATCATGGACAATTGAGCATGCATTACCTGCTCAATTCATTAGTAATAGAACTCCAACAAATATATTTCAGACTCCTGATGGCAGTGTCCAAATTCAATTTGAACCAAATCGTCATTCTTGGACTTCAAGATCTAATAGATATTATTCATCACATTCACATATATCTCTCATAGATTACCAGATAAGATCACCTTCTAGGAAGTCTACTTCTAGTATACGACCTGATCAAAATCACCTTGATAATTCTTCAAGGGTTGAAAAATTACATATATCTTCTGATAATATTGTTAGAGGTATGTATTCAACCTCGGTTGATCCAGATATATTTGTATCTGAAATGAATTTTTCTGTGTAATGGATTTTACACCAAAAATAGATTTTTAACCAGGCTCTCCAGCTAGAGCGATGATTCAAAAAGAATTTAATTTACCCAGATGGGCACCATTTTAAAAATGGTTTTTGGAAAATATCCTTCATTCAGATAGAAAAAATTTTACTGATCAATTTTATAAACATTTAACAGCAAAAAACCAAATGATTTCATTTGTGCCATGATTTCTAACGACTTATTTTAGTAATTATCTCTCGGTAACATATCGTCTACAAAATGGTTTGGTGGTTCGATCCATTTTTTGCACTTTTACACCCTTATCATATAGAATATAATAATGAGGTTCGGCATTATGGTGCATTCCAAAAACTATTTGAAAGTGATGTTTTACCTCTCACTACAAATCATTTAAATAATATAATACGACAACAGAATCATATGAACTTATATGTTCATGTTTTAGGAGAACAAATTTTATCTCTACATGATAGGGTTGGAAGAAATTTAACAGAATTCAAAAGTTATATTCATCAAGAATCTCAGCATCAATTGGTTGCTATAGCTTCACCCAGTATACAGCCACCACCTGAGATATCTGATTTCAAATTAAAATCTACGTCAAAATTAGAAAAACTCTTAGAAGATAAATTTAAGAGTTTAAGTCTTCATACTTTAGAAGAGGAATTTGAGAATTTAATTAGCCATTCTTCGGATTATAAACAAGTTATTAAGGATGAAATTAATAAAATTTCAAAGTTTCAGGATATTTTCACTACTAGAATGTACTATTATCCATGTCCTACACCCCAGGATGTATTGTTAGAAGAACAAGATTGGATAAATACAAACTCTTATAGTGGTAAACATATTTATGAATGGAATATTGATGGTTATACGGAAAAACAAATTTATAATGTTGTTCATAGAATGTTGATGTATAGCACTATATGTAAACAAAATGACAATACTGATAAGGCTATTGCACAAATGATAATAGCAAGATTTATTGGTCAATTAAAAGGTTGGTGGGATAATTACTTGACAAAAGAATCCCAACAAGAAATTCTTTCTGCTGTAAAAACTGAAGATAATAATAGACCTATGGATCATGCAGTTTATAGATTGATAGATAATATTGTAGAACATTTTATTGGTAGGTGGTCTGATAATAGTGAGACCATTAGAACTTTATTTCTAAACCTAAGATGACCTTATTCCAAGAAACTGTTAGATTTTTGGGTCATAAATATCTGGAGGACAAATTGTCCCAATACAAAGAAGTATAGAATTTGCTTCTAAATTTCCTGATATTATTATTGATAAAACTCAACTGCAAAGATTTTTAGGTAGTTTTAATTATATTAATACTCTGTCATATGCAACAATTGCTACTGAAGAAGAAGTGGATAATAAAGATGATTCTCCTCTACCCTGCATATTTGTAAAATAGATATTAGCCCTGAGCTAAATACTCACGGGTTAGAAAATCAGGTAGGTTGTTATCAACACCTTGTTTATAAATAATTTCAAAATCAAAAGGAGATAATTGAGCCTGTCATCGAGCAAACATTTGTTTCGACATATCATGTTTAAAATCTTTAGTAAACATGTATTTGGCAGCTTGACAATTAGTTCGTATCAAAAAATTTTGATTATATAAATCATATTGGAATTTAAGAACACATTTTAAAATAGCTAAGATTTCTTTAGCTATAGTTGCATAGTTTTTCTGACTGGAATTCCATTTTCCTGAATGAAATCTAACCAAGTATTCTTGATTATTATGGGGGGACTTCTGTTTGAGTATTCTTCCAAAACCTATGTCAGAGGCATCAGTTTCAACTATTTTTTCCCAAGTATAATTGGCTAGCATTAAGCAAGGTAATGATTTAACATTTTATTTAATTTTTTGTACTGACCTAGTATGCTCATCAGTCCAAAGTTTTGGTTTCTTTTTAAGTCTATCATAGAGAATAGCAGCATCTGTTGCCAAATTAGAATAATATGCAGCAATATAATTTAAACTACCTAAAATTTTTTGCAATTGAGTTTTATCAATAATAATATAAGGGAATTTAGAAGCAAATTCTATATGTCTTTGTATTGGGATAATTTGTCCTCCAGATATATTATGACCCAGAAATCTAACAGTTTCTTTGAATAAGGCCATCTTAGGTTTAGAAATAACTAAACCATTAGCTACTATAATCCGCTTAAATATAGATAGATGTTTAAAATGTTGCTCAATATTTTGAGAAAATACCAAAATATTATCAATATAAACAATGATAAACTCTCTATAAGGATTAAAAATATAATTCATGATTTTTTGGAATTTAGAAGGAGCATTCTTAAGTCCAAAAGGCATAACCTTCCATTCATATTGACAAAAAAGGAACATTGAAAGCTGTCTTATAGACATCACATTCTTGTATCTCGATTTGCCAATATCCAGACTTAGAGGTTTTAAATCTTTTTTATTCGAAATAGGATACCTAATCTATTTTAATGCTTTATTTAGAGGTTTATAATTTATAACCAATCTAGGAATTCCTCTTTCCTTCTCAGCATTTTTGTTTACATAAAATGCAATACATGACCAAGGGGATTTTGAAGGTCTAATTAATCCTTTACTTCCCAGATTATGAATTTCCTGGATACATAATTTTTGGTATTCTGCAATCATCTGACAAGGTCTAGCTTTGGTTGGAATATTAATTTCATTAAAGCAATCTTCATAAGGAAGAGAAACTATATGTTTTTTCCTATTCCAAAAAGCATTAGGATGGTCATTGCAAATATTTAAAGAAAATTGATGATGAATTAACTTAATCTTCTCCTGCAATTTAAGATTCTTGATTTTATCGGATAATGATAAAATCTGAATTTCTTGTTTTAAGAAATTAATTTGAGTTTCTTTATTCTTTATAAAAGAACCCTTAATTTGATTTAAAACCCTAGTAAGAGGTTCAGTTATGAAAGGAAACCTAATATGTTGGTTATTATAGGTGCCTATAAGACCTTCTTGGTCTACTTTTATTAAGAGAAATATTTTTTTTAGAAAAGAAGTACCAAGTATAACTTGGTTAGTAATGTCCTTAACTAGTAAAAAACTAATAGGAATACAACTCTGGTCTTTACAAATAAAGGCATGAGGTATTTTATAACTAATTTTCATTCGTTGTCCATTAGCAAAACTAAGAGAATGAGTAGTTTTATGAAAATATCTGGTTGGGATTAACCTTTCTTGGATGCAATTTAAATCTGCTCCACTATCAATCAAATGAGTTAATTCTTTATGAAAGTATCCATCTATCATCAGAGAAATTCGAGCAAACCATTTTTGAGAAGTTATAACTTCTAAGGTGGATATGAAATTATCAGATTCAGTCATTATTAATGGGGAAGGAATATTAGGAATTTTCATAATCTGTCTACCCTTTTCTAAGGATATAATACAATTTTCTAGATTATTATTATTGGTCTTTAATTATGAATTTCAGATTTTAGATGTGCAACCTCATTTGCTAAGTCCTGTAATGTCGTTGGACTAAGATGACTTTCTTTTTGCCGTTTCATGCCAAGGTAAGGCAATTTAGAGGCATATATATGCATGACAGGATAAACATATATGCATGCTAAGACAGGAATGTTTAATGTAAAGTATCCATTACTGTCTAATTATTGTTTTTAGTTTCAGACTTGCTTTGTTATTTTGTTTATGTTTAATTACTGTTTGTGTGTTTGTTTCCATATTTATGATTTGTGTTTCTTTTTATTTTCTGTGTTTGTGCTTCTTTGTTTTCTCTTTTAAAATTGGTATCAGAGTCATGATTATAAGGTTATGTTCGTATATCACACTCTTCATAATGAATCTTATTAGAAGACAGGATAAAGATACAGTTAAAAACAATATCTGTGAAGAACATGAAATCTTTAGATTTGAAGAACATGAAATCCCTAAAAATCTAGAAGATTTAAATAAATGGACTATTTGAAGAATAGATCCTAAAATTATTTATAAATAAGATGTTGATAACAACCTACTTGATTTTTTAACCCGTGACTATTTAGTTCAGAGCTAATATCTATTTTACAGAGATGCAAGGTAGATGAGAATCATCTTCTACCCCTTATAGGGTAGAAGTCGTGCCAATTCCTCCTATAGAGAAAGAAGTGGTCGTGGAATGCGTAATATATAATTTTTAATTTTATTATTTTGTTATAATCTAGACTTATATATATAGTTTATTTAATATATGTATAAAATAATTATTAAATAATAATTTTTATAACTTAGAATTAAAGGAAATAATATTAATAAGTTAGATTTTCAATGAGATTTAAAATGATATTTTGAAAAGTAATAGAAGATACGAAGAGGGTAAAAAGAGGGAACAGATCGTCGTTTCGCTTGACGGCTATTGGCTATATTCACTCCTCTATCTGTCATATTCACTGCATGCACTGAGCACTGTCTTCTCTTTCTCTCTCTTATTTGCTTTATATATATATATATATATTATTCAGTTACTTATATGGTAGTTTTCTTCCCATTGAGATTTGAGAGAGCGAGGGCATTTCCGTTTGTAGTTGCTTGTTGAGAAATCTTCGCCAATGGCGGCGACGCCGAGGACAAAAATGTGAAAAAATCGTTTATTCGAAATCTCGGTGTAAATTCCAAAGAGGTTTTTGCCTTTCTTCCTTGTTTATTTATTTATTCTGGAAACGAGATGTTCGATCGTTTGTTTTTTCAATTCTTGTTTCACGTTTGTTTTTTCTCTTCTCAATCTCATCTGCAGGCTGTGTTTTTTTTTTCTTCTTCTTATTGAGGATCAAATCGTAGGTTTCCTTTTTGTTGTTCCTCAGATTTCTACAGTACAAAAGGTTGCATTGATGCGTAGTTACTGTTTTTGCTAGTTTTGCCATCAAATCACATAATCAATTGCTGATACTGGTATTCTTCAATTCATCCCATTAACTATCGATTTCGATCCTAAGCACGAGAAAAATAAAAAAGAAAAAAAAGATAAAGTTGGAGTTGGAGAAGGGAAGAGGAGGAAAATGGAGAAGATACAGGGAGCGATAGGGAGGGAAAAAGATGGTAGTGGCATAGATGAAAAGGGAGAAACACGAGGAATTATAGTAAGAACAATAATTTAATTTAACACGAGAGTGGCAATGAATTTAATCAATAATTCAATTTAGTAAGCACAATAATTTAGGTTTTATCGGACTTATTTCAATAAATGTTTTATAATTTAACCTATAATCCAACTTAAATATGCTATAGTAGTACATAATACGGCATGTAACACATTGCAACTTAATTTTTTCTCTTTTAAGCAATAAACCACATACCTTTCCTTTACTGTACCATGTGTCATAATGAATTGGTGATTCTCGTAACTATAGCTTGATGTGGTGAAGATTGACCACAGCTATCAACAAATTTGTGTTTGCTATGGAAAACTTGACCAGGATCTACTCTAGCTTTGTATTAGAGAAAATTCTTGTTCTGTGTATGAATGTTTCTTTCTGACTAAGATTTCTGAATTTTCCAAATATTTAGATGCTTGTACATGATAATCTCATATTATGTTTAAAGTCAAAATGTATCATAGGAGTTCAGCAACCAGGATCACTACTTATCTGATGTGTTGTGTACTTTCTTCTTTACACTAGTCATTTCATTATTACCTTAGAAATAAATCTTCCTCAAGTTTATAGTCATTGGAAAATATGTGCTAAATCTGAATTGTGGAGTTTATAATCTAAGAGAAAAGTTTAAGTCAAATAAACTTAAACTTAGTTAACATCTAGAGTATCAATGGCACAGGATATGGATGCAAGAGCTAGAAAAGCTTTTAATGCAATGAAAAGCATTGGTATTCGTCCAAATAAAGTCAAGCCAGTCCTCAAAAACCTGCTGAAATTGTATAACAGGAATTGGGAGCTTATTGAGGAGGATAATTATCGTACACTTGCTGATGCTATATTTGAACATGAAAATGATGAGGTTAGTATATAACTTTACTCTCTGATGTAAGGCTGCTAACATGGTAATCCTGTTATGAAACTCTTATTGTTTGTAACCTTTTTCTGGAATATCCATCATTTGTGCATATTTCTCACATATAGTGCTCTTTCTAAATATTTTTACTGTTAGCCGGTAAAAAATAATGATGCTCCAGAGCCAGAACCTCCATACAAGAAGCCACGTGGAACTACTGTTGAAGATCAAGGTTCATCTAATTGCTGTGGAATATTAGATCTCGAAGACGGTGAAATACCACAACGTTCTGATGGAGAGAAATTGGCAGAATCATCACAGTCATTTTCAGTCAATCCTGGAGGTTAACCTAGTTCTTTTTAAAGCTTTAGTTAGAATTAAATAAAATGCTCTCTTATCAATGTTTTCACTGTTAACAGGAGAAATTCTTGGGAGTATATCAAATGAAGGATGTGTTGATGAAATATATCCTTGCAAGACAATTGTAAAAGTACATGAAGTTCATCGTCCTGGAATTTTGAATAAGCATGAAAGGACATCACCTTCTAACTGCCTACCCCTTTCTACTTCTCCAAATGTCAGCTCTGGTACAGAATTCTCGTGAAATAACTGCTTTTCCTTTACAAGTTTAGAATGAAGCATAGAGTTTACTTATCTGCACCTTTTGTTTCAGCACAATGTAGTTCTTAACATGTTACCTTCCTGTGGTCCTTTAAGATGCTTGCTGCCTCTCAAGTGCTATAGGTGCCTTTTCTTTTAAGTGCTATAGTTTGCACCTTTTCATGATTCCAAAATGAATATGTTCCTGCCGAGATTGATATTTAAATTAATATTATCAGATTTTATATATTCTGGAAGCTCCTTTAATCTTGCAATAATAGTCTCAACTGCAAATAACTTTGTCAAGTTTTCTTTCTGCACTTTCAGATGAGCATAAGCAACGTGACTGTTTTCCAAGGTATTCTGAGGCTAGCTTGCATTATACATTTGACATAGCATCATCCAGCTGTGGGCAGGTGAAGCTTTGTTTTAGGCATAATAATGCCATTGGACAACCTAGTTTTCAAAGTCCAAATATTGAGGCAGTCCTTAGATATGCTGAGGAGAAGAGCATGAATTTGGGTCCCAAACTGTCTATGACTCAGTTAATGAAAGAAATATGTGATTCTTATTTGAAACTGGGTGCTGATTCTGATAGTAGATCTCTGCCGTGTAGATCTCCTAGTGGTTGCCTTGATCGTAAAACTTGTTCCAACATTGAACCTCGTAGAATTAGAACTACTAATCTCGAGAAAGGTGTTAATAAGAAGGTTGCAAATTACTCTTCAACTTCAAGTTCACCAAAAATTGCACTTGTCTCCCATGATAAGAAGACACAGCCAAAAATCCATGATATAACAAATGGTACTGAGAAAGTCATAATCCCCTTGCTGGATGAGACTGGGAAGGAGCATATACCAAAATTTGTTTATATTCCACAAAACATTATATATCAAAGTGCTTATGTTCATGTTTCAATGGCTCGGATTGCGGATGAAGATTGCTGTACACGTTGTATAGGGGATTGCCTTTCATCTTCTATTTCTTGTGCATGTGCCCGTGATACAGGAGGTGAATTTGCTTATACACCAGAAGGGCTTCTCAGACAAAAATTTTTAAGTGATTGTATTTCAATGAAGGCTGAACCAGAAAAGCACTGTCATGTTTATTGCAATGACTGCCCATTAGAGAGAGCGAAGAGCGACCATGCACCTGGAAAATGCAAAGGTCATTTACTAAGAAAATTTATCAAGGAATGCTGGAGAAAATGTAAGTGCAATATGAAGTGTGGAAATCGAGTTGTACAAAGAGGTATAACCCGAAAACTGCAGGTTAGCACATTATTTTGAATCCCTTTTCTTCTTTTATTATGTATTTAGTTGTAACTTTGTAGGAGAAATATCTGATTTCCACAAACACCCCTTCTTTTGATCTGTTTTGTAAATTTAATTGCTGTTCCTGAGAGTAATCTTGTTTCTTTAATTACAAATTCCCCTTTTCATGCCTTTCTGTATTCTGGTTTCTGGCAAAGTAAAGATCTTACAGTATAGTTGTTACTTTACAGAAGAATTTTTCTTTGCTTTAATGTAATTTGTATTGATTTTTAAGAATCATTTGGATGTTAGATTTTCTCGACAGATGAGGGCAAAGGTTGGGGCCTACGAGCTTTAGAAGAGCTACCTAAAGGTGCTTTTATATGTGAATATGTTGGAGAAATTTTGACCAATATGGAACTATATGAACGGAATAAACAGAGTAGTGGCAGAGATAGACACACATATCCTGTGCTCCTTGATGCAGATTGGTGCTCAGAAAGAGTTTTAATGGATGAAGAAGCACTGTGTCTGGATGCCACCCATTATGGAAATGTTGCAAGATTTATTAATCACAGGTTTTATTCTCCATTTCCCTTTACGTTCTTATTTATTTAATAAATACTGTGTGAAATTCAGAGGGAAATTTTTTTAAGTTTAAAGAATGAATGCCAGAAGTATTTTGAGGAAATATGGGCAATCCCCCTTGTGCCCCAGTGATTAGTAACTTTTCGATATTTTCTGTCACTTAATCTTGTAGATGCCATTATTGCTGGAAATATAGAACTGGTGGAGGAATTTTCCTTGGTTCTATTTTTTAATACTAGTTACATTCTCTTGATGAGGCAGATGCTTTGATGCAAACTTGATTGAGATTCCAGTTGAAGTGGAGACACCCGACCACCATTATTATCATGTACTGTTTGTTGATTGGTTTGCAAAACGCACATTGTTACATTTAGATTGCTTAAAATTTGTTGGGACCTAATAAATATTGGGTGATCTCATCTTTGGTCAACTAAATTTCTTTTACATATGCAGATTGCATTTTTCACAAAAAGGAAAGTAGAAGCTTTTGAAGAACTTACGTGGGTGAGTGACATGAATCCTGCTATCTTTGGATTTTAATTTTCTGTGTTGGGGATTTCCATCTTGTAAAAGGGAAGCTAGTTTCATTCTCAAGTTTGTTTCTTCTCTGGTCTCTCTGTCTTTTCCTGTAACTGCCAAAGCACACACTCGAAAGGAAAAACTGGAAATCTCTCCATAGTGGAAAAACTGGAGTTCCACTAGCTATTGTGTTTGATTCTTTCATTTAATCTTACTTGTTTCTTCTATCTCGTATGGTATTTTCAGGATTATGGGATTGACTTCGATGATGATAACCATCCTATTGAAGCATTTATTTGTTCTTGTGGAAGTTCTTATTGCCGGGACAAGAAAGCCAATAGTTAGTAGCTTTTCCCAGCATTTTTACTATTATAATTCTGTCATGTCTCTTCGTGTAGATATATATATATATATATATATATATATATATATATATATATATGTGTGTGTGTGTGTGTATAATTTTTTACTATTTTAAAAAGAAAATGATATATATATATATATATGTGTGTGTGTGTGTGTGTATAATTTTTTACTATTTTAAAAAGAAAATGAGAAAAAAGGTTTCACCCAATTTTATATTTGATTTCTTGCAGGAGGCAAGGCAATTGTCTTACGGTGAAGCCTTTCGTTCATAGGGAGGGAAAGAAGCAAGTAGATTTGCAAAATTTTGTACTGTGTTTTTTTATGCTGTTTGTTACTGCCCATATAATTCTTCATTTTTGTTTCCCTCAAATACCCCTTTTGGCACATTCTTTTTTTATACTTGAAAAGGATTATTTGATAGCAAAATTTACAATATAATTGCCATTTTCTATGAATAACTTTTGTTTGGGTAGCAATAAATTAGGAATTTAAGTAATAGATTTTAGGTAACTGTTTTCATATTATTTTTTAGTCTGTGATTTACATGAACTTTATTTTTTTATTAATATGATTTTAACTTTTAACATTAAAATTAAAAAGAAAAAAGTCATTCCACTTGATTTTGAACCTTAAATTATTGCCTAAAAAAAAAGCTAAAAAATCCACTAAAGATTAAAAAGAAAATGGAAGAATTATGGTGACCTTTGGAGAAACCGAAGAAAACATGGGAAATATGTGGCGGCCTGGAAAGGAAATATGAAAAAAGAGTAAGGGTATTTCAGCAAGAAATGGGCCGACATATATAAATTTAATAAAAGGTCTAGTTGCCCACTAGTATTGGTATAACTTCTTTATTTTATCGAAAAAGATAATTAACAATTTGCAATATTTATTATTTTGTAATTTTATTTTTTAACTTTTAATTACAATTGCTTTACATTTTTACTTTGATATCTTGTCTAAATCAATATGAATACACAGTCAAGTAGTTATTATAATTGATGTGAATGTTATTTTACTTATTTTTTAATTTATCATATTAAAATAAAAATGTATTTATAAATATTTCTTCCTCAATATTTGTATTAATCAATGATTATCACTTTTAATTATATAGTAATAACTTTCTTTAAATAATAAAATATGTCGTGAGCTCATTGGTCGTCAGTTATGATCCGTTGATCAGATTTAAAATCATTGAATCAAAGAACTTTAGAAGGAAATCAACGGTTTAGGAATAGAAAGAAGACAAAGGCATAATGAGCACGCAACTATATTGCCCCCACGGCATAATGTAAGTGGTGAATCAAGAAAGGACAGAATTTTTACTTATATATGACGATATCAATAACAATGAGATAAATTTGATGTCCACTACTTAAGTTTCTTTAAATTACAAATAGACCCCTCACATTTTAAAATTAGAGAATTTATTTATCCATTTATATTTTAAGTATTAATTAAAAAAATATTTAAATACTATTTATCATTTTATAATCATATTTTATTTATTTATTTTTTATTCCAGATAAATAATTTATAAAAATATTATAAATTTGAATCCTAAACAAAACTTAAAAGGTAAAAAGTGAAAAGTTTTAGAAGTAAAAGGGTGTAAATGGGAAATATAGAAGAATCTAAGAGGTTGAGAAAATAATAGACCTCCGGCGTCGTCATCAATCATTTTGGTTGGCTGAAAATAGAAAGTCAGCAATTTTGCTCGAAATAAAAATATTTTCAATTCTTGTTTAAGGTTTGTTTTTTCTCTTCTCAATCACATCTGCAGGCTGTGTTTTTTTTTCTTCTTCTTATTGAGGATCAAATCGTAGGTTTCCTTTTTGTTGTTCCTCAGATTTCTACTGTACAAAATTCTCTCAGTCGTCATCAGACAGCCAATTTCTTCTTATTCCAATCAGATTCTTTTTTTTTTCCCACCTGGCTGAGGTTCACTTCTTGTCTCTTTTATTTCTTAAAATTAAATGAAATTCCTTCTATTGCCTGTGTGATGTTCATTTTTATTTATTTATTTTTGGATGGGTGAGGGAGGCGGGGTTGAAGAGAGAGATGGAATTGGTTGATATTGAAGTAGGTTCCGATTAGTTTCCAAGAAAAATAAAACAGCTTTTCCAGTTTTTTTGTGGATGAGATTTACCGGGGGAATGATGATTGGAGGTGGGACCCACTTGGTAGAATTATATTAGAATTGAGGACAACATTGGGATGCTGATTATTTTGCTGCTTCTAATAATTGGTTTGTTTCTTTCAATTTAGTAGATGAAGAAGTTTTCTCATAAAGGTTATGGCTTACTGTTGTTTTACTGTTTTCTTGCTGACTGTAATGTTGTATTTAGCCTTCAATGAGATATGTACTCTTGTTTTTGGTTTCTTTTTCTTCTTTCCTGATCTTTGGCTGCTTTGTGAGTTTGCTGATACAAGTAATATAACCATATGCTTTCATCTGTTGATGATTTCTCTGTTGATGAATTTCCTCATGTTACTTTCTTGTTATTTACTTTCAGGGCCTGCTACAAGTGATAGATTGGGTGGAGCAATAGCTGAAAGATAGCATTAATTTGATTTTAGGAGGGTAAGGATCTCCTCATCCATGTGGAACCCATGACCACAGGGAGTTACTGATTAATAACCTTCTGTTTGAAGCAGTTCAATCAATTATTTGCAGTTGATGGCCAAAAATGGATGCCCAATCTGCATTATTTGTTCAAAGAACTAGTGGACCATCATTGAATAACATGGGTGCCTCTGGAGCTACATCAACTTCTTTACCTAATTTGCCTTCTCCTTTGGCAGAGAAGTTCCCAAAACTGCCTGATTCCCTTCAGGTTACCTCACAGCCTGAATTTGCTGCAAATTCACAATCCTCACGTTTTGCTCCTTTGGCTTCAGAAAGTGTATCAGTTGGGCACCAGTTTTCATCCACTTCTGCATTCCGTAAAGATACAGAATATCCAGCTATTTCACATCAACATGGTCGATCACAAAATTATCCATTTCTTTCCAAGTCTTCAAGAGAGGAAGCATCTTTTGAAGCTGATCCTTTTGAAGGAGTTCAATCTACACAGTTGAACACTTATGATGTAGTAAACAACAGTATATCATGGGGTACAGAGGCTGTCCAAGACTTTTCAGGGAATATTTCTGTTCAGAATGGTCAAGTTGAAAGCCTTTCTGGTGTAATGGCATCTGAAGATAACGGGAAGAAGACTGATTGGCATGACTGGGCGGACCAGTTAATTTCTGTTGATGACCCTTTAGACGCTAATTGGAGTGATCTTCTTGTTGATGTCAATGTCCCTGACCCAGATTCAAAGGTCTGATTTTCAACCTAGAAGCTGCCTTTCAAAAATATTTCTTCAAATAAGTTCCCATTTTTTTAAACTTAAATTAAAAGCATAATGTTGATCACACAAGTTGGAATCATTAGGAATAGAATGCTTATCCCCCTGGAGATATGATTTCTCCTAGAACAAATCAGAACCTAACCCTTTATTTGGGTTGCAATCATGGATTGGGAAGGGCAGGCTTACTTTTCATAGGGCAAGTAAATTCCATCAATGGATCCCTAATTTCTGTGGCATTGTGGTTTGAAAAAAGATGAGACTTGTATTCTCTGTGTGAGACAGAGAGAGTGTAGTTATAGCATCAATGAGAGGAAAATAAAAAGAATAAGAAAGTGTGTATTGATGAACTGTATTTATTTATTTTTGTGTAAATGTCATGTCAGATATTACAATTGCCCGAACAACAAGTGTGTGAACCCCGGCCCCAAGCCCAGACCCAGCCCCAAAATCAGAATCAACCTCAATCTGCACAAAGTTGTCCTACTACTAATCCATCTTCTGCTGCAACTTTGACAAAGCCCCGAATGCGTTGGACACCAGAGCTTCATGAGGTCTTTGTGGAAGCTGTTAATAAGCTTGGTGGCAGTGAAAGTGTGTTTGTTTGACTATCTTTTTTTAACTTAATTTCATGAGTTATGCATTTAAAATCTTATGGCCATGAATATATACAGGAGCTACTCCAAAAGGTGTTTTGAAGCTTATAAACAAAGAAGGCCTCACCATCTATCATGTGAAAAGTCATTTGCAGGTTCAAGAAATAGTTTATGTTGATTGTTGTTCCATCTAGTCTGTATGCGAATTCTCTCCACTTAATATATGTCATCCTGTTTTATTTCAGAAATACAGAACTGCCAGGTACAAACCAGACTCTTCAGAAGGTAGGAAGACTCCCAAGTTTGCAGATCCTCTTAATCATATTCTTTTAGCCTTCAGTTTTTGTTCCTGCCTGTCAGGCCAATGAAACTGTGACCTACAATTTCATGCATTTCTTGTACTGTGAATCTATATCATGTGTGAGAGATATGTTAAGTAGCTAAAATTGATATAGGAAAGTAACAAGTCTTTTTTTCCTTTTTCCCTGGTTAAAATTTGCTGCAAGTTAAGGAATACAAGTCTGTAATGACCTGGTGCATTGATCTCTTTTCAGGACCTTCAGAGAAGAAGCCAAGTAGTACTGTTGCAGAGATGACTTCTCTGGACTTGAAAACGTGAGTTTCTCTTGTTTTGTTTCATTGACTTGTATTCTAATAAGTTTTCATTACTGTCTCCTCAACATATTTATTAGTTAAACGATTGACTTTATACCTCTAGAGATATTTTTATTCTCCTCGTCTCTTTTATCTTATAATTCATGTGGCCAGATAAAGTACTTGAGGAAAATCGAGCTGTATGGATTGTTTTATGTGGAAGATTAGATTTCTGGAGCCAATTTTTATTTGCATGTTTTTGACTGCTACAATATGATTGATTATTATCCAAAATCACTGATATGAGTGTACCTGTAGTCATATCACCTTCTTCTTCCAACTGTGTCAAAGTTCGTTTAATTCTTTCTCCTTCTGATGAAGAAAAGTAAACAAACTATTGGCTCTCATTTAATTTGGATCTAATTTTCTGCCTCTATGTATTCCGTTGGCAGGACTGTGGGAATAACTGAAGCATTAAGACTGCAAATGGAAGTTCAGAAACAGCTCCATGAACAACTTGAGGTATTAATATACTAATTAAACTCATATAACTCGACTTGTTTCCTTGTCTGTCTGCTTGAAAGGTTTTAAAATTGTTTTCATATCCTGACATTCATACTTGTGACCTGGGATCTTTGTTCTTGAGATGATATTGGATTTGATTTGATATCTAAGATTCATTATTTCTTCCATTCTTATTATTCTGAAATCTGATTTATGAAATATCATTTTAACAAAGGCATATGCATACTACCCCTTCATAATTTTTCACATTTTTAATTGATGATCTTTTCCCGTCATCATCAGATACAAAGAAACTTGCAGTTGAGAATTGAGGAACAAGGGCGATACATTCAAATAATGTTTGAGAAGCAGAGGAAAATGGAAGAGGAGAGGTCAAAGACACCAATGTCAAAGTCCGATGAACCCTCACATTCACCAACAAAAACTTCTGCTGCTATTGCAAACAATGAGGAGAAATCAGAAATATTGGAGAAAGACAAAGACAATAAAGGGTCTGGTTCAAATGATTCATCAGCATCTCCAAAACCACCAGAGGAGAACCCAAGTAAAGAACAAAAGCCATCCGAAAGAAAAGTCTGCAATGACAATGATGAAGATAGTATTGTACCCCCAGCAAAACGAACAAAAGCTGATGACAGTTCTACATCATCATAACAAATAATGTAGAATTTGTGATGGTGATCTCTGAAAGATCACTAATTTATTTGGAAAGATTCGTTGGAATTAATCCATTATTTGTGTAGTGTTAGTCATAGTTTGAACCCTTTTTCACTTCCAATTTAGCAAAGCAAATACTTGAACTCAGTATTTTCAACTGTTATTAAGAATGTCTGCTAAGGTTGTGGGGTTTAACTCAGTAAGTTTTAGGGTTCATTTTTCATACTCCAATGTTGAAGAAATTACTACTGCAAATTTGTACACAAACCACATTAAAAAGTTTATAATAAATCTCAAATTAAAAAAATAATAAAATATTTTGGATTTAGATAAATGTATAATTTATAATGAAAAAGAAGGAAAATTGATTAGAAAATAAAGAAAAGAAAAGAAAAAAGAGATGGGAAAAACCTCAAAGGGGCTGTTTTGATTCTCACCACTATAAATTGGCGGGTCAAAAAAGACTTCAATAAAATCCCAAAACCCCGAAATCTTTCTCCTCTGCTGTTTCACCTTCATCCGCGGTCCAGAAGATTCAAGATTGAATTTTGATGCTGTTTTCTCCGGCAAAACCAACATTGCTTTCCGGAGGAACTCAGTAATTCTATGCTTTACTCTCTTCTCAACTGTTAGTACTTCTTTCGCGTTGAGTTCTTGATAGAGCTTTTGGTTTTTATGAATTTGTAGCTGCCCCTTTCTGTTAAGAATTTGTATAGCTTAATAGTAAAGCTATAAACATTACTGAAAACCTCGATTGAGAATGTTGAGTGTAGCTGCTGTTAGGATCATGGGTGCTTTTTTTTTTTTTCGGAGCGTGGGGGGATATAGAAGTCTGCATTTTGATATCTTCAACTTTAACTGAAGCAAGAATTTGTGTTTTATTATTATTAATTTGGGTTTTTCCTTATCTCTGCAAGAACCCATTACTTTGGATTGGATAGAGAATGGTGAGCCAAATTCTGAAGATAGCTTGTCTACTGATTGATATGAGTATTACTTGCTCATTTTTTACTATGGGCTTTTCAATTGTTACTTTATGCCATTTAATTTCTAGTTATCTTGTGGATTAATGGCTACACCTGATGTCAATTTAATCAGAATACGTGTCCAGTTCATCTCCTAAGCCCTTTCTTATTGTGCATCTCCTTCTAAGATACTCAACTTACTATGAAATTTATAATTAGAATTTTGATTCTATATTTCAAATTTCGTAACTTAGCTGGATTTGTGTCTGAAAGAAGTGTTTGGAAAATTCTGCGTGCAGGTACTGTGGTTCTATATGGGTGGATCTAAAGAATACATGTCCAGTTCATCTCCTAAGCCCTTTCTTATTGTGCATCTCCTTCTAAGATACTCAACTTACTATGAAATTTATAATTAGAATTTTGATTCTATATTTCAAATTTCGTAACTTAGCTGGATTTGTGTCTGAAAGAAGTGTTTGGAAAATTCTGCGTGCAGGTACTGTGGTTCTATATGGGTGGATCTAAAGAATGATCAAAAGATTCTTGGCAGAGCCATTTTATTATTTTTCAACAAAGTCTTTAAATATATGTATTGCTTCACTTTGTAGAGCAAAAAGATTGAACAAAGCAGAAGCAGTTTTGATTGATGCTATAAGGCTTGGATTGCTGCCAAATGTGGTTACTTACAATTCACTAATTAATGGGTATTGTCGCTTACGTGGAATTGATGCTGGATATTCAATTCTTGATAGAATGAAAGAAGTTGGGATAAGTCCCAACGTTGTTACATACAATACTTTGCTACATGGAGCCACCAGGTACCGGCTGTTATCTCGATCTCTTGATTTATTTGAGGAAATGATCCAAGCAGGAATTTGTCCTGATGTTTGGAGTTATAATATTTTGATGCATTGCCTTTTCAAGTTAGGGAAATCAGATGAGGCTTATGGGGTTTTTAAGCTTCTCATTTTGAAGAATATTTCTCCTGATCCAGCCACATTTAACACTGTGCTAAATGGACTCTGCAAGAATGGTTACATAGATAATGCCCTTATGTTATTCAGGAATTTACAACACTATGGATTCCTGCCTGAGGTTGTAACTTACAACATTCTTATAGATGGATCTTGTAAGTCAAGAAGGTGGAGGACAGCCAAACGGCTTCTCAAGGAAATGGTGCAATCCGGGTACTATCCAAATGCTATTACTTATACATCTGCAATGAAATGTTGCTTCAAGTCTGGCAATCTTGAAGAAGGGCTTGAGATTTTCTCAGAGATGAAGGCAAAAGGATATACTTTTGATGCCTTTTCTTACTGCACAGTTATTGGCGCTTTACTTAAATCAAGTAGGATATCAGAGGCTCATGAGTGCATAGAGTATATGTTTAGCAGTGGAATAGAGCTTGACATGGTGTGTTACAATACCCTTCTTAGTTTGTATTGTAAGGAAGGTAAGTTTGAAGATGCATTCAAATTATTAGACGACGCGAAAAACAGAGGGTTAAATTTTGATCAGTATACGCATTCTATTTTGATTGATGGGCTATGCAAAGCATCTAATATTGAGGCTGCCTATAAATGTTTAAAGCACTTGAATGTGATGAGCTCTGATTCAAATCTGGTTGCTCTCAATAGCTTTATCGATGGATTGTGTAAACAGTATGAGATTGACTATGCAATGCAAGTATTTCAATCCATGGAGATAAAAGATGGTTTCACTTATTCCTCCTTGGTGCATGGTTTCTGCAGAGTTGGGAGGTTTCATATAGCTGCTGAGCTGCTGCTATCTTGCATTAAATGTGGAATGAAGTTTATAAGTTCCGATAAAAGGGCTGTTATTTCTGGTCTTCGGTCTTCAGGGTTCATCAAAGATGCAGAGAAACTCAAATCAGATATTGAAAAGGCTAAATTACTACATTATTAAATATATCTAGCCACAGTGGATTTGTTCTTTCTTCTGAAACTGATCTGGTTTGCAAGAATTTTGCTGATATGCACACCTTCAGTAGTAAGTAAATTCTAATCAAAGAACAGATCACCAGTGTTGAATAAGGGATAAAAAATATATCCAGAAGCTAGATAACATGATTATCTAGATCAGTACTGGGAAGCCGTTTATATTTTTCGAGTACCTGCAAATTTCGAGATGCATTGGTTTTATGAGAATATTGAGGACTTTTGTAGGGTTTGTGGGTAAAATTTAGAGTTCAAGATGTTATATTAATGGTTGTAATTCTTGGATGATGAGATATACAGAAAGATTATTCATAACTATTCACTGTTGAAAAGCTTTCTGTTTCTGAAGGGTCATCTTGTTGTGTAGCATGTTTGATGGATTTCAAAGGCATTTTTGGTGTTGCAGGAGATGATGCTTGATGCTTTATAATTTGCTGATAATTGGAGTGACACGTTCATTTACAGGTTTTAAATCTTTAATTCTGCAAGAATTTTTGTTGGCTCTCATTTTCAATCTTCAAGTTACTTTAAAACTCGGACTAATTTTGTAAGTTTTGGATCAAATTCTTCTTCTAGGATGTTAGATATTGAAAATTTACTTGAGAATGAGGAACAGCAAGTACACATTGATTTTTTCAGGTCTGTAAATTACAATTGCCAATACTTGCTTGGCAAACTTCTACTGTGCATGCTAGAAACATTCTGTGCTATCCTATAAATTAAACTCATGCAATAGTTATTAAGTTTAATGTCTTCATGAATGAATCTCTGGATGATCAGACCATAATCCTTTGGAGTGAAAGATAAAAGAACAGAAGTAATTATTTAGGTGCTCATGAAACAGTAAACAGTAAACAGCACCAATATATCCACGTAATCTCAACTGTTGATGTAAAATGTATCGATGCAGACCACCTACAAAAAGCAATAAAGAAATTTAACAAAAACTTATGGGACAGAACAAAGCTGAAGCAAAATAAACCAACCTCATGCCATGATATCATTGGATGACTCTTTCTCCCTCCACCGTGCTAGAACTTCATCGGTTCTAAAGCGCTGCGTGAATGTTGATTCCTCCAGTGGTGTAGTTATGCCATGAGCATAAGCAAGAAGACCAGTATAAGCAATCATAGCACCGTTGTCAATGCAATACCTGTCATCAGTAGCAAATAACTTCCCACCTCTTTCAGAACACATAACTCGCATCATCTCCTGTAAACGCTCATTACAGCCTACACCACCAACAATTAACACGTCTTTCGTGTCGCAGTGTGCCATTGCCCGCTCTGTAATCTCCACAAGCATTGCAAACACTGTTTCCTAATCAAATATTAAACAAGGAAGACGGCTAAGCATTTTCTATTTTGATTTGTAACTAAATTAAAATGAGAACAACAATAGCATGAATTTTGTTTATGATATAAATGAAAGAAATACTAAATTTACACAATCACCTGAAGGGAATAACACAAATCAGCAGGGGTGCACTCGTTGTTTTTAAGCTTCTCCTCAGCAGTGGTTTCAATATAACTCAATAGTCCACTAAATGAAACATCCATTCCTTTCACAACGTATGGGAGCTCTAAAAACTTTTCTCCTTTCTTAGCCAGCTGATGCAAGAGAGGTGAATAGAGATTAACAGAGGTAATGTATGAGCTTATTAGTTATTATAGCACATGATATTATAAGAAATCATAGATTAACAACCACCACAATAACATGTCCATTCTGAATCTTCCTAATATAGTACTTCTTAGAAGTTTAAACAGTCAATGGGACATAAAACATGTCCATGGAGGGCACCTATAGAGTTTCACTGCTACTATAAAGCAAAATAACCAGACAAGAATGAGGGCAAGTGCGAGCTGCAGTTTGTTCACAGATTTATATTTTTAAAGTAAGTGACCTTCACATAATAAGCCTATCCACTTACAATACAATTTCAAATTAAAAGCATCAAATTTACCAGGAAAATAAAATCCAGCCAAGCTACAAAAGGAAAGGCATGCCCAGTATATAGAAACTATCTTGGTATTTGCTCTTTTACCATCTACCACATTCTATTTCCAAACATTATCATGAAAGATTACCATTTTTCACAGGGTACATTAATTATGAATTAATTGGAAAAGAGTATAAAACCTGCTCAATATTGTAGCCAGGGCTTGGATCATTGGACAGTGTGAGCACTCTTGCAAACCTATCCAAACAGTTTCCAACTGCAATATCAATTGTCTCCCCAAAGATCCTGTATCTTCCCTCACTATATGCAATCACCTACAAGAATTGGAATTACATGAATTGGAATGAGACATAACTATTAGTCATTTTATGCTTTCAATACCAGTGAAGAAGTTTTGGCCTGCCGGACATCTCCCTTCAAACTTATTATACACAATCTGAACCAAAAACATATAACAAAGCAACAATTTTGAATGTGTAACACGTCCCAGTGACTAACTCATGAAACTCTCATATAATCTCTAAATTCAAGGTAAAGAATGAAAATAATACAAGGACCTGATAGAAGTTCTTTAGCATAATAATATGCACAATAAATAGATGAATCCTGTACAATGTTCCTGTTCACACACCCCGCCCCCTTTTTCCATTATCTTTATTTTTCCATGAAACACAGAAAGGTAACAATGAAAATGGATAATCTGCAATATAAAATTTTAATCTATTCCAACTCACTACACAAAAAACCTACACCTCCTAAAATAGTCAATAAAGATACTAGAAGAATAAGAATAATCAGAAATGCTACTCTAAATAACAAGATGATGCATATTATAAAATAAGATAGGATGCAATAGGTCTCTGAAAACAAAACAAGTACCTGAGTATTCCCACCACTAACATAGAGCACAACTGGGTCATCAGCACCAGTGACAATTCGACCCATCTCAATATGTGCAACACAATGGTTCACCGCAATAATAGGTTTGTTCCAAAGCTGAGAAAGGACACGAACCACCACTGCAGAAACCTGAAGAGGGGCACCCATGCCAGGGCCTTTTGTGTAGCAAAGGCAATCAATCTCACTAGGAGTGACTTTAGCACTTTCTAGTGCAGATTTTACAAGTGGCAGCACATGTTGTAGATGGTGATGAGCTGTTTCTCTAGGTAAAAAGCCTTGACCTGGTGGTGTAATGTAAGTGTGACGTGGGTTTGATAAGATTGTCCCGTCAAGTGCCACAACACCAATGCCAATTTTGTTTGCTGAACCTTCAAAACCTAGGGCCAACAGAGTCTTTTTCCCTTCCATTTCCACTGGGTAACACAAGAGATGATTGGTCTTTTTTACCTGTTAAGTATAGACATTTTCAACCAAAAGGCCATGGAAAATGATTAATACAAATCACTTGATTCAACTCAAGTTAACAATTTGTATATATATATATTATATATATATATATATATATTATATATATATATATACATAAATAAAACCTAGTAAGCAAAAAAAATTATGTTGCATTCAACTTTTGTCATGAAACAAAATCAACAACATTCATCTTGCGTATGATTCTTCTGAATGGCTGGAAAGGGAGAAAGATAAGACCTTGTTGATGAGTTTATGCTCTAACGCTTACTTACTAGCAGCTTACAGTGAAAGATGCTGTTCTGGAAGGGTAAAAATTCAGGCTTTAGGCAATCATCTAAACAACCCTCCTTGCAAATTACAAATTTATCTATCCATAACATTTTCATCTCATAGAACAATACATTTATTAAATGTAATGTACACCAGAGGAAATTAAAATCCTTAAGTTACCGTTATATGAAAATTGTTTCCCTCCTCGCTTGTATGAGCAGCAGTAGCGACGAGGTAGCGGCGACGCCGCTACTGAAAGACAGAGCCGTACAGTATAGGGAACAGAGGCTGCCGGGGTTAGATAGCTGGGGCGGGAGAAATTGGAGAAAGTGGTGTAGAAGTTTTTTAGGGTTTTTAATTTCAATAACTAACGATAACGGACAATCAATCCATTTTTCCCTTGAAACGACGTAGTTTCTTTCATTAAAAAAAAATTAAATACTTTTTTACTATTTATTTTATAAATTTCAAAAAATAATTATTTTATAATTATTTTTATTTTTAAAAATTATATTTAAATTTATAATTTAATTAATAATAATTTTATGACTAAAAATAGTGTTGATATATTTATAAATATGACAGCAAATGTGATGAGGATATATGATCGTGGAGGTGGTGGCGGCACGCAAGAAACGTAATTGGATCAATCTTTGAATCCTTCATCCTAAAACTTGTGAAACAATTAATTGAAAAACCAAAATAAAAAATAAAAAATGAACCCTTTTTTATCACCGCCGGCCATCGGTGATATAATATATAAATATAGGGTTTTGCTGTTTCTGATGAATGCATATGTATCATCATGCATGCCATTAAAATCCTCATTTGACATTTTTTCTAGTTTATATATATATATATATATATATTCAAGTGTGTGTTCTTTGTTGTCTAAATTCTTTCATATATAACCAAGAACTCTCACTCTTACGCACAAGACATCTTACATTCTTTTATTTAAAATACTAAAAAAAGTATTCTCTACGTTATTTTATTTTACAATATATTTTTTTTTGTAATAATCTATCTTGATAGTTAAAGAGTCTAATAAAAAATATTATCTCCGATTTTTTTTTACCATTCTTACCACCTACTCGAAATTCTATCATCAATCCGATCACTCCTAACTCAAAAGAAAGTTTTTTCGTTTTTCCGATCAAACCACCTTCTTTTTTCTAATTGAAAGAGAATCATCTAATTATATAAAAACTCAAAAAAAAAAAAAAAAAAAAAAAAAGAAAGAAAAAGGAAAAAGTGCAAGAGAAAGAACATGTGAAAGACTTTAATAATGATCACCAAACGCACTCTCCCATTCCAATCTCTACGTGCCTTAGCAATAAGGGAACTTCTTTCCACCTCTTTTATATGTACGACAGTTAAAAACAACTATTATTTGTTTTAATATGTTTTTTTTTAAATTTGAGTTTACAATGAAATACAATATTATTATTTATATACACATATTAGATATTTCAAATTACAATAATTATACTAAAAAAATGAATTTAAAACAAATAATTCAATGAACAGTCTCTAAGAAAACTATTATAACTTTTTTAGGAGACTCCAAATATTATGATTTTTTATCCACTAGCAACTACACATTCAGAGCTTCAAATACATAGTTCATACATTAAATTAGGTTACTATTTCACACTTCTGTTCAAAATAATATATCAAAAACTGAAAATTTGAGCTAATATCCAACCGTTAAAATAATATACCAAAAACTAAAAATTTGAGCTAATATCCAACCGTAATTACAACATTACTATAATTTAGTATAATTTTCACTGCAATAAAATATAAATATATAGACAATCTCATATATTATTACACATTTATATAATTTATTGAGGATAATATGTACTATAATTAATGTCACCTTTAATTTACAAAATCCAAAAAGAAAAAAAATATAAAAATTAAGACAACAAAGGGAGTTAGTTGCCTGCAGTTAAACAACGAAAGAACAGAAGTCAGAACAAGTGGTCAGCTGGTCCCACCCATCAAGTGGACCCCACAAAAACCAAGAGATAAAAGATAACAACAACAATATATATTATATAAAAAATTGTTATTTCCCGCAAATTCCAAAACTACCCTTTTCCGTTTTTTTCTTTCTGCGCCATTTTTGTTTGTCTGTCTTTTTTTTTTTTTTTTTTCTGATCTCATCCAAATCTTTGAAGGTTTCTTCTTCTTCTTCTTTTCTTTGTCCCAACAAAGAATCAGTCCTTCCTTGTCTTTCTCTCTCTATCTCTTCACATTCTTCAGGGACGCTTGTTTTGTACATGCTCTCACGTTTCTCTTTAATTTGATTTTGACATTTTCTTTTCTTTTTCTTTTTGTTGTTGTTTAATTAACGACAGAAAATCAAGAAATGTTATAAAAAAAGAATTTTTCAGAAGGCAACACTGCAAGAGAGATCTGCAAATAATCCCTACTTTGTTTCTTTCTTTCTATCTTCAGGTGGGTTGTTAGTGTCATTATGTCCGCATGCATTATCAATTAATTTCTTGTCTGTTTGTTTTCATTTTTTTTGTTTGTTTGTGTTCATTTGAGGTCGTGGTAATAATGTATAATTAATTCCCACGGAAAAAAATTGATTTTCTTGGTACATTTTTAATGCTGATGCAATTTATTTAACTTCTGGGTTCTGCAAAAGATTTTGTCTTTAGTTCTGGGATGGGATTGATCTTTTAACGATGGCAGAAAGAAAAAAAGTTGATGTATTGGGATTCTTGTTTTCCTCTGTATCTGTTTTTCTTTATGTTGTTTGCATAAATGGTCTGGAAAAATGAATTCTTTTTTCCTATGTTTTAATGGTGTATTATTAAATTTAGATGTCTTGACTGATATGGAAAATTTCTAAAGATATTGATGTGATTAGGAATGGGGAGGAAAGGAAACTGGTTTTATGCCGTAAAGAAAGCACTCAGTTCAGAATCAAAGCAGAAGAGAGAGAAGGTAGATGAATGTGTTTATGATATTATAAAAAGACGAGATTATTATTGAACATTTTGTTTTTTGTTGATCATAGAAAACAGGTAAATCACAAGGATGTTTCGGGAAACAAAAGAATCAAGAATTGGATGATGATTTATATACAGAACCTGCATTATTAGAAACTGTTACTTTCCCTCTGAACCCTTCAGAAGAGGAAAAAAAATTGTCTGAAGCAGAAAATGAGAAGAACGTTCAAGTTTACTCTGCTGCCATTGCCACTGCTGCAGCAGCCGAAGCAGCTGTTGCTGCAGCTAATGCTGCTGCAGAGGTTGTTAGGCTCACAAATGTTGTCTGTAAATCAAAGGAAGAGATTTCAGCTATCAAGATTCAAGCAGTTTTTCGAGGATACTTGGTAAGATATACGTATATATATATATTTTCTTTGTTTATATCTCATATTTGTTTAATCACGTGATCATTTTTTACACAGGCTAGAAGGGCATTTCGAGCATTAAAAGGATTGTCTAGATTGAAGAGTGTGATTCAAGGCCAATCTGTCAAAAGACAAGCTGCAGTTACCTTAAAATGTATGCAGACTATGGCTCGTGTGCAGTCCGAGGTTCGTGTTAGGAGAATCAGAATGACAGAGGAGAATAAGTCTCTCCAGAGACAACTCGAGCAGAAGCATGAGCAGGAAGAAGAAGAGAATGAGAAGATGAAACTTTCTGTGAGCTCTGAATTCGAATTTACTATATTTATAATCTTTTTCGTGGGCTAAAGTATTTTTGCTTCAGATTGGTGACAAATGGAATGGCGGAACTCAATCAAAAGAGCAAGTAGAAGCAAAGCTGCAAAGCAAGCAGGAAGCTGCTATGAGACGAGAAAGAGCACTAGCATATGCATATACTCATCAGGTATACTGAGTTTTCGAAATGTTTGTTTTGTACATTAGCACAAATCTAGGTTGTCCTGGATTCTAATTGAAATGAAAAACAGCAATCTTGGAGGAACATTCCCAGAAATACTAATCAGACATTTATGGATTCAAATAATCCTCATTGGGGTTGGAGTTGGTTAGAACGTTGGATGGCTTCAAGGCCATGGGAAGAACTCAAACCTGAAAAAGAGGCTAACAAGGATGATGTTGTTCAAAGTAAAGGCCGGCCTCCAAGTCGATCAAACTCAAGAACCTTGTCCACAGGATCAGGAAGAGGAAGAAAACTAAGGTCACAAAGTATAAAAGGAAGTAATGAGGATTTACAGGATCAAGAACAGCACTGTCACAGGAGGAGGCATAGTATTGCAGGATCATCATCATCATCATTATTGAGAGATGATGAAAGTATAGGTAGCTGCTCGACTTCGGTTCCTGGTTACATGACACCTACAAAATCTGCAAAAGCAAAGTCTAGATTCTCTTGTTCTTTAATAACTTTGGAAAATAATGGAACACCTGAAAGAAGAAGATCCATAGCTAATTCGGCCAAGAAGAGGCTGTCTTTTCCTGGTTCGCCTTCCACTTCCACTTCTTCTTCTAGAAGACACTCTGTTCCTCCTAAGATAGAGATTCAAGGACATTATTAATGCAGTATGGCCAAAAGGGTAAACAAAAATGATGATCAAATTCATTTTTTCAGCATAATTTTGGTAGTAGTGATGATGTTCATTCAGTATTATTTGCTTCAGAAATCTTGTGGTTTTTTTTCTTTTTATTCTTTGGGAGAGTGATTTGTGATGATTCTCTATGCAGAAAGGTGTAATTTATGATAACATTATATTTGTAATTTTCCCCTTTGGGAAGGACAGGTGAAGTAATTATTCCAGTAATTAATTGAATTTAAATAATAGTATAAAAAAAGACAAAAAAGAAAAATTGATGGTAAGATAATTAAATTAAATTAAAATAAAGACGATTTTTTTTTTTTTTTTTTGAGAAGAAACGAAAATTATTTAAGGGAAAAGAAAAAAATCTTCCAACTTCCTTACCAAATAAAACAGCCCATAGGGGACTTTGAGAACATTCGATTCCTCGCCTCAACTCTAATCCGAATCACCATTGATGCTAGCTAGCAGAACTCAGCTCTGATTCGAGTCTCCACAAAAATGGTAATGCACCAATATATTTGATTCCAGATTAAATTTCTTGTGTTATGGTTATTTCTGGTTGTTTTTTTAATCTAAAGCTGTTTGTACCTTCATTTGAAACATTTTTGGAGCTTTAATTTGAGCTGTACTATTGTTGATTAGAATGAGGTGAATGTTTCTGTACTGGATTTTTGTTTTTTGGGCGGCAGCTGTAGTTTATCAGCTCGGGAAATTTCAGTCTTATGATTCCTGCGATGTCGGCTGTGCAAAATTGTGATGCCCGGGTTTTGGGGATGTTGAAGAAACATGGTAATTAGTGTTGGTTAATATTTACTATTTTGATTCAGGTTCTTGTATGTTGCTAGTATTTTCTTGCACGGGAATATGAATGATTTCATTTTCTCATATTTAGAGGGAAATGGAGATGATTGTTTTATGCTTAATATATTTAGAATAAAATTCTTCGTTTTTCTTTCTTTTTCCCCTGAGAAATTTGAACTTATTACCATACGATTAGTGTGTTTGATGTATGCATTCAATAACAAATGTTCTTTGTCTGTTGTGGTAAAACCACTTATATCTGGTCAGTGAAAGCATGTGGAATTTGAGTCTGTTCTTCATTGATTATGGTATGAACAAGCAGTGATAGAATTTTATTTAAGTGTATCAGATTCAAAATTGAGGTTAGGTAAATTGCAAGTCTATGATTGCTCATTCTGAGAATAAAACTTCAGATAAGTTAATTGGTTCATAGACATATCGGCGTGAATTAGGATGCGGCAGGATGAGAGGAAACAGTGTAAGGCAGTAGAGAGGTTATGGGTATTATGTTCCCTACCCCTACCGGGAGACAGCAGGGGAGGGAGGAATGAAATCAGTGGACGATAATGTCAATGATCTGGTAGCCTAACATCTTGCGGATTTTATGGTCCTTCGTCATTTTACAAACTGGAGCCAAGATAGAGGGTCTTGATGAGTCTATATCCATTCTGAGTCCACATACCTGATATTAGTAGTGTTTGATCATG
Source organism: Asclepias syriaca (assembly GCA_027405835.1). Classification (NCBI taxonomy): domain Eukaryota; kingdom Viridiplantae; phylum Streptophyta; class Magnoliopsida; order Gentianales; family Apocynaceae; genus Asclepias; species Asclepias syriaca. Next base: position 30,155,302 of record CM049924.1, on the reverse strand, counting down.
GACAAAACTCAAAGTGGTTCATAAGTGTTGTTTTGATCTGGTAGCCTGATATCTTGGGGGCTTTATGTCCTTCATCATACCACTGACTGGGGCCATAAGAGAGGGTCTTGATGAGTCTTTATCGAGTCTAAATTAACATACCTGATATTAATGTTGTTTGATCATGGGTAAAGCTCAAAGTGGTTCAGGCATCTTGCAGATGTGAGTGCAGGTGATAGATAAGATTTCCTGTATTTACTACCTTCTCTTACAGTTTCTTTAAATTTTGAACATACTTGATTTCAGTTTTTCTTTCTGAACCTAGCTTTTGATGTATATAAACTAATAGAGTTTTGTTCTTCACTAAGCTGATTAACTGTTGTTAAATTTCTACCAGGCTACACCATTTCTAGCTGGACTTGCTGTTGCAGCAGCAGCTCTGGCTGGTAGGTATGGCATCCATGCCTGGCATGCATTCAAGACACGTCCACCAAAACCTAGAATCCGTAGATTTTATGAAGGGGGTTTTCAGCCTACAATGACCAGGAGAGAAGCTTCTCTTATTCTTGGTGTTAGGTAAGTAAGGAAAACTTCTATATTTATCTAGAAAGAGGTCTATAATTAGTTCTTTATTATTAATCATCTCCAAGTAAAATGTGGACAATGTAAACTTGATTCTGAAGCATTCATGTGAAGAACTTTCATAGATAGAGCTTGAAGGGCATGGAAAGTTAGCTTTACCAATAAAAGAATTTGATACTTCACAGCCTTTTTTTCATTAAAATTTAGACCTAAAAACATATTATGGTGTTAAATATGTAAGTTGACAGATGTGTTTTACACATTGTGTGAGTGGTCTCCATATTTGTTCAAGTATCAAGAGAGTTTGGGGTGAGGGTTGACAAGTACTAGCACCAATTCAGAACAACTAGGGGTTTTATTTAATAGTTATTCATAATACTCATTATCTGAGTCAATGGTATTGAATGTTCTTGGTCTTTTGTTTCTGTTTTTATCTTACACATCCTATGTTGCTAAGTGTGAAATCAAAAACTGTTCTTTACTTCAACTTTCAATTGTTTTTACAGAGAGGGTGCACCTCCAGACAAAATTAGAGAAGCACATAGGAAGGTGATGGTTGCAAATCATCCTGATGCTGGCGGTAGCCATTATCTTGCATCTAAAATCAACGAAGCAAAAGATATACTACTTGGGAACAAAAAGAACAACAGCGGATCTGCATTTTAAAGATTTTGGCAAGTCCTGTACCTCCACTATAGCATTGAAAACGTTTGCCCAAAAAAGGCAACAAAGTACTAAGGTTTTTGTTTCCTTCTTTCCTCTGCCAACTTCTGTGAATCCAGAGATAAGGAGTGCTCAAAAAAACAATTGTAACACACCTTAACATGAGAACATAGGATACCTCAGCAGAGCAACACAACCTCTTGTAGAAAAGAGTTATATATGATCTGCCTCTTCTTGGATTTAAGATAATAATAACCATGTTAGAGGTTTCTTGTGAAATATAAGCTCTTGCACTTTGAGTGCATATTACATTGCACCTCTCGTGCAACTGATTTTATGATTGTGCATACTTAAAGTGGCTTTCAACTTCTGTCATCAAAGTTATAAAATTTTTATTGTAATAATTTTATAAAACAACACATACATTTTACTTGTGAGTTTGAATGCATCAAGAGAGAAATCAAATCAAGTTAAATTGATGGTGAAAAAACCACAATAATTTTTTTAAAAAGAAAATTATTAATTTAGTATTAAACTTGTATGTAAAAAAACCTCCAAATTTCAGTTACATTGGAGGTTGGTTGAAGTGCCCGCAAATGCCTCAAAATCATAAACTGGTCATCCAAAAATTTCTCCAAAAAACTGTAATTTCTGAAAAAGAAGGGAAAACTGCAGATCCTCCAAATATGGATGCGAACCATGTACATGTCTTCCAAACCTTGTTTCGAGGAACATTTGATCCCACAAAAACAAGCCAAATGTCTCGTATATCTGATCATAACTTATTTTTAAGATCTACAATTATATATATAATATATAATATATATATATATATATATATATATATATAATCAACATATAGACATAATAAATCTGCTTGTTTTTTGTTGAGTTCATCAGTAAAAAATGGCTTTAAACAGGGCTGTAACGCAGTGGAGGAGATCGATTCTGCTACAAGCAAATGCACAAACCAGATCACTTTCATCCTCCTCCACTAGAAAATTCAGCACCAAAACTACTGCAGATGAACATCACGATCGCAATAACGGAAAGGCGAAGTACCTGACAGGGCAATGGGCACCGGTGATGGTGCTAGGAGGATTCATGGCGGTGGTGGTCGCAATGGCCGGTCATAGCTTATGGCAACAGATGGCTTACTCTCCAGCAGTTCATCTGACGAAGAAGAAGAGGGAATCCATGCCGGAAGTTTATAATCCTGATGTTGTCGTAGGTTCTGCCGATAATTTTGTTAACAAATCGTTCCTCAGAAAAGTGGGTAACATTCAGGAGAAGAGATTCCATGATCCAAGCATCCACGATGCCTACACTCGTTCTAGAGAAGTGGAGAGTTTGAAATCTGTTGGAATTCGCAGCAATAACTGAATCAATTGAATTTCTCTGCACATATTCAATTGTGCATTTTGTTCTTCTTGCTTCTCCCATTTAAATTTATTAGGTTTATTATAACACCATTTTGCTGTGTTTTTTTAAGGTAATTTTTTATTTACAATAATTTTAAACATGAAATGAAAATTTCCTTTACACTTTCTTTCTATTACATTCAAAATAAAAAAATAATTAAATTGTAAATTACACTCACTAAACTCAATCATTAAGGATAAAATACAAAAAAATAAAAAATAAAAATAAAATCTTGTAAAGCCATGTTTGGATAAGCAATTAAAATTGAAAGAATAAATGCCCAAACCACCCTAAGTTGCATTAAAGAAAATAGTACAAAATTTGGAGATAACAAATGTCGCCTTTCCCACTTCTAACAAGGCTATGACTCAGCATTTTATCCATTTTCTTTACTCATTAATCATTATCCAAAACTTGGATGGAACCCTAAATTTCTCACTGACTTCCATAAATTAATTAAAAGTTTTTATAGATTTATTAAAAAAGATATATAAAAACTTTTAGAAACATAAAATCATGAAATGTCACTTACAACCTTCATAATGTAACCAATGACATTGAAACAGGAGGGGTAATATGGTCATATTATTTATAAGGAAGAAATGATAATATATTTTTCCATATCTGAAAAAAAATAAAATTCAAATATTCTTTCTACTAAAATGGAAAAAAGGAAGGAAAAGCCTCTTCAGTCCTTCAAGAGACACTTCATTATCATCATCATCATCATCAATTCTGATCTTCCCCCACAGACCTCAGATTTGTCTTCAAGAATAATTATAGGGAAAAAAAAGCAGTTCAAGAAACCCCAAGTCCCAATTTTTATCAGCCACTAAATTCTGCCATACAATTTTTATTTATCAGGGGAAAAGGAAAAAATAGGAACAAATCCCAGAAAGATTACAAATTTGCTTTCAAATCTTTCTTTATCCATTGCGATTTTCACCTCAAGTATTCGTTTCAAGAAAAGTGTACTGGGTAGAGTTTAATTTTTACTGTATTTATAAGGACAAACCCGTATATATACAGCGGCCGTTTCAACCAGTACTGTTTTATATTTACAGTTCTCATCATCCACTCAAACCACTGCACACTGAAGAAGGTGACGAAACTGTTTTTCCTCCTTGAAATTTGGGGTTTTTTTATTTTTATTTTTCTCTCGTTGTTGAAATTTGTCAACTGTTGTGACTCTTGGTTTCTTGACTTGTTGGTTTTCTGTTAAGAGTTCAATATTGGATTTTGAGAGTGTATATAGTATTGTGGAGGAGAGGTAGAGTGATGGTGGCGGCTGGGAGTGATCCAGTGGATTCATTACTGAATTCAATTCAAGCGGTGAAAACTGCTTTCTCGCCATTAGAGGCTAGTATAAGAAAGGCTGCTAAGGATTTTGAGCATTGTTGGCCTAATATAAAGTCGAGAAATATTTGTGAAAATAAAAAGGGTAATGATCTTGATTTCGTTAATCAAGAAACTATGACAGAGTTGAATGTGAGGAGGAAGAGTTATAGTGGAGGGCGAGGACAGTATGTAATTGGCGATGAAAAGAAGAAAGGATTGTCAATAAAATTACCCATTAAGATGTTTGTGGGAATGTTTTCAGAGAAATCTGGGGTTAATACTAACAATGCTTCTATTTTTGGTGAGAATGGGGGAAGGAAAGGTTTGAAAGAGAGGTATGGGGCTGGGGTTACTGGAAATGGTGGAAAAGAAGAAGGAGCTTGTGTGAATTGCTTGCAGTTTGCAGTGGCATGGTCATTTATAGTTAATGGTTTTGTTCAATCTATCTCAATGCCCTTTAAATATGGGAAAAAACGGACTCAGAAGGTCTCTGATGAGAACTGTGGTTTTGAAAATTCGTGTGCTAAAATGCATGGTTCTTCTGAAGGTAATGAGAAAGGATTTAGGGGAAGGGTTGCTGTGGATTCTTCCAATGAAGGATTATATAAGAATGAAGAAAAGAACCATCCTTTGGAGTGTTTTATCGGTTTTGTGTTTGATCAATTCATTCAAACTCTTCAAAAGTTCGATGCACGTGTGCCTGAAAGTGAAAGCAATGTTGTGGATTCAGTGTGTGATACAGTTCCTACCAATCAGTTTGATCATATTAAGGCACTTGCTAGAGTATTTGAGGGGAAAAAACCTGATGTGAATGGAATTTTGGGAAACTTGAAGTTTGCTCGAGTAGGAGGTGTGCCAGCAAGTATTGTTGAAGTTCCATCTTCTGACAAGGAAGTGAGTGATGTTGGTGATAATAGTACTAGAAATCAGGAAGATAATGGTGGTAGCTCTGCACAGAAGTTGGCAAATGGATTACTCAGCATTCCCTTGTCCAATGTTGAGCGGCTGAAATCGACTTTGTCTACTGTGTCATTGACAGAAATGATCGAGCTTATACCTCATTTAGGACGACCTTCAAAAGACCATCCTGACAAGAAAAAGTTGTTCTCTGTCCAAGACTTCTTCAGATATACAGAAGCAGAAGGTATGCCTGTCTTTTAGCTTGAATTGTCTATTTGTATGAGTTTTCTTTTGAAACCACTGTTGTTACTTTGTTAGCACATATATAAATTTCAAACGTTCATGCTTAGTTTTGGTTTTGCTGTTGTCATACAAAAATTTGTTTAACTTGCTCTGGATTTAAGTCACTATTTGTCTAAATCATTCCTATCAATGGGTTATCTGTATGGTTGTGTTTTTAGGGGGTTTGTTAACCTGTAACTACTGGGGCTTAAATGGTTATTCCAGTATTGGAATAATAGATGCCTTTTGAGAGCTACAGTAACTGAATACCTTTAGGTTAATGTCACTAGTATTTAACTAAATACGTTTGTGCAGGAAGGAGGTTTTTTGAGGAGTTAGATAGAGATGGAGATGGCCAAGTGAATTTGGAAGATTTAGAAGTTGCTATGAGAAAAAGAAAGCTGCCAAGAAGATATGCCCGTGAATTCATGCGTCGTACTAGGAGTCATCTTTTCTCAAAATCTTTTGGCTGGAAGCAATTCTTGTCCTTGATGGAACAGAAGGAACCAACCATTCTTCGGGCCTATACTGGTCTCTGTTTGAGCAAGTCTGGAACCCTGCAGAAAAGTGAAATTTTGGCATCATTGAAGAATGCAGGACTTCCATCAAATGAAGATAATGCTATTGCTATGATGCGTTTTCTGAATGCTGATACTGAAGAATCTATTTCTTATGGACATTTTCGGAACTTTATGCTTCTGCTTCCATCAGATCGGCTTCAAGAAGATGCAAGGTGAAGGGGTTTCTAATTTCAAACTTTGTTCTTCTTTTTATAATTAGGAAAGTTTTAGACATCATTTCTTAAAATTCTTGATATTTCTGTTTCATTTAAAGGTGAAGCAAGTGAATGGTGACAGCTGATAGTTTGGTCAGCTACTTCATAATACATTTCCAAATACCTTCCTTTGGAAAGGATAATCATTTTTTTTTGTCCAAATATTTGATTCTTCATATTGTGGCTGGGGAGGACATAATATACAATGTTATCTGGAAGATTAAGAAATCTCCTTATGGATGTTCCTTTTAATCTCTGTACTGTTGTTGACCAGTCTGTGTAGCGATCCTGAAATTGACATTGGAGATATCCATTAGAAGCTCCAGCCATAGATTTAATTAATCCATATGGTCAAATATCTTAAAGCATAATTGTGAATGATAAAGAGGAAGCATTTTTCATGTAAAGGGTTGAAATTCTCATTGACAATTTTCTTTTTTTTTTATAATTTATAATTTATCCACATAAATGTTTTTTTTTTTTTAAATTTATGTTACATTTATACAGTATATGGTTTCTGAATAGGACATGAATTCTGTGGATTTCTAGTTTTGTAACCTGGATTTAACTTGCATAAAATTTTAGGAGCATCTGGTTTGAAGCTGCAACTGTAGTTGCCGTTCCGCCACCTGTTGAAATACCTACTGGAAGTGTTCTCAAGTCAGCATTAGCAGGAGGCTTGTCATGTGCATTGTCCACGTCATTGATGCACCCTGTTGACACAATTAAGGTTTGTCTTAGCTGTGGAATTAGTATGTTAATGATTGATTTTTCCTCAAAATTAAAATGCTGTTGGAATCTCCTTGATAGAATGCTTCATCTTGGCCATGAACTGGTGTGCATAATGTGCCCCCTTCCCCTTAACTCGCTCTTTTTGTATGTAAAATGAGTTGCATTTGCAACTTGATTCTGAATCATCCTTTCCGTAGTCCTTAATTCGATTGAGGATATAGAAACCTTGCAGAGCTGCCTCCGCCAAGTACATCCTCTGAATTGAGATTTGCTGTTCTGTTAATTTTCCAGTTGCAGTTTCCATATGACTTCACATACTCTCTCTGCTGTTCTGCTATCTTCTAAAAAGAGGATTAGATTATCTTCTTTAGTATATAACTTGCTGCTGTGTATAATCTTTAACTCAAGAAAGGGGAGAAAAATGGAATACTGGCTAAATAAGCTTATTTTACGAGAGAAATTTATTGGGATTCACTCCTAAATCATGGTAGGTATCACATGGTGGTGAAATTGAAGATAGATACATAAATAAGAGCAAATGTTGGTAAAAGTTTTGGATGATCAGATGATATCTTGCATAGTTTTGGATGAACAGGTTGGTGAAATCAAATCTGCAGAGGTATAATGATAAAAAATTTAAGCTAAATACATGCATTTCTAAATTACCATAAGTTTCAATGATTATTGGTTCTACTCTTTTATCTCTTCTTTGCCCAAAAAAAAAAAACATGGAAAGAAAAAAGACAACATACGTCTTACATCTATTTAACTTCCTGCAGACTAGAGTACAAGCATCAACACTTAGCTTTCCTGAAATCTTGGCTAAGCTTCCCGAACTTGGAGCTCGTGGATTATACAGAGGCTCAATTCCAGCAATTCTCGGACAATTTTCAAGGTTTGTTTCCCTTTGTTTAAAGAATATCTTTTAGTAATTTTTGCTTCTTTTTATGGTTTCATTCATACACACACACACACACACACACACATATATATATATATATTCTTTACCCTCACAATTCATTTATTTTGAACTACAGTCATGGTTTGAGGACTGGGATTTTTGAAGCTAGCAGGCTTTTACTGATAAATGTTGCTCCAACACTTCCAGAATTACAGGTATCTTTTAATATGTAAATGTATCTGAACATATTCTTTTCTCCCTGGTGAATAAGTAGGACATAAAGTTTTTGGAAGTCTCTATGCTATCTTGATGCTTCTGGTTTGGAATAGTACTCGTGTTAACTGGCTAAAAACACGACAAAACTTTAGGGATGGCATTTTTAATGTAATGTAAAGCTGCAAGAAGAATACAAGGACCTGATGTTATTTAGACATTAACAAGTTTAATTTTTCTGCTGCCTTGGTGTGTTAGGTTCAATCTGTTGCGTCTTTTTGTAGCACATTCCTTGGAACAGCCGTGAGGATACCATGTGAGGTACTAAAGCAAAGATTACAGGCTGGATTGTTTGATAATGTTGGGGAAGCAATTGTTGGAACTTGGCAACAAGACGGCCTCAAGGGCTTTTTCCGTGGCACTGGTGCCACTCTCTTTAGGGAAGTCCCATTTTATGTTGCCGGGATGGGCCTATATGCTGAATCTAAAAAGGTAAGAGTTTTTTTTTTCCTGCCAATGAAGTCGTTACTCCTCGTAATGTGCTAATTAGTATTATGATTGTGAAATTATCGTAAACATTCTTATCTTGAAAAGAAAAAGTTTACAAGATTCATATGACACATCTTTTGTGGTTTTTAGGCCATGCAGAAGCTTGTTGGTCGCGAGCTTGAACCTTGGGAAACAATTGCAGTTGGGGCATTATCTGGAGGATTAACAGCTGTTTTAACAACACCATTTGACGTGATCAAGACTCGGATGATGACATCACAGGGAAGAACCCTTTCACTATCAATGGTAGCCTACTCAATCATTCGCCACGAAGGACCCCTCGGATTATTCAAAGGAGCTGTACCCAGGTTCTTTTGGATTGCCCCTTTAGGTGCCATGAATTTTGCTGGATATGAGCTTGCTAAGAAAGCTATGGACAAAAGTGAGGAAACTGCTGATATGGATTCACAAAGCAAGCTAGGGAGTTCCAGTCAATAATTGTCCTTGAAGTAATATTTTGGTACTCACTCACTCTCTTTCCTCTACAAAGCTGGAAATTTTGTGCTGTTTTTCTTCTCCAGATTAGCATATAGTATCAAGAACATGGTTGAGTACACTATTCGTCGACGTCTCTCAGAGTTGCAGACAAGGGGCATTTTTCAATGGGTATTCATTCTGCAGTTCTTTGTAACTTCAATGTACATTTTGTGTTTTTCTTTTACTTCTTGATACTTCTTGATACTTTGATCTATAGTTTCTTTTGAGTTTTCCTTCATGGGCTGAATTTGCTACTCTCATGTCTAACCTTTATAGTTGAATATGGTTAAAAAGGGGAAGATTAACCAATTCTCTCTTACTTTTTAAGCTGTTTTACTACTTATTTATTTATTTATTTTAGGTGACATCCTACTTTCCTTTTCCTTCAACAATTGTTGCTTTAATTTGTTGTCCCACATCGAGAAACTTAGTGTTTGAATTTTATTCAGAGTTCTATTTATAGAGTTTAAAATGAGTATTAAGTAGATTGTTGAATTTTTAGCTTGATGTTCATAATTTTTGAAGATTATATATATATATATAATATATATATATATATATATATATATATATATATTAAACATAGTTAGTCCTAAATCTAGAACCTCATAATTCTTTATTACATAGGACAGGATGTTTTGTCTAAATTATAAAATTCAAAAAGAATGACTTACTAAAAAAGTTCTATCAACTTCAAGATTTAGATGTAAGGAATTAAGAAAGAAGTAAAAAAGATTCAAATAACCTTTTTTTTCAATGATAACAAAATTTTCTAAAATTGAAATACTCAACTACTTTATTTGAAAGTTTTTTTAGTGTTAATTACTAAATTAATATAACTCGATAGCTACATACATTATATATATATAGACAATTTCAATTTCATAGTAAATAAATACTAATAGTAGGTGACTTATCTTCTGACTTTACTTACTACAAAATTAATTATCAAATGAATTACTCAAAATAAATAAATATTCATTCCTTTAGTGTAAATGCAGATTTAGAGAATTCCTTTTGCCAATATATATATTCAGTATATATACATACATACATATATATATATATATATAATATATATATATATATATATATATATTATATATTATATATATCATATATATAGATACACACTTGACTGCTTTGGTGCATTACAGAAGGAACCTGCAGAAGACTGCAGACTACATATTCTTTTATAATTGAAATTTATTCAAATTATATTTAAAATAATTTAATTTTCTTTTATATATAATATATATATATATATATAAGAGACTATATAATGATTAATTTAACCAAGGGATATTATTAATAATACAAGAAAGAACAAGAAAGTCTATAGGGTTAATGGTTAATTAGAATATTATTACACAATGGTCAATCTTAATTATTTATCTTAATTTTTTCATATAATAAATATATATATATATATATATTATTTATTTATTATAATTTCTTTCTTTATCAAGTGAAAACACCACATAAGTCAAACGGTACTTGACTCTGTGTGTGTTGCTGCATGCAGCCATTGGACTTCGGCACATCCAAACAAAACCCAGTTTGATATTGGAAAACATCACTACACTATTCTAAACATACATATATATTAATTAGAGCATCTAGAATGTTGTATTTTATACACAATATATATATATATATACACACAAGTGTGTTTGTCCACAGTATATTGGTCAAACAGTGTCAATGACAGACTTCAAGAAACCAAAGACAAAGGGTCGTCTTGTTCCCACGAATCCATTTATATATATATATATATATATATATATATATATATATATATATATATATATATTATAGTTATTACTCCTTTTGTCCCGATTTCTTTTCTTTGTGTATATATATGTATATATAGTGTGGAAAAAAAAAATCACAATTATTATCAAATTTCTTTTACTCATTAACATATTTTAGGTAGAAGTCAACGTTTTTGATAATCAAGTTTATTCCTTCGCATAAATTACGTTAGGTGAATGGTTGAATGTGATTAAACCTAATACAAAATTAGCCAATAGGAATGTTTGTAATATTTTAGTCAATGCCTAATTGACTATATATATATATATATTCTCCATTATTAATTACAAAGTCTTCTAAAATATTTATTTGATAATATTAATTAATATCCATTGTGATGAATCATCTAGCAATAATAAGATGTTTAGTTAATTAAATATACCATGATTTGATTGCCAAACAGAAATATTGGCACGAAAGAGACTCATTTGACGTTTCAGCTTGTGAATGCTTTCCCAGAATTATGACTCTTTCCCCTCAACAACAACCTGCATTCCATGCAGTTGAAATACATTAATGACTATATATATACATATACATATATATATATATATATATATATATATATATATATATATATATATATATATAAAATAAATGGCCAACTTATTAAAATCCACCCAATGTAATAATAATCTAGTTAGTTTAATTTGTCTAACTAAATGTCTTATTTAGTTTATTAAGTAAAACATATTGAGTTTTGTTTTGTTGATTAATGAATGTATTCGTCTTGATATTATGGTTAAATTAATTGATAATAATTTTATTTATAATTTAAAAATATAAAAAAAAATATTTTAAATAATATATATATATATATATATATTTCACTTGATTGACCTATAATCAATCTTGGTCAATCCTCCGAGTGGTGTTGGAAAGAGAACATGAGGAGGCTAGGGTTGGAGATTCTTAATGCTAGCTGCCATTCCACTATATATATATATATACACGCCCAACTGCTAAAGATTCAAACTTTCACACTAGATTTTGTGCTGCAAAACTTAAAAGTTTAAAGTTGTGTGAGTCTTTAGTTTACATTCTAAAGAAACTTAACGGTTACTTTTGTAAAGAAAAAGAAAAAAGAGGAACAAACTTCAAATTAATGTCTGAAAACCATATATATATATATATATATATATATATATATGTAATGGATTATATATATTTGGTTGGATTACCCGAAAGAAAAAAAAAAAATTTACCCTAGCTTTTGAAAATCACGTAAGAAATTTTAACATTTACAGTGCATTTTTAAGATATTTTTTAGATTGGAGTGTTATAGATTATAGTTATTTTTTACTGAAAAATTAAATAAAATTAGAAGGAGAAAAATGTCTTTTTAACTTTTCTTATGTTATCAACATAATAATCTTATCCTCCTGTCTTCGATCCGACATTAATATTAATTACATGTTAAACCACCGATTTGTGTTACACATTATTATTCTGAATGAAAAAAATAAATAAAATGTCGGCATATATATTTACATCATATATATATATATATATAGTTCTGAAACGAAATGCACGATATTCTCTGGCTGCTTTGTTTTTTTTTTTTTTTTTTTTGTTTACATGATTATGATCTCAATTTATTTCCCAATGTTCACACCATTAAAAATGATGAATGAATTCTTAGGATTTTTTTTTAAAGTTTAATTATTACAATGCCGTGAAAAACGACCGGAACGAGATGCATCTGATTCACATTTAAAATTCATTTATTTCTAAATTTGAACAGTGGAAAAAAGAAAAAAAAATTCAAATAATGAATTATTCAAAATTGTTTTTTACTCTCCAATATCTATCGAATTGGAGAAATTGAATATGGATTCCATTTGATAAGATGTTTGCTTTTAGGATAGAAACAAGACATGGAGTTTTATATATATATATATAAATAGTAGTAATAATTCCATCAAATAATTATTTCTATTACTACTATTAAAAAAAGATTCTTTTTTTTTTCCATCTTTTTCTTGTGGAAAAATCAAGATTTCCTTGTAGTCTTTAAGGAAAAAAAAAAAAGGAAAGAAGGAAAATTCTTGGAGTTTTATACTTTTCTTCGAAGATATATATTTCTTGCAAGAAAAATATGTAGAGGTTAAGATTTTTTAATTTTTATATCTAAAATTTCATTCTTCTTCTTAGTTTTCACGACCACACACACACACACACACACACACAAACACACATATACTTACATTAACTATAAAAGTAAATTGAGTTGAATATATATTAATATATATTATTATATATATATATTATATATATGTGTGTGTGTGTGTGTGTGTGTGTGTGTGTGTGTGCCGTTTAATAGTAGTCTAATGCACAACCTGTCTATTCCTTAAGAATTTCAATCCCTAACCATATAAAAAAATGGTGCAATCTACTGTTGACTAAGTTACTTGATATATATATATAATATATATATATAAAGAAATCAAATCCACCGATAAGTACTTCGATTCAAATTAGTCAAGTAAAGAAAAAAAAAGTTTGAAAATGGAAAAACCCAGAATTTTCTAGAGAAAACAAAGCTAACATTTTGTCAGCATTGACCATTAATTAGAGAATCAGTACAAGAAAAAAAAAAACCCCTTAATTTGTAACTATATATATATATATATATATATAATCTTATTAATTAACTTTTCTCCTTTTCTTCCCATTTGGATAAGTTGGAGAAAATCTTGTAACTATAATCTGACTTTTTGTCTCGCTTAATATAGTCTCTCTCTATAGTGTTTTCTTCTTTGTTTTCTCACTTTCAAGAACATACATACATACATACATATACATATGTATATAATACATATATATGTATATATGATGACGATGATGATGATCATGTCCAAAGGGGTTCCCAAGAAGCATAAAGATTTGCATCATCAAGAAACATGCTGGTATTCTCAAACGGAGTGTTATTATTTTCTTGAGAAACAAGAAATTCTTGATTTTGATGATGATGATGATGCTGATGTGTCATTCCCATGCAGATTAAGGAAACTAGGTTTTCATTCTGACATTGGATGTTCAAATTCTCTGCCTTAGCTTTTGCTAATTCTGCTTGAAGATCACTAATTTGTTTCTGTAATTGACAAATTGCACCTGCACAACCGTATACTGGATCTCGAATTCTTGCATTTGCTTCGTATACCATGCTGTTCACTGCATCTGCTCTTTGTTCTTCAGGAAGTTCCTAATTCATCACAACATATATATATATATATATATATATATATTATTTCAATCACACATCACAATTAAATTTATTTTCAAATTAAAAATTTGTACTTGATCTAACATAAAGAAAAAATTGGGCACGTGTTTCGAAAAAGAAATATTTAGGAATAGGATGACCATTTAAAATTTTTTCTTTCCTTTCTAGTAAGGGCATATATATATATATTGACTGGGAATTAATAATGATAGGAAAAGTTATGGCTGCTAATTCTATGAAAAGACTAAAATCTAACGATAGATTCAATATATATATATATATATATATATATATATATATATATATATATATATATATATATATATCGATGTATAGCACAGTGGCCGAGAAATTCTTTATTGAAGGTGGCTAAAGAATAAAACTTTTTCCTTTTTTTTTCTTTATTTGTTGGTGTAGTGTGAAAAGTGAAATCCACTAATTAGTTAAATATAGCACATCAATTTCTTTTCTTTCTTAACGTTCTTTATAGCTTTTGTTTTTTCCACACTTAATTATAGAAAAAGAAAATATAAAATTCAAGTCAAATCCAAAGCCAAAGCATTCCTTCAATTAAAGTTTTGTTCTTTCCTAATATATAATATATATATATAATATATATATATATTTGTGTGAAGATAATAAATTAAAGTTTGTTAAAGAGAAATAACTTGTGATTTATTCTAAAAGTTTAAATGTTTAGAATCGACTTTATGTATGTATGTATGTATATGTGTGTGTATGTACCTGCAACATCTTGATAATGTTACTAGCTCCAAAAACCTTGTGGGCAATGGTGAATTTGAGTGGCTCAGTTGGCGGAAAATAAGGAGCCAACACACATTTCTCCACGCACCTTCGTCGTAGTATCTTGCATGCAGCACATGGGGTGAGAATAATAACCGGTGGAGGAGATGAAGGAGCATTATACGTAGCTGCCCCCGGCGCCGGCGCCGGTGCCGGTGGTGATGAGACAGATGATGACGACGGCGACCGAGGTGAACCACTACCCTTGTTAGTGCTGATGGTGGTAATAGTAGTAGTAGTGGCCCTGTCGCTGCTGCACTCCATTATTTTAATTATTTGGTCAAAAATGAACCGTATAAAGATGTGTGTTTCTAGGGTTGAATGGGGAGAGGAAAGGTGGGGTGGGGTGGTGGGGTGTTGTACTTTATGCTCTGAACTTGTAAATGGGGTTGTGAATTGGAGTTGTGGAGTGTGTGTTTTAGTTGGGGAGACAATATATATATATATATAAAGAATCAAGAAAAAATGCCCGGGAGTTTGATTCATGAGATCATCAAGCGTCATAAAACTCGAGAATGACATCATCTATATATATTTGTCAATTGTTGACTCATGTCTTCTTTCTACTTAATTTTGCAAGCCATTTCCATTGTCTTTAACAGTTTATAGGTAAAAAGTTACCTTTTCAACATTGGTTACCATTTTATGAAAATGATATCCAATAACTAAAAGTGCATGACTTAGTAATCTATCAATCCATTGTATAAAAAAATTTTACTTTTAAATTTTAAATAATTATATATAAAAATTATGATACGAAACTTTTGATTATATATATATATATATATATATATATTATATATATATATATATAAAGACATGAAATTTTGTTATGCAATAGAAGAAGATTAACGTAGTAGTATTTGAAGAAGTAATAATGATTATGGTAAAGAAAACATTTGTCAAATTAGGAATGACTATAGAAGCATAGATCTAATTACAAGGAAAAACAAGATATTAGGCAGTCGAAAAAGTGGACCAATTTATTGTCAAATTGTCCCCAACAAATATAAATATAAATATATATATAATAATATTTGTGATTTTGGATAATGTATCCTTAATTAATTAAAACACCATTAATATTAATTACATACTATTATTAGTAGTAGCAGATGATTCTGGTTTTGGACATGTTAATTAAGCCATAACATGTGGAATAGAAATCATCTTGACTGGCGACGTTGAATCCAAAAATTAATTTTACTTTAATAAAAAAAGTTTCTAAAAGAGGAAAGACCTAGAATTTGTGTTTAATCTTTGAATAATTAAACCAATAAATTTGAATTCAAAAATGATAAATTGAAAACAATATGTAACTAGAATTTGCAGGACCAAATTTATTTGTCACAAATGCTATAAATAGAAAGAATGACACGTGGTTAATTAAATTAAAAAGTTGGCTACAGCGTTGGAGGGAAAATAATACCGACTATTTACCGAGGAATTGAGACACCATAGTCTCTCAACTCAACTACCCCATACTTACTAGTCTCTGACGTGGCGATTATTTGATAACGACTCCCTAATTATTTTATTATAAACACTCAAATAATATTATCGATCAAATTTTGGAGGAAAAAATAGGGGAAAGAAATTAAAGGGACCAAAGTTGGGTGAGAAACCGCTGGCTCGTGTAGAACGAGTTAATTGAGAATTTCAAAATTGAAGCCCAAAAATAAACCCAAAAGATAGTGACAAATTATTCTTACTAATTTTCCTTTTTGCCTGCCAATTTGGTCCAAAATGAACACTTTTGTTTATTATTAATTACAGAATTGTGCTACAAAATTTAATTTTTATTATATAATAAAAAAAAAAATATTGTGAGAATAAAGAAAGGCATTAAAAAGAGGTAGTAATGGTATCCAATGGAAAGTCTAAATTCAGGTAAGCAAGAGAACGACCCATTGCTAAACTAATCATATATGAAATGCCAAAACCATTTTTTTAACAAAGCAAAAATTCAATTCAATCAATTACTATCATTTTTCTGTTCTCCATTCTTGAACTATCAACCACTTTGATGTATAATCCACTAATATATATATATTATGTATATATAAGATTGAAAATCTAGCACAAATTTGCTAATTATACTTTGGAATCACACCTCATCATGCATGGTAGTAAACTTCCATAATTGACAAGTGCACAATACATATATATATATATATATATTATACATATAGATACATCATTATTAAATACAAAATTTATGAATATTATATATATTTTAATAATTTATTTGTATGTGATAATTATTTTGATCACAACTAAATTAAATTTGAATCTATAAAAACTTATTAAAAATATTATATATATATAATGTCAGAATATTGAGCAGTTAGGATTATAAATTTTCCATTTCCACATGTACACGCTTGCACAGGAATGACAACTTAAACATTTGACTTTTGAGGAATCCTAAAGAATTATTATTATTATTATTATTTTCCAAAAGAAAAGCAGGAATATATATATATATATATATATATATATATATATATATATATATATAATATATCCTTTTCTATGCGTGTGGACCTTTTGACACACAAGAAACAAAATCAGTTCACCTACAGAAAAGAAAAAAAAGAAAAACAATAATAATAATATAGGACACGTATTATTCATTTATCACGTTAGTAAAACTTTTCTTAATTTCTAGAGTTTCTAAATTTTTCTTAGTAACAAAATTTCGATTAGTTAAAAATTTTTAAAGTTCCTAAAACAAATGATGTTTTCTCATGGGATACATCTAATAAGATTGGAAATATGAGGAAAAAAAAAAACAAAAACATGATTAAATATGACAAAAAAATCTATCAGATAATCAACTTAAGACAACTAATTAGTCAAAAATTTTATTTCAAAATGATGATCTCCAAGCGTGCATCATGTCTGTGACTTATTACAGTAAACCACCAAAGAATATTGCATGACAAAAAACGTAACTCTTTTATATATATATATATATATAATTCCTATTAATTTAAAATCGAGTCGTGTCAAAACTCAATCTGTCCTCCAACTTTTATATATATATATATGTATGTATGTATATAACTTTTAAAAGGAAGTCATAATGTGTGTCCCATTTGTGCATATAGTTGGAGACATGAAATGTAAGGTATGGAGAGATATCTCAGGAGGTCACACGGTTTCGTACATAGTTTTTCTCACTCACTACAATTTCTTTAATATATATATATATATATATATATATATATATATATATATATATATATATGTTATATATGTATATGGCTTTACAGAAATTTCATGCATGGAATCCATGAGCCTGAAGCTATAACCTAGCTGTTTTCTTAATTACAAAAAAAACAATTTTATTATATATATATATATATATATATAAAATTTAATCAAGAATATGAAATTCAACTTTGTTCTAGTAGTTTCAAGTAAATTAATAATTACAATGTTTTTGTTATAAACAAAGTTTTGGCTCATTCCAAGAGTTTTTGGGTTTAGTTCCTCATCTTTCATCACAAACATTATAATATTATTGATTTTAATTTATTTTAAATCTACTTTATAAATTTAAAATGTATTATTAATTAAAAAATTTTAAACTCATATTTAATAATCAATTAAAGATTTTGAACGAAAGATATGCTGTCTTTATTATTATTATTATATATATTAATAACGTTAAAAAATCATCATATATATATAACGTTGCAGCCTTCAATTATTTTAAGGTGGTGGATAAATGTAGTTCTAGTAACGCGGAATAATGAGTAACGTGGTTTGTGACAAAGCACGTGTACGCTGTTCACTTTAGTCCCATGCTGCTGCTTGAAGCTCTGTAAAGCATATGCATGGGATATTTATACACACACACACACACACATATATATATATATATATATATATATATAATAGTAAAGTTGTATGCCACTTTCATCTATATACACTCCACCAACATGCACACATAATTTCGAGTTTTTATGTAAAATTCCGATTTTAATTGATTTTTTCTCTTCTTTGTATGTGGTTTTTTTTTCTTTCTTTTTTCAAAAGAATTTTTAGGTAAATTTTGTAGTTAATCGTGTTTCTTTCTTTGGATTTGTAATTTCCTGTAATTATTTTCTTAATTTCATAACATGAGTGCATGGAGGTATAGCTATATATGTTGGGAAAGCAAGAACACAAAAGAATGTGTTGTGTCCAAGATCAACACTTTTCCACTTAAAGGAACTTGTGAGGAGCAACAAACAAACACTACAAAAAACACCAAGCAACAAGATGATCCAAACAAGAAAATAAAACGATACGAGACACAAGATTTTAACGTGAAAAACCCTTTCAACGTGAAAGAGAAAAAAATCACGAGACTCTTTGGTCTAACCAACTTCACTATCATCGCAAGAGAATACAAATGCACTCTAACCAACTCCACTATCACCACAAGAGAATACAAATGCACAATACAACATCACCACAATGATATCTAACCCTTAACACACACTATGAAGGCACTAGAATCAAAATAGAGAAACAAAATTACAAGAAATCACCAAAAAACTGCAGCTGATCTGAAGCTCATAAATCGATATTGAACCGTTGGAATTCGATCTTCCTAAAATTTCAGCTCGATCAGACAAGATTTGGATCTCCGATCGACCGAAAAACTAGACTTACGATTTGGAGAAAGTTGTAGCAGAAACCCTTTTCCTCTCTCTATTTTTGTGCGTGAGAATTATTATAGTACAAAAGCTTTAATTGTAGCATTAATTAGGCAAAAAAAAAAGGAGAAAAAAAGTAGGTCAGAAATGTACAGCATATTGGAGACACGAGTATTTGCTTTGAATTAACCAAACAAAAAATAAAAACCCTAATTAATGGTAATGAAGATCTCACACCCATAAGGAAACTCCACCGTTGCAATTGTCATTCCTCGTGGAAACCTTTTCACATTAAATCTGAAAATGATGTGAAAAAAAAATTCACAATCATATTATATATATATATATATATATATATATATATATATATGTGCATATATGTATGTATATACATATTGTTCTTAATGCAATCTTTTACAATTCTCCTTTGAAAATGCATGCATACCTATAACGGGAAATTTCTTTTTTTCAAAAATCTTAGATGTTGAAAAATGATTCATGTATCTTTATATTATTATTTACCAAACATATCATACAAAATTTAATATATCACAATATATATTAGAATAGTAGTTAAATTTTTGTAGTATATGGAAGCTGGTTATGGTCCATGTAGTAGACTAAGCACACATTAATAGAATTTATATATATTCTTTTTTTTAATCCTTTCGTTACATATTTGTCTTATTTGAAATAAATAATTAATAAAAACATATAATCTATTGTGAAACACGAAATTTAAAGTGTGAACCTTATAATTAAAGAATGAAATGAATAATCTCTAATACAATTTTACAACTATTGAATTACAATAAAAAGTATTTATTTAACAAATAATTTACATAATACTTTTAAATACGGTAAATTAATAATGAATTCTATCTTTATTTTATGTATACAACATTTAAAAATTTATGGTCAAAATTTTCTCATGAAAAAAATTAAATGTTAGATTAGCTTAAATCCTCTTCCCTTGGAACAATTTAAAAAAAAAAAAATCTCATCGTATATGGAATATTTTGTATATATATATATATAGTTGGAGATCTTGTAATTTTGTCTCGCCCAAAATAAATTAAAATGAGTTGGATCTTATCCAATTTGAGGCCCATAGAAATTAATTAACAAAGTCGGAAATGAAGAAAGATTACAGCCATATTTCGGCCGAACACCAGGTGTTTATCACGTGTTAGTAAAAAATTTCTTTGTCGCGCCGCCAATTCCAATATAAATAACTAATAAATTAGGCGAACAAATATTTTATTAATTTTTTCTTTCAATAAAATTAATAATTAAATCCAATTTAACTATTTAAAATTTTTTTACAAGAAAATAGGATCATCAGATAAGCTCATTACATAAATTTTTTAATTATATATATATAATTAACTCGTAAATATTATATAATAATTCTTAAAAAAAGAAAAATTTACAAAAAGACAAGAAAGTTGAGTACTTTTGACTGGTAAAACTTCTTTAGACCTCACCCTCCTCTCTCTCTCTCTCTCTCTCTCTCTCTCTCTCTCTATATATATATATATATATATATATATTTTGACTTGTAAAACTTCTTTAGACCTCCCTCCCTCCCTCTCTCTCTCTCTCTCTCTCTCTCTCTCTCTCTATATATATATATATATATATATATATCTGTGCTATATATACCTGAAGAATCAGTAATCAGTACTGGTATTCCAAATTATTTCCAGCTATATATATATATATATATATATATATATATATATGGCTAATTCCACCGGGCAGTCACATTCATCTTCATCATCATCAACAACAACGTTAATACTTCATGGTCCTTGTGCTGCATGCAAATTCCTTCGTCGAAGATGTGCCCATAACTGTGTTTTGGCTCCTTATTTTCCAAAAACTGAACCCTTAAAGTTCATCATTGCCCATAAAGTTTTTGGAGCTAGCAACATTATCAAGATGTTACAGGTATTTATACATACATACATACATATATATATATATATATATAACTTATTATTTCGTATTAAAAGTTCAACACTCACTCGTTGTGAGTACAATTTAAGAATCGTTATTTTGAGCATAAATTTTATTGAATCTGAATTAATTAAAATAGTAGTGAAACTATTTTGATATTAATAGTATATATTAGAAATTGAGATTAATTATATCTTATGATGACTTAAACTTTGATATAAAAAGAAATTATTTGATTAATTACTTGCCTTATATTTTTTCATGGAATATATATATATATATATATTATGAATAAAAGGTTGTTAAATTTAGGTATATGGAATATTTGATGCATGCATGTAGAGCTAGTAAGTATACCAATTCAATGTTTTCCTAAATGAAATTGAACTAAAAAGTCCCATGAAATGCTACCTAATCATTTGGTCACGTTATATTAGGAATTACTAGAAAAAGAAAAAAAAAACAACAATGTGTATATTTAATTTTATTTTTATTCTGTAATATATATATATACAGGAGCTTCCTGAGGAAGCAAGGTCGGATGCGGTAAACAGTATGGTTTACGAAGCGAATGCCCGAATCCGAGACCCGGTTTATGGTTGTACCGGGGCGATTTGTTCATTACAGAAACAAATAATTGATCTCCAAGAAGAATTAGCAAAGGCAAAAGCTGAAATCTTTAATGTCCAATCCCAGAATCAAAACTTGCTCTCCATAATCTCCACGGGAGCAACAACTGCCACGTCATCACAACATCAACATCAGCTGCTGCAAACATCAAACGAAGACAGCAGTGGCCTATGGATTCTTGATCATCAAATTAATAATAATGCTTCTTATGTACCAGGAATTGATGAATTAGATCATTTTATGTAATTTTATCTCTGTTTTCCTGAGTTCTTGTCCAATAAAGTTTGCTTCTTGTACACAAGATTCTACTTTGTATATGTTTTTTCAACATATTTACAAAGAAATAAGAGTCAAAAGGTTTTGTTACACTATATTGGATATTACTTTGGATATTATTTTGGATAATTACAACTACCTCTGATCGTTTTTTTTTTGTTTTTTTATTTTTTATTTTTGGCAGTTAATAATATTTCAATAATATCAATATGCAATTTCAATACTCCCCCTCAAGGTAGAGCGTGTAAATTCTGCATGTCCATCTTGACTAGAAGAAACTCGAGTTGTTTTAGCCCCCAAAACCTTTGTGAGAAGATCGGTTATCTGTGTCTTCGTGTCAACGTGAAGTGACTTGATTTTCTGTGATATCATTACCTAACAAAGTAACAGTCCATTTCCACGTGATTTGTTCGTTCGTGAAAGATGGGGTTATTAGCAATATGTCATGCCGCATTGTTATCACAGAAGAGAGGTGTAGACCTATATTGTCTTGCTTCTAGTCCCTCTAACAACCAACGCATTCACAGGATTTCACTAGTGGCGTTGGCCATGGCGCGATATTCCGCTTCAGCTGAGGAGCGAGAAACAACTGATTGTTTCTTTGATTTCCAAAAGATAGGAGCTCCCCCCAAAAGAAGAACATATCATGTCCTAGACCTCCGAGTGAGTGAGCATCACATCCAGTGTAATACCCGCATTTTATTTTATTTTATTTTTGGGGCTTTAATTATTTATTTAATAGTGTAAGGACTTGATGGTAAATAGTATATAGTTGAATATAAGAGTAATTATAAATATAAGCATAAGTATGACTATTAGGTTTTAATAGGGTTTTCTTTTATCTCAAAACGCGATAGCCGCCAGAGACAATGATTTTCTCAATACCGAGAAGTTGTTCAAAGAGGTAAGTAATTTTTAGTGGTTTTGATTATTAGAATCGTAAGATTAAGTTATCAACTATGAATTTAGTTTTAATGTTCGTATTATGGATTTCTGATAGAGTCCGAAGGAAATTTAATAGCGGAATACTTGAGTTACTCGAAGTATCAGAAAGTACGCTTAGCGCTCAATAGAGATAGGTGGACTATCCCCTCTGTTGTATTTATCTATAGTATGAATGATTTTTCTAAGTATTGAATTTGAAGATTCCATTGCTTTTATCTATAGTTTAAATAATTTTTAAGTATTGGATCTGAAGATTTTGATATGTGAAAGAAATCGTTTCATTAATTGTTATTTTTTCTTAATAAAGTTTTGAAAGTTTAAGATCTGGAATTAATCGTTGATTTATAAATTCTTAAGTATACATGTTTTCTGTTATTATTCTTTTTATTATATATATGTATGTATCTGATACTCCGAGAATTCAGAACATTATATTTCTTTATTCTTTTTATTATAATATATATATATATATATATTATATATATATATATATGATACTGCGGGAATTCAGAAGATTATATTTGGTTACTTTTTCAATATATATCTGATACTCAGAAAACTGTCCTGTTTATACTTCCTTATTATTTCAATGTATTTAAATAAGTCTTGAGTTTTCCGATTATCACTTTAAAATAATGAATATTTTCTCATTTCAATATTTGTTAAATATTTTAGAATGTTAAGTATTTTTACATGAAAGTTTTATAAAAGTAAATTATATGTAATATTTTTATATTTGATTTTATTGGGGATTAACTTTATGGATAGCAATGGGGGAACATGTTCCACCATTTATAAGATCTCCATTGGCATGGACAAAAAGCCACAAAGATAAAGATAAAGTAAAGGTCGTTTCCTAACAGATATAAAGTTAAAGACCCATTCGCGAAACATTCATATTATCCCCCAATAGTCAAAAAAAGAAAAGAAAAGAAAAATGAAAGATATTTGAATGATTTTGTTACGTTGTTTTGTTCAATATTTTTATTTAACATTTAATTTATGTCTTGTCATTTTGTGCTTTAAGGATAAAAGTACGGTACTATATATTATTATTTTAAATATATATATATATATATATATATATATATATATATATATATATATATATATATATATATATATATTGTTTTCTTTTTATTGAAAAGATTGTTTTTAAAGGAGGTGAGATGTTCTGCCTACTGGGTATTTTTATACTCACCCCCTATGTTTTCCAACTTTACAGATCACAGAGAAGATTCTGATTTTGAGGATGATTACTGGACGGATGATTTTGAATACGAGTTTAAAGTGTTTTCTTTTTGTTTTGGAAACTTGAATTGTTTGAATTGAAGTTTTTTTATTGATGAAAGTTGGTATTTGTGGATGATATTTTATAATTATTAAGTTTTTATTTTGACTGTTTCTTGTTGGATAATTGAAAGTAAGTGACTTTACATTCTTTGGAGAAATCTTGGGAGTGTAGCCGTGTCATATTCTTGAATTTGGGAATTTAGTTCACGAACTAGGCCCGGATTCGGGGCGTGACATCTAGTCCGCAACACAGTATGCTACCAAATCTATTCCTCCTTCTTTCGGGAAGAAAATACCTTGTCCCGAAGTTGCTTTTAGGTAGCGAAGGACTCTCATGGCTGTGTCCATGTGTTCTTAGGACGTTTATCGAGTAAGCAAGATCTGGTCTCGTGGCTTGGAGGTAGAGCAATCAGCCAATTAGTCTTCGATATTTACTAGCATCGACACGAACATCCTCTTCTCCTTTATCCAGCTTCACATTTTGTTCCATTAGGAAGGTGCATGGTCTACATCCTAGCATTCCACTATCTTCAAGGATGTCAAGGGTGTATTTTGGTTGACTTAGCACTATCCCGTCTTTGGTTCGAGCGGCTTCTATCCCGAGAAAATACTTTAGTGGCCCGAGATCTTTGATGCGTTTTTTTTTCTTTATAGACCATCTTCGCACCTACCCGCTCCAATCAATTTTCTCGAACGCAGTCCCAGCCATATTTACTGTGCGTGGAGGCTCAGTATATGCCGATTTACCTTCAGCAGCGAAATGCTTCTAGAACTGCTCGTATTGCTCTTTTGTCAGGTTCGTAATCAGGTCCGATTCCGTTTCCGCGCAGACCGCCTTTGGCTTCACCTTTTTTTGTTATTCTTCACAATCCACCATTCCGGGTAGCCGACTATCTTGAAACAACT
Organism: Asclepias syriaca; assembly: GCA_027405835.1. Taxonomy (NCBI): domain Eukaryota; kingdom Viridiplantae; phylum Streptophyta; class Magnoliopsida; order Gentianales; family Apocynaceae; genus Asclepias; species Asclepias syriaca. The sequence continues at coordinate 30,129,980 of CM049924.1, read as the reverse complement.
GTCTCGTGTATGTTCGTCTCTACCACAGTGATCACAGTGACCTTTGTTTTCTTTCTGGCCGACCCAGTACGATGTCCTGCCGCATTTTTCGGAGGCTTGGAAAGCCATTGTTTCATTCACAGGTTTCTTCCCGCCGGCTATGAATCTTTGCTGCTTATCCTCGGCAACAGGATGGTATGCATTTTCCAAAGATGGGATTAGTTTAGTGGCAAGTATTTGGGTTCTAATGATGGAGAACTCACAATCTAGACCCATAAGAAACTCATAGAGCTGCTCCTTTTCCCTAAATTCTCTAAGAGATTTTCCAATGCCACAGGTACATCCATTGCATTTGCAAACCGGAGCAGGCAAGAAGGACTGCATTTCATCCCATAATCCACGCAGTTTCGTGTAATAGGCTGAAACTGTCATCCCTTCTTGTCTAGTGTTCAAGATAGCCTACTTCAATTCATACGCGCGCAGTGCGCTTTCTTTACCGAATCGTTCTTTAAGATCCTTCCAGGATTCCGATGCCGAATTGGCGTATTTCATGCTTCCTCGGATTTCTTTCTCCATGGCTGTAGTAAGCCACCCTTTAATCATCGCATCGCATCCATGTCATATAATTAGCATCGTCCGCTTCTGGCCTTTTGATGGTTTCATCGATGAAGCCGATCTTGTTCTTGGCGAACAAGAAATTCTCCATCTCTTAAATCCAATCAAGGCAGTTGTTGTCGATCAAGGCGTCGTTGACATGCATCTGCCTCAGATAATCGGAGGGGTGGAGATAGTATGACGAGTTAGCATCGGTCTTGGCAAGATCTTTGTTTGTACCTTCTGCCATATCGGTGAGATGATGAGAAAGACTTTTAGGATTCGAGTTTAGATCACCATAAAGAATATAATTCAAAAGGTTTTATTTATTTATTGTGTATACTTTTAGATTTTTATATATACATCATATATTATCACATACACTATATTATATATATATATATAGTATACTGGATATTACTTTGGGTAGTTACAAGTACCTCTAACCTTTTTTTTTTTTTTTTTTTTTTTTTTTTTGCAGTTAATAATATCTCAATGCAATCTTAATAGTTAAAAGATAACAGAGAACATTACTTTCCAGGAGAGAAGTAAGCAAGAGAAAAATCTACTCAATGGATTTACCTATACTTTTCCTCCTTTGGACAAGTCCATTCATTAAAGAAATATAAGTGGATTTGTTTACAGCAATACCCTTGTGCATCACCTCTCGAAATACTTGCATGGCATCCTTGAATCTTCCTTTAGTACAAAGATCCTGTATCTGTTCTGAATATGAAATAGAATTCGGATCAAGATGTTCCACGGATTCAACAACTACATTTCGATCTTTACTTGTTGGTATAGGTTGTTCTAATGAGATTCCAGACTCACTCAGCTTTGACAACAACTCCTTCACTTCATCCTCTCTTCCTGCACCAAAAATGGCATTATATGTATAACTATCAGGCACTAATTTCTTTTCTAGCATTTCAGTGACAAGGTCCAAAGCATCTTCAAGCTTTCCTTCTTTACAAAATGCTGTGATCAGTGTATTGTATGTCACTTCATCAAGCTCTTTACCTTTTGCAGTCCATGTACGGAAAAGTTTAATACCTTTTTGTAGCATACCTCCTTTACAAAGCCCGTGAAGAAGAATATTACAAGTGAAAGAATCAGGTTTGAACGAATTCTCAACCATTTTGTTATGGAAGTGAAATGCTCGCTCAACATTTCCCTCCAAGCAGAATCCCCGAATAATAGTGTTGTATGTGATTTCATCAGGAACCAACCCATTCTCCAAGAGCTCATTCAACTTCCCAATAGCTTCCTCAGTTTTACCTTTCTTGCAAAGCCCTCCAATCAAAGAATTATATGTTACAATATCAGGAATTATATTTTTCTCTTTCATTTCATTCCATATCTTTATAGCTTTCTCTTCCTGTTCATCCTTAAAATATCCTACTATAAGAGTGCCATAGCTCACTTGATCAACAATATATCCTCGCCGAGTTGCACTAGTAAGTAATGTATAAGCCTCATTCAGCCTCTTTTCTTTGCATAAGGAGTGAAGAAAAGTATTTAGTGTCACTGTATCCATCTTCAAACCTTTTCCGCTCATTATATTCATCATCTTAAAAGCCTCACCCAAATTTCCTGTTTTACAATAACAGCTTATCAAGGTATTGTAGGTTACAGAATCAGGAGAAAGATTATCAGCTTCCATTGCCCTTAAAGCATCACCAGCTTCACACATCTTTCCTTCTTTACAATACCACTTAATCACAACATTATGAGTAACTTCATTAGGTTTCAAACCTTTCCCTTTCATCTCCTCCAACAACTTAAAAGCATCCCAACTTCTTTCATTTTCAAAACAGCCATTAATCAGTGTATTATAAGAAACCACATCAGGACACAATTTTAACCGCTCCATATCATCTCGGAGCTTCATAGCATCATCAATCTTGCCCTCATTACACAGTCCATGAATCAATGAATTATACGTCCATAAATTAGGCAACAAATTGTTCTGTGTCATCATTTCAATTACTTGAGCAGCATCCTTCAACCAGCCCATTTTACAGAACCCATTTACCAAAATATTGTAAGTATTTCTATCAGGAGTTAACCCTTTAGTTTTCATGTCCAACAAGAGATCACGGACTTTATTCAGCTGCCCCTTTTTGCTCAATGCAGTCAATAGTGTGTTATAACTTACATTATCAGGCAAACATCCAAAATCTTGCATAGTATTCAACAATTCAATGGCCTTCTCAAACCTAAATTCCAAACAATACCCGCGCATCAAAATGTTCAAAGTGTTTGTATTTGGTTTGAAACCAATCTTAAGAGCATCATTTAACAACTCCTTACAAAAATCAGAGGATCTCGTGGAAGGCATCTTCCCAAGTGAATTCAGAAGAGTATTGCAAGTGAGTACCTTCGGGGGAATGCGGAGGCGCTTCATTTTCTTGAAAACCTGGGCGGCACGGTGGGGATGGCCGGATTCGCAGTAAGCGCCGATTGAGATATCAAGGAGGGCCTTACAAGGCGGGGGAAGTGACTTGGAGGGGTGAAGCAGGTGACGATGGAGACAGTGTTGAGGATGATCAGAAGGAATGAATGAAAGGAGAAGGGATTTGGCATCGGAGAACTTACTGTTACGCAAAAGGTACTTCAGGAGTGACAGTAGAGAAGGAAGAGGAAGGGTGAGAGAAGGGCTATGAGAATTAGCCCACTTGAAGAAAGAGAGAAGGGAATTGGGATGGCTGGAGAGAAGGGTGGGGGAAGTGAGAATGGAGTTAAAAATGGTTGGAGTAATGTAAGGGAGGTAGGAGCTGAGGACGGCGGAGTTCAGCGGCGGCACAACTTTTTTACTGGCGCCGGCGGTGGCCGCAGTGGTGGTCAGAATGGTTGTTATAGTAGTTATCAGTTGAGAAGGATTCAAGGAGGAGGGATTTGGAGGCGGGAATAATGGATTCATCTTCTGTAATTTTTGATTCAGGTTAGGGCTTTGAATTCTTGTTTCAAGAAATCAATCAAAAAAAAAAAAACCACCCATGAAAAAAATCCGTCATTGACAGCCACAGTAAATATATATATATATACATTTATTTTATAGTATAAAATAAATAAATATATATATATATATATATATATACATATCATAAGTAATAAATAATATGCGGCGAATGTAGCATCCGAAATATTCTGGCTGATCTCCATTCTCCACCGCCTTAGCTAACTTATTCCCACTGCAGGAACAGCAAAGATTGATTCTTTTTCTTTTCTTGAAGTGAAAAATGGAGTCTAAAGAGGGTACAGCTTCTTCTTCTCCGAGAGTAATTAAGCTAAAACCGATTGAAGCCACCCCAGAAAGCTTCCAAGAATTCGGTCAAGTTATTGAACCTACCCCTGACAATGAGAAATTTGGTCCTCGTGATGCTTGCCTTGACCTTAGCCAGGGCATTCCTAGGTATTATCTTCCTTTCTCTGCTTTCCCCCAATTTTGAAATCCATCATTCTGTTCTGAATTTTTTTTCTAATTTGTTTCTTGATGATGGGTTACACCATTTTGGGCAGGACAATTGTGATTTTTAGGGTTTTTTGTTTTCTGATTCTGTTTGAATGATCATAAACTGTGGTTATTAATTATGAATGTTATCAGATTTTACATTATGCATCTGGAAGACAAGCCTCTGAAGTTTTCATCAATAAACCATCATGCTTCTGTTACCCAATGCTTGGGTTCAAGTAATGGTGATGTCTGGTATTTTGTGGCTGCAAAACCATCAATTATTGACCCAACTGAAATCAAGGGCACAATTGAAGCTGATGTTGTTCAATCACGCGCTGGCCATTTTTATGTCCCCCCTTCTGTTGAAGAGTTGCAGGCTTTTAGAATTTCTGGCCCTAAGTTTTTGAAGCTGAATAAAGGTACCTGGCATGCTGGACCTTTGTTTTTGGGGAAGGCAATGGATTTCTATAACCTAGAATTGAGCAACACCAATGTGAGTGTTTCTTTTCCTTTGTTTACTGCATATATATATATATATATATACACATACATACATAGATGAATTTAGCTTGTATCTTCAGTATGCTTGATCTATTTGCCCATGAGAATTTCAAGAACATCCATGATATGAGACCTTTTTTTTACTATATTCCATGGTGGTTGTTGTTTTTCTGTCTTAAATCTCACTGCAAAAACTGGACATAAAATTGAAAATCCACAACTATATCTGGATATTCAGTCATGTCTTTATGTAATCACATCCACGAACAATGCACAACGGATCAACTAATGCAATATCACATGTTATTCCCGGACTATGGTAACTAAGTGCTACATGTTTTCCGAGTATGGTGATGTCAAAACGAGTTATTTTTGCCTCTGCTACGACACTTATTTAAAAGTTGCCTTATTTCTTAGAACATCTGGAGAGTTTCTTATGTAATTTGGGTCAATACATATAACCTCTGAATGTATGTATATTTGCTACTCTTGCCCAATCTTTTTTGCTTGTTCATGACGACAGTAAATGTAAATGTAAATGTAAATGTAAATGTAAATGATAAACCATAGGAATGGTCTGTTATATCAGTAAAGGTTTTTTAGTAAATTTGCCATTGAAAGTGATGTATGTGTTTTTTTTTGTAAGTATATATCAGTAATCTTGTGTCTGCATATCTCTGTGTTTGTGTGTGTGCAGGTTGTGGATCACACCTCACATTACTTCAATACTGTATTTGTGGTTGAAGAAGAGTAGCTTTTATCCTGCAATTCTAAGCCTTTTTTCTGTTTATGTTCTCTCCTTTGCATTTCTTGTGGGAAAAGGATTTGTATGAAATTCTGTTGTTTGAACTCCCACCTTGTATCTTGCAAATGTATCACTTTGTGTATATATATATATATATATATATATATATGTATGTATGGATGTATGTATGTATATGTTTATGTTTGAATAATGTAAAGTTATATATAAGTACGAGCTCAAATTATTCATAATGGGATGGAAGCTAATTGTATTTTGATCAAAATTTGGGTGAAATTTTTCACTTTTGGTCCTTTTATTTTGTACTTAATTTCTATTTCACGCCAAAATTTTTTTTCTAAAGATATCCGAGTTAATAAAAATTAATAATTCATTCAAATATTTGATCAATTTTAAAGATTAATAATTATTTTGTCTTAATAAATACTAATAATTTGTAGTAGAAAGTTTTACATTTAATTATTCCTCTAATATATATATATATATATATATATATATATATATATATATATAATATGTACTTAAGTTTAAAATTTTATATATTTATTCATTATTTTATAGATTTTATATTTCTTATTTATTAGTTTAGATAGTTTAGAAGATTTTATTCCTAATTTTTCTAGGTTTTTTTCCCCTAATTTTATATATTTATTAATTCTATCTTTCTTTCTTTTTGTTAATAGTTTCATAACATAAAATATATATATATATTTACTGCATTTAACGCCAAAAGGAGATCTTCGATATCGTCTTTGCCTATTCGCAGTGACCGCCGCTCCGGCGCAAAATATCTTCTGCAACTGGAAAGATCCTCGGTTTAAATTCTTCTTCTTCTTCTGGGAGGTAACTGTTCACTTTAATGCCTTGATTTCTGAATTCATATATAAAAAATTTATTTTTTTCAAGGAATATATGAAAAGGGTCTTCTTTGTTCCAGTAAAAATTAGTTCTTGGCATATCCATCTATTTCTTTCTTTTTTCAAACAAAAAAATATTCTTGATTTTCCATGTTCCTCTTTTAATCAAATATATATATATTCTTTTCTGGTGCGGAAGAAGAGTTAATGGGTTCACTGGAAGGCGTAAAGGGGGCAGCACAGGTGTACAGAAACCTTCTGAAAGCAGTGAAGAAATTTGTAGGAAAGGAAAAGATACGACCCCAGTTCACTGATTTTATTAGAGATGAATTCAGGAGCAGAGGTTTTCTCTCATATGATCCTTCTTACGTTCAGAAAAAGTTGAAGTTTGCCCGTGACTACACTTTCTATTTGAATAGTGTCCACCATCACAAGGTACTTTTGGTGTTAATTTTTTTCCTATTTTTCCTTTTTTTTGGTGGTATGATTCAACTGAAATATTTTGAGTCTTTTTTACTGAATGAGATTAAGTTCTTGCTTATGCACAATCTTGATAATGTAATTGTGTGATTGAAAAGAAAGATTATGATTGATTAACAATTTCATCTCCTGCTTATCCTTTAAGCATTACTTTGTAATGGTTCTTCTTTTCTTTTCTTCTCTACCCACAAGGGCTGAGAGTTGAGGATATTTATGATTGATTGATTGATTGATTGATTGATGGTAGAATTCCTTGTTATGTTGCAGGAATTGTTATTTTCCTACAACCTTGCTGTGGATAGATCTGATGAGATGAAGAAAACATTAGGGAAATCTGCTGCTAGTGTTGGCCTTCGCCTTCCTGAAGTATACCAACCTTAATACATGGTGGTATGTTTAATACTCCTTTGTTGTTCTGCATCAGCATTAACTAAATATATCTCAAACTCGTATAATGTAATCATGGATTAATCTATTAAAGATGAAAGCTTTATTCTTTTCTTACTTCAGTACATTTTTTTCCAATTAGCTTTGTTTTTGTCAGTTTGTTGTCTTTTAGACGCTGCTAATCTAATCTTTAATCATCTCCATTATGCTAAGCAATTGTTTTGATTTACTGCTGAATTTTCTGAGAATGGGATAACTTAAGTTCTGAACTTTTTTTGAATTTATTTGTCAAATTGTTGATATTACACTGATTTTATGCTTTCTCTCTCTGGTCTCTGGGGTTTGTTTACAGAATTCATTTCCTTGGAAGGTGATAAATAAGCTGCACCATGACTTTGAGGAATTCAATTGCTTGCTCTTATTTGTGGACTGCTGGAGATACTGTTTTTAATTACAATAATGGATAATATATTTAGGGATTTTCAAGAAATGCTGAATTATTAATTTAGTTTAAGACATTGCAACACTTTTGGTGGATATCATTGTTTTACCCGAAATGTCATTTTGAAATACATTACATAAAGAAATTTTATTTTTAAAATAAAAAATAAAGAAAAGTTATAAATGCTACCATTAACGGCTAATAAACAGGAAAATTTTTTTGAAAAAAATTAAATCTTCAGAGTAAAACTCGTCCAGTATTCATGTTCATATTCATATTCAAGAACTGAAGATATGGAGCGGGTAATTCAATTCAATTTTGAAATATTAGTCAAATTTTAATGATTTACTAAATCTAAATTAGGAAAGAAATCTTTGTAAATTTTTTTTAAAAAAAACACTTCTTTCTCCTCATTCTGTTCTTGTAAGTTGTAACGCCTGGTTCAATTTCAAATCTTTCTTGACAACATAAGAACCTGCTAAAACGGCAGTTTTAGTTTTGCATACATGATCCCATTTTTTCTTGAATTGGAGGAAGCCATTTTGGTCGGTTTGCAGATTGAAAATGGAATTTCAAGATGATGAAAGGAGGAAGCTTAGTTTTAGTTATGATGTTTGCGGAGAAAAGCTCAGATTGATTGATGTTTCTAAAGAAGATGATTTTCTGATTGACTCTCCTCTGTTTCATTCTCTTGAAGACCTTCGCCTCTCGGGTTTTAATCTGTTGCCTTTTAATTTCTTTTATTCTCTGCGTTTATCAAATAGATTCCATTTCCAATTGAAATATACAACTGGGTTTTCGCTCTTCTTTATAAAGATCATGTCTTTTTATGTTGTTTCTTGAAATCAATGGATGTTATATATCTATCTCTCTCTCTCTATATATATATATGTGTGTGTGTGTGTGTGTGTGTGCTGGATTTCAATCACTTATGCTAATGTACTTAATTTCTCTCAATTATTTCTGGTCATTGCTGGTGCTTTTTCTTCTTCTTACTGGTTGAATTTGTGGTTAAAATAGCATTTGATGGAACAAATGAAGATGAAGCTTTCAAGTTGTTTAGACTCCCAGGCAACACTGCAGAAGAAACTAAAATGCAAAAGGAACAGAATTTTGCACCTTCTTGTTCTATGGAACCAGCAAGACCAAGTTACTTGAGGAAAAGTTTAGCTTGGGATAGTGCCTTCTTCAACAGTGCAGGTTGCTATCTGACTCTCTCTCTCTCTCTCTCTCTCTCTCTATATATATATATATATATATATATATATATATATATATTATATCTTAATTACTTTGAACATCCATTTTATGCTTGATTATGAATCAAAATTAGGTGTTCTGGATTCTGATGAATTAGCATTCCTAAATAGAGGACTCAAGGCAGTTGAAAACATCCCCATGAGAAGAGCTGAAACAAATTCATCTTTCCATGGTCAGTTATCTCCTTTCATTTTCAATACAATCTATTGATATATAAGCACATATATATATATATATCTTTTGTCAATTTGATCTCAATATTGTATCATTTGGATCATGTTTATGTATGATTGTGGGTTTTCAGGCTTGAGGAAAACTGATACTGGCCAAGAACACAGTACTCAAAGATCAGAGAAGACTAAAATCAAGGTACAAGCTTTGTAGAAACCGAGGTTTCCAAATGCATTGCTGTTTCTTTTGTGTAAATGAAATATAAACCAACAGATCAAGCTATTGCTGACCTTATTCTTATTGGGAAATTGAAGCATAATTCTCAAAGTGAAGAATGTTGTTGGAAGCGTCCTAAAGCATCCGAAAGAATGACAGCATCTCTGAATGAGTCCAATGCTGAAATCAAGAATGCAGCTAAATTAGGTAAAGACGGGATGAAAAGATAGTTGATGTTATTTTTGTGGCGGACTATCTGAACTATAAGATTGCAACTGTGACAGGAAAACATATGATGCATAGCAAGAAATCTGCTTTCCGGAACTCTTGTAGTTTGAGTGCATCATCTAGGAAAGTTCCTCCTACCCTTGTAAGAGGCAAAACATCTTTACCATTTGGGACACCTGCAAAACCCCTGAAAAGCAATAAAGAATTTGGATATCCCAAGCGCAAGCAGCAAGCTGATTCTTCTTCTTCTTCTCTTTCCCTGCAACGCGAGGAAATGAATGAGGAGGAAACAGTAGAGCGTACCAGTCATGTTTCCACAGAGCCAAGAAAGAAATCTAAACCGTCAGGTCTTCGACAGCCATCACCAAAGCTAGGCTTTTTCGATGAGGTATGCAGTTGTATATGTATATGTTCTTTTTGCTCTCATAACTCATCACATGGTCAATCCGAGGTTTTTACTAGTTTCAGTTTCAGCCTAAAGTGTATGGGAAAATAGATTACAAAAGACCAGCTAAAGTTGTACAAGATAATAATAGTTTACTGGGAAAAAGTCAGCATAAACTGCAATCTGCTCCTGGCATCAAAGGAAGAAGAAATCCCTTATCTGATAAAAGGATTTGGAATTCTTCCCCAAGAGTTTCCAGTACCATGAAAAGTTGGTCTGAAGTAGCTTCAAGGCGGCACAGACATAAATCTGTTGGGATGGAAGCACGAGAAGATGACAGGAAACAAGTTAAAAAAATGGTGAAGAAAAATGCGAGCAGCCATAATTTTCCAGAGGATATGAAAACAAGAACACTAATAATCAACTGGGAAGATCAAGTTAGTGATTTGAGTAAATACTTTGATATCATTGATTTGAACAAGGATATATTAATGGAGTTTAAAGACAAGAACAAGATTCATGGTGACATGAAAAACATTCTTGATGATGATGATGATGATCAACAACAAGGCTTAGCTAACATTTTCCCTAATTCTTCTGATAACTCTAGAACTCCATTGGCAGATAGAACCTCTGTTTGCTGCAACCCAAATAGATCATTCAAATCACCAGCAGAAATCAACCAAGGAAAGCTTGCCAAGCAAAAAACCAGCTTGTTCTTCTTTTGAAGGTATTTTGATTTTTTTCTTTTTCTTTTTTTTTACAGTAAAACAGTGTTAAATAATTAACTGTATTCTTATCCAAATATATATATATATATATATAGATTTTACATAATTTTTATTTATTGTAATTGGGAGAAAAGGCTATCTTCCAACAATGACATAAACTGCATATATAATCCCAGGAAGGTATGCGAATAATGTCAGCAGCAAACAAATCCAGAACTCTATCTGTACAAAATTAGGGAAATGAAAATTATTTCAAAATAAAAAATACATATATTGTAAAGAGAAGGAAAAAGAAAAATAAATTTTACAGCACACTCGTAACGTAGAAAAACACCAAGAGGAGGTATCAATATTGCGAATATAATTTGAACAAAAGCTTCTGCGCCCATTGATCTCTTTTCTTTCTCTAATTCTGCCTTTTTTTTTTTTTTCCTTATCTAATTAATAATTAATTTGGTATATTTTCTTCTAATAACAATAATAATATGTGATTATACGAAGAAACAAGAAATGTGGCAAATATTGAGGAAATAATATGAGTTTCCAAACTAGCCATGTGGAAGAATATGCTTGTTTCTGTAATTTTTACACCGGATTTTCCATTATTTTACCATATCTTTCTAATCACTCTATATATATATATATATATATATATATATATATATATATCAATGAAAGAACGCATTATAAATACGGGTTCGACTACATTAGGAACCAACTCCCCTAGATCAAGAAGTTGGTAAAGAAAAAAAAACACACACAGTGGAAGTGTATACATAAATATGTAAATATGTAAATATGTAAATATAGAAATATAAAAGTAATTTCCAGAAGGTACAAAGTCGATAGATCACGAATTACAAACAAAAAAGAAGCATAATTGATTATTAATTACTTAAGCTATCCAACTAAAACATAAAGAGCATAAATAATTCCTGGTATATATCCCAATATTGTCAGCAACAAACAAATCCAGAACTCTATCTGCAACCCAAAAAAAAAAACAACCCAATTAGCAAAAAATTATTAAAATATATATATATGAAGAAAGAAGATAAAGAGGGGTATATATGTAAAAAGAACATTATTACTCCACAGCCATAACGAAGGAAGACTCCAACCGGAGGTAACAGTATTGCCAGAATCACTTCCACGAATGTTTCTGAACCCATTCTTCTTCTCACTATAATTGATTAAATTGGGATGAAATTCTTTTTTTCTTTTTCTTCTTTTTCTTCTTTCTGGGGATTGGGATGAGAGAGAGTGGAGAGAGAGAGATGAGTATGATTTTATGTTGTAATAATAAGTTTGTGAAAGTCAAGATAAAATATCAGCAGTTAGTGGAAAGTGTTAGCATGGCGACACGTGGAATCTTTTTCGTCTTTACGTGTGTTTACGTGGGTTGTTATCCGTGTGTATCGTGTCCATCTCTTGCATCTCGGATCAATTGCTTTACTTTATCAAACAATAAATCCAACGGTTCAATTACTTAGTATTTGTATATATATATATAGAAAAAAAGGCTTATCTTAGTATTTGTATATATATATATATATATATATACATGTACAAACAAAATGAAATCCCACATCAAATAATCAGAACCTCATGTTTTGTTATATGTGTATATCAGAAAGGAAGAAAAATAATGAATGGTGTGATATATATTGTAGATTTGTTGCCCTTCTACCGAGCTTCTACTGTTGTTTGTGTGAGGTTATTAACAGAATATGCATTTTGCTGAGAGGATCCAGTTTCAAAACCTCTTGTAAAAGCTGGTAATTTGGGACGTGGAAGCTCTGATATTTCACTGTTCAGCATGGACAGAACAGCTGAAACATATGGCCTTTCATTTGCAAATTCTTGCACACATAATAGTCCTACATGAACATATCTCAAGACCTCCATTTCAATGCTTGGATCTTTAATGGAGGGATCTATCAGTTTCTCGGTTTCACCTTTGTTCCATAATTTCCATGCCTGGAGAAGGGAAGGAAAGGAAGTGTAAGAAATCTCACGTACTGTTGAAAAATAAGTCTGATTCTGCAATATGAATGAATATATGTACATATCTCAGAAGGGTTAATCCATTCTCGTCCAGAAAAAAACTAGTGCACTGTCTTCCTGTCACTATCTCTAGAACAGAACTCCAAAGTGAAGACATCTGATTTTTCTGAGAATATTCCTCCCATGGCATATTCTGGAGCCATATAACCACTGCATTGAATCTCATTTTATTAATTATTTGATGAAATGAATATGGAATCTTAAGAGTAGAGAGAAGTTGTGCTTACAATGTTCCCTACCCTTCTTGTATTAGCTTGATCTTGATTGCCTCCAAAAATCCTCGCTAGGCCAAAATCTGATTTTGGGATTCAGCCCATCATCCAAGAGAATGTTGCTTGCTTTCAGATCTCTATGAATAATTTTCAATCTTGAATCCCTATGAAGATATAGGAGGCCTCTACTAATCCCCTCGACAATCCCAACGCGTCTATTCCAATCAAGCAAGTATTTCTTGATGTATCTGAGAAAAGATTGACAATGAAATAGAATTTGAACACTACTGTGATGTGATATAAGTTTTGTACTGGGAGATGATTGTTCATAACTAACCAAAAGATAGGCATCCAAACTTCGATTTGGCATGTATTCATAGATCAGCATTTTTCTTCTCCTTCAACACAGCAGCCAAGCAGTTTTTAACAAGATTCCTGTGCTGGAGTTTAGAAATTACAACAACTTCATTCATGAACTCCTCAATCCTTGGCCTGAAGATCTTGACAGCCTTTTCACTGCAATTTCTTGGCCAGATACCAACATTCCCTGTGTATACAACAATAGCATGACCTAACTGCAATAATTGAATGCAGCAGCTAGCAACAAGCAAAACCTTCAAGGACTTGTATATTACCTTATAGACTTGACCAAAACCACCTCTTCCTAGCTTATTGGCTGAATCAAAATTATTCGTTCCAATAGCCAGTGTTCATAGCTATATACAGGTAGCTCTTCAAACGTAACCTCAGGCGATTCTTTATTTGATCTCCAGCTACAAACAAACAAAACTCATCTTCTTTCTTCTTTGATGCATTAACCAATGTATAAAATATATATATATACCTTCAAAAAGATTGGATTTTCTGAAAACTTGGAGAGAATTCAGTGAATTAGTTACCTCTGTGCAATGCCAACCACTTCCGAAAGATATATGCAATGGCAGCAAGAAGGAACAAGACTCCTAGAACTACTGTGCTGGCAATGACTGCTGTCATATCCTTACTCTTATCTGCATGTCATAACAATTGAAAGCATGTTGAAACACTTCATATGGTATGGACTGCAAGACTGAAACCTTCACTTTGGACAACCATATGAATAGACAGAAACACTAAATATTGATTCACTGAAAACAGATTCAGAGGGATTTCACAGATATTGGTTCAGAAAAAGTCATCCTGAAAAAATTGAACAGGGGAACTATGATACTTTTGTGTTGAAGAAATGTCTTACCAAGTTCAGAATGCGCTACACGAACATATAAATCAGCTCCATTAACTGAAAACTGCTGTATGTCAACTAAGCTGTCACTCCAATGCATACACCCTATGCCTGTATAATATGAATAAGCCGAACAGGAACAGTTTCGCAAGCACAATACACCACAAAATTGCGCTGAAGCAGATTTCAGCTCAACAAAATCTGGCACCTTCATATTTTGAAGTTTTATAAAACCATCTTGACCAGAAGAATTGTTTCTTTCACACTGCAGCGGTGTCTTTCTCCTGCAGCCATCAGTCCAGTTCCCTCTATCCCATTCCTCCCTATCACTTGGCTCAAACCCTTTCAAGCAGGTACAAATTGCAGTATTCTGTGGATTGCAGCTTCCAAAAGCTCCACATTTTCCATACGTATCACATTGACTTCTCATCGCTAACCATGTCAATTCCCAACTGCTATTTCCTTCTCCCCAGTACTGCAGCCTTAAAACTCCTGTGACTGTCAGGTTGAAGAAGTAGTGACCAGGTGGCCAATCATTTGATGTGAAGGTAAAATATGCAGATTCTGAACCTCCATCTAGGAGATCAAATCCATTCTTATATACAGAATACATGTTTGGCAAACCAATAAACAAATTACCACCCCATGGACCACTACGCCAGTGAACTTTATTTTTGTTCCAAATGCAAATCTGTGCAGTAGGTAAAGTTTGAAGACCAACAGAGAAATTTCCAGGGGATGGATTAGAAGAACTAGCCCATGAAGTTAATTTCTCTGTTGTACCAGGTGCTGCACTGAGTTTCATCTTCTGCAAGAAAGAATCTGTAGGAAACTGGAAACTTTCCCACACAGTCATTCCACTAGAACTGTCTTTCAAGACTAAGTTTCCAGTATCCAAGAGTTGTGCGGTACGAGTTCTAGCAGAATCTGAAATATTGGTAGACCATAAAGTCTCATTCTTTCCATTCAACACCACAAGATTTCCATCACCTGAGATTGTCAAAGTTCCAGCAGAATCATTCAGAGGCTTGTCTCTGTTGGCCACCCATACAACTGTCATCACAGGAACATTATACATGATTCCCACATATCGATTACTTGTATTTTGAGGACTGAAAAATCCTAATTTGAAGGTTTGGCTAGAAGAAAATATGTTCCCAGGGTCCCTTAGAGGCTGGGTTATTGTAATGT
Source organism: Asclepias syriaca (assembly GCA_027405835.1). NCBI lineage: Eukaryota > Viridiplantae > Streptophyta > Magnoliopsida > Gentianales > Apocynaceae > Asclepias > Asclepias syriaca. The sequence continues at coordinate 30,114,837 of CM049924.1, read as the reverse complement.
TGTCTATAGCCCTACAAATCCCTAAACAGTAGCAAGCTAGAATGGGAACAAAAAAGTGAAGAAGAGGTAATACCTTTGCCCTTTCCATTCCCTTCCTCAATGGTAAAGATCAGAGGGATGTCATGAGTATTCTACAATTTCTTCTTCTCCAAACCATTTGACATTTCATCAGAAATTTCTCATGCATTGGTAAATTTGGAGCTGGAAGCCGTCAACTTGGACTGGTTTATTGATCACATGGACTTCTCAATTTTGTAATATAAGTCCTGCAATACACATATTTTTTTACTAATTTCAAGATAAAAGCAGCTTTAATATTGCAAATACACTTCTTTTCATCAAACTCGGCTCATGTCAGTATCATGATGAGCTATAGATTGTTCTTCATTACCTCAGCAGTTGACTCTGCCAAACTTCCCTGGTTTCCCAGATCCTGACTTCTCACAAGTCAAGATCAAAAACAATGTGGAAGTTGCTATATTTTTCTCTATTGCCCATCCATGCATCATCACTTTCTGAAAAAAAAAAAAAAAGCTTTATCATGCTCTAGCATAGATAGAATTGGGACATGCGACCATAGATTCCAACAGTGGCCCTTATATAAACTATTGGTATTGTTTTAGCTTGCCTTCTTCAGCCGGATCAGAGCATTTTTTTAGCAATTTCTCTACGCACAACTCCCGATTTCAACACTTAAACAAATTGGTTATAGTTGGAGTCACAATTCAGACCGCAAACTCAGCATCACAACTATTGGCTTTATCATATCTACAATCACTTATTTAATATTGTTTGCAACTATGAATCTAACATCAACATGCATAGTGCCAAAAGATATATAGATTTGACAATAAGTACCTAAACCTGTCCAGATATTTCATGATATATTATTACATACATATTTCATATATGTATTGGAGTAGAGAGATGCTTCTATGAAGGCATGTAAAAATGAGATTAGTCAGATTTCCTCTGCTACTGAAAAATCAACCTATTGCAAAAGTTTTGGATTGCTAAAGCATTGGATGACATAGAAAACTTTTTTTTACAATTATTACAAAGTACACAGAAAATCACGCGTAAGCTCTTACCTAAGCATTTCGAATAGTTTAGATATCTCCGGAATGTTTCTTCATCTTTTCCACGAACTCGATTAAGCTCTTGCTCTACCATGAAGAGATCACGAAGAATTTTATATAAAGTAGAATCGATTTACACATTAATATACTATCGTACAGACTGTACTCAATGATTGTAGTAAATACCCAGTCAGTAAAGGGAACCGGGTCTTTCCGTCCCCTCCGTGAGGAGGTGGCTGCCACCGTCCGGTAAAGGAAGACGGAACGGGAAGTAAGAACACATATAAAGGACGTTTACAAAAATACCCTTGTTCAAAAAGGAAGACACGTAGCAGCACGATGTTATCTTGAAAAGTTAATATTTATAATTTTTATATAGAATAATTGTAAGAACACATATAAAGGACTTTTACAAAAATACCCTTGTTCAAAAAGGACACGTAGCAGCACGATGTTATCTTGAAAAGTTAATATTTATAATTTTTATATAGAATAATTGGTGAGTTTGAACTCAAACAAATTTAGCTTTAGCAAGTTGAGTCTCAAAATATTTTTTTTAACTTTTAAGGTTCCAAACTTTTTTTGTAGAGAATAATAAGGTCCTTCTTGACTGATTCTGTCAAAATTTTTAAAATTTTAACGGTTGTTTGTCTTTAGTTAATTAAAGATAATGATAAAAAAATCATTACATGTGAAAATAAATAAATAAATATTTAAACAAGGAATAAAAATGTCCTCACATTTAAAATTTTAAAAAAAAATCTATCAAAAGGATATCAAAATCTTTCGTCAATCTTCTTTTTTCCTACAAAATTTTTATTTGTTTTTGATATCTTTGAAGAAAGAAAAAAGAAAAAAATAGAGAAGAATAAGAGCGTCTTTGTAGAAAGAGAAAGAAAAACAAAAGAAGAAAAATTCTAATATGAATCTGAGTTTAAATTCTAGTTCATCCTTTTCTTACCCATAGATCTTTAAATACTTACTCAAATATATTGATGATAAAGAATGCGAATACTTACTCAAACATCGATTCAAATGTCTTTGAATTTAATATTCTATTTTTGCTCCCACTTGAATTCGTTTATTGTCGTCTAGAAAACTTTGATTTGTCAAATGAGTTTTAATGATTGAAGATTCACTGAGTATTTCAATATCACCACTGTCCTATTTCTCTTGAAACAAAGTAACTTTATTTCTTTCTATTGGTTAAAATTTGAATTTTCTAAATCTCTTTTTTTCGTTTTTTTCTTTTTTCTTTCTATAAAGACCTTTTTTTCAATTACTTTTTTTTATTTTTCCTTTCTTCAAAGATGTTAGAAAAAGATAAAAATCTTGTGTAAAAAAGAAGAAGAAGAAGATTGACGACGACTTTTTATATTCTCACTATTTTGATAAATTTTTTAATTTTAAAATTTTAAATATGAGGAAATTTTCAAAATAAAAATTAAAAATATATGAGAATATTTTTATCTCTACGTTTAAATATTTTATTATTATTATTATTATCTTTCTTTATTTTCACATGTAATGACTTTTTTATCCTTGTTTTTAATTAACTAAAGACAAACAATACTTAAAATTTTAGAACACAACCGTTAAAATTTTAGAAATTTTAACGGATTATTTTAACAGAATCCGTCGACCTTATTATTCTTTACAAAAAAAAGTTTGAGACCTTAAAAGTTAAAAAAATATATTTTAGGACACATCTTGCCAAAGATAAATTTATTTGGAATCAAACTCACCAATTATTCTTTTTATATAAATAAAAATCGTAATTGTATTTGAAAAAGAAATCAAATCATATTTTTTATCACTTAAAATAATTAAATTAATTATTCTTAATAAAATTATAAATATTAATTTGATAAAACCTTAATTTAAACTTATCTAGCTTCAAGAACTGTTACAGTATAATCATTTACAGAATGAGGAATTTTCAGAGAAGGTTTTCTATCTGAAGGGACAAGAGTTCCAGTAAAAGCTGGCAATTTGGGAAGGGGCAAATCTGGTATTTCGCTGTTAAGCATTGACAGAATGGTAGACACATTTGGCCTATCTTTTTCAAGTTCTTGCACACACAACAGACCTACTTGAATGTATCTCTTGATTTCCATTTCGATGTTTAGTTCATATATTGATGGATTTCTTACCAGTTTTGCAACAACATCACCACCTTCATTCCACAATTTCCATGCCTAAAACATTGACAGAGAAATCAGTTATGGAATTGAAGAGAATTTGAGCTGTATATATATATATATATATAACTTACATATCTTATGAGGCTAAGCTCATCTTCGCCATTGGAGAAACTGGAGTTTTTACTTTATGATCTCTAGTAAGAGCACTCCAAAGCTGTAGACATCAGATTTCTCAGAGAATCTTCCAACCATTGCATATTCTGGGGACATATACCCACTGCATCACATCATTTATGTAGAGGGCATCAGCAAAAAGAGATATAAGAAGAATTTTGAAGAAGAAAATTTGATCTGAAAGGAACTTACTATGTTCCAACTACCCTTCTTGTATTATCTTGATCTTGTTTACCTCCCAAAATTCTTGCCAACCCAAAATCTGATATTTTTGGATTCAGGTCTTCATCTAAAAGAATATTGCTTGCTTTCAGATCCCTATGAATAATTTTCAATCTTGAATCTCTGTGAAGATAGAGAAGACCTCTGCATATCCCCTCAATAATGAGAGCTCGTCTGCTCCAATCAACTAAATCTTGCTTCGATGAATCTGAGAAGAGGGATTATGAAAAAGCAAATATAAAGAACCACTGCTCATATATTTCCTGAAACAACTATATATATATATAGTGGGGATTTAACATGATCAACTAACCAAAGAGATAGGAATCCAAGCTTCCATTTGGCATGTATTCATAGATTAGCATTTTTTCTCCTCTTTCAACACAGCAGCCGAAGAGTCTCACAAAATTACGATGCTGGAGTTTAGAAATTAGCAAAACTTCATTCATGAACTCATTAGTTCCTTGACTAGAAGTTTTGGAAAGTCTTTTTACTGCAATTTCCTTGCTGCCTGGCAGTTTACCCTTTACATATATATATATATATATATACACACACAATTACTGGAGGTTTATTCCAAAGTAAAGCACTTCTTAACGTGTAGCAGCCAGAAAAAGAATTTGCATTATTACCTTATATACTTCACCAAAACCACCTTTCCCTAGCTTATTTTTTGAATGGAAGTTGCCAGTTGCTTTAAGCAATGATTCATAAGTAAAGAGAGGTAGCTCTTCCAATTTTACATTTTGGAAATCCCTGCTCTGCACACTTCCCATTTCATATGTGCCTAAATCTTCAAATAATAATTCCTCAGATTCATGCTTCTTTCCTGTTCTATATGATAAAAAATGTAATAAGTCTATGAAGATCGGTGACAATTCCCCTGAAAAACTATTGCATAATCTAGTACATTACCTCTATGCCTAGCCAAAAACATCCAGAAAACATATGCACAGCCAACAACAACTAAACTTCCTGCTATCACTGTGCAGGCAATGATTGCTTTCATACCCTTGTTACTACCTGCATAGCAGAAGTATTGACATAAAATGTCCACAACTTTAGGCCCCAACAACTAGTTCTATGCATTCTTTCCACTAAAAACAAGTAATTCTGCTCTTAGCCTAAAATTTCTGAAACATCCATTTTGGAAAAGCTGCTCCACTCTCCCAAGTTGAAGTTTTGACATTTGTAAAACAGCTAACTTGGAAACAAGTGAAAGCATCAGTAGACTTGGACTAACTCATATATTCTACTCGATGAAGCTAACTAATCATGATTAAGTAAAAATGTAGGAACATGAAAAATCATCAATGCCGAAGAAAAAAGTGTTTACCACCAAGTTCAGAACGATCCACGCGAATATATAGATCTGTTCCACCCTGTGGGAACTGTGTAGTGTCAATTAGGTTTCCACCCCAGTGTATGCATCCAAGGCCTTTGTAATATGCATAAGCTATGCATGAACAATTATTCGAGCACATTGTGTCACAACTTTCTTCTTCCATAGATTTCCACACAGGAAAATCAGGCACCTTCATTTTGGTGAGCCTCAGAAATCCATCTTGACTGGTGGTAGTAGTATTTCTCTGATCATCACAGTGCAACATTTTCTTTCTTGTGCATCCACCAGTCCAATTCCCTTTCTCCCATTCCACCTTATCCCTTGGCTCAAACCCTTTCAAACATGTACACATTTTGGAACCTTGAGGATTACAACTTCCAAAAGGTCCACATTTCCCATACACCAGACAAGGTATGTTCGTGGTGGACGAAACCTGCCAATCTCTTTTCACTTCATCCCAAAGCTTCTCTATTAAAATCCCTTCAGAAGTTAACTGGAAGTAAAGCAATCCAAGGTCATTTGAATAGCTTAAAGTAAAATATGCAGACTCTGTATTATCATTCACAAATTGAAATCCATTATTGTAAACAGAATTCATAGTTGGTATTCCAATAAACGTGTTGCCATTCCATGGTCCAGTGCGGAAAATAATCTTACTCCCATTCCATATCAACATCTGTGAAATCAGTGAGATCTCAACGCCACTAGAAAAATCCCCAGTGGATGGATCAGAAGGACTTCTCCACGAACTCAGTCGCCGTTTCTCATCCGTTGCTGATGCCGCGCTGATTCTCATACTGTTTACAAAACAATCCGTAGGATATTGAAAACTTTCCCATACTGTTCTTCCGTTTTCCTGCAGGACCAAGTTGCCAGTATCCAAGAACTGCGCGGTACGATTTGCAGACGACGAATTCAAAACACTGGATGACCGCATTATAAATACGGGTTCGACTACATTAGGAACCAACTCCCCTAGATCAAGAAGTTGGTAAAGAAAAAAAAAACACACACAGTGGAAGTGTATACATGCATATGTAAATATAGAAATATAAAAGTAATTTCCAGAAGGTACAAAGTCGATAGATCACGAATTACAAACAAAAAAGAAGCATAATTGATTATTAATTACTTAAGCTATCCAACTAAAACATAAAGAGCATAAATAATTCCTGGTATATATCCCAATATTGTCAGCAACAAACAAATCCAGAACTCTATCTGCAACCCAAAAAAAAAAACAACCCAATTAGCAAAAAATTATTAAAATATATATATATGAAAAAAGAAGATAAAGAGGGGTATATATGTAAAAAGAACATTACTCCACAGCCATAACGAAGGAAGACTCCAACCGGAGGTAACAGTATTGCCAGAATCACTTCCACGAATGTTTCTGAACCCATTCTTCTTCTCACTATAATTGATTAAATTGGGATGAAATTCTTTTTTTCTTTTTCTTCTTTTTCTTCTTTCTGGGGATTGGGATGAGAGAGAGGGGAGAGAGAGTAGATGAGTATGATTTTATGTTGTAATAATAAGTTTGTGAAAGTCAAGATAAAATATCAGCAGTTAGTGGAAAGTGTTGGCATGGCGACACGTGGAATCTTTTTCGTCTTTACATGTGTTTACGTGGGTTGTTATCCGTGTGTAGTGTCCATCTCTTGCATCTAGGATCAATTCCTTTACTTTATCAAACAATAAATCCAACGGTTCAATTACTTGGAATAGAAAAAAAGGCTTATCTTAGTATTTGTATATATATATATATACATGTACAAACAAAATGAAATCCCACATCAAATAATCAGAACCTCATGTTTTGTTATATATGTACATCAGAAAGGAAGAAAAATAATGAATGGTGTGATATATATTGTAGATTTGTTGCCCTTCTACCGACCTTCTACTATTGTTTGTGTGAGGTTATTAACAGAATATACATTTTGCTGAGAGGATCCAGTTTCAAAACCTCTTGTAAAAGCTGGTAATTTGGGACGTGGAAGCTCTGATATTTCACTGTTCAGCATGGACAGAACAGCTGAAACATATGGCCTTTCATTTGCAAATTCTTGCACACATAATAGTCCTACATGAACATATCTCAAGACCTCCATTTCAATGCTTGGATCTTTAATGGAGGGATCTATCAGTTTCTCGGTTTCACCTTTGTTCCATAATTTCCATGCCTGGAGAAGGGAAGGAAAGGAAGTGTAAGAAATCTCACGTACTGTTGAAAAATAAGTCTGATTCTGCAATATGAATGAATATATGCTTACATATCTCAGAAGGGTTAATCCATTCTCGTCCAGAAAAAAACTAGTGCACTGTCTTCCTGTCACTATCTCTAGTAACAGAACTCCAAAGCTGAAGACATCTGATTTTTCTGAGAATATTCCTCCCATGGCATATTCTGGAGCCATATAACCACTGCATTGAATCTCATTTTATTTAATTATTTGATGAAATGAATATGGAATCTTAAGAGTAGAGAGAAGTTGTGCTTACAATGTTCCTACTACCCTTCTTGTATTAGCTTGATCTTGATTGCCTCCAAAAATCCTCGCTAGGCCAAAATCTGATATTTTGGGATTCAGCCCATCATCCAAGAGAATGTTGCTTGCTTTCAGATCTCTATGAATAATTTTCAATCTTGAATCCCTATGAAGATATAGGAGGCCTCTACTAATCCCCTCGACAATCCCAACGCGTCTATTCCAATCAAGCAAGTATTTTCTTGATGTATCTGAGAAAAGATTGACAATGAAATAGAATTTGAACACTACTGTGATGTGATATAAGTTTTGTACTTGGGAGATGATTGTTCATAACTAACCAAAAAGATAGGCATCCAAACTTCGATTTGGCATGTATTCATAGATCAGCATTTTTTCTTCTCCTTCAACACAGCAGCCAAGGAGTTTAACAAGATTCCTGTGCTGGAGTTTAGAAATTACAACAACTTCATTCATGAACTCCTCAATCCCTTGGCCTGAAGATCTTGACAGCCTTTTCACTGCAATTTCTTGGCCAGTTACCAACATTCCCTGTGTATACAACAATAGCATGACCTAACTGCAATAATTGAATGCAGCAGCTAGCAACAAGCAACAAGCAAAACCTTCAAGGACTTGTATATTACCTTATAGACTTGACCAAAACCACCTCTTCCTAGCTTATTGGCTGAATCAAAATTATTCGTTCCAATAGCCAGTGTTTCATAGCTATATACAGGTAGCTCTTCAAACGTAACCTCAGGCGTATTCTTTATTTGATCTCCAGCTACAAACAAACAAAACTCATCTTCTTTCTTCTTTCTTGATGCATTAACCAATGTATATAAATATATATATATATATATATATCTTCAAAAAGATTGAGATTTTCTGAAAACTTGGAGAGAATTCAGTGAATTAGTTACCTCTGTGCAATGCCAACCACTTCCGAAAGATATATGCAATGGCAGCAAGAAGGAACAAGACTCCTAGAACTACTGTGCTGGCAATGACTGCTGTCATATCCTTACTCTTATCTGCATGTCATAATAATTGAAAGCATGTTGAAACACTTCATATGGTATGGACTGCAAGACTGAAACCTTCACTTTGGACAACCATATGAATAGACAGAAACACTAAAAATTGATTCACTGAAAACAGATTCAGAGGGATTTCACAGATATTGGTTGAGAAAAAGTCATCCTGAAAAAATTGAGCAGGGGAACTATGATACTTTTGTGTTGAAGAAATGTCTTACCAAGTTCAGAATGCGCTACACGAACATATAAATCAGCTCCATTAACTGAAAACTGCTGTATGTCAACTAAGCTGTCACTCCAATGCATACACCCTATGCCTGAATAATATGAATAAGCCAAACAGGAACAGTTTCGCAAGCACATATCATGACAAAATTGCGCTGAAGTATTATATTCAGCCATGACAAAAGCAAAATCTGGCACCTTCATATTTTGAAGTTTTATAAAACCATCTTGACCAGAAGAATTGTTTCTTTCACACTGCAGCGGTGTCTTTTTCCTGCAGCCATGACTCCAGTTCCCTCTATCCCATTCCTCCCTATCACTTGGCTCAAACCCTTTCAAGCAGGTACAAATTGCAGTATTCTGTGGATTGCAGCTTCCAAAAGCTCCGCATTTTCCATACGTATCACATTGACTTCTCATCGCTGACCATGTCAATCCCCAACTGCTATTTCCTTCTCCCCAGTACTGCAGCCTTAAAACTCCTGTGACTGTCAGGTTGAAGAAGTAGTGACCAGGTGGCCAATCATTTGATGTGAAGGTAAAATATGCAGATTCTGAACCTCCATCTAGGACATCATATCCATTCCGATATACAGAATACATGTTTTGTATACCAATAAACAAATTACCACCCCATGGACCACTACGCCAGTGAACTTTATTTTTGTTCCAAACGAAAATCTGTGCAGTAGGTAAAGTTTGAAGACCAACAGAGAAATTTCCAGGGGATGGATTAGAAGAACTAGCCCATGAAGTTAATTTCTCTGTTCTACGGAGTTTCATCTTCTGCAAGAAAGAATCTGTAGGAAACTGGAAACTTTCCCACACAGTCATTCCACTGGAACTGTCTTTCAAGACTAAGTTTCCAGTATCCAAGAGTTGTGCGGTACGAGTTCTAGCAGAATCTGAAATATTGGTCGACCATAAAGTCTCATTCTTTCCATTCAACACCACAAGATTTCCATCACCTGAGATTGTCAAAGTTCCAGCAGAATCATTCAGAGGCTTGTCTCTGTTGGCCACCCATACAACTGTCATCACAGGAACATTATACATGATTCCCACATATCGATTACTTGTATTTTGAGGACTGAAAAATCCTAATTTGAAGGTTTGGCTAGAAGAAAATATGTTCCCAGGGTCCCTTAGAGGCTGGGTTATTGTAATGTTGTCTATAGCCATACAAATCCCTAAACAGTAGCAAGCTAGAATGGGAACAAAAAAGTGAAGAAGAGGTAATACCTTTGCCCTTTCCATTCCCTTCCTCAATGGTAAATATCAGAGGGATGTCATGAGTATTCTACAATTTCTTCTTCTCCAAACCATTTGACAATTTTGTAATATAAGTCCTGCAGTACACATATTTTTTTACTAATTTCAAGATAAAAGCAGCTTTAATATTGCAAATACACTTCTTTCCATCAAAGTCAGCTCATGTCAGTATCATGATGAGCTATAGATTGTTCTTCATTAGTTCAGCAGTTGACTCTGTCAAACTTCCCTGGTTTCCCAGATCCTGACTTCTCACAAGTCAAGATAAAAAACAATGTGGAAGTTGCCATATTTTTCTCTGTTGCCCATCCATGCATCATCACTTTCTGAAATAAAAATTTTGTTTTATCATGCTCTAGCATAGACAGAATTGGGACATGCGACCATAGATTCCAACAGTGGCTCTTATATAAACTATTGGTATTGTTTTAGCTTGCCTTCTTCAGCCGGATCAGAGCATTTTTTTAGCAATTTCTCTACTCACAACTCCCGATTTCAACACTTAAACAAATTGGTTATAGTTGGAGTCACAATTCAGACCGCAAACTCAGCATCACAACTATTGGCTTTATCATATCTACAATCACTTATTTAATATTGTTTGCAACTATAAATCTAACATCAACATGTTGTTGGGAAAATCGGGCACTTTTCCCACTAAGATAACACAACTAGTGAAATAAACCAATTTCGAAGAAATGAACTGGACAGAACACTATTAAAATACCCGACAAATAATATTGAATACTATAAGAAAAAAAAACTTTGATAACGGAGGCTAAAGTTCAGCCTAATTGGCTTAATCTCCGAGTACCGCTCAAACGACCTACTTTTATAAAGATAGGAGAAAGAGATACAAATTGGGATGGGATAAATGGGAGGAGGAGGGGGTTAATTTATAACCCCCAACTCTCTTCCATTTATCCCAACAATTCGATGTGGAATATCAAAAAAAGCCAAAAAGTCAACAAATCTCCACCTTGGCTTAATTTCAAGTCCCACCAAATACAAATTTTCTCCACCAAAAAATAAACAAATAAAAATAGTCTTCGCGGTACTTCTAATTTGGCACCATGAGACGCCAACTCAAATATGCAAAATATTAACCAAGTTCAAACAATGTTCAAACTTGGTCCTTGTAACCACATTGGTTAGCATATCTGCAGGATTCTCCGTAGTATGAATCTTCAGGAGTAGTATCTCATCTTCTTCGAGAATTTCCCGCACAAAATGATAGCGAACGTCAATGTGCTTCGTCCGTGCATGAAAGACTTGATTCTTTGCTAAATGAATAGCACTCTGACTATCAGAATATACCTCAAGTTGTTTCTGACCAACTCTCAAGTTTTCAAGCAACCCGTGAAGCCAAATTTCTTCCTTCACAGCCTCTGTAACCGCCATATACTCTGCCTCTGTTGTAGACAAAGCCACTGTTGACTGCAAGGTAGACTTCCAGCTAACTGGCGCTTTTGCTAAAGTGAACAAATAGCCAGTTGTAGACCGTCGCTTATCCAAATATCCTGCATAATCAAAATCACAATATCCAACTATGCATTGACCAAGTGATTCATCCCGCTCGAATGCTAATCCAACATCTGCGGTACTTTGGAGGTACCTAAGAATCCATTTCACAGCTAGCCAATGACCCTTGCCAGGATCATGCATGTACCTGCTAACCACACTAACAGCTTGTGAAATATCTGGTCTCGTACACACCATTGCATACATCAAGCTTCCAACTGCATTTGCATACGGGACTTTCGCCATGTACTCTTGTTCTTCATCAGTTGACGGAGATAAACGGCTACTCAGTTTCAAATGAGGAGCAAGCGGGGTACTTACAGTTTTTGTATCTTTATGCATACCAAAATGTTGTAATATCTTCTGTAAATATTGCTTCTGTGACAGCCAAAGTTTACCCCTCTCTCTGTCCCTGCTTATCTCCATGCCGAGAATCTTCTTGACTTCTCCCAAATCCTTAATCTCGAACTCTTTACTTAATTAAGCCTTCAATTTGTCAATTTCAACTTGGCTCTTTGCTGCAATCAACATATCATCAACATATAAGAGTAAGTAGATGTAGGAACTGTCTTGAAGTCTGCGCAAATACACACAATGATCGTATTTGCTCCTCTTGTACTTCTGACCATTCATGAACCTATCGAATTGTTTGTACCACTGTCTAGGAGATTGTTTCAGTCCATACAACGATTTGCTAAGTTTACAAACACAATCTTCTTTACCAGCAACCCTGTATCCATCTGGCTGAGTCATATAGATTTCCTCCTTCAAATCACCGTGTAGGAACGCGGCCTTTACATCAAGTTGAGCTATCTCCAAATTCAACTGTGCTACCAAGGCTAACAAAATTCTAATGGAGGAATGTTTAACAACTGGAGAAAATACCTCATTATAATCAATTCCCTCCCTCTGAGCATAGCCTTTAGCCACCAACCTTGCCTTGTAGCGGACGTCTTCTTTGTTAGGAAATCCTTCTTTCTTTGCAAATACCCATTTGCACCTAATTGCCTTCCTGCCTTTCGGTAGTTGTGTCAGCTTCCACGTTCTATTCCTCATGAGAGAGTGCATTTCTTCTTCCATTGCACCTGCCCACCTTCCACTTTCTGAACTTAGAATGGCTTCCGGGTAGGTGGATGGAATGTCATCAACAACTGGAAGTGTATAAGCTACCATATCAGTGAAACGAGCAGGCTTCTGAATTTCTCGTATCTGCCTTCTAATTGCAATTGGCGTCGATTGCTGTTGAGGTTCTTGGGTAAGAACCTCTTCCTCATCTGACTCTTCTTCTGTCATAGTAGAGTCACTGGTGGTGCTTCGTACTGGGATCACCACTGTCTGCTCGAACTCCACCTGCTTCGGAGCACACTCCACCTCCTGCGGAGTACTATCAATTCCTTCTGGATTTATCTTGTTTAACAAGGCAGATTCATCAAAGGTAACATCCCTGCGTCTTCTTTCTCTCAAGACACCATAGACGATATCCCTTCACTCCAGGATTGAAGCCCATGAATAGAGCCTTCTTTGCCCGTGGATCCAACTTTGATTCAATCACATGATAATATGCAATAGAACCAAAAACATGTAAAGAATCATAATCAGTCGCAGGTTTTTCGGACCATACCTTTAATGGAGTTTTGCCATTTATAGCAGATGATGGCAAACGATTGACGAGATGTTAAGCGTACGTCACAGCCTCAGCCCAAAATTTTCTGGCTAACCCAGCATTAGACAACATTCAACGAACTTTCTCCACAAGTGTCCTGTTCATACGCTCCGACACCCCATTCTGTTGCGGTGTTTTTCTGACAGTGAAGTGCCGAACTATGCCACAATCTTGGCATACCTTCAGGAATGGATCACTCTTGTATTCTCCTCTATTGTCAGTTCGGAGAACTTTGATCTTCCTTCCTATCTGATTTTCAACTTGAGCTTTCCACTTAAGGAAAATTCCAAGTACATCATCTTTATTCTTCATAGTAAACACCCAAACTCTCTTGGAAAAATCATCAACAAAAGTGACAAAATAATGCCTACCTCCGATGGACGGAGTCTTGGCAGGTCCCCACACATCTGAATGCACATAATCCAGAATACCCTTGGTATTATGAATTGCAGTGTCAAACTTCACTCTTCGTTGTTTTCCGAGAACACAATGCTCACAAAATTCAAGTTTGCAAGTTTTCGTACCTTTTAACAATCCCTGCTTGGCAAGAATTTGCAAGGACTTTTCACCAGCATGTCCCAATTGCATATGCCATAGCTTCGTTGCCTTAGCATCCTTTTTAGTGCTTGAAGTTGCTACTGCTGCTACTGTCTCCACTACTGTACTACCTTGATAGTAATACAGATTATTCTTTCTCAGACCTTTCAACATCACTAGTGCTCGTGAAGTTGCTTTAAGAACTCCATCTCGCATCGTCACAACTAGGCCTTTAGATTCTAAAGCCCCCAATGAGATGAGATTCTTCTTCAACTTTGGCACGTATCGCACATCCCGCAGAATTCTGGTGGATCCATCCTGATTTCTCAGCTTGATTGGGCAGCGGGAACCTCGACCATGATGACGAGGAACCTGATGCCCCTGACGGAATTTTTGCCATTACAGACCCAAAATATAATATTCAATATTATAACACTTACCAACAGCCTAAGGACGAACCTTTGGCTCTGATACCACTTGTTGGGAAAATTGGGCACTTTTCCCACTAAGATAACACAACTAGTGAAATGAACCAGTTCCGAATAAATGAACTACCATTACAGACCCAAAATATAATATTCAATATTATAACACTTACCAACAGCCTAAGGACGAACCTTTGGCTCTGATACCACTTGTTGGGAAAATCGGGCACTTTTCCCACTAAGATAACACAACTAGTGAAATGAACCAGTTCCGAAGAAATGAACTGGACAGAACACTATTAAAATACCCGACAAATAATATTGAATACTATAAGAAAAAAAACTTTAATAACAGAGTTCAGTCTAATTGACTTAATCTTTGAATACTGCTCAAACGGCCTACTTTTATAAAGATATGAGAAAGAGATACAAATTGGGATGAGATAAATGAGAGGAGGAGGGGGTTAATTTATAACCCCCAACTCTCTTCGATTTATCCCAACAATTCCATGTGTGATATAAAAAAAAAAGCTAAAAAGTCAACACATGCATAGTGCCAAAAGATATATAGATTTGACAATAAGTACCTAAATCTATCCAAAGTCAACACACGCATAGTGCCAAAAGATATATAGATTTGACAATAAGTACCTAAACCTGTCCAAAGTCAACACATGCATAGTGCCAAAAGATATATAGATTTGACAATAAGTAGTCCAGATATTTCATGATATATTATTACGTACATATTTCATATATGAATTGGAGTAGAGAGATGCTTCTATGAAGGCATGTAAAAATGAGATTAGTCAGATTTCGTCTGCTACTGAAAAATCAACCTATTGCAAAAGTTTTGGATTGCTAAAGCATTGGATGACATAGAAAACTTTTTTTAAAAATTATTACAAAGTACACAGAAAATCACGCGTAAGCTCTTACCTAAGCATTTCGAATAGTTTAGATATCTCTGGAACGTTTCTTCATCTTTTCCACGAACTCGATTAAGCTCTTGATCTACCATGAAGAGATCACGAAGAATTTTATATAAAGTAGAATCGATTTACACATTAATATACTATCGTACAGACTGTACTCCATGATTGTAGTAAATACCCAGTCAGTAAAGGGAACCGGGTCTTTCCGTCCCCTCCGTGAGTAGGTGGCTGCCACCGTCCGGTAAAGGAAGACGGAACGGGAAGCAAGAACACGTATAAAGGACTTTTATAAAAATACCCTTGATCAAAAAGGAAGACACGTTGCAGCACGATGTTATCTTGAAAAGTTAATATTTATAATTTTTATATATATAAAAATCGTAATTGTATTTGAAAAAGAAATCAAATCATATTTTTTATCACTTACAATAATTAAATTAATTTTTAATATAAGTATAATTTTTATTCTTAATAAAATTATAAATATTAATTTGATAAAACCTTAATTTAAACTTATCTAGCTTCAAGAACTGTTACAGTATAATCATTTACAGAATGTGGAATTTTCAGAGAAGGTTTTCCATCTGAAGAGACAAGAGTTCCAGTAAAAGCTGCCAATTTGGGAAGGGGCAAATCTGGTATTTCACTGTTAAGCATAGACAGAATGGTAGACACATTTGGCCTATCTTTTTCAAGTTCTTGCACACACAACAGACCTACTTGAATGTATCTCTTGATTTCCATTTCCATGTTTGGTTCATATATTGATGGATTTATTACCAGTTTTGCAACAACATCACCACCTTCATTCCACAATTTCCATGCCTGAAAACATTGACAGAGAAATCAGTTATGGAATTGAAGAGAATTTGAGCTGTATATATATATATATAACTTACATATCTTATGAGGCTAAGCTCATCTTCGGCATTAGAGAAACTGGAGTTTTTACTTCCAGTTATGATCTCTAGTAAGAGCACTCCAAAGCTGTAGACATCAGATTTCTCAGAGAATCTTCCAACCATTGCATATTCTGGGGACATATACCCACTGCATCACATCATTTATGTAGAGGGCATCAGCAAAAAGAGATATAAGAAGAATTTTGAAGAAGAAAATTTGATCTGAAAAGAACTTACTATGTTCCAACTACCCTTCTTGTATTATCTTGATCTTGTTTACCTCCCAAAATTCTTGCCAACCCAAAATCTGATATTTTTGGATTCAGGTCTTCATCTAAAAGAATATTGCTTGCTTTCAGACCCCTATGAATAATTTTCAATCTTGAATCTCTGTGAAGATAGAGAAGACCTCTGCATATCCCCTCAATAATGAGAGCTCGTCTGCTCCAATCAACTAAATCTTGCTTCGATGAATCTGAGAAGAGGGATTATGAAAAAGCAAATATAAAGAACCACTGCTCATATATTTCCTGAAACAACTATATATATATAGTGGGGATTTAACATGATCAACTAACCAAAGAGATAGGAATCCAAGCTTCCATTTGGCATGTATTCATAGATTAGCATTTTTTCTCCTCTTTCAACACAGCAGCCGAAGAGTCTCACAAGATTACGATGCTGGAGTTTAGAAATTAGCAAAACTTCATTCATGAACTCATTAGTTCCTTGACTAGAAGTTTTGGAAAGTCTTTTTACTGCAATTTCCTTGCTGCCTGGCAGTTTACCCTTTACATATATATATATATATATATATATATATACACACAATTACTGGAGGTTTATTCCAAAGTAAAGCACTTCTTAACGTGTAGCAGCCAGAAAAAGAATTTGCATTATTACCTTATATACTTCACCAAAACCACCTTTCCCTAGCTTATATTTTGAATGGAAGTTGCCAGTTGCTTTAAGCAATGATTCATAAGTAAAGAGAGGTAGCTCTTCCAATTTTACATTTTGGAAATCCCTGCTCTGCACACTTCCCATTTCATATGTGCCTAAATCTTCAAATAATAATTCCTCAAATTCATGCTTCTTTCCTGTTCTATATGATAAAAAATGTAATAAGTCTATGAAGATCGGTGACAATTCCCCTGAAAAACTATTGCATAATCTAGTACATTACCTCTATGCCTAGCCAAAAACATCCAGAAAACATATGCACAGCCAACAACAACTAAACTTCCTGCTATCACTGTGCAGGCAATGATTGCTTTCATACCCTTGTTCAGAACGATCCACGCGAATATATAGATCTGCTCCACCCTGTGGGAACTGTGTAGTGTCAATTAGGTTTCCACCCCAGTGTATGCATCCATGGCCTTTGTAATATGCATAAGCTATGCATGAACAATTATTCGAGCACATTGTGTCACAACTTTCTTCTTCCATAGATTTCCACACAGGAAAATCAGGCACCTTCATTTTGGTGAGCCTCAGAAATCCATCTTGACTGGTGGTAGTAGTATTTCTCTGATCATCACAGTGCAACATTTTCTTTCTTGTGCATCCACCAGTCCAATTCCCTTTCTCCCATTCCACCTTATCCCTTGGCTCAAACCCTTTCAAACATGTACACATTTTGGAACCTTGAGGATTACAACTTCCAAAAGGTCCACATTTCCCATACACCAGACAAGGTATGTTCGTGGTGGACGAAACCTGCCAATCTCTTTTCACTTCATCCCAAAGCTTCTCTATTAAAATCCCTTCAGAAGTTAACTGGAAGTAAAGCAATCCAAGGTCATTTGAATAGCTTAAAGTAAAATATGCAGACTCTGTATTATCATTCACAAATTGAAATCCATTATTGTAAACAGAATTCATAGTTGGTATTCTAATAAACGTGTTGCCATTCCATGGACCAGTGCGGAAAATAATCTTACTCCCATTCCATATCAACATCTGTGAAATCAGTGAGATCTCAACGCCACTAGAAAAATCCCCAGTGGATGGATCAGAAGGACTTCTCCACGAACTCAGTCGCCGTTTCTCATCCGTTGCTGATGCCGCGCTGATTCTCATACTGTTTACAAAAGAATCCGTAGGATATTGAAAACTTTCGCATACTGTTCTTCCGTTTTCCTGCAGGACCAAGTTGCCAGTATCCAAGAACTGCGCGGTACGATTTGCAGACGACGAATTCAAAACACTGGATGACCGCATTATAAATACTGGTTCGACTACATTAGGAACCAACTCCCCTAGATCAAGAAGTTGGTAAAGAAAAAAAAAACACACACAGTGGAAGTGTATACATAAATATGTAAATATGTAAATATGTAAATATAGAAATATAAAAGTAATTTCCAGAAGGTACAAAGTCGATAGATCACGAATTACAAACAAAAAAGAAGCATAATTGATTATTAATTACTTAAGCTATCCAACTAAAACATAAAGAGCATAAATAATTCCTGGTATATATCCCAATATTGTCAGCAACAAACAAATCCAGAACTCTATCTGCAACCCAAAAAAAAAAACCAATTAGCAAAAAATTATTAAAATATATATTGATTCTGCATGAATTTGTCAAAGGGTAAAAAAGTAATTTAGGGTGTTGGGAACTCGGAGTGTTTTGTAACTGGGTTTGCTAGGAAGGTTTTTCTGAAGAGGCGAAGTGTAGTGTGATACTTCGCTGAGCCTAGACGATACTTCGGTGTAATGCACTTAGACTCTGATTAACCTGCAAAACAAGTGAGTTCGATGGGGAGTTTTTGCCCCGTGAACTCTCCGATGCTTAAGTCATTAGAGTGTATTGTGGATATCTGGAAATTAGGAATTGTCCTTACCTTTTGTTTGGACCTCCTTTTTATGGGGACTTGATAATTGATTGTGTTATTATGGTCTTCAGCTGTTACGGACTGTTATGAGTAATGATTTAACCATTTTAACCGTTTTAGGTGTAACGGATTATCAATGGGGGGAGTAATTGTGTAACGTCTCCCATTTATGGAGTCCATAAAGTGGTATTTATACCGCCGGGGAGGTTTTCCGATCCTCCGAAACGGTTACTTTACTTGGGAATTTTATGTCGGCTCAGTGGCCCCTCGTCGAAGTATCAGGGAACAGAGGGAAAGATGC
The DNA here is from genome assembly GCA_027405835.1 of Asclepias syriaca. Lineage (NCBI taxonomy): Eukaryota > Viridiplantae > Streptophyta > Magnoliopsida > Gentianales > Apocynaceae > Asclepias > Asclepias syriaca. The sequence goes on along the minus strand of CM049924.1, from coordinate 30,095,708 downwards.
TTCGGCGCTATGTCGACACTTAGTAATTTTTGAATGTTGAAAAAGATAGGGCTTCTGACGTGGATCGACCGTCTTTTCGATTTTGCTGTCCTTTCGTCTGTACCCAGTAATAAATGTCAGCCGGCATAAACCTTTTTGTCTTCCCAATGCCTTGATCCTGGTGAGTAATCATTGTAGAGACCTTCCCCAAAAGTGTTTTGATCTCCTCATTCTCCTATATTTTTCATTTACTCTTACTTGCTTAACTTTTTCTGCCATTATCGCTCTGAAGAATCCTTTGTTTTTCTGGTATCTTCACTTTTTCTTCGATTTTTCTTCTCGGCTTCAGAGATTTTAAAAAGGTAAGCTTTGTCTGCTTATGGTGATGGTTTTAATATCGTAAAGATTTGAACTGTTTATTTTCTGTTTTTTGGGATTGGCTCTGTATTTTTGTAAGATTGGAGGGATTTTAGGTTGTTAGTTTCGGGTGGCTCTGTACTTGCATGGAGTTCTAAGTATTGGGCTTCCATTCGCAGGTAGAAAATGGATGTTCGAAAGGGAAATAATAGGGAGGTTGAGGAGTTGATGGAAGAAGGTTTCGGGAGCCCTCGACCTGTTCGACCAAAAGTCACAGTAGCATGGAGGGCACCCCGGGGTGAAGTTCCGGAAGGGGTTCCTTTTCAGCCACCCATGCCTGGTCCTCCTCCGTCTGATTTTCCCTTAAGTAGAAATAGGATTACTAGGGAACAAGCCGAATCTTTTGCCCGTAAGTATAGTATCGACCCTAGGGTTTATAGAGTCTTTGTTGAACCCTTAGCTGGAAAAATGTCTCTTCATCGTATTCCCATTCCTCTAGCCCACTTTGAATTGGGGTTCCATCTCCCTATGGACCCTGCTTTTGCAGATTTTCTTATTTTCGCTCGTGTCCAGCCTGGGCAGGTTCATCCGAACAATGTTTTGCTTAATTTGCCTCTGTCGTCGTCTAGGCTTCGAATTGACCGACAACATCCTTAGTATGTTCTTTTGTTCTCTTCGGATGGGAGATAACATTCTTTCTATTCGTCCTCGTAAGAATAGAATTTTACTTTTTGACGCTCCTCCTAATAAGGTTGAATTTAAGGAGAGATGGATGATGGTAGAATCTCGCCTTGGCTTTCCTTTTCTCCCATGTGTAAATGAAAACTTTCAATGGCCCCAAATTCAGTATCCCTCTACACTTAGTCATTCTGAGAAATCCTTTTTAGAAATCATTACCCGGGACTTAGGAGATGATAGACAGAAATAAACCCGGGTGTATTCCTCCGCCGATTTGCTTAGTGAGTCGAGTCTAAGGTGGTGTGGGATAGGGCCTGGTCTGTCGGAGAGGAAAAAGGAGTTAGGCTTTCCGAAGGAGGAGCCAAATGAAGATTGGACAATACACCCCGGGGGTGTTTTTTCATTTCAATGTGATGCATGTTCTCTTGGTCAGGGTTGTCGGACTGGAAAGGGTATACTTCGCATACTTGTTTTCCTTGTTTTTGTTTTACTTCGGTATTGACCTTTTGTTCTGCTTGCTGGTCCAACCATGTTTAAGACCATATGGGGAGAACGGGAGGAGGAGAGGGATGTCCGCCAGACCCATTTGAATTCTCTGCCCCGTTTTCCTCCTAGGCTCATAGACCGGGGTGCTTCAGGTGATACCCCGCTGACTTACACTTCCTCTGTAGAGGTTCCCAAGCAGAGCAGGGGAGTGCATAGGACCAGGGAGGAGTCAAGGGAAAAGACACCTCGTCCGGCCCCTGAACCCCGCAGGGAGGTTACTCCGGAGGGGGAGGATGAAGAGCAACTTCGTCCTCGTCAGAAATGGAGGGTTTCTCCTAGGCATCCTGCTGAAGACTTACCCCGGGATTCTATTGAAGACTTGCCTGCTTCTCCGCCTGTTTCACCTACTTCGCCCGCTTCCGAGGGTGTTTGGGAAGCAGTTTCCTTGTCAGCTCGTCGGGCCTCTGGGTCTACTCCGGCTGGGTCTACTCCGGCTGATCCTTCTCCAGTTGGTGACAAGGGGGATGCTCCTGCTGCTGACCCCGAGGTAAGCTCCAAGTCTTCCGGCCCTTCTTAGCTTCAGCCTGGATTTGAGTTACCTACCGAAGAGGAAGGTTTTAGATCCTTAGCCTTGGAGATTGTTGAGAAGACTCCGCCACTCACCAACCTTCGATTCAACAACTCGTACGTAGCTGCTTTGGTTGGTGGGGCCATTTTGGAGCGTGCTCATGATCCGAGTAGTTTAGTCGGGATGAGCGAAATGTCAGTGGAAGAAGCTACCAATCGTCTTGGGGCTTTGTTTGCTCGAGTATGCCTTTTATATATATATTTTTTTGTTTCTTGAGTTTCTTCTGGGAACGATTTCTGACTTCTTTTTTCTTTCGTAGGTTTCTTCCTTAGCCCTTCACATATCCAGGTCCCGAGCAACGAAGCAAACGGAGCAAGCAGCGGCCGATGCGGAGTGGAGAAGTGTCAATGAACCCCGTCTACTTTCGTTAGAGCAAGAGGTCGAGAGGCAAGCAACGGTTGTGGAAACCTTGACCTCTGAAAAGTAATACTATGTTCACGAAGCAGAGGAAAAGAGAAGATTGATGGCATGCTTGAAGAAGGAATCGTATGATTTGAAGGTTGATAAAAGGCTGCTGTTGGAAGAGAGGACTAAGTTGAAGTCGGACAGAGATGAGGTTGTGGCGAGCCGTCTGTCCCTGCAGAAGGAACTTGATCACTGCCGCTCAGAGGAGTTTAAAAAGAAGATTATTGAGGATTTCCGTAACTCCTCTGAGTATCAAGCAGAAGCCCGCTCTATCCTGGACAAGGGGTGTGTCCATGTCATCAGGCAGCTGCATCCATTCTTTGAAGATAAGTCGATTCTTCTTCAAGCCTTTAAGTCCAATTTTGACAATAGCTTCTGCCGCGAGGGAGCTGACTTTGTTCCCTTCACCTCTGATGAGTTAGAAGCACTTCGGGAAAGGGATGAGAAAAAAGGTAAACATGTTTGGATCTCGTTGCAGCCTTCTACTCCTACCTTTTGGGATTTGTTGGGTGAAGGGCTTAACTCTGATGCCCCGGGCTCCAGCTCTGCTGCCCCTTAATCTTGTAATCATTTTTTGTAACCAAGATTGGTTTTTTAATATTATGAATTTTTCTACGTGTTGTTTATTTTGACTTCTTGTTTTTGATAGTTTCATAGTAATAGAATCTACTAAGTAATAGGTCTGAACTTTATATCTCAAACCGTGTTATAAGAATTAAGTAAAATTTCAAACTCAACACTTCGTAAGAGATCCAGTACTAGTACATTTATTTTAAGTACTTACCGTGGTGTTAGGTGTTCGTGTACTTCAGTACTTCGAGTGTGCCTTTAACTTAGCGCTCATGTGCGCCCTTCCAAGCCTTGACTTGGCACTTTGCGACCACGACATTTCGTGTGGATTTCCTTCAAGCCTTAGCCTGATTTTCTTACTGCGACCCTACTCGCAGGTTTTAGTGTCTTCTCGAGATCGTGCTCGAGTTTGATTTGAATAATAGCTGAGACCATGCTCAAAGTAAAAAAGTAAAACTTTACTTTTGGAATTTAAGGACTTGCCTTAGATGATTTGTTATTTGGGACAATTTGTCCAAATGTATTTCATACAAAGTACCTCTTTAGGTGATTTACATGCCATGGATTTGGGAGAAGAATGTCATCTTTGTTCATGAGCTTGTAAGTGTCTGGTCGTACTTCGTGCTTTACGAGGTATGGACCTTCCCAATTTGGAGTTAATTTATTTGCTTGTATATGCCATGTTGTACCTTCAATTTTTCGAAATACCCAGTCTTCGACCTTTATAGGACATTTAAACAGCCTTTTGTCATGAACTTTCTTGGTCTTTTCCTTGAATGATTGTGACCTTAGACGACTTGCTATTCTCCTTTCCTCCAGTAAGTCTAGCTCCAGATTTCTTCTTTCTTTGTTAGCATCTTCGATGTACATGGCCACTCTGGTTGTGGGCAGTGCTACTTCGGCTGGTGCTACTGCTTCAAATCCATATACCAAAGTGTAAGTTGTTTCTCCGGTGGGGCCCCTAGTCAAAGTACGTACTGCCCATAGAGCAGAGTTCAATTCATCTGCCCATTTGTTAGATTTTCCTTCCAAATTTTTCTTTAAGGCTGCTAATACCAACTTATTGGCAGCTTCGGCTTGCCCGTTCCCCTGAGGATGTGCTACGGACGATTTCCAATGCCTGATGTGTAACCGCTGACATTCTGCTATGAATTTGGCGGAGAATTGTACTCCGTGATCCGTGACAACCGCTCTGGGTATCCCAAAGCGACACAACACTTGTTCTGGGAAGAACTTGGAAACGTTTTCTTCTGTGGGACTTGTGAGTGTTCTCGCTTCGATCCATTTTGAGAAATAATCTACTGCTACCACCAAATATTCACAGCCATTTCTTGTCTTTGGGAACTTTCCCATTAAATCCATGCCCCACATATCGAATGGCCAGGACGCCACAACAGGAGTTTGTTCAACTGAGGGTAGATGAGGTATAGTGCCAAAAATTTGACAAGTGTCACACTTTTTAACATACCTCTTGGCATCCTCCCTGAGTGTCGGCCAATAGTATCCTTGGTTAATCACTCTTTCGGCTAGAGCTCGGGCCCCTGGATGACCTCCACATACTCCTTCGTGTACTTCGGCCAACAGATCCTCTACTTGGGATGGTGGAACACAACGAAGTAGAGGTCTTGTGAAAGATCGTCTGTATAATATATCATTATGAATAGTATACCTCGCAGACTGTCTTTTGACCTATCGTGCGTAGCATCGTTTGGGAGAGTCCCATGTTGGATGAAGCTTTTTATTTCTTCATCCCAGCTAGCCGAAGTAGAATGTAGACACTGAATAGCTTCAGGTTCCTCGGATGCGTCCTCGATAGGAATGTTTTCTTCATTAGTTGTTTCCCCTGAAGAAATTTTTGCTAACCTGTCTGCTTGTTGATTGTCTTTTCTGCTGATTAGGGACAGTGAGAAAGGAGAAAACTTATCTCTCCAATTTCTGGCCCTGTCCACATAGGGTTGTAATCCTTCCGAATGTACTGTGTAAGTTCCTTGAACTTGATTCACCACCAGCTGTGAATCACTGTAAACTTTCAGGGCTCGGATGTTCGCCTTATGTGCCCACTCCAATCCTTTTAGCAGTGCTTTGTATTCTGCTTGGTTATTCGAGATATCGGGCTTTAGTCGGATAGCTCGCACTTCCGAGTACTCTTTATTTGGTGATATTAACACCAGTCCAACCCCGACTCCGCTGGAGTTTACTGCCCCATCAACTTTCAGTTCCCAAGGATCTTTGGCAGATTCAGCCTTCTCCAAGTTGTCCTCTGTGAATGAGCCTTCTACGAGGAAATCTGCCAGGGCTTGCGCTTTGATGGCTGTGCGGGGTTTGAATGTAATGTCCTGACCGCACAACTCGATGGACCAGCGCAGCATCCTTCCAGATTGATCCATCTTATGAAAAACTTGTTTCAACGGAGCATTAGTGTAGACCACAATAGGGTGAGATTCAAAGTAAGGCCTCAGTTTTCGTGCGGAAATGACCAAGGCGTATGCCAGTTTTTCAATGTTAGAGTATCTGGATTCTGCTTCATTTAAAACTTTGCTAACGAAGTACACAGGAAGCTGTTTCATCTCCTCTTCTTTTATTAAAACTGATGCTATAATCACATCTGAAAATGATAGATACAAGAAGAGTATTTCTCCGTACTTCGGAGGCCGTAACAAAGGAAGATTCATCAAGTAACCTTTTAGATCTTTCCAAGCTTGGCTGCACTCCGGGGTCCATACGAAACCATTCTTTGAATTTTTTAAAGCTTGGAAGAATGGGAGGCACCTCTCTGCTGACTTCGAGACAAATCTCCCCAAAGCTGCGATGCATCCATTCAACCTTTGGATGTCTTTGAAGCATTTAGGCTCAGTGAGCCGAGCTATTGCCTCCAGTTTCTCCGGGTTCGCTTCAATCCCTCGCTCAGATGTCATGAAGCCCAAAAACTTACCGGATTTCACCCCAAATGTGCACTTCGTGGGATTGAGTTTGAGGTTGTACTTCGCCAGGTTGGAGAATGTTTCTTCTAAATCTTCCAAGTGTGAAGTGTCGTGTTTCATTTTCACTACCATATCATCAACGTACACTTCCATATTTCTTCCGATTTGGCTTTGGAAGATATGATTCATCATCCGCTGATATGTCGCCCCTGCATTCTTTAATCCGAAGGGCATGACGTTATAGCAGTAAACGGCTTCTATTGCTCGGAACGAAGTATGTATTTGATCACTGGGCTTCATTTTAATTTGATGGTATCCCGAGAATGCGTCCATGAAGCTCAGATATTCAAATCCTGCAGTTGAGTCCACTAGTGCGTCGATCCGAGGTAGAGGATAGCAATCCTTGGGACAGACCTTGTTGAGGTCAGTGTAATCTACGCACATTCTCCATTTGCCGTTAGATTTTTTAACCATGACTACATTGGCCAGCCAAGTGGGATATTTTACTTCACGAATGAACTTCGCATGTAAAAGCTTATTCACCTCTTCCTTTATGCCTTGTATTTTATCATCGCCATATCGTCTGGACTTTTGTTTAATTGGGCGATACGTCGGGTCAATATTTAAGGCATGTTCTGAGACTGAGGGGTCGATTCCAGGCATATCTTCTGTACACCATGCGAAGCTTTGTTGATGTTCTTTGAGGAATTTGATGAGGTCTTGCCTGAGTTGATCCGGCATATCTTTCCCGATTTTGACGAGTTGTTTGGGATGAGCGGAATTTATTTCTACCTCGTCGTATTCTTTATCCCGAGATACTTCGGGATTAAGATTGGAGCCTTGGTTTTCTGCATCCCTTTGTGCTTCTGGACCGCGATCATTAGTCATTTCATGGTTGACTCTTTTAATCCTTTCAGGATCATCAGTCATTCCATAGATGCGCTCTTCTGTCACCATGTTGACTCTTTTAATCCTTTCAGGATCATCTCGCTTTCTTTTTATTCTCATTATATGCCCTAATAAACTTCGAGGGCTACTTCTTACACATCCGACACCTCGTGAGGTGTTGAATTTCACTTGTTGATGGGAAGTAGAGATAACAAGATCGAAAGCCGCGTGGAAAGGTGTTCCCACTATGACATTGTAAGGAGATTCTAAGTCTACTACGTAGAACTTGACCTCTTTAGTTCGAGCTTTTTCCCCTTCGCCGAGGGTAACATGCAGTCTTACCGTTCCTCTCACCGGTACTTTCTGAGGTGTAAATCCCTCCAATATCATCCTGCTTGTTTTGAGGTGTTTATCTTTCAATCCCATTTCTTCGAAATATCGCCAGTACATGATGTTTCTTGTGGCTCCAGTGTCGACTAAAATCCTCTTTACTGTACATTTGTCAATCCCTTCCCGTGTCATCCCCGCTTCTATGACTATGGGACTGATTTTAGCCTCCTCATTACTTTCTAGCTCTTCGTTGGTGAAAGTAATGACTTCCTGATGCTCGAATTCATACTTCGGGATGAGGTATGATTTAGTAAGATTGTAGATTCTTTTCTTTATTTTTCTTGTCGAGCCTATTTCTGGGTTAATCATGTTGATTACCCTTTCTCCCTTATCCTTCTGTTGTTGTACACCCGCAATGTACTCCTTTAGACATCCTTCCTGAATGAGTTTTTCGATGGCTCGCTTCAATTGGAAACATTCCTTTGTTGTATGACCATAGTCTCTGTGGAATCCACAGAACTTGGTCTTGTCCCTCGAAGTATATGTATGTGCCTTCATTGGTGCGGGGTCCCGAACTCCATGTTTCTCCTTCAAGACTGCGATTAAACTTTCCTTTGAGACATTCAGAGGTGTAAATGTCTCAGGATTCTTACCTCGATTATTGTCCTTTCGCTGTGGGAAATTTGAGGTCGCCTGCTTTGGTCGTTCAGGCTGTTTATCCTTTCTTTGCCAAGTCGGCTCAGTCGCACTGCCTTCAGCCAGGGTTACTTTCCTGGCTACGTTGAACATTTCTCCAATCGTCTCCGGCCTGCGAAGTTGGAGCTCAGTGTATAACATTCGTGACCTGAACCCTCCTTCAAAACACGTGATCACCGTGTCTTGGCTGATCCCTTCGATCTCTTCATAGGTTTTCTTGAACCTATCCAAAAATGAGAGCAACGACTCACCTTCACGCTGCTTGATGTTAGCTAGATCTCCCCGACTTTTTGGAATCGTTCCAGCAGTGCTGAACTTATCCAAGAACATTTTCTCCAATGTGTCCCATGAATCGATAGAATCCTTTTTCAGGGACGTAAACCAGGTAACCGCCTTATCCGACAAAGTAGTCAGAAAAGCCCTGTATAGAATAGCTTCGTCGCTGGAAACTAGTCCCATGGCAGACTTGTACCGGCAAATGTGTTCAATGGGTTTTATGGAGCCAGAATATAGGACAAACTGAGGGAGCTTAAGATTAAGATTTGAATCTGGAGTAACATCTCGGATCCATTTGACAAAAGGCCCCAGTTCAATTGATCTGGACTTGTGAACTTTGGTGGGGTTCTTGGCGGTTTTTGGGCTGCCTTCTGGGCATCGCTTCTTAGCGGTCTTTTTGTGCACCGGTTTAGAGGAATGGTGACTTTCCCCTACTTCACTAGCTGCTGGTTTCCTGTTCGTGCGTGCTCCACGCCTATCGTCTTTCTTAGTTGCTGTGTGAGTCCGTTGTGGAAGCTCTGAACCCCCGGGCAATCTCTGTGGGGGAAGCTCTACCCCAGCCTGTCGGAATTCAGCTCTCAGCTGTAGCCATTTCTGAGAGAGTTCCTGATCTCGTTTGGCTTCTTCATCTTGTTGGAGTTGCCGCAACCTCCTCAATTCTTTCTCTGTTTCTTCTATCCGTTTGGAGTTGAGTTGGTCTCGCAAATCAGATGAACGCCTGGAAGTCCCTGGCTGTGGCCCCAACCTTTCCGAGATCGGACGGCGACCAGAACTTGAAGCCGAAGATACAGACGTTCTTGTCCTCGTCTTCTCTTGTCGGTGAGAAGATTGACGAACAGTGTGTCCTTCAGATCGAGACATGATAATAGGAGATTAATGAAGACGGATTATGAATGAATAAAACGTTTCTCGGTAACGGAACCAAACTGATTCTGCACGAATCTGTCAAAGGGTAAAAAAGTAATTTAGGGTGCCGGGAACTCGGAGAGTTTTGTAACTGGGTTTGCTAGGAAGGTTTTTCTGAAGAGGTGAAGTGTAGTGTGATACTTCGCTGAGCCTAGACGATACTTCAGTGTAATGCACTTAGACTCTGATTAACCTGCAAAACAAGTGAGTTCAATGGGGAGTTTTTGCCCCGTGAACTCTCCGATGCTTAAGTCAGTAGAATGTATTGTGGATATCTGGAAATTAGGAATTGTCCTTACCTTTTGTTTGGACCTCCCTTTTATGGGGACTTGATAATTGATTGTACTATTATGGTCTTCAACTGTTACGGACTGTTATGAGTAATAATTTAACCGTTTTGACCATTTTAGGTGTAACAGATTATCAATGGGGGAAGTAATTGTGTAACGTCTCCTATTTATGGAGTCCATAAAATGGTATTTAATACCGCCGTGGAGGTTTTCCGATCCTCCGAAACGATTACTTTACTTGGAAATTTTATGTCAAGAAAGAAAATACAGAGGGGTATATATGTAAAAAGAACATTACTCCACAGCCATAACGAAGGAAGACTCCAACCGGAGGTAACAGTATTGCCAGAATCACTTCCACGAATGTTTCTGAACCCATTCTTCTTCTCACTATAATTGATTAAATTGGGATGAAATTCTTTTTTTCTTTTTCTTCTTTTTCTTCTTTCTGGGGATTGGGATGAGAGAGAGTGGAGAGAGAGAGATGAGTATGATTTTATGTTGTAATAATAAGTTCGTGAAAGTCAAGATAAAATATCAGCAGTTAGTGGAAAGTGTTGGCATGGCGACACGTGGAATCTTTTTCGTCTTTACATGTGTTTACGTGGGTTGTTATCCGTGTGTATCGTGTCCATCTCTTGCATCTCGGATCAATTGCTTTACTTTATCAAACAATAAATCCAACGGTTCAATTACTTGGAATAGAAAAAAAGGCTTATCTTAGTATTTGTATATATATATATATATACATGTACAAACAAAATGAAATCCCACATCAAATAATCAGAACCTCATGTTTTGTTATATATGTATATCAGAAAGGAAGAAAAATAATGAATGGTGTGATATATATTGTAGATTTGTTGCCCTTCTACCGAGCTTCTACTATTGTTTGTGTGAGGTTATTAACAGAATATGCACTTTGCTGAGAGGATCCAGTTTCAAAAGACACAAAACTTCTTGTAAAAGCTGGTAATTTCGGACGTGGAAGCTCTGATATTTCACTGTTCAGCATTGACAGAACAGCTGAAACATATGGCCTTTCATTTGCAAATTCTTGCACACATAATAGTCCTACATGAACATATCTCAAGACCTCCATTTCAATGCTTGGATCTTTAATGGAGGGATCTATCAGTTTCTCGGTTTCACCTTTGTTCCATAATTTCCATGCCTGGAGAAGGGAAGGAAAGGAAATGTAAGAAATCTCACGTACTGTTGAAAAATAAGTCTGATTCTGCAATATGAATGAATATATGCTTACATATCTCAGAAGGGTTAATCCATTCTCGTCCAGAAAAAAACTAGTGCACTGTCTTCCTGTCACTATTTCTAGTAACAGAACTCCAAAGCTGTAGACATCTGATTTTTCTGAGAATATTCCTTCCATGGCATATTCTGGAGCCATATAACCACTGCATTGAATCTCATTTTATTTAATTATTTGATGAAATAAATATGGAATCTTAAGAGTAGAGAGAAGTTGTGCTTACAATGTTCCTACTACCCTTCTTGTATCAGCTTGATCTTGATTGCCTCCAAAAATCCTCGCTAGGCCAAAATCTGATATTTTGGGATTCAGCCCATCATCCAAGAGAATGTTGCTTGCTTTCAGATCTCTATGAATAATTTTCAATCTTGAATCCCTATGAAGATATAGGAGGCCTCTACTAATCCCCTCGATAATCCCAACGCGTCTATTCCAATCAAGCAAGTATTTTCTTGATGTATCTGAGAAAAGATTGACAATGAAATAGAATTTGAACACTACTGTGATATAAGTTTTGTACTTGGGAGATGATTGTTCATAACTAACCAAAAAGATAGGCATCCAAACTTCGATTTGGCATGTATTCATAGATCAGCATTTTCTCTTCTCCTTCAACACAGCAGCCAAGCAGTTTAACAAGATTCCTGTGCTGGAGTTTAGAAATTACAACAACTTCATTCATGAACTCCTCAATCCCTTGGCCTGAAGATCTTGACAGCCTTTTCACTGCAATTTCTTGGCCAGATACCAACATTCCCTGTGTATACAACAATAGCATGACCTAACTGCAATAATTGAATGCAGCAGCTAGCAACAAGCAAAACCTTCAAGGACTTGTATATTACCTTATAGACTTGACCAAAACCACCTATTCCTAGCTTATTGGCTGAATCAAAATTATTCGTTCCAATAGCCAGTGTTTCATAGCTATATACAGGTAGCTCTTCAAACGTAACCTCTTTTAAGTTGTTTGCAGGCATATTCTTTATTTGATCTCCAGCTACAAACAAACAAAACTCATCTTCTTTCTTCTTTCCTGATGCATTAACCAATGTATATAAATATATATATATACCTTCAAAAAGATTGAGATTTTCTGAAAACATGGAGAGAATTCAGTGAATTAGTTACCTCTGTGCAATGCCAACCACTTCCGAAAGATATATGCAATGGCAGCTAGAAGGAGCAAGACTCCTAGAACTACTGTGCTGGCAATGACTGCTGTCATATCCTTACTCTTATCTGCATGTCATAATAATTGAAAGCATGTTGAAACACTTCATATGGTATGGACTGCAAGACTGAAACCTTCACTTTGGACAACCATATGAATAGACAGAAACACTAAAAATTGATTCACTGAAAACAGATTCAGAGGGATTTCACAGATATTGGTTGAGAAAAAGTCATCCTGAAAAAATTGAACAGGGGAACTATGATACTTTTGTGTTGAAGAAATGTCTTACCAAGTTCAGAATGCGCTACACGAACATATAAATCAGCTCCACTATCTGAAAACTGCTGTATGTCAACTAAGATGTCACTCCAATGCATACACCCTATGCCTGTATAATATGAATAAGCCGAACAGGAACAGTTTTGCAAGCACAATTCACCACAAAATTGCGCTGAAGCAGATTTCAGCTCAACAAAATCTGGCACCTTCATATTTTGAAGTTTTATAAAACCATCTTGACCAGCAGAATTGTTTCTTTCACACTGCAGCGGTGTCTTTCTCCTGCAGCCATGAGTCCAGTTCCCTCTATCCCATTCCTCCCTATCACTTGGCACAAACCCTTTCAAGCAGGTACAAATTGCAGCATTCTGTGGATTGCAGCTTCCAAAAGCTCCACATTTTCCATACATATCACATTGACTTTCCATCGATAACCATCTCACTTGCCAACTGCTATTTCCTTCTCCCCAGTACTGCCCCATTAAAACTCCTGTGACTGTCAGGTTGTAGAAGTAGTGACCAGGTGGCCAATCATTTGAAAATGTGTAGGTAAAATATGCAGATTCTGAACCTCCATCTACGAGATCATATCCATTCAGATATGCAGCATACATGTTTTGTATACCAATAAACACATTACCACTCCATGGACCACTACGCCAGTGAACTTTATTTTTGTTCCAAATGAAAATCTGTGCAGTAGGTAAAGTTTGAAGACCAACAGAGAAATTTCCAGGGGATGGATTAGAAGAACTAGCCCACGAAGTTAATTTCTCTGTTGTACCAGGTGCAGCACTGAGTTTCATCTTCTGCAAGAAAGAATCTGTAGGAAACTGGAAACTTTCCCACACAGTCATTCCACTGGAACTGTCTTTCAAGACTAAGTTTCCAGTATCCAAGAGCTGTGCGGTACGAGTTCTAGCAGAATCTGAAATATTGGTAGACCATAAAGTCTCATTCTTTCCATTCAACACCACAAGATTTCCATCACCTGAGATTGTCAAAGTTCCAGCAGAATCATTCAGAGGCTTGTCTCTGTTGGCCACCCATACAACTGTCATCAAAGGAATATTATACATGATTCCCACATATCGATTACTTGTATTTTGAGGACTGAAAAATCCTAATTTGAAGGTTTGGCTAGAAGAAAATATGTTCCCAGGGTCCCTTAGAGGCTGGGTTATTGTAATGTTGTCTATAGCCATACAAATCCCTAAACAGTAGCAAGCTAGAATGGGAACAAAAAAGTGAAGAAGAGGTAATACCTTTGCCCTTTCCATTCCCTTCCTCAATGGTAAAGATCAGAGGGATGTCATGAGTATTCTACAATTTCTTCTTCTCCAAACCATTTGACATTTCATCAGAAATTTCTCATGCATTGGTAGATTTGGAGCTGGAAGCCGTCAACTTGGACTGGTTTATTGGTCACATGGACTTCTCAATTTTGTAATATAAGTCCTGCAATACACATATTTTTTTACTAATTTCAAGATAAAAGCAGCTTTAATATTGCAAATACACTTTTTTCCATCAAAGTCGGCTCATGTCAGTATCATGATGAGCTATAGATTGTTCTTCATTACCTCAGCAGTTGACTCTGCCAAACTTCCCTGGTTTCCCAGATCCTGACTTCTCACAAGTCGAGATCAAAAACAATGTGGAAGTTGCCATACTTTTCCCTATTGCCCATCCATGCATCATCACTTTCTGAAAAAAAAAAAAAATAGTTTTATCATGCTCTAGCATAGACAGAATTGGGACATGCGACCATAGATTCCAACAGTGGCTCTTATATAAACTATTGGTATTGCTTTAGCTTGCCTTCTTCAGCCGGATCAGAGCATTTTTTTAGCAATTTCTCTACGCACAACTCCCGATTTCAACACTTAAACAAATTGGTTATAGTTGGAGTCAAAATTCAGACCGCAAACTCAGCATCACAACTATTGGCTTGATCATATCTACAATCAATTATTTAATACTGTAGCATTTAAGATAGATTACGTCTGCAACTATGAATCTAACATCAACATGCATAGTGCCAAAAGATATATAGACTTAACAATAAGTACCTAAACCTGTCCAGATATTTCATGATATATTATTACATACATATTTCATATATGAATTGGAGTAGAGAGATGCTTCTATGAAGGCATGTAAAAATGAGATTAGTCAGATTTCGTCTGCTACTGAAAAATCAACCTATTGCAAAAGTTTTGGATTGCTAAAGCATTGGATGACATAGAAAACTTTTTTTTAAAATTATTACAAAGTACACAGAAAATCACGCGTAAGCTCTTACCTAAGCATTTCGAATAGTTAAGATATCTCTGGAACGTTTCTTCATCTTTTCCACGAACTCGATTAAGCTCTTGCTCTACCATGAAGAGATCACGAAGAATTTTATATAAAGTAGAATCGATTTACACATTAAAATACTATCGTACAGAAGCACTTTTACAAAAATACCCTTCTTCAAAAAGGTAGACACGTAGCAGCATGATGATATCTTGAAAAGTTAATATTTATAATTTTTATATAAATAAAAATCGTAATTGTATTTGAAAAAGAAATCAAATCATATTTTTTATCACTTACAATAATTAAATTAATTTTTAATATAAGTATAATTTTTATTCTTAATAAAATTATAAATATTAATTTGATAAAACCTTAATTTAAACTTATCTAGCTTCAAGAACTGTTACAGTATAATCATTTACAGAATGAGGAATTTTCAGAGAAGTTTTCTATCTGAAGAGACAAGAGTTCCAGTAAAAGCTGGAAATTTGGGAAGGGGCAAATCTGGTATTTCGCTGTTAAGCATTGACAGAATGGTAGACACATTTGGCCTATCTTTTTCAAGTTCTTGCACACACAACAGACCTACTTGAATGTATCTCTTGATTTCCATTTCCATGTTTGGTTCATATATTGATGGATTTATTACCAGTTTTGCAACAACATCACCACCTTCATTCCACAATTTCCATGCCTGAAAACATTGACAGAGAAATCAGTTACGGAATTGAAGAGAATTTGAGAGAATTTGAGCTGTATATATATATATAACTTACATATCTTATGAGGCTAAGCTCATCTTCGCCATTAGAGAAACTGGAGTTTTTACTTCCAGTTATGATCTCTAGTAAGAGCACTCCAAAGCTGTAGACATCAGATTTCTCAGAGAATCTTCCAACCATTGCATATTCTGGGGACATATACCCACTGCATCACATCATTTATGTAGAGGGCATCAGCAAAAAGAGATATAAGAAGAATTTTGAAGAAGAAAATTTGATCTGAAAGGAACTTACTATGTTCCAACTACCCTTCTTGTATTATCTTGATCTTGTTTACCTCCCAAAATTCTTGCCAACCCAAAATCTGATATTTTTGGATTCAGGTCTTCATCTAAAAGAATATTGCTTGCTTTCAGATCCCTATGAATAATTTTCAATCTTGAATCTCTGTGAAGATAGAGAAGACCTCTGCATATCCCCTCAATAATGACAGCTCGTCTGCTCCAATCAACTAAATCTTGCTTCGATGAATCTGAGAAGAGGGATTATGAAAAAGCAAATACAAAGAACCACTGCTCATATATTTCCTGAAACAACTATATATATATAGTGGGGATTTAACATGATCAACTAACCAAAGAGATAGGAATCCAAGCTTCCATTTGGCATGTATTCATAGATTAGCATTTTTTCTCCTCTTTCAACACAGCAGCCGAAGAGTCTCACAAGATTACGATGCTGGAGTTTAGAAATTACTAAAACTTCATTCATGAACTCATTAGTTCCTTGACTAGAAGTTTTGGAAAGTCTTTTTACTGCAATTTCCTTGCTGCCTGGCAGTTTACCCTTTACATATATATATATACACACAATTACTGGAGGTTTATTCCAAAGTAAAGCACTTCTTAACATGTAGCAGCCAGAAAAAGAATTTGCATTATTACCTTATATACTTCACCAAAACCACCTTTCCCTAGCTTATATTTTGAATGGAAGTTGCCAGTTGCTTTAAGCAATGATTCATAAGTAAAGAGAGGTAGCTCTTCCAATTTTACATTTTGGAAATCCCGGCTCTGCACACTTCCCATTTCATATGTGCCTAAATCTTCAAATAATAATTCCTCAGATTCATGCTTCTTTCCTGTTCTATATGATAAAAAATGTAATAAGTCTATGAAGATCGGTGACAATTCCCCTGAAAAACTATTGCATAATCTAGTACATTACCTCTATGCCTAGCCAAAAACATCCAGAAAACATATGCACAGCCAACAACAACTAAACTTCCTGCTATCACTGTGCAGGCAATGATTGCTTTCATACCCTTGTTACTACCTGCATAGCAGAAGTATTGACATAAAATGTCCACAACTTTAGGCCCCAACAACTAGTTCAATGCATTCTTTCCACTAAAAACAAGTAATTCTGCTCTTAGCCTAAAATTTCTGAAACATCCATTTTGGAAAAGCTGCTCCACTCTCCCAAGTTGAAGTTTTGACATTTGTAAAACAGCTAACTTGGAAACTAGTGAAAGCATCAGTAGACTTGGACTAACTCATATATTCTACTCTATTTATCAAGTACACAGTTGTTCCAACTGCTTCACCCCAAAATGACTTAGGAAGATTGGACATCCTAAGCATGCATCTCACTTTCTCAACAATAGTTCTGTTCATCCTCTCGGCAACACCATTGTGCTGTGGGGTACCAGGTTCTGTTCTTTCATGCCGAATCCCATATTTTGAACAATATGCTTTAAACTCATTTGAAGTGTATTCACCTCCATTATCAGTTCGGAGACACTTTAATCTGCAATCTGTCTCCCTTTCCACCATGGCATGAAATTTCTGAAAGACACCAAACACATCGCTTTTGTGCTTCAATATATAAACCCAAGTTCTCCGAGTAGCATCGTCAATAAAGGTAACAAAGTATTTGTTACCACCAAGTGATTTCACCTCCATAGGACCACACACATCAGAATAAACCAACTCTAGCTTCAATTTCTTTCTCCTGGATCTCTTGGGAAAAGAAACTCTATGCTGCTTTCCTGCTAAACAATGATCACATGGGTCAAGAGAAATAGTAACATCAGCAGGAATAAGAGACTTACCCGCCAACAGTTTTATACCCTTCTCACTAACATGGCCCAATCTTCGATGTCATAAGTTAGGAGATGTTTTCTCCTCAACAGCATTCAACTCATTAGTACACACTTTCAAGTGTGTCTTATATAAGGTGCAACAAAGCTTACCACGAGCAACAATCAAAGAACCCTTAGACAATTTCCATTTACCCTCACCAAAAGTATGCATGTAGCCTTCTTGATCAAGTACATTAGCAGATAATAAATTGAGGCGTAAATCTGGAATGTGGCGAACATCTCTCAAAGTCATATAGCACCCAACATTGGTTTGAACTCGAATATCTCCAATTCCAACAATACTTGCTGAACTCTGGTTTCCCATCTTCACACTACCAAAATCTCCAGCTCGGTAGTTAGTAAAGTATTCCTTATGAGGAACACAATGATAAGAAGCCCCTGTATCAACAAGCCATTCAACATCAGAATTATCAACATGACAACAATCACCTGTAGTACAAACCAAAGTAATACTGTCATCTGAAGTAGAAGCTGTCGCTGCTGTATTCTTGTCATCACCCTCTTTGGGATGATCATTTCTCTTCTTTTGCTGGTCTCTTTTCATCTTATAACAAAACTTTTGAATATGGCCAGGTTTGCTACAATAGTGACATATCGTGAGCTCTCTCCCATATTTGGACTTGGACCTGTACTTTCATTTGCCACGTCCCTTGGGACCTCTACTTTTGCTTCTTCCTCTATTCTCTACCACAAGTGCCTGTGAAGCATCAACACCCATCTCCTTTCTTCTGAGCTCTTCATTGAACATGCTCTCTTTAAGGACATCCAATGAAAGCACACCATCTGGAGTTGAGTTGCTGATAAATACAACCAACGTTTCCCAACTATCTGGTAAAGAACTCAATAGAAATAAAGCCTGCAACTCATCATCAAAAACAATTTTCATCATAATCAATTTGTTAATGATATCTTGAAAGTCACTAAGATGTTCAGAAACAGACTTCCCTGGCTTCAACTTGAGACTAACAAGCCTCTTAATCAACGAGGCCTTGTTATGAGCAGTCTTTCTCTCATAAAGACCCTCCAATTTTCTCCACAACTCAAGTGGCTCAGTCTCTTGGGATACATGATTGAATATGCTAATATCAATCCACTGTCTTATAGTTCCCAAAGTCTTTCTCTTCAACCTTTCCCATTCTCTATCAGTTATTTTCTCAGGTTTAATAGG
This sequence comes from Asclepias syriaca, assembly GCA_027405835.1. NCBI lineage: Eukaryota > Viridiplantae > Streptophyta > Magnoliopsida > Gentianales > Apocynaceae > Asclepias > Asclepias syriaca. Next base: position 30,077,214 of record CM049924.1, on the reverse strand, counting down.
CATATCATCCTTCTTGGTTTTATCAACATCAATTGGGTCAAACAAATCTTTACAATATAACAAATCTTCCATCATAGGACGCCAAATAGAGTAATTGGTTGATGTTAATTTAACCATAGAATTACTTCCAGACTCCATATCTATGATTTAAACCAAAACCAATGCTCTGATACCAAATGTGAGGAGGTGAAACAACAAGTATCAATCCACTGTCTTATAGTTCCCAAAGTCTTTATCTTCAACCTTTCCCATTCTCTATCAGTTATTTTCTCAGGTTTAATAGGCATATCATCCTTCTTGGTTTTATCAACATCAATTGGGTCAAACAAATCTTTACAATATAACAAATCTTCCATCATAGGACGCCAAATAGAGTAATTGGTTGATGTTAATTTAACCATAGAATTACTTCCAGACTCCATATCTATGATTTAAACCAAAACCAATGCTCTGATACCAAATGTGAGGAGGTGAAACAACAAGTAGGATACAACACCTACAAGGATCAACTCCAAAAACAACCAACCAACCACACTTCACCCAATTTACCACCAAATTAATATGCCAATATAAGCACCAATGAAACAGCAGTAATACACCAATCAATATACCACAACCAAATGCCAAAACAACAATGCAAACAACACACAATTTATACGTGGAAAACCCCTTCGATGTGAAGGATAAAAACCACGGGACTTATAGGAGTCCAACCTTTCTTCTCTTATTATGAAAGTTGAGGGTAAAAACACCCAAACAGGTTTACAAAGATGTTATAGCCCACCAACAATAACATACATAAGATCCAACAACAATAGAGAAGGAAGAATAGAAGATATCACCGGTCTTGAAGAAGCTCAAAAACTCTCCCTCTCTTTTTTCCTCTTTTGCTCTCGGGAATTCACTCCCTCTAAGCCACTCTGTTTTCCTTTTTGGTCTTTTGGTCAATAATAATGAACCCCAAAATAATTGTTTTTTTTAGTGCCCACATGGCTGGACCCACAACAATCTCCCCCTCCAGCCCAATTCGGAGAAGATCATACGCCAACCACGTCAAGCAGACATACCTGCAAGCTTGGAACAAAACTCAAGTTTGCCTTCGGGAACCACCTTTGTCAGCATATCAGCGCCATTCTTGTTTGTGTGAACCTTCTTCAACTTCATTAGTTGCTTTTCAATGATATCACGCAACCAATGATACCTCACATCAATATGCTTTGTGCGAGCATGGTACATGGTGTTTTTGCTCAAGTCTATAGCACTTTGACTATCGCAAAACACAACATACTCATTTTGCTTCAAACCCAACTCTTGAAGGAAACGCTTCAACCAAATCATCTCTTTGCATGCTTCCACTGCTGTTATATACTCTGCCTCAGTTGTTGACAAAGCTACACACTTTTGTAGTTTGGATTGCCATGAAATGGCTCCCCCTGCAAATGTAAACAAGTAACCTGAGGTAGACTTTCTGTTAACAAGATCTCCAGCCATGTCAGCATCTGTAAATCCCTCAAGAATAGGCTCACTGCCTCCAAAACACAAACTCAGCTTTGAGGTGCCCCGCAAAAATCTCAAGATCCACTTTACAGCTTCCTAGTGAACCTTGCCTGGATTAGCCAAGAATCTGCTAACCAATCCAACAGCATGTGCTATATCCGGCCTTGTACACACCATAGCGTACATCAACGAACCAACAGCAGAAGAGTAAGGAATATGAGACATGCTTTCTTTCTCTTTCTCAGATTGACACCAAAATTGTACAGATTGAAGCCCTATCTGTTGAGAATAATCTCTGAAAGTTTCAGCTCAATCCAACGGTCGGATCTCTGGCGATGATCAGAATTCCGGCGATTATCTTGAAGAAGCACAAAAACTCTCCCTCTCTTTTTTCCTCTTTTGCTCTCGGGAATTCACTCCCTCTCAGCCACTCTGTTTTCCTTTTTGGTCTTTTGGACAATAATAATGAACCCCAAAAAAATTGTTTTTTTTTTTTAGTGCCCACATGGGCTGGACCCACAACACTTTCTTCCTGTCACTATCTCTAGTAACAGAACTCCAAAGCTGAAGACATCTGATTTTTCTGAGAATATTCCTCCCATGGCATATTCTAGAGCCATATAACCACTGCATTGAATCTCATTTTATTTAATTATTTGATGAAATGAATATGGAATCTTAAGAGTAGAGAGAAGTTGTGCTTACAATGTTCCTACTACCCTTCTTGTATTAGCTTGATCTTGATTGCCTCCAAAAATCCTCGCTAGGCCAAAATCTGATATTTTGGGATTCAGCCCATCATCCAAGAGAATGTTGCTTGCTTTCAGATCTCTATGAATAATTTTCAATCTTGAATCCCTATGAAGATATAGGAGGCCTCTAATAATCCCCTCGACAATCCCAACGCGTTTATTCCAATCAAGAAAGTATTTTCTTGATGTATCTGAGAAAAGATTGACAATGAAATAGAATTTGAACACTACTGTGATGTGATATAAGTTTTGTACTTGGGAGATGATTCTTCATAACTAACCAAAAAGATAGGCATCCAAACTTCGATTTGGCATGTATTCATAGATCAGCATTTTCTCTTCTCCTTCAACACAGCAGCCAAGCAGTTTAACAAGATTCCTGTGCTGGAGTTTAGAAATTACAACAACTTCATTCATGAACTCCTCAATCCCTTGGCCTGAAGATCTTGACAGCCTTTTCACTGCAATTTCTTGGCCAGATACCAACATTCCCTGTGTATACAACAATAGCATGACCTAACTGCAATAATTGAATGCAGCAGCTAGCAACAAGCAACAAGCAAAACCTTCAAGGACTTGTATATTACCTTATAGACTTGACCAAAACCACCTCTTCCTAGCTTATTGGCTGAATCAAAATTATTCGTTCCAATAGCCAGTGTTTCATAGCTATATACAGGTAGCTCTTCAAACGTAACCTCAGGCGTATTCTTTATTTGATCTCCAGCTACAAACAAACAAAACTCATCTTCTTTCTTCTTTCTTGATGCATTAACCAATGTATATAAATATATATATATATACCTTCAAAAAGATTGAGATTTTCTGAAAACTTGGAGAGAATTCAGTGAATTAGTTACCTCTGTGCAATGCCAACCACTTCCGAAAGATATATGCAATGACAGCTAGAAGGAACAAGACTCCTAGAACTACTGTGCTGGCAATGACTGCTGTCATATCCTTACTCTTATCTGTATGTCATAATAATTGAAAGCATGTTGAAACACTTCATATGGTATGGACTGCAAGACTGAAACCTTCACTTTGGACAACCATATGAATAGACAAAAACACTAAATATTGATTCACTGAAAACAGATTCAGAGGGATTTCACAGATATTGGTTGAGAAAAAGTCATCCTGAAAATATTGAACAGGGGAACTATGATACTTTTGTGTTGAAGAAATGTCTTACCAAGTTCAGAATGCGCTACACGAACATATAAATCAGCTCCATTAACTGAAAACTGCTGTATGTCAACTAAGCTGTCACTCCAATGCATACACCCTATGCCTGTATAATATGAATAAGCCGAACAGGAACAGTTTCGCAAGCACAATTCACCACAAAATTGCGCTGAAGCAGATTTCAGCTCAACAAAATCTGGCACCTTCATATTTTGAAGTTTTATAAAACCATCTTGACCAGAAGAATTGTTTCTTTCACACTGCAGCGGTGTCTTTCTCCTGCAGCCATCAGTCCAGTTCCCTCTATCCCATTCCTCCCTATCACTTGGCTCAAACCCTTTCAAGCAGGTACAAATTGCAGTATTCTGTGGACTGCAGCTTCCAAAAGCTCCACATTTTCCATACGTATCACATTGACTTCTCATCGATAACCATGTCAATCCCCAACTGCTATTTCCTTCTCCCCAGTACTGCAGCCTGAAAACTCCTGTGACTGTCAGGTTGAAGAAGTAGTGACCAGGTGGCCAATCATTTGATGTGAAGGTAAAATATGCAGATTCTGAACCTCCATCTAGGAGATCAAATCCATTCTTATATACAGAATACATGTTTGGCAAACCAATAAACAAATTACCACCCCATGGACCACTACGCCAGTGAACTTTATTTTTGTTCCAAATGAAAATCTGTGCAGTAGGTAAAGTTTGAAGACCAACAGAGAAATTTCCAGGGGATGGATTAGAAGAACTAGCCCATGAAGTTAATTTCTCTGTTGTACCAGGTGCTGCACTGAGTTTCATCTTCTGCAAGAAAGAATCTGTAGGAAACTGGAAACTTTCCCACACAGTCATTCCACTGGAACTGTCTTTCAAGACTAAGTTTCCAGTATCCAAGAGTTGTGCGGTACGAGTTCTAGCAGAATCTGAAATATTGGTAGACCATAAAGTCTCATTCTTTCCATTCAACACCACAAGATTTCCATCACCTGAGATTGTCAAAGTTCCAGCAGAATCATTCAGAGGCTTGTCTCTGTTGGCCACCCATACAACTGTCATCACAGGAACATTATACATGATTCCCACATATCGATTACTTGTATTTTGAGGGCTGAAAAATCCTAATTTGAAGGTTTGGCTAGAAGAAAATATGTTCCCAGGGTCCCTTAGAGGCTGGGTTATTGTAATGTTGTCTATAGCCATACAAATCCCTAAACAGTAGCAAGCTAGAATGGGAACAAAAAAGTGAAGAAGAGGTAATACCTTTGCCCTTTCCATTCCCTTCCTCAATGGTAAAGATCAGAGGGATGTCATGAGTATTCTACAATTTCTTCTTCTCCAAACCATTTGACATTTCATCAGAAATTTCTCATGCATTGGTAGATTTGGAGTTGGAAGCCGTCAACTTGGACTGGTTTATTGGTCACATGGACTTGTCAATTTTGTAATATGAGTCCTGCAATACACATATTTTTTTACTAATTTCAAGATAAAAGCAGCTTTAATATTGCAAATACACTACTTTCCATCAAAGTCAGCTCATGTCAGTATCATGATGAGCTATAGATTGTTCTTCATTACCTCAGCAGTTGACTCTGTCAAACTTCCCTGGTTTCCCAGATCCTGACTTCTCACAAGTCAAGATAAAGAACAATGTGGAAGTTGCCATATTTTTCTCTGTTGCCCATCCATGCATCATCACTTTCTGAAATAAAAAATTTGTTTTATCATGCTCTAGCATAGACAGAATTGGGACATGCGACCATAGATTCCAACAGTGGCTCTTATATAAACTATTGGTATTGTTTTAGCTTGCCTTCTTCAGCCGGATCAGAGCATTTTTTTAGCAATTTCTCTACGCACAACTCCCGATTTCAACACTTAAACAAATTGGTTATAGTTGGAGTCACAATTCAGACAGCAAACTCAGCATCACAACTATTGGCTTGATCATATCTACAATCACTTATTTAATATTGTTTGCAACTATGAATCTAACATCAACATGCTGTTGGGAAAATCGGGCACTTTTCCCACTAAGATAACACAACTAGTGAAATTCCGGCACTTCCGAAGAAATGAACTGGACATAACACTATTAAAATACCCGACAAATAATATTTAATACTATAAGAAAAAAAACTTTGATAACGGAGTTCAGCCTAATTGGCTTAATCTTCGAGTACCGCTCAAACGGCCTGCTTTTATAAAGATAGGAGAAAGAGATACAAATTGGAATGGGATAAATGGGAGGAGGAGGGGGTTAATTTATAACCCCCAACTCTCTTCCATTTATCCCAACAATTCAATGTGGAATATCAAAAAAAGCCAAAAAGTCAACAAATCTCCACATTGGCTTAATTTCAAGTCCCATCAAATACAAATTTTCTCAACCAAAAAATAAACAAATAAAAACAGTCTTCGCGGTACTTCCAATTTGGCGCCATGAGACGCCAACTCAAATATGCAAAATATTAACCAAGTTCAAACAGTGTTCAAACTTGGTCCTTGTAACCACCTTGGTTAGCATATCTGCAGGATTCTCCGTAGTATGAATCTTCATGAGTAGTATCTCATCTTGTTCGAGAATTTCCCGCACAAAATGATAGCGAACGTCAATGTGCTTCGTCCGTGCACGAAAGACTTGATTCTTTGCTAAATGAATGGCACTCTGACTGTCAGAATATACCTCAAGTTGTTTCTAACCAACTCCCAAGTCTTCAAGAAACCTGTGAAGCCAAATTGCTTCCTTCACAACCTCTGTAACCGCCATATACTCTGCCTCTGTTGTAGACAAAGCCACTGTTGACTGCAAGGTAGACTTCCAGCTAACTGGCGCTTTTGCTAAAGTGAACAAATAGCCAGTTGTAGACCGCCGTTTATCCAAATCTCCTGCATAATCAGAATCACAATATCCAACTATGCATTGACCAAGTGATTCATCCCGCTCGAATGCTAATCCAACATCTGCGATACTTTGGAGGTACCTAAGAATCCATTTCACAGCTAGCCAATGACCCTTGCCAGGATCATGCATGTACCTGCTAACCACACTAACAGCTTGTGAAATATCTAGTCTCGTACACACCATTGCATACATCAAGCTTCCAACTGCATTTGCATACGGGACTTTCGCCATGTACTCTAGTTCTTCATCAGTTGACGGAGATAAACGGCTACTCAGTTTCAAATTTGGAGCAAGTGGGGTACTTACAGTTTTTGTATCTTCATGCATACCAAAATGTTGTAATATCTTCTGTAAATACTGCTTCTGTGACAGCCAAAGTTCGCCCCTCTCTCTGTCCCTGCTTATCTCCATGCCGAGAATCTTCTTGGCTTCTCCCAAATCCTTCATCTCGAACTCTTTACTTAATTGAGCCTTCAATTTGTCAATTTCAACTTGGCTCTTTGCTGCAATCAGCATATCATCAACATATAAGAGTAAGTAGATGTAGGAACCGTCTTGAAGTCTGCGCAAATACACACAATGATCGTATTTGCTCCTCTTGTACTTCTGACCATTCATGAACCTATCGAATCGTTTGTACCACTGTCTAGGAGATTGTTTCAGTCCATACAACGATTTGCTAAGTTTACAAACCCAATCTTCTTTACCAGCAACCCTGTATCTATCTGGCTGAGTCATATAGATTTCCTCCTTCAAATCACCGTGTAGGAACGCGGTCTTTACATCAAGTTGAGCTAGCTCCAAATTCAACTGTGCTACCAAGGCTAACAAAATTCTAATGGATGAATGTTTAACAACTGGAGAAAATACCTCATTATAATCAATTCCCTCCCTCTGAGCATAGCCTTTAGCCACCAACCTTGCCTTGTAGCGGACGTTTTCTTTGTTAGGAAATCCTTTTTTCTTTGCAAATACCTATTTGCACCCAATTGTCTTCCTGCCTTTCGGTAGTTGTGTCAGCTTCCACGTTCTATTCCTCATGAGAGAATGCATTTCTTCTTCCATTGCACCTGCCCAACTTCCACTTTCTGAACTTAGAATGGCTTCCGGGTAAGTGGATGGAATGTCATCAACAACTGGAAGTGCATAAGCTACCATATCAGTGAAACGAGCAGGCTTCTGAATTTCTCGTCTCTGCCTTCTAATTGCAATTGGCGTCGATTGTTGTTGAGGTTCTTGGGTAAGAACCTCTTCCTCATCTGACTCTTCTTCTGTTATAATAGAGTCACTGGTGGTGCTTCGTGTTGGGATCACATTGTCTGCTCGAACTCCACCTGTTTCGGAGCACACTCCACCTCCTGCGGAGTACTATCAATTCCTTCTGGATTTCCTTCGGGCACTTTTCCCACTAAGATAACACAACTAGTGAAATGAACCAGTTCCGAAGAAATGAACTGGACAGAACACTATTAAAATACCCGACAAATAATATTGAATACTATAAGAAAAAAAACTTTGATAACGAAGTTCAGTCTAATTAGCTTAATCTTTGAGTACCGCTCAAACGGTCTGCTTTTATAAAGATAGGAAAAAGAGATACAAATTGAGATGAGATAAATAGGAGGAGGAGGGGGTTAATTTATAACCCCCAACTCTCTTCTATTTATCCCAACAATTCCATATGTGAAATAAAAAAAAGCCAAAAAGTCAACACATGCATAGTGCCAAAAAATATATAGATTTGACAATAAGTACCTAAAGCTGTCCAAAGTAACATATGCATAGTGCCAAAAGATATATAGATTTGACAATAAATACCTAAACCTGTCCAAAGTCAACACATGCATAGTGCCAAAAGATATATAGATTTGACAATAAGTACCTAAACCTGTCCAGATATTTCATGATATATTATTACGTACATATTTCATATATGAATTGGAGTAGAGAGATGCTTCTATGAAGATGTAAAAATTAGATTAGTCAGATTTCGTCTGTTACTGAAAAATCAACCTATTGCAAAAGTTTTGGATTGCTAAAGCATTGGATGACATAGAAAACTTTTTTTAAAAATTATTACAAAGTACACAGAAAATCACGCGTAAGCTCTTACCTAAGCATTTCGAATAGTTTAGATATCTCTGGAACGTTTCTTCATCTTTTCCACGAACTCGATTAAGCTCTTGATCTACCATGAAGAGATCACGAAGAATTTTATATAAAGTAGAATCGATTTACACATTAATATACTATCGTACAGACTGTACTCCATGATTGTAGTAAATAACCAGTCAGTCAGTAAAGGGAACCGGGTCTTTCCGTCCCCTCCGTCAGGATGTGGCTGCCACCGTCCGGTAAGGGAAGACGAAACGGGAAGCAAGAACACGTATAAAGTACTTTTACAAAAATACCCTTGATAAAAAAGGAAGACACGTTGCAACACGATGTTATCTTGAAAAGTTAATATTTATAATTTTTATATAAATAAAAATCGTAATTGTATTTGAAAAACAAATCAAATCATATTTTTTATCACTTACAATAATTAAATTATTTTTTAATATAAGTATAATTTTTATTCTTAATAAAATTATAAATATTAATTTGATAAAACATTAATTTAAACTTATCTAGCTTCAAGAACTGTTACAGTATATTCATTTACAGAATGAGGAATTTTCAGAGAAGGTTTTCTATCTGAAGAGACAAGAGTTCCAGTAAAAGCTGCCAATTTGGGAAGGGGCAAATCTGGTATTTCGCTGTTAAGCATTGACAGAATGGTAGACACATTTGGCCTATCTTTTTCAAGTTCTTGCACACACAACAGACCTACTTGAATGTATCTCTTGATTTCCATTTCCATGTTTGGTTCATATATTGATGGATTTATTACCAGTTTTGCAACAACATCACCACCTTCATTCCACAATTTCCATGCCTGAAAACATTGACAGAGAAATCAGTTATGGAATTGAAGAGAATTTGAGCTGTATATATATATATATATACTTACATATCTTATGAGGCTAAGCTCATCTTCGCCATTTGAGAAACTGGAGTTTTTACTTCCGGTTATGATCTCTAGTAAGAGCACTCCAAAGCTGTAGAAATCAGATTTCTCAGAGAATCTTCCAACCATTGCATATTCTGGGGACATATACCCACTGCATCACATCATTTATGTAGAGGGCATCAGCAAAATGAGATATAAGAAGAATTTTGAAGAAGAAAATTTGATCTGAAAGGAACTTACTATGTTCCAACTACCCTTCTTGTATTATCTTGATCTTGTTTACCTCCCAAAATTCTTGCCAACCCAAAATCTGATATTTTTGGATTCAGGTCTTCATCTAAAAGAATATTGCTTGCTTTCAGATCCCTATGAATAATTTTCAATCTTGAATCTCTGTGAAGATAGAGAAGACCTCTGCATATCCCCTCAATAATGACAGCTCGTCTGCTCCAATCAACTAAATCTTGCTTCGATGAATCTGAGAAGAGGGATTATGAAAAAGCAAATATAAAGAACCACTGCTCATATATTTCCTGAAACAACTATATATATATAGTGGGGATTTAACATGATCAACTAACCAAAGAGATAGGAATCCAAGCTTCCATTTGGCATGTATTCATAGATTAACATTTTTTCTCCTCTTTCAACACAGCAGCCGAAGAGTCTCACAAGATTATGATGCTGGAGTTTAGAAATTAGCAAAACTTCATTCATGAACTCATTAGTTCCTTGACTAGAAGTTTTGGAAAGTCTTTTTACTGCAATTTCCTTGATGCCTGGCAGTTTACCCTTTACATATATATATATATACACACAATTACTGGAGGTTTATTCCAAAGTAAAGCACTTCTTAACATGTAGCAGCCAGAAAAAGAATTTGCATTATTACCTTATATACTTCACCAAAACCACCTTTCCCTAGCTTATTTTTTGAATGGAAGTTGCCAGTTGCTTTAAGCAATGATTCATAAATAAAGAGAGGTAGCTCTTCCAATTTTACATTTTGGAAATCCCTGCTCTGCACACTTCCCATTTCATATGTGCCTAAATCTTCAAATAATAATTCCTCAGATTCATGCTTCTTTCCTGTTCTATATGATAAAAAATGTAATAAGTCTATGAAGATCGGTGACAATTCCCCTGAAAAACTATTGCATAATCTAGTACATTACCTCTATGCCTAGCCAAAAACATCCAGAAAACATATGCACAGCCAACAACAACTAAACTTCCTGCTATCACTGTGCTGGCAATGATTGCTTTCATACCCTTGTTACTACCTGCATAGCAGAAGTATTGACATAAAATGTCCACAACTTTAGGCCCCAACAACTAGTTCTATGCATTCTTTCCACTAAAAACAAGTAATTCTGCTCTTAGCCTAAAATTTCTGAAACATCCATTTTGGAAAAGTTGCTCCACTCTCCCAAGTTGAAGTTTTGACATTTGTAAAACAGCTAACTTGGAAACAAGTGAAAGCATCAGTAGACTTGGACTAACTCATATGTTCTACTCGATGAAGCTAACTAATCATGATTAAGTAAAAAAGTAGGAACATGAAAAATCATCAATGCCGAAGAAAAAAGTGTTTACCACCAAGTTCAGAACGATCCAAGCGAATATATAGATCTGCTCCACCCTGTGGGAACTGTGTAATGTCAATTAGGTTTCCACCCCAGTGTATGCATCCAAGGCCTTTGTAATATGCATAAGCTATGCATGAACAATTATTCGAGCACATTGTGTCACAACTTTCTTCTCCGTAGATTTCCACACAGGAAAATCAGGCACCTTCATTTTGGTGAGCTCAGAAATCCATCTTGACTGGTAGTAGTAGTATTTCTCTGATTATCACACTGCAACATTTTCTTTCTTGCGCATCCACCAGTCCAATTCCCTTTCTCCCATTCCACCTTATCCCTTGGCTCAAACCCTTTCAAACATGTACACATTTTGGAACCTTGAGGATTACAACTTCCAAAAGGTCCACATTTCCCATACACCAGACAGGGTATGTTCGAGGTGGACGTCTCTTTTCACTTCATCCCAAAGCTTCTCTATTAAAATCCCTTCAGAAGTTAACTGGAAGTAAAGCAATCCAAGGTCATTTGAATAGCTTAAAGTAAAATATGCAGACTCGGTATTATCATTCACAAATTGAAATCCATTATTATAAACAGAATTCATAGTTGGCATTCCAATAAACGTGTTGCCATTCCATGGACCAGTGCGGAAAATAATCTTACTCCCATTCCATATCAACATCTGTGAAATCAGTGAGATCTCAACGCCACTAGAAAAATCCCCAGTGGATGGATCAGAAGGACTTCTCCACGAACTCAGTCGCCGTTTCTCATCCGTTCTGATGCCGCGCTGATTCTCATACTGTTTACAAAAGAATCCGTAGGATATTGAAAACTTTCCCATACTGTTCTTCCGTTTTCCTGCAGGACCAAGTTGCCAGTATCCAAGAACTACGCGGTACGATTTGCAGACGACGAATTCAAAACACTGGATGACCATAAAACCTGTTTCTGCCCATTTAAGACGACGAGGTTTCCGTCACCGGAGATCGTGAAACTTCCGGCTGAATCATTCAAAGGATTAGCTCCATTGGCCACCCAAATAACAGTCAATACAGGAAGATTGTGTTGGGCTTGTGGAGGCTTGTTGTTGGCCCGGCCCAATAATCTGAAACCTCAGGATGTGTTTGCTATAAATAGATAGCTTGTACTTGTAATCCATGACACCACAAGTGAAATAAACCTCCTAGTTGATTCTGTGGACGTAGGTTGCAGTTGGCGACCGAACCACGTAAATTCTTGTGTGTCGTTTGTGTTCCGTTTCTCTTTATTCTTGCAGATTATTTGTGTGTGTTGTGTGTTTAATTCCCAACAAGTGGTATCAGAGTAAGGTTGTACAACACGAGAGCACAAATTCCAAGAAAAAAATTTGTCACCTAGGATTTGGCAGCATCTGATTTGGTAAGCCAGATCTGGCTAGGATTTGGCAGCTTCTGATTTGGTAAGCCTTTTCTGGTTAGGATTTGGCAGCTTCTGATTTGGTAAGCCAGATCTGGCTAGGATTTGGCAGCTTCTGATTTGGTAAGCCTTTTCTGGCTAGGATTTGGCAGCTTCTGATTTGTGTTTTGTACAAATTTTTCTGACAAAATTACCTAGATCTGAAATTAGTTGTACCGGGTATCTAGTCTAGTCTTTTGAGATGGCTGAAGACGGAAAGTTTCGAATTGAGAAATTCGATGGTACAGATTTCAGTTGGTGGAAGATGCAAATTGAAGATTTGCTGATTCAGAAAGATTTGGACGTGGTATTAGGTGACAAACCAGAAAAGATGTCAGATGCAGATTGGGCAGGTTTGGATCGGAAAGCAATGTCCATGATCCGTCTCTCGTTGACCAAGAATGTTGGCTTCAACATTCTGAAGGAGAAGACAGCGAAAGGCATTATGGAAGCGCTGTCTAACATGTACGAGAAGCCATCTGCAGCAAACAAGGTTTTTCTGATTAGAGAGCTGGTGAATACAAGGATGAAAGAAGACACTTCAGTTACCGAGCATATCAACAAGTTGATTTCGATTTTAACCAGACTTGCGTCAGTGAAGATTAAGTTCGATGATGAAGTTCAAGCTTTGCTACTGCTATCGTCTTTGCCTGATAGTTGGTCCGGAACGGTTACAGCGGTTACCGGTTCAGTGGGACCCGATGGATTCACTTTTGATCAAATTCGAGATCTCGTTCTTGGCGAGGACGTCAGAAGAAAGAGTTCTACGGAGTCATCTGGTGAATTGTTACATGTTGGCAGAAGCAGAAGGAATAGCAGAGGTAGTGGGAGCAGGAACATACAAAGGAGTTAGTCGAAGACTCGTGATAGCTCAGGTATAACGTGCTGGAAGTGTAAGGAGGTGGGGCATTTTAGGAATCAATGCCCGAAAGACAAAGTGAACATTGCAGAAGACTCCGCGGACGAGGATCTTTTTATTTGTTGTGCGGAGAGCAATGTGGATTTCTGGGTCATGGATTCTGGTGCTTCATTTCACGCTACCCACAGCGGTGAAGCATTGCAGAATCTAGTTATTGGGAACTTTGGAAAGGTACGACTAGCGGACGATAGAGCTCTTGATGTGACGGGCATGGGTGACATGGTATTGCAGACCTCAGTCGGTTTTTGGACTTTGAAGGGTGTCAGAGTGGTTCCAGCCTTGAAGAAAAGTTTGATTTCTATCAGGCAGTTGGACGAATAGGGACACGAGGTGAAGTTCAGAGACGGGCAGTGGAAGGTCGTGAAGGGAAATCATGTCATGGCCCGCGGGAAGAAGAGTGGTTCATTGTACGTGGTCAGATTACCGTCTGAGGGAGTGACCGTCCCAGTTCAGAGAAATAAAGTCCGGTTCACAGAATCTCGTGGGCAGAAGAGGGTTGTCCTTGCAAGAGGGAAACCTAGAGCCACAGGTCAGATTCAGGATGAACGAGCGAGGATAGGTTCAAGGAGGCCAGTCAGAGGTATTTGTGGCAGTGGGAGCTCAGACGGTGCTTTAGCCAATATTCCTAGAAGACAGTGGGTCAGAAGAACCAGTATTTCAGCTGTTGAAACACCTTCAGAAAATTTCTTGCTGAGTATGGAGAGTGTTTGTTCTCAGGATGTTCCAGGATCCGGCAGTGCGCGTTTGCAGTGAGAGCCGGTAGGGACCGAGGACGAGTCAGGGGCAGATTTTGCCATGATTGATGTGTTGGAGCTCCGGGGAGCTTCAACGGGCCTTTCAGTTCACTGTTGAGAAGGCCGCTGCAACTAGGAGGGTTGATGAAGATTACTAGATGTACAAGTATTTTATATGAATGGCAGTTTGAAGTTTTTTCAAGCCTCCAAGTGGGAGATTGTTGGGCTTGTGGAGGCTTGTTGTTGGCCCAGCCCAATAATCTGAAACCCTAGGATGTGTTTCCTAGAAATAGATAGCTTGTACTTGTAATCCATGACACCACAAGTGAAATAAACCTCCTAGTTGATCCTGTGGACGTAGGTTGCAGTTGGCGACCGAACCACGTAAATTCTTGTGTGTCGTTTGTGTTCCGTTTCTCTTTATTCTTGCAGATTATTTGTGTGTGTTGTGTGTTTAATTCCCAACAGATTGAACATGATTCCGACGTACCGATTTGTGGTATTTGGAGGACTGAAAACCCCATTTTGAAGCTTTGGTCTGAAGAGACTATTACCTCAGAATCAGAAAGAGGTCCTGAAATTGTAACACTACCATTGTTTATGGCCGTACAAACACTTGAACAGCAGCAAGTCATTAGAAGAACAAAGAATTGTAGCAGAGTTGTTGCCTTTGTCTTCTCCATTTCCACCCTTTTTCAAGATTTTGATTAGAATCTTCTCGTATTTATATATTCAATGTTTTTTTTTTTTCAAGAATCCAAATTCTCAATTATGGCGGCGGTTCCAGCAATTCACTGGTCAATTGCTCAGTCGTTTCTTTATGAATTATATTTGAATTTTTTTGCAGCTGGCTTTCAGAAATAATATTTTTAATTTACCCAAATAATGCTGACCAAAAACCTAAAAAGATTTTTTAAAAATAAATAAATAAATTATATTTTAAAAAAATTAATGGACCCAAAAGGCTGAATTAGAAAATAAGAAACTCCATATAAACAATAATATATATATATATATATATATATATGAAAAATTTAAGGGATGATATTCACTAAATTAACTTAGTTTCCTAAATTGACTTCTATTCCAAAAGTCCAAACCTTTCTCCAGATATCATTTTTTCTGCTACTATTATATTCTTCAGCATAAACTATTGAAATAACAGGAGGTTTCCAAGAAAAGGTAGAAATTTACCTGAATTTGAATCTTGAAACCCCATGATGGTGAGGATAAAAACTCAAAACAACCAAGAAGTTTCTCTTTGTAATTGCACTCATATCTAAAAGATCAGACCAAAAGATAAAAAATCCACTGATTTTTAAGGTTAGCATAAACTAAATCAAATATGTGGTAATAGAAGAAGAGAATTCTTATAACAGCTTTTTCATAGAATCAAAACTTAATAATAATAACTACATACATATGACTACTACTGAAAAAGAAAACTATAAACAATATAAACAATGACAACAACAACAACAATAGATATAAGAAGTCGTGGAAAATCTCCTCTTCTTCTATAATCATCTTCTCTGCTACAACATACATGCATGCATCAGTTGGATGAAAACTTTCCTCCCAATAAAAGCCAAAACCATCAGTAACTCCTCAATAGATAAAAAGGCTTATTTTAGTATTTATTTTATATATATTATATATATATATATATATATATATATACATGTACAAACAAAATGAATATTAACAATTTTCAAGAAATCCCACATCAAATAATCAGAACCTCATGTTTTGATATATATATATCAGAAAGGAAGACATATATTGTAGATTTGTTGCCCTTCTACCGAGCTTCTACTATTGTTTGTGTGACGTCATTAACAGAATATGCACTTTGCTGAGAGGATCCAGTTTCAAAAGACACAAATCTTTCTGTAAAAGCTGTTAATTTGGGACGTGGAAGCTCTGATATTTCACTGTTCAGCATTGACAGAACAGCTGAAACATATGGCCTTTCATTTGCAAATTCTTGCACACATAATAGTCCTACATGAACATATCTCAAAACCTCCATTTCAATGCTTGGATCTTTAATGGAGGGATCTATCAGTTTCTCGGTTTCACCTTTGTTCCATAATTTCCATGCCTGGAGAATAGAAGGGAAGGAAAGGAAAGGAAAGAAAATGTAAGAAATCTCACGTACTGTTGAAAAATAAGTCTGATTCTGCAATATGAATGAATATATGCTTACATATCTCAGAAGGGTTAATCCATTCTCGTCCAGAAAAAAACTAGTGCACTGTCTTCCTGTCACTATCTCTAGTAACAGAACTCCAAAGCTGTAGACATCTGATTTTTCTGAGAATATTCCTTCCATGGCATATTCTGGAGACATATAACCACTGCATTGAATCTCATTTTATTTAATTATTTGATGAAATAAATATGGAATCTTAAGAGTAGAGAGAAGTTGTGCTTACAATGTTCCTACTACCCTTCTTGTATCAGCTTGATCTTGATTGCCTCCAAAAATCCTTGCTAGGCCAAAATCTGATATTTTGGGATTCAGCCCATCATCCAAGAGAATGTTGCTTGCTTTCAGATCTCTATGAATAATTTTCAATCTTGAATCCCTATGAAGATATAGGAGGCCTCTACTAATCCCCTCGATAATCCCAACGCGTCTATTCCAATCAAGCAAGTATTTTCTTGATGTATCTGAGAAAAGATTGACAATGAAATGGAATTTGAACACTACTGTGATATAAGTTTTGTACTTGGGAGATGATTGTTCATAACTAACCAAAAAGATAGGCATCCAAACTTCGATTTGGCATGTATTCATAGATCAGCATTTTTTCTTCTCCTTCAACACAGCAGCCAAGCAGTTTAACAAGATTCCTGTGCTGGAGTTTAGAAATTACAACAACTTCATTCATGAACTCCTCAATCCCTTGGCCTGAAGATCTTGACAGCCTTTTCACTGCAATTTCTTGGCCAGATACCAACATTCCCTGTGTATACAACAATAGCATGACCTATAACTGCAATAATTGAATGCAGCAGCTAGCAACAAGCAACAAGCAACAAGCAAAACCTTCAAGGACTTGTATATTACCTTATAGACTTGACCAAAACCACCTCTTCCTAGCTTATTGACTGAATCAAAATTATTCGTTCCAATAGCCAGTGTTTCATAGCTATATAGAGGTAGCTCTTCAAACGTATCCTCTTTTAAGTCGTTTGCAGGCATATTCTTTATTTGATCTCCAGCTACAAACAAACAAAACCCATCTTATTTCTTCTTTCCTGATGCATTAACCAATGTATATAAATATATATATATATATATATATATACCTTCAAAAAGATTGAGATTTTCTGAAAACTTGGAGAGAATTCAGTGAATTAGTTACCTCTGTGCAATGCCAACCACTTCCGAAAGATATATGCAATGGCAGCTAGAAGGAACAAGACTCCTAGAACTACTGTGCTGGCAATGACTGCTGTCATATCCTTACTCTTATCTGCATGTCATAATAATTGAAAGCATGTTGAAACACTTCATATGGTATGGACTGCAAGACTGAAACCTTCACTTTGGACAACCATATGAATAGACAGAAACACTAAAAATTGATTCACTGAAAACAGATTCAGAGGGATTTCACAGATATTGGTCGAGAAAAAGTCATCCTGAAAAAATTGAACAGGGGAACCATGATACTTTTGTGTTGAAGAAATGTCTTACCAAGTTCAGAATGCGCTACACGAATATATAAATCAGCTCCACTATCTGAAAACTGCTGTATGTCAACTAAGCTGTCACTCCAATGCATACACCCTATGCCTGTATAATATGAATAAGCCGAACAGGAACAGTTTCGCAAGCACAATTCACCACAAAATTGCGCTGAAGCAGATTTCAGCTCAACAAAATCTGGCACCTTCATATTTTGAAGTTTTATAAAACCATCTTGACCAGCAGAATTGTTTCTTTCACACTGCAGCGGTGTCTTTCTCCTGCAGCCATGAGTCCAGTTCCCTCTATCCCATTCCTCCCTATCACTTGGCTCAAACCCTTTCAAGCAGGTACAAATTGCAGTATTCTGTGGATTGCAGCTTCCAAAAGCTTCACATTTTCCATACGTATCACATTGACTTTCCATCGATAACCATGTCACTTCCCAACTGCTATTTCCTTCTCCCCAGTACTGCTCCATTAAAACTCCTGTGACTGTCAGGTTGTAGAAGTAGTGACCAGGTGGCCAATCATTTGAAATTGTGTAGGTAAAATATGCAGATTCTGAACCTCCATCTACGAGACCATATCCATTCAGATATGCAGAATCCATGTTTTGTATACCAATAAACACATTACCACCCCATGGACCACTACGCCAGTGAACTTTATTTTTGTTCCAAATGAAAATCTGTGCAGTAGGTAAAGTTTGAAGACCAACAGAGAAATTTCCAGGGGATGGATTAGAAGAACTAGCCCATGAAGTTAATTTCTCTGTTGTACCAGGTGCTGCACTGAGTTTCATCTTCTGCAAGAAAGAATCTGTAGGAAACTGGAAACTTTCCCACACAGTCATTCCACTGGAACTGTCTTTCAAGACTAAGTTTCCAGTATCCAAGAGTTGTGCGGTACGAGTTCTAGCAGAATCTGAAATATTGGTAGACCATAAAGTCTCATTCTTTCCATTCAACACCACAAGATTTCCATCACCTGAGATTGTCAAAGTTCCAGCAGAATCATTCAGAGGCTTGTCTCTGTTGGCCACCCATACAACTGTCATCACAGGAACATTATACATGATTCCCACATATCGATTACTAGTATTTTGAGGACTGAAAAATCTTAATTTGAAGGTTTGGCTAGAAGAAAATATGTTCCCAGGGTCCCTTAGAGGCTGGGTTATTGTAATGTTGTCTATAGCCATACAAATCCCTAAACAGTAGCAAGCTAGAATGGGAACAAAAAAGTGAAGAAGAGGTAATACCTTTGCCCTTTCCATTCCCTTCCTCAATGGTAAAGATCAGAGGGATATCATGAGTATTCTACAATTTCTTCTTCTCCAAACCATTTGACAATTTTGTAATATAAGTCCTGCAATACACACATTTTTTTACTAATTTCAAGATAAAAGCAGCTTTAATATTGCAAATACACTTCTTTCCATCAAAGTCAGCTCATGTCAGTATCATGATGAGCTGTAGATTGCTCTTCATTACCTCAGCAGTTGATTCTGTCAAACTTCCCTGGTTTCCCAGATCCTGACTTCTCACAAGTCAAGATCAAAAACAATGTGGAAGTTGCCATATTTTTCTCTATTGCCCATCCATGCATCATCATTTTCTGAAAAAAAAAAAATAGTTTTATCATGCTCTAGCATAGACAGAATTGGGACATGCGACCATAGATTCCAACAGTGGCTCTTATATAAACTATTGGTATTGTTTTAGCTTGCCTTCTTCAGCCGGATCAGAGCATTTTTTAGCAATTTCTCTACGCACAACTCCCGATTTCAACACTTAAACAAATTGGTTATAGTTGGAGTCACAATTCAGACCGCAAACTCAGCATCACAACTATTGGCTTGATCATATCTACAATCAATTATTTAATACTGTAGCATTTAAGATAGATTACGTCTGCAACTATGAATCTAAGATCAACATGCATAGTGCCAAAAGATATATAGATTTGACAATAAGTACCTAAACCTGTCCAGATATTTCATGATATATTATTACATACATATTTCATATATGAATTGGAGTAGAGAGATGCTTCTATGAAGGCATGTAAAAATCAGATTAGTCAGATTTCGTCTGTTACTGAAAAATCAACCTATTGCAAAAGTTTTGGATTGCTAAAGCATTGGATGACATAGAAAACTTTTTTTAAAAATTATTACAAAGTACACAGAAAATCACGCGTAAGCTCTTACCTAAGCATTTCGAATAGTTTAGATATCTCTGGAACGTTTCTTCATCTTTTCCACGAACTCGATTAAGCTCTTGCTCTACCATGAAGAGATCACGAAGAATTTTATATAAAGTAGAATCGATTTACACATTAATATACTATCGTACAGACTGTACTCCATGATTGTAGTAAATACCCAGTCAGTCAGTAAAGGGAACCGGGTCTTTCCGTCCCCTCCGTGAGTAGGTGGCCGCCACCGTCCGGTAAAGGAAAACGAAACGGGAAGTAAGAACACATATAAAGGACTTTTACAAAAATACCCTTGTTCAAAAAGGAAGACACGTAGCAGCACGATGTTATCTTGAAAAGTTAATATTTATAATTTTTATATAAATAAAAATCGTAATTGTATTTGAAAAAGAAATCAAATCATATTTTTTATCAGTTAAAATAATTAAATTAATTTTTAATATAAGTATAATTTTTATTCTTAATAAAATTATAAATATTAATTTGATAAAACCTTAATTTAAACTTATCTAGCTTCAAGAACTGTTACAGTATAATCATTTACAGAATGAGGAATTTTCAGAGAAGGTTTTCTATCTGAAGAGACAAGAGTTCCAGTAAAAGCTGGCAATTTGGGAAGGGGCAAATCTGGTATTTCACTGTTAAGCATTGACAGAATGGTAGACACATTTGGCCTATCTTTTTCAAGTTCTTGCACACACAACAGACCTACTTGAATGTATCTCTTGATTTCCATTTCCATGTTTGGTTCATATATTGATGGATTTATTACCAGTTTTGCAACAACATCACCACCTTCATTCCACAATTTCCATGCCTGAAAACATTGACAGAGAAATCAGTTATGGAATTGAAGAGAATTTGAGCTGTATATATATATATAACTTACATATCTTATGAGGCTAAGCTCATCTTCGGCTTCGGCATTAGAGAAACTGGAGTTTTTACTTCCAGTTATGATCTCTAGTAAGAGCACTCCAAAGCTGTAGACATCAGATTTCTCAGAGAATCTTCCAACCATTGCATATTCTGGGGACATATACCCACTGCATCACATCATTTATGTAGAGGGCATCAGCAAAAAGAGATATAAGAAGAATTTTGAAGAAGAAAATTTGATCTGAAAAGAACTTACTATGTTCCAACTACCCTTCTTGTATTATCTTGATCTTGTTTACCTCCCAAAATTCTTGCCAACCCAAAATCTGATATTTTTGGATTCAGGTCTTCATCTAAAAGAATATTGCTTGCTTTCAGATCCCTATGAATAATTTTCAATCTTGAATCTCTGTGAAGATAGAGAAGACCTCTGCATATCCCCCCAATAATGAGAGCTCGTCTGCTCCAATCAACTAAATCTTGCTTCGATGAATCTGAGAAGAGGGATTATGAAAAAGCAAATATAAAGAACCACTGCTCATATATTTCCTGAAACAACTATATATATATAGTGGGGATTTAACATGATCAACTAACCAAAGAGATAGGAATCCAAGCTTCCATTTGGCATGTATTCATAGATTAGCATTTTTTCTCCTCTTTCAACACAGCAGCCGAAGAGTCTCACAAGATTACGATGCTGGAGTTTAGAAATTAGCAAAACTTCATTCATGAACTCATTAGTTCCTTGACTAGAAGTTTTGGAAAGTCTTTTTACTGCAATTTCCTTGCTGCCTGGCAGTTTACCCTTTACATATATATATATATATATATAGACACACAATTACTGGAGGTTTATTCCAAAGTAAAGCACTTCTTAACGTGTAGCAGCCAGAAAAAGAATTTGCATTATTACCTTATATACTTCACCAAAACCACCTTTCCCTAGCTTATATTTTGAATGGAAGTTGCCAGTTGCTTTAAGCAATGATTCATAAGTAAAGAGAGGTAGCTCTTCCAATTTTACATTTTGGAAATCCCTGCTCTGCACACTTCCCATTTCATATGTGCCTAAATCTTCAAATAATAATTCCTCAAATTCATGCTTCTTTCCTGTTCTATATGATAAAAAATGTAATAAGTCTATGAAGATCGGTGACAATTCCCCTGAAAAACTATTGCATAATCTAGTACATTACCTCTATGCCTAGCCAAAAACATCCAGAAAACATATGCACAGCCAACAACAACTAAACTTCCTGCTATCACTGTGCTTGCAATGATTGCTTTCATACCCTTGTTACTACCTGCATAGCAGAAGTATTGACATAAAATGTCCACAACTTTAGGCCCCAACAAGTAGTTCTATGCATTCTTTCCACTAAAAACAAGTAATTCTGCTCTTAGCCTAAAATTCTGAAACATCTATTTTGGAAAAGCTGCTCCACTCTTCCAAGTTGAAGTTTTGACATTTGTAAAACAGCTAACTTGGAAACAAGTGAAAGCATCAGTAGACTTGGACTAACTCATATATTCTACTCGATGAAGCTAACTAATCATGATTAAGTAAAAAAGTAGGAACATGAAAAATCATCAATGCCGAAGAAAAAAGTGTTTACCACCAAGTTCAGAACGTTCCACGCGAATATATAGATCTGCTCCACCCTGTGGGAACTGTGTAGTGTCAATTAGGTTTCCACCCCAGTGTATGCATCCAAGGCCTTTGTAATACGCATAAGCTATGCATGAACAATTATTCGAGCACATTGTGTCACAACTTTCTTCTTCCATAGATTTCCACACAGGAAAATCAGGCACCTTCATTTTGGTGAGCCTCAGAAATCCATCTTGACTGGTAGTAGTAGTTTCTCTGATTATCACACTGCAACATTTTCTTTCTTGTGCATCCACCAGTCCAATTCCCTTTCTCCCATTCCACCTTATCCCTTGGCTCAAACCCTTTCAAACATGTACACATTTTGGAACCTTGAGGATTACAACTTCCAAAAGGTCCACATTTCCCATACACCAGACAGGGTATGTTCGGTATGTTCGTGGTGGACGAAACCTGCCAATCTCTTTTCACTTCATCCCAAAGCTTCTCTATTAAAATCCCTTCAGAAGTTAACTGGAATTAAAGCAATCCAAGGTCATTTGAATAGCTTAAAGTAAAATATGCAGACTCTGTATTATCATTCACAAATTGAAATCCATTATTGTAAACAGAATTCATAGTTGGTATTCCAATAAACGTGTTGCCATTCCATGGACCAGTGCGGAAAATAATCTTACTCCCATTCCATATCAACATCTGTGAAATCAGTGAGATCTCAACGCCACTAGAAAAATCCCCAGTGGATGGATCAGAAGGACTTCTCCACGAACTCAGTCGCCGTTTCTCATCCGTTGCTGATGCCGTGCTGATTCTCATACTGTTTACAAAAGAATCCGTAGGATATTGAAAACTTTCCCATACTGTTCTTCCGTTTTCCTGCAGGACCAAGTTGCCAGTATCCAAGAACTGCGCGGTACGATTTGCAGACGACGAATTCAAAACACTGGATGACCATAAAACCTGTTTCTGCCCATTTAAGACGACGAGGTTTCCGTCACCGGAGATCGTGAAACTTCCGGCTGAATCATTCAAAGGATTATCTCCATTGGCCACCCAAATAACAGTCAATACAGGAAGATTGAACGTGATTACGACGTACCGATTTGTGGTATTTGGAGGACTGAAAACCCCATTTTGAAGCTTTGGTCTGAAGAGACTATTACCTCAGAATCAGAAAGAGGTCCTGAAATTGTAACACTACCATTGTTTATGGCCGTACAAACACTTGAACAGCAGCAAGTCATTAGAAGAACAAAGAATTGTAGCAGAGTTGTTGCCTTTGTCTTCTCCATTTCCACCCCTTTTCAAGATTTTGATTAGAATCTTCTCGTATTTATATATTCAATGTTTTTTTTTTTTTCAAAATCCAAATTCTCAATTATGGTGGCGGTTCCAGCAATTCACAGGTCAATTGCTCAGTCGTTTCTTTATGAATTATATTTGAATTTTTTTGCAGCTAGCTTTCAGAAATAATATTTTTAATTTACCCAAATAATGCTGACCAGAAACCTAAAAAGATTTTTTAGAAATAAATAAATAAATTATATTTTAAAAAAATTAATGGACCCAAAAGGCTGAATTAGAAAATAAGAAACTCCATATAAACAATAATATATATATATATAAATATGAAAAATTTGAGCGATGATATTCACTAAATTAACTTAGTTTCCTAAATTGACTTCTATTCCAAAAGTCCAAACCTTTCTCCAGATATCATTTTTTCTGCTACTATTATATTCTTCAGCATAAACTATTGAAATAACAGGAGGTTTTCCAGAAAAGGTAGAAATTTACCTGAATTTGAATCTTGAAACCCCATGATGGTGAGGATAAAAACTCAAAACAACCAGGAAGTTTCTCTTTGTAATTGCACTCATATCTAAAAGATCAGACCAAAAGATAAAAAATCCACTGATTTTTAAGGTTAGCATAAACTAAATCAAATATGTGGTAATAGAAGAAGAGAATTCTTATAACAGCTTTTTCATAGAATCAAAACTTAATAATAATAACTACATACATATGACTACTACTGAAAAAGAAAATTATAAACAATGTAAACAATGACAACAACAACAACAATAGATACAAGAAGTCGTGGAAAATCTCCTCTTCTTCTATAATCATCTTCTCTGCTACAACATACATGCATGCATCAGTTGGATGAAAACTTTCCTCCCAATAAAAGCCAAAACCATCAGTAACTCCTCAATAGTTTTCCTATACAATGTTATAGAAATAAATAATAATAAAACGAAGAGTTTTTGAAAGATTAATCACAGAAAGTAATTGGCAAACCAAATATCTTCCTTGAAGGGAAGAAAAAAAATGGAAGAGGGGAATATCACTGAAAATATAAGTCCCCTTCTCATCTTTATTTATTCCATTTTTTTCCCCTAAACAGCTGGTGTTCCAATAAAAAAACCAACTAATTTTTTGTCATGAATACTATGATTATATTACGGACATAATAATCAAATAGTATCTAAAAAATCAATAGAATATGTCAGACCATTAGTTCTTGAATACATATGGATCTACTGCACTTACTAAAGCAACACAGTAAAAAAAATATATTAAAAAGATGGATTCTGAAAGATAAGCATCAGCAGAATCATGTGATCTTTTTCTCATAGAAGTTATTAAAATATGCAAATGCATTTACCACATGATAAATACATCCATTAAAATTTTGTATTAAATACTAAAAATAGCTATAAAATTCTAAAAAAACAGAAATAAACATATTGGAAAGTACTATATGGAGAGCTCAGACAGTTGATGAGCACCTTCAAGAAGTAAAATGAATTAAGACAAACACTTGGCCTGCTAGAAGGAAAATTTCTCAGAACACCACAATTGAATAGAACTGCAGCCATACTGTGACAGTCTTAACATTCCAAGTATCTGAATGGGTGAGATATCTACCACCACAGGAACAAGTTCAAACAAATAAAAACCAAAATCTCATATGGACAATCAGACAAATGAAGTCACATAGACAAGAATCATGAAAACTAATATGCCAACTGGAGAACTCTGAAGGTTAATTACAAGCAGAAACAGGATACTGCAGATTTTGAAGTAAAAGGTGATGCAGCGCTACCATGCATCCATACCTAAATGTGATACATCAGAAATTATAAGAAAGTTTGAATTGACAACCGAAAAATTCAGTCTCATTACCTCCCCCTTCAGCAGACTAGTTAAATAAAATCACAGTGAAGCTTCTCGTTCAGCACTCCATCCAGTGATCTCAACTACATATGAATAGATGGTTCCAAGAATATGGGCATGACACTACACATAAAGAAAAGAAAAGTATAAATATACACAAATTTCTCCTAGATAATTGATGCAGGAATGAGAACAGAAACATCTGAAGACAAGCTCATAATTTAGAGCTTTGTTCTTTAATAATAAGTAATTTTATTTTTAAAATAAAATCTTAACCACAATCACCCCAAATCACATTTAACAGTAACTGAACTATGTACAACACTTCATCGTGGATTATACACAAAAGATGTGATCAGACATCATATAACTTTGTTGAGATAAAAGTTAACTTCATCCTATCCTGTGTCATATAACCTCCCTTTACCTTAGAGAAGAAAACTGTCTTTGAAAATTATGCATCCTAAATTTTCTATATTATACTATGCAGATAGTGAGATAGGAAGATAATTCCACCTTGACAGGTAACATGATTTTCTACCAGTATATAGTTACCTGAAATACCTAAGAGGCAGCAGCATCAGGGTGCATCTTCCTGTCCTTGTGTTGTTATTAGAATGGGCAAATCTCTGAATAGAGTGGATGGTGAGTAGCCAAGTTGGTAACTTACAAGTTTTGGACCAAAGATTTTGAACGTTGCAGCACTACTGTGAGCAACTTCTGCATCGGAACCCCTCTTGAAAACAACTCTAGCACGATGAGAATCCTTATCAACTTCGGTTTCAGATTCCTTCAGTGGTCCAAACCGCCTGAACATTTTGTTCAGGTTTATTTCTGAAGGAAGAGAATCTCCTTCTGTAAAGGTTAATACAAGTTGAGCAGGCAATAACTTCCTTCTTTCAATATCCACTGCCGTTTCCTCTGTTGAATTTTCATAATTTCCATTAGAATATTGCTTTCTAGAGTATGACCTGCGACTAGGTTTAAGGTTTTTATCCTGATCATAAACCTCCATTGGATATTCTCCATCACCATTCTCACCATTCTGTAGCAGTTGCTCCTCAGGATAATTATGAACAATCCTATCTGTCCAGTAAGAGTCATTGACATCATCAAATTCATATTCTTCAGTAGAGACACCAGGAACATTAGAAACCTTTCTCTTTCTTCCACCACCTGATCTCCCAGATGTATGTTTCGTAACAACTGAATTCCTAAAAACTGAGAAGAAAAGAATAATGTTGTTCAAAAAACTATACCCTTTCTTGGGGTCCCTCGCTGCTAACTGAAGCTGTGAGATCATTTCCTCTATTGATATATCTGTGGGAAACATTATATTTCCTCTTTGAGAGTTCTCACTTACAAGCAGAGAAGCATCACTAGCTTGTTGGTCATTACCCTTCAAAATGGATGCAGAACCAGTTAGTTGGCTAGCTATTCTACGGATGCAATCACCAACTTTAAAAGACGGCTTAGGACTCGAAGCAGTTGTAGATACTTTAGCAGCATAATACTTATTCTTCTGTCTGATCCATCATTAACAGGATCACCCACTTTCCTTTTTTCCCAGATGTGGAAACTGACTTAGTCAATTCTTTACCATCCAGATCATCTTCTTCATCTGGAGAAGGCACTGAATCACCCATCAATTCTGACAAACTTTTCTCTTTCTTCTTGGGCTGCAGGCTATCATTTATGTTCAGTTTACGTTTAAGAGAGGAAGTCTCGGGAGACATTTGTTCCCCATCAACAGAAACAGGAAGCATATGATCAGGTTCATCACCCACTCCAGAAGTCCCTGCAGCATTTTCTAATGACTCTTCATCTGGCACAAATGAAGGTGGTGCACGGTAGCCCTTATATAGGCAAAAAGCTGACAGCTGAGCATTAGCAACTACTAGTTCCAGTTGATCAACGAGACTGAAAGGGGACTGTGCTAATAATCTTATATGTTGTAGAAGTTTGTCAGGTTCAAAAGAAAATGCTCCAAAAGATTTGTCCACTCCGTACCTTCTACTTGATTCTTCACGAATTCCAGTGTTTTCAACTATCTGGAACTCTATCCTCTCACAGACCTCCCTTGGAATGCAAGGGCAGGATAAACCCAACTTGACACGAACATTACTCCACAGCCATAACGAAGGAAGACTCCAACCGGAGGTAACAGTATTGCCAGAATCACTTCCACGAATGTTTCTGAACCCATTCTTCTTCTCACTATAATTGATTAAATTGGGATGAAATTCTTTTTTTCTTTTTGTTCTTTCTGGGGATTGGGATGAGAGAGAAGGGAGAGAGAGTAGATGAGTATGATTTTATGCTGTAATAATAAGTTCGTGAAAGTCAAGATAAAATATCAGCAGTTAGTGGAAAGTGTTGGCATGGCGACACGTGGAATCTTTTTCGTCTTTACGTGTGTTTACGTGGGTTGTTATCCGTGTGTATAGTGTCCATCTCTTGCATCTCGGATCAATTGCTTTACTTTATCAAACAATAAATCCAACGGTTCAATTACTTGGAATAGAAAAAAAGGCTTATCTTAGTATTTGTATATATATATATATCTTGCATCTCGGATCAATTGCTTTACTTTATCAAACAATAAATCCAAAGGTTCAATTACTTGGAATAGAAAAAAAAGGCTTATCTTAGTATTTGTATATATATATATATATATATATATATATATACATGTACAAACAAAATGAAATCTCACATCAATAATCTGATACAGCAGCAACAATTCAAGAATTGAGTAAGAATCACCTCTGCATCAAAAATTGTCTGTGATATAAATTCAACCAACCCTTGATAAACTCTCTGAATCCCTTCACCCCCAAATCAGTAAGGAAATGGTAACAAAGAGAAATCAAAGAGAAAGAGAATTGAATTAACGCCACAAGTTTACTTACTTGATAAGTTGAATCAATTCTTAAGGTAATAAACTCCCCGAATCCCTTCACCCCCAAATCAGCAAGGAAATGGTAACAAAGAGAAATCAAAGATAAAGAGAATTGAATTAACGCCACAAGTTTACTTACTTGATAAGTTGAATCAATCTTTAAGGTAAAAGAAACCTGAATCTGATTTGTTAAAAAAAAAACTCACAAATTTAATTTTTCTCTCCTCCTCAAAACAGCCTCATCTTATTCTATTTATAGAAGAGAAAATGACCTAATTCTACCATAGATATGTTGGGCTGAGTCTTTTAGTAAAGACCGCTAAAAATAAAATTTAAAAGCCCATTAAAAATATAATTTAAAAACCCACTAAAAAAAAGAATTTAAACATATTCCCAAACAAGGTCCTTCCTTTTAAAACGTTATGCCTAAAACAAACAGCCCAAAATAAGGCTTTAACTTCTTGAATTATGCCCATTTATTAGCCTTCAAGACTTGAGTGCTCTAATGTGCATAAGTATGTTGGCATCTCCTTAAACTCTTCTCCACGCTTGACCAATGTGATTTCTTGAAGTTCTTGAGAAATCAAAGATTGAACATAATTCTGAAATTGTGCTTTAAGCTTGTTGGTGTGTGACCTTGTAATTGGACCCAATGGCATCTTCAAGTATCCATTTCCATAGTTGCCTTGGTGAGTTGCGTCATTCTCTCCCTCTTCAAAAGGATTCGTCATCGAATCAAAACCTACGTTATCAAATGGAGATAGATCAAAAACATTAAAAGTTGCACTAACACCGTACTCACCTGGCAAGTCCACTTTATAGGCATTATCATTGATGCGTTCAAGCACTTGAAATGGTCCATCGCCTCTAGGATCAAGTTTGGACTTCCGTTGCTTAGGGAATCTTTCCTTCCTAAAGTGTACCCAAACCCAATCTCCGGGTTTAAACTTCATCACTCTTCGCCCTTGATTAGCTCTTTGAGCATACTTTTTATTTTTTTCCTCAATATGCTGCCTAGCTTTGTTATGTATGGACTTAACCAAATCTGCCCTGTGTTGTCCATCCACATTAACGATCTCATTTAATGGTAAAGGTAATAAATCCAATGGTGTTAGTGGATTAAAACCATACACAATTTCAAATGGGGAGTAACCAGTAGAAGAATGAATGCTTCTATTATATGCAAACTCGATCAAAGGCAAACAATCTTCCCAAGTTTTTAAATTATTTCTCACAACAGCTCGTAATAAGGATCCTAAAGTTCTATTAACCACTTCAGTTTGGCCATCAGTTTGAGGATGACAAGTAGTAGAAAACAACAATTTAGTCCCCAATTTACTCCATAAAACACGCCAAAAATGACTTAAGAATTTAGAGTCCCTATCAGAAACAATTGTTCTAGGAATGCTATGCAACCTTACTACCTCCCTAAAGAACAAATCAGCGACATGAGTGGCATCATCAGATTTATGACATGCAATAAAATGAGTCCATTTTGCTAAATCTATCAACTACAACAAAGATGATATCACGTCCTTTCCTAGTCCTAGGCAATCCCAACACAAAGTCCATAGATATATGAATCCAAGGACTATTAGGAACAGGTAGTGGAGTGTACAACCCATGAGGTTGCACCTTAGACTTGGCCTGCCTACATGCAACACAACTAGAACAAATTCTCTCAACATCCTTTTTCATGTTAGGCCAATAAAAATACTCTTGCAAAATATCAAGTGTCTTAGCAATGCCAAAATGTCCCATTAATCCACCATTATGAGACTCCCTAACAAGCAATTCACGCATAGAACAAGAAGGAACACAAATTTATTATCTCTAAACAAATATCCATCAGTTCTATAAAACTTTTGAAAAGTAACTTGTTCACATGCAACAAAAACATTTGCGAAGTCAGAATATGATTTGTACAAATTCTTAATATATTCAAATCCAATTAACTTAGAACTTAGTGAGGAGATCAGAGCATACCTCCTAGATAATGCATCTGCAATCACATTTTCCTTACCTTGCTTGTATTGCACAACATATGGGAATGTCTCAATATACTCTAGCCACTTAGCATGCCTTTGATTTAACTTACCTTGACCTTTTAAATGCTTCAAACTCTCATGATCAGTATGAATTACAAACTCTTTAGGCCATAAATAATGTTGGCAAGTTTGTAGAGCTCTCAGCAATGCATACAACTCCTTAGGTAATTCTTCAGGGAAGACATCACCATATTTCTGCAAAAGAGAAACAACACCACTAGGCAAACAAGGGTTAAGGTCAGATTCATTAAGATAAGCTTCTTTGTAAAAAGGTACAACTAAGCATCTCCCTTCCTCACAAGCAACCCTTGCATCTCTCATTTTTGCATAAACGTTTTGTTTCTTTTTGCCCTCTCTCTCATTTGGGCCCTTAAATTGACTTTCTTTTAAGGCCTCTTTCCCCTCTTTTATTTTCACACTCTCCACCTCACTCACTCTTTTTTCTTGTATTTTAGATCTCAACTTTCCTTTTGCAAGGCTCTCAGCCTTTCCTTCAAAATTTGATTCCACTTGTTTTTTCTAAGGTATTTCTGTCCCTCTTTGCTGCATAGCTTCAATAGTCCTTTTTAATTGCATTTGGTCTTCATACACCTCGCTTGGAGCTAAAGGAGCAAGAATAACTTTCTGATCTCCCATAAAGAATGAGTACATATTCTTAAAATCATCATGCAACACCTTCCTATCATATTGCCAAGGTCTTCCAAGCAATAAATGACTAGCATGCATAGGCACAACATCACAAAGAATTTGATCAGAATACTTACCAATGGAGAAAGATACAATAACTTGTTTATTCACCTTGATTTCCCCCATATCATTAAGCCATTGTAGCTTATATGGCCTAGGGTGCCTAAAACAATCCAGTCCTAGCTTCTCCACCATTAATGTGCTAGCTACATTTGTGCA
The DNA here is from genome assembly GCA_027405835.1 of Asclepias syriaca. Lineage (NCBI taxonomy): Eukaryota > Viridiplantae > Streptophyta > Magnoliopsida > Gentianales > Apocynaceae > Asclepias > Asclepias syriaca. The sequence continues at coordinate 30,045,731 of CM049924.1, read as the reverse complement.
GCTCCCACCATCAATTATAATGCTACAAATCTTCCCATTCACTAAGCATCTTGAATGAAAGATATTCTCCCTTTGCCCAATTTCATCCTCTTTTACTTGAGCATTTAGCACACACCTAGTAACAAGTAATTCACCCTTAGCTGCATTTTCAGCTTCTACATCAGAACAATTCTCTAATTCAAGCATGGAATCAGAATCACTCTCATCATGATCCTCATCTTCAGAAATAACTTCAGCACCCCTCAAAACATTGTTTTATTATTGGGACATTGAGAAGCAATATGACCAATACCAAGACATTTAAAGCACTTAATGTTTCTATGCTTATCAGAATTAGAAGTAGAAGAACTTGAAGGTTTTAAGTTACCTTTTGGGTCTGAATTGCTCTTCACTTCTTTTGGCTTGTCCTTGGCCTTCTCATCCTTCTTAGACCATTTGGAATTCCAATTTGTAGTAGAACTAGAATAGGAAGTCTTGTGGACCCTTTGTACTTGAGTTGTTTCTCCACTTTCATTGCCATGTTTACCATTTCTTCCAACTCCACATAATGGTGTAATTCGATAACATTTGCAATATCCTTGTTCAAACCAGCCAAGAAACGTGTCATGGTAGCCTCCCTATCTTCTTCAACATTAGCCCTTATCATGACTATCTCCATCTCCTTATGGTACTCTTCAACACTCATATAGCCTTGTCTCAAAGTTTGAAGTTTTTGATGTAGCTCTCTATAAAAATAACTAGGTACAAATCTCTTTTTCATAATTCTATCATTCTTGCCCAAGTATTGATAGGTTCCTCTCCATTTCTTCTCCTATTTAAAACTAGTTGATCCCACCAAACAAGTGCATAATCTTTAAATTCCACTCCAGCAAGCTTTACCTTCTTCTCTTCAAAATAGTTATGACAATAAAATATCAGCTCCACTTTCCTCTCCCATTCCAAATAAGCTTCAGCATCATTCTTACCTTGGAAAGATGGAATTTTCATTTTTATACTACTAATATTCCTATCAACACGATCAGTCCTTTCTTCCTCCCTTGCAAAGTTTTGGACTCTATTACCTCGACCTCTTATTCTATAATTTTGTCCTTCTCTTCCACCCATCCCGACCCCATGCCATTCTCCCTCATCATCTCCATCATCAAAGCCATCACCTTCATACCCAAAATGATGAATATTTGGCTCTCTTAAATTTTGCCTTCTTGTTGCACCACCATTCATTGTCCCCTCTTCCAATTCTCTAATGACTGGTCTTGCTTCTCAAATCTATCACTAACATCTCTAAAAAGGTTTTCAAACCTTTTAAATTGTTTGCATAGCCTGTAAAGTGAAGGCTAGGTTATGTTAGTAACACTAACTTTCTCATCACTTTCTTTGCTTTCGTTTGATTTTGTCATGATGTAAAACCTGCAAAACAATTGTTAGCAATCCTCACAAACACTCCCTCACGTGTTTCACTCAAATTTGATTGGAAACCCTCGTGTTTCACTCAAAGTATTGCCTTTTTCCACTCTAGATTCAAGCAGTAGTTTTACTTGTCCGGGCCAATCAAATAATACCAAATAAGCAAATTAGCTACCTTAATTCAATGGAAAATAAATAAATCCTAAATAAAGAAAGATGTCACAAAACTAGATGTAATATGATGTAAAGAGCCAAGAGATGACAAATTTGGAATGAAATATGATTTGTGGGCACATAAATTTTGGAAAGTTCCTTTTTTTATATATATATATCAGGTCTAAAATTAAGAGATAAAGACGACCACTTTATATATATATATATATATATCTCAGATCTGAAATTCAGAGATAAAGAACACAACTCTTTTATATATATATATATATATATATATATAAGATCTGAAATTCTGAGATAAAGAACACAACTTTTATATATATATATATATCAGATCTGAAATTCCGAGATAAAGAACACAACTTTTTTTTTATTAAATGAGAAACTGACAATAATAATAATAATTAAACAGAAATTTAAAGGATATATAAATTGAATTTGAACTTAGCTCTGATACCAAAAATGATACAGTAACAATTCAAGAACTGAGCAAGAATCACCTCTGTATCAAAAATTGTCTCTGATCTAAACTCAACCAACCCTTGGTAAACTCCCCGAATCCCTTCACCCCCAAATCAGCAAGGAAATGGTAACAAAGAGAAATCAAAGAGAAAGAGAATTGAATTAACGCCACAAGTTTACTTACTTGATAAGTTGAATCAATCCTTAAGGTAATAAACTCTCCCGAATCCTTTCACCCCCAAATCAGCAAGGAAATGGTAACAAAGAAAATCAAAGATAAAGAGAATTGAATTAACGCCACAAATTTACTTACTTGATAAGTTGAATCAATCTTTAAGGTAAAACAAATCTGAATCTGATTTGTTAAAAAAAACTCACAAATTTAATTTTTCTCTCCTCCTCAAAACAACCCTATCTTATTCTATTTATAGAAGAGAAGATGAACTAATTCTACAATAGATATGTTGGGCTGAGTCTTTTAGTAAAGACCACTAAAATATAATTTAAAACTCCACTAAAAAAGAATTTAAACATATTCTCAAACAAGGCCCTTCTTTTAAAACGTTATGCCTAAAACAAACAGCCCAAAATAAGGCTTTAACTTCTTGAATTATGCCCATTTATTAGCTTTCAAGACTTGAGTGCTCTAATGTGCATAAGTATGTTGGCATCTCCTTAAACTCTTCTCCACGCTTGACCAATGTGATTTCTTGAAGTTCTTGAGAAATCAAAAATTGAACATAATTATGAAATTGTGCTTTAAGCTTGTTGGTGTGACCTTGTAATTGAACCCAATGGCATCTTCAAGTATCCATCTCCATAGTTGCCTTGGTGAGTTGCATCATAATCAGAACCTCATGTTTTGTTATATTTGTATATCAGAAAGGAAGAAAAATAATGAATGGTGTGATATATATTGTAGATTTGTTGCCCTTCTACCGAGCTTCTACTATTGTTTGTGTGAGGTTATTAACAGAATATGGACTTTGCTGAAAGGATCCAGTTTCAAAAGACACAAAACTTCTTGTAAAAGCTGGTAATTTGGGACGTGGAAGCTCTGATATTTCACTGTTCAGCATGGACAGAACAGCTGAAACATATGGCCGTTCATTTGCAAATTCTTGCACACATAATAGTCCTACATGAACATATCTCAAGACCTCCATTTCAATGCTTGGATCTTTAATGGAGGGATCTATCAGTTTCTCGGTTTCACCTTTGTTCCATAATTTCCATGCCTGGAGAAGGGAAGGAAAGGAAATGTAAGAAATCTCACGTATTGTTGAAAAATAAGTCTGATTCTGCAATATGACTGAATATATGCTTACATATCTCAGAAGGGTTAATCCATTCTCGTCCAGAAAAAAACTAGTGCACTGTCTTCCTGTCACTATCTCTAGTAACAGAACTCCAAAGCTGTAGACATCTGATTTTTCTGAGAATATTCCTTCCATGGCATATTCTGGAGCCATATAACCACTGCATTGAATCTCATTTTATTTAATTATTTGATGAAATAAATATGGAATCTTAAGAGTAGAGAGAAGTTGTGCTTACAATGTTCCTACTACCCTTCTTGTATCAGCTTGATCTTGATTGCCTCCAAAAATCCTCGCTAGGCCAAAATCTGATATTTTGGGATTCAGCCCATCATCCAAGAGAATGTTGCTTGCTTTCAGATCTCTATGAATAATTTTCAATCTTGAATCCCTATGAAGATATAGGAGGCCTCTACTAATCCCCTCGACAATCCCAACGCGTCTATTCCAATCAAGCAAGTATTTTCTTGATGTATCTGAGAAAGATTGACAATGAAATAGAATTTGAACACTACTGTGATATAAGTTTTGTACTTGGGAGATGATTGCTCATAACTAACCAAAAAGATAGGCATCCAAACTTCGATTTGGCATGTATTCATAGATCAGCATTTTCTCTTCTCCTTCAACACAGCAGCCAAGCAGTTTAACAAGATTCCTGTGCTGGAGTTTAGAAATTACAACAACTTCATTCATGAACTCCTCAATCCCTTGGCCTGAAGATCTTGACAGCCTTTTCACTGCAATTTCTTGGCCAGATACCAACATTCCCTGTGTATACAACAATAGCATGACCTAACTGCAATAATTGAATGCAGCAGCTAGCAACAAGCAAAACCTTCAAGGACTTGTATATTACCTTATAGACTTGACCAAAACCACCTCTTCCTAGCTTATTGACTGAATCAAAATTATTCGTTCCAATAGCCAGTGTTTCATAGCTATATAGAGGTAGCTCTTCAAACGTAACCTCTTTTAAGTTGTTTGCAGGCATATTCTTTATTTGATCTCCAGCTACAAACAAATAAAACTCATCTTCTTTCTTCTTTCCTGATGCATTAACCAATGTATATAAATATATATATATACCTTCAAAAAGATTGAGATTTTCTGAAAACTTGGAGAGAATTCAGTGAATTAGTTACCTCTGTGCAATGCCAACCACTTCCGAAAGATATATGCAATGGCAGCTAGAAGGAGCAAGACTCCTAGAACTACTGTGCTGGCAATGACTGCTGTCATATCCTTACTCTTATCTGCATGTCATAATAATTGAAAGCATGTTGAAACACTTCATATGGTATGGACTGCAAGACTGAAACCTTCACTTTGGACAACCATATGAATAGACAGAAACACTAAAAATTGATTCACAGAAAACAGATTCAGAGGGATTTCACAGATATTGGTTCAGAAAAAGTCATCCTGAAAAAATTGAACAGGGGAACTATGATACTTTTGTGTTGAAGAAATGTCTTACCAAGTTCAGAATGCGCTACACGAACATATAAATCAGCTCCACTATCTGAAAACTGCTGTATGTCAACTAAGCTATCACTCCAATGCATACACCCTATGCCTGTATAATATGAATAAGCCGAACAGGAACAGTTTCGCAAGCACAATTCACCACAAATTGCGCTGAAGCAGATTTCAGCTCAACAAAATCTGGCACCTTCATATTTTGAAGTTTTATAAAACCATCTTGACCAGCAGAATTGTTTCTTTCACACTGCAGCGGTGTCTTTCTCCTGCAGCCATCAGTCCAGTTCCCTCTATCCCATTCCTCCCTATCACTTGGCTCAAACCCTTTCAAGCAGGTACAAATTGCAGTATTCTGTGGATTGCAGCTTCCAAAAGCTCCACATTTTCCATACATATCACATTGACTTTCCATCGATACCATGTCACTTGCCAACTGCTATTTCCTTCTCCCCAGTACTGCTCCATTAAAACTCCTGTGACTGTCAGGTTGTAGTAGAAGTAGTGACCAGGTGGCCAATCATTTGAAATTGTGTAGGTAAAATATGCAGATTCTGTACCTCCATATACGAGATCATATCCATTCAGATATGCAGAATACATGTTTTGTATACCAATAAACACATTACCACTCCATGGACCACTACGCCAGTGAACTTTATTTTTGTTCCAAATGAAAATCTGTGCAGTAGGTAAAGTTTGAAGACCAACAGAGAAATTTCCAGGGGATGGATTAGAAGAACTAGCCCATGAAGTTAATTTCGCTGTTGTACCAGGTGCTGCACTGAGTTTCATCTTCTGCAAGAAAGAATCTGTAGGAAACTGGAAACTTTCCCACACAGTCATTCCACTGGAACTGTCTTTCAAGACTAAGTTTCCAGTATCCAAGAGCTGTGCGGTACGAGTTCTAGCAGAATCTGAAATATTGGTAGACCATAAAGTCTCATTCTTTCCATTCAACACCACAAGATTTCCATCACCTGAGATTGTCAAAGTTCCAGCAGAATCATTCAGAGGCTTGTCTCTGTTGGCCACCCATACAACTGTCATCAAAGGAATATTATACATGATTCCCACATATCGATTACTTGTATTTTGAGGACTGAAAAATCCTAATTTGAAGGTTTGGCTAGAAGAAAATATGTTCCCAGGGTCCCTTAGAGGCTGGGTTATTGTAATGTTGTCTATAGCCATACAAATCCCTAAACAGTAGCAAGCTAGAATGGGAACAAAAAAGTGAAGAAGAGGTAATACCTTTGCCCTTTCCATTCCCTTCCTCAATGGTAAAGATCAGAGGGATGTCATGAGTATTCTACAATTTCTTCTTCTCCAAACCATTTGATATTTCATCAGAAATTTCTCATGCATTGGTAGATTTGGAGCTGGAAGCCGTCAACTTGGACTGGTTTATTGGTCACATGGACTTGTCAATTTTGTAATATAAGTCCTGCAATACACATATTTTTTTACTAATTTCAAGATAAAAGCAGCTTTAATATTGCAAATACACTTCTTTTCATCAAAGTCGGCTCATGTCAGTATCATGATGAGCTATAGATTGTTCTTCATTACCTCAGCAGTTGACTCTGCCAAACTTCCCTGGTTTCCCAGATCCTGACTTCTCACAAGTCGAGATCAAAAACAATGTGGAAGTTGCCATACTTTTCCCTATTGCCCATCCATGCATCATCACTTTCTGAAAAAAAAAAAAATAGTTTTCATGCTCTAGCATAGACAGAATTGGGACATGCGACCATAGATTCCAACAGTGGCTCTTATATAAACTATTGGTATTGCTTTAGCTTGCCTTCTTCAGCCGGATCAGAGCATTTTTTTAGCAATTTCTCTACGCACAACTCCCGATTTCAACACTTAAACAAATTGGTTATAGTTGGAGTCACAATTCAGACCGCAAACTCAGCATCACAACTATTGGCTTGATCATATCTACAATCAATTATTTAATACTGTAGCATTTAAGATAGATTACGTCTGCAACTATGAATCTAACATCAACATGCATAGTGCCAAAAGATATATAGACTTAACAATAAGTACCTAAACCTGTCCAGATATTTCATGATATATTATTACATACATATTTCATATATGAATTGGAGTAGAGAGATGCTTCTATGAAGGCATGTAAAAATGAGATTAGTCAGATTTCGTCTGCTACTGAAAAATCAACCTATTGCAAAAGTTTTGGATTGCTAAAGCATTGGATGACATAGAAAACTTTTTTTAAAAATTATTACAAAGTACACAGAAAATCACGCGTAAGCTCTTACCTAAGCATTTCGAATAGTTTAGATATCTCTCGAACGTTTCTTCATCTTTTCCACGAACTCGATTAAGCTCTTGCTCTACCATGAAGAGATCACGAAGAATTTTATATAAAGTAGAATCGATTTACACATTAATATACAATCGTACAGACTGTACTACATGATTGTAGTAAATACCCAGTCAGTAAAGGGAACCGGGTCTTTCCGTCCCCTCCGTCAGGAGGTGGCTGCCACCGTCCGGTGAAGGAAGGCGGAACGGGAAGTAAGAACACATATAAAGGACTTTTACAAAAATACCCTTGTTCAAAAAGGAAGACATGTAGCAGCACGATGTTATCTTGAAAAGTTAATATTTAAAATTTTTATAAATAAAAATCTAATTGTATTTGAAAAAGAAATCAAATCATATTTTTTATCACTTAAAATAATTAAATTAATTATTCTTAATAAAATTATAAATATTAATTTGATAAAACCTTAATTTAAACTTATCTAGCTTCAAGAACTGTTACAGTATAATCATTTACAGAATGAGGAATTTTCAGAGAAGGTTTTCTATCTGAAGAGACAAGAGTTCCAGTAAAAGCTGGCAATTTGGGAAGGGGCAAATCTGGTATTTCACTGTTAAGCATTGACAGAATGGTAGACACATTTGGCCTATCTTTTTCAAGTTCTTGCACACACAACAGACCTACTTGAATGTATCTCTTGATTTCCATTTCCATGTTTGGTTCATATATTGATGGATTTATTACCAGTTTTGCAACAACATCACCACCTTCATTCCACAATTTCCATGCCTGAAAACATTGACAGAGAAATCAGTTACGGAATTGAAGAGAATTTGAGAGAATTTGAGCTGTATATATATATATAACTTACATATCTTATGAGGCTAAGCTCATCTTCGCCATTAGAGAAACTGGAGTTTTTACTTCCAGTTATGATCTCTAGTAAGAGCACTCCAAAGCTGTAGACATCAGATTTCTCAGAGAATCTTCCAACCATTGCATATTCTGGGGACATATACCCACTGCATCACATCATTTATGTAGAGGGCATCAGCAAAAAGAGATATAAGAAGAATTTTGAAGAAGAAAATTTGATCTGAAAAGAACTTACTATGTTCCAACTACCCTCCTTCTTGTATTATCTTGATCTTGTTTACCTCCCAAAATTCTTGCCAACCCAAAATCTGATATTTTTGGATTCAGGTCTTCATCTAAAAGAATATTGCTTGCTTTCAGATCCCTATGAATAATTTTCAATCTTGAATCTCTGTGAAGATAGAGAAGACCTCTGCATATCCCTTCAATAATGAGAGCTCGTCTGCTCCAATCAACTAAATCTTGCTTCGATGAATCTGAGGAGAGGGATTATGAAAAAGCAAATATAAAGAACCACTGCTCATATATTTCCTGAAACAACTATATATATATAGTGGGGATTTAACATGATCAACTAACCAAAGAGATAGGAATCCAAGCTTCCATTTGGCATGTATTCATAGATTAGCATTTTTTCTCCTCTTTCAACACAGCAGCCGAAGAGTCTCACAAGATTACGATGCTGGAGTTTAGAAATTAGCAAAACTTCATTCATGAACTCATTAGTTCCTTGACTAGAAGTTTTGGAAAGTCTTTTTACTGCAATTTCCTTGCTGCCTGGCAGTTTACCCTTTACATATATATATATATATATATATATATATATACACACAATTACTGGAGGTTTATTCCAAAGTAAAGCACTTCTTAACGTGTAGCAGCCAGAAAAAGAATTTGCATTATTACCTTATATACTTCACCAAAACCACCTTTCCCTAGCTTATATTTTGAATGGAAGTTGCTAGTTGCTTTAAGCAATGATTCATAAGTAAAGAGAGGTAGCATTTCCAATTTTCAATTTTGGAAATCCCTGCTCTGCACACTTCCCATTTCATATGTGCCTAAATCTTCAAATAATAATTCCTCAGATTCATGCTTCTTTCCTGTTCTATATGATAAAAAATGTAATAAGTCTATGAAGATCGGTGACAATTCCCCTGAAAAACTATTGCATAATCTAGTACATTACCTCTATGCCTAGCCAAAAACATCCAGAAAACATATGCACAGCCAACAACAACTAAACTTCCTGCTATCACTGTGCTTGCAATGATTGCTTTCATACCCTTGTTACTACCTGCATAGCAGAAGTATTGACATAAAATGTCCACAACTTTAGGCCCCAACAAGTAGTTCTATGCATTCTTTCCACTAAAAACAAGTAATTCTGCTCTTAGCCTAAAATTCTGAAACATCCATTTTGGAAAAGCTGCTCCACTCTTCCAAGTTGAAGTTTTGACATTTGTAAAACAGCTAACTTGGAAACAAGTGAAAGCATCAGTAGACTTGGACTAACTCATATATTCTACTCGATGAAGCTAACTAATCATGATTAAGTAAAAAAGTAGGAACATGAAAAATCATCAATGCCGAAGAAAAAAGTGTTTACCACCAAGTTCAGAACGATCCACGCGAATATATAGATCTGCTCCACCCTGTGGGAACTGTGTAGTGTCAATTAGGTTTCCACCCCAGTGTATGCATCCAAGGCCTTTGTAATACGCATAAGCTATGCATGAACAATTATTCGAGCACATTGTGTCACAACTTTCTTCTTCCATAGATTTCCACACAGGAAAATCAGGCACCTTCATTTTGGTGAGCCTCAGAAATCCATCTTGACTGGTAGTAGTAGTATTTCTCTGATTATCACACTGCAACATTTTCTTTCTTGTGCATCCACCAGTCCAATTCCCTTTCTCCCATTCCACCTTATCCCTTGGCTCAAACCCTTTCAAACATGTACACATTTTGGAACCTTGAGGATTACAACTTCCAAAAGGTCCACCTTTCCCATACACCAGACAGGGTATGTTCGGTATGTTCGTGGTGGACGAAACCTGCCAATCTCTTTTCACTTCATCCCAAAGCTTCTCTATTAAAATCCCTTCAGAAGTTAACTGGAATTAAAGCAATCCAAGGTCATTTGAATAGCTTAAAGTAAAATATGCAGACTCTGTATTATCATTCACAAATTGAAATCCATTATTGTAAACAGAATTCATAGTTGGTATTCCAATAAACGTGTTGCCATTCCATGGACCAGTGCGGAAAATAATCTTACTCCCATTCCATATCAACATCTGTGAAATCAGTGAGATCTCAACGCCACTAGAAAAATCCCCAGTGGATGGATCAGAAGGACTTCTCCACGAACTCAGTCGCCGTTTCTCATCCGTTGCTGATGCCGCGCTGATTCTCATACTGTTTACAAAAGAATCCGTAGGATATTGAAAACTTTCCCATACTGTTCTTCCGTTTTCCTGCAGGACCAAGTTGCCAGTATCCAAGAACTGCGCGGTACGATTTGCAGACGACGAATTCAAAACACTGGATGACCATAAAACCTGATTCTGCCCATTTAAGACGACGAGGTTTCCGTCACCGGAGATCGTGAAACTTCCGGCTGAATCATTCAAAGGATTATCTCTATTGGCCACCCAAATAACAGTCAATACAGGAAGATTGAACATGATTCCGACGTACCGATTTGTGGTATTTGGAGGACTGAAAAACCCCATTTTGAAGCTTTGGTCTAAAGAGACTATTACCTCAGAATCAGTAAGAGGTCCTGAAATTGTAACACTACCATTGTTTATGGCCGTACAAACACTTGAACAGCAGCAAGTCATTAGAAGAACAAAGAATTGTAGCAGAGTTTTTGCCTTTGTCTTCTCCATTTCCACCCCTTTTCAAGATTTTGATTAGAATCTTCTCGTATTTATATATTCAATGTTTTTTTTTTTTTCAAAATCCAAATTCTCAATTATGGTGGCGGTTCCAGCAATTCACAGGTCAATTGCTCAGTCGTTTCTTTATGAATTATATTTGAATTTTTTTGCAGCTAGCTTTCAGAAAAATATTTTTAATTTACCCAAATAATGCTGACCAGAAACCTAAAAAGATTTTTAAAAATAAATAAATAAATTATATTTTAAAAAAATTAATGGACCCAAAAGGCTGTATTAGAAAATAAGAAACTCCATATAAACAATATATATATATATATATATATAATATGAAAAATTTGAGCGATGATATTCACTAAATTAACTTAGTTTCCTAAATTGACTTCTATTCCAAAAGTCCAAACCTTTCTCCAGATATCATTTTTCTGCTACTATTATATTCTTCAGCATAAACTATTGAAATAACAGGAGGTTTTCCAGAAAAGGTAGAAATTTACCTGAATTTGAATCTTGAAACCCCATGATGGTGAGGATAAAAACTCAAAACAACCAGGAAGTTTCTCTTTGTAATTGCACTCATATCTAAAAGATCAGACCAAAAGATAAAAAATCCACTGATTTTTAAGGTTAGCATAAACTAAATCAAATATGTGGTAATAGAAGAAGAGAATTCTTATAACAGCTTTTTCATAGAATCAAAACTTAATAATAACTACATACATATGACTACTACTGAAAAAGAAAACTATAAACAATGTAAACAATGACAACAACAACAACAATAGATACAAGAAGTCGTGGAAAATCTCCTCTTCTTCTATAATCATCTTCTCTGCTACAACATACATGCATGCATCAGTTGGATGAAAACTTTCCTCCCAATAAAAGCCAAAACCATCAGTAACTCCTCAATAGTTTTCCTATACAATGTTATAGAAATAAATAATAATAAAAAGAAGAGTTTTTGAAAGATTAATCACAGAAAGTAATTGGCAAACCAAATATCTTCCTTGAAGGGAAGAAAAAAAATGGAAGAGGGGAATATCACTGAAAATATAAGTCCCTTCTCATCTTTATTTATTCCATTTTTTTCCCCTAAACAGCTGGTGTTCCAATAAAAAAACCAACTAATTATTTGTCATGAATACTATGATTATATTGCGGACATAATAATCAAATAGTATCTAAAAAATCAATAGAATATGTCAGACCATTAGTTCTTGAATACATATGGATCTACTGCACTTACTAAAGCAACACAGTAAAAAAAATATATTAAAAAGATGGATTCTGAAAGATAAGCATCAGCAGAATCATGTGATCTTTTTCTCACAGAAGTTATTAAAATATGCAAATGCATTTACCACATGATAAATACATCCATTAAAATTTTGTATTAAATACTAAAAATAGCTATAAAATTCTAAAAAACAGAAATAAACATATTGGAAAGTACTATATGGAGAGCTCAGACAGTTGATGAGCACCTTCAAGAAGTAACATGAATTAAGACAAACACTTGGCCTGCTAGAAGGAAAATTTCTCAGAACACCACAATTGAATAGAACTGCAGCCATACTGTGACAGTCTTAACATTCCAAGTATCTGAATGGGTGAGATATCTACCACCACAGGAACAAGTTCAAACAAATAAAAACCAAAATCTCATATGGACAATCAGACAAATGAAGTCACATAGACAAGAATCATGAAAACTAATATGCCAACTGGAGAACTCTGAAGGTTAATTACAAGCAGAAACAGGATACTGCAGATTTTGAAGTAAAAGGTGATGCAGCGCTACCATGCATCCATACCTAAATGTGATACATCAGAAATTATAAGAAAGTTTGAATTGACAACCGAAAAATTCAGTCTCATTACCTCCCCCTTCAGCAGACTAGTTAAATAAAATCACAGTGAAGCTTCTCGTTCAGCACTCCATCCAGTGATCTCAACTACATATGAATAGATGGTTCCAAGAATATGGGCATGACACTACACATAAAGTAAAGAAAAGTATAAATATACACAAATTTCTCCTAGATAATTGATGCAGGAATGAGAACAGAAACATCTGAAGACAAGCTCATAATTTAGAGCTTTGTTCTTTAATAATATGTAATTTTATTTTTAAAATAAAATCTTAACCACAATCACCCCAAATCACATTTAACAGTAACTGAACTATGTACAACACTTCATCGTGGATTATACACAAAAGATGTGATCAGACATCATATAACTTTGTTGAGATAAAAGTTAACTTCATCCTATCCTGTGTCATATAACCTCCCTTTACCTTAGAGAAGAAAACTGTCTTTGAAAATTATGCATCCTAAATTTTCTATATTATACTATGCAGATAGTGAGATAGGAAGATAATTCCACCTTGACAGGTAACATGATTTTCTACCAGTATATAGTTACCTGAAATACCTAAGAGGCAGCAGCATCAGGGTGCATCTTCCTGTCCTTGTGTTGTATTAGAATGGGCAAATCTCTGAATAGAGTGGATGGTGAGTAGCCAAGTTGGTAACTTACAAGTTTTGGACCAAAGATTTTGAACGTTGCAGCACTACTGTGAGCAACTTCTGCATCGGAACCCCTCTTGAAAACAACTCTAGCACGATGAGAATCCTTATCAACTTCGGTTTCAGATTCCTTCAGTGGTCCAAACCGCCTGAACATTTTGTTCAGGTTTATTTCTGAAGGAAGAGAATCTCCTTCTGTAAAGGTTAATACAAGTTGAGCAGGCAATAACTTCCTTCTTTCAATATCCACTGCCGTTTCCTCTGTTGAATTTTCATAATTTCCATTAGAATATTGCTTTCTAGAGTATGACCTGCGACTAGGTTTAAGGTTTTATCCTGATCATAAACCTCCATTGGATATTCTCCATCACCATTCTCACCATTCTGTAGCAGTTGCTCCTCAGGATAATTATGAACAATCCTATCTGTCCAGTAAGAGTCATTGACATCATCAAATTCATATTCTTCAGTAGAGACACCAGGAACATTAGAAACCTTTCTCTTTCTCCACCACCTGATCTCCCAGATGTATGTTTCGTAACAACTGAATTCCTAAAAACTGAGAAGAAAAGAATAATGTTGTTCAAAAAACTATACCCTTTCTTGGGGTCCCTCGTGCTAACTGAAGCTGTGAGATCATTTCCTCTATTGATATATCTGTGGGAAACATTATATTTCCTCTTTGAGAGTTCTCACTTACAAGCAGAGAAGCATCACTAGCTTGTTGGTCATTACCCTTCAAAATGGATGCAGAACCAGTTAGTTGGCTAGCTATTCTACGGATGCAATCACCAATTTAAAAGACGGCTTAGGACTCGAAGCAGTTGTAGATATTAGCAGCATAAATACTTATTCTTCTGTCTGATCCATCATTAACAGGATCACCCACTTTCCTTTTTTTCCCAGATGTGGAAACTGACTTAGTCAATTCTTTACCATCCAGATCATCTTCTTCATCTGGAGAAGGCACTGAATCACCCATCAATTCTGACAAACTTTCTCTTTCTTCTGGGCTGCAGGCTATCATTTATGTTCAGTTTACGTTAAGAGAGGAAGTCTCGGGAGACATTTGTTCCCCATCAACAGAAACAGGAAGCATATGATCAGGTTCATCACCCACTCCAGAAGTCCTGCAGCATTTTCTAATGACTCTCATCTGGCACAAATGAAGGTGGTGCACGGTAGCCCTTATATAGGCAAAAGCTGACAGCTGAGCATTAGCAACTACTAGTTCCAGTTGATCAACGAGACTGAAAGGGGACTGTGCTAATAATCTTATATGTTGTAGAAGTTTGTCAGGTTCAAAAGAAAATGCTCCAAAAGATTTGTCCACTCCGTACCTTCTACTTGATTCTTCACGAATTCCAGTGTTTTCAACTATCTGGAACTCTATCCTCTCACAGACCTCCCTTGGAATGCAAGGGCAGGATAAACCCAACTTGACACGAACATTACTCCACAGCCATAACGAAGGAAGACTCCAACCGGAGGTAACAGTATTGCCAGAATCACTTCCACGAATGTTTCTGAACCCATTCTTCTTCTCACTATAATTGATTAAATTGGGATGAAATTCTTTTTTTCTTTTTGTTCTTTCTGGGGATTGGGATGAGAGAGAAGGGAGAGAGAGTAGATGAGTATGATTTTATGCTGTAATAATAAGTTCGTGAAAGTCAAGATAAAATATCAGCAGTTAGTGGAAAGTGTTGGCATGGCGACACGTGGAATCTTTTTCGTCTTTACGTGTGTTTACGTGGGTTGTTATCCGTGTGTATAGTGTCCATCTCTTGCATCTCGGATCAATTGCTTTACTTTATCAAACAATAAATCCAACGGTTCAATTACTTGGAATAGAAAAAAAGGCTTATCTTAGTATTTGTATATATATATATATCTTGCATCTCGGATCAATTGCTTTACTTTATCAAACAATAAATCCAAAGGTTCAATTACTTGGAATAGAAAAAAAAGGCTTATCTTAGTATTTGTATATATATATATATATATATATATATATATATATATACATGTACAAACAAAATGAAATCTCACATCAAATAATCTGATACAGCAACAATTCAAGAATTGAGTAAGAATCACCTCTGCATCAAAAATTGTCTGTGATATAAATTCAACCAACCCTTGATAAACTCTCTGAATCCCTTCACCCCCAAATCAGTAAGGAAATGGTAACAAAGAGAAATCAAAGAGAAAGAGAATTGAATTAACGCCACAAGTTTACTTACTTGATAAGTTGAATCAATTCTTAAGGTAATAAACTCCCCGAATCCCTTCACCCCCAAATCAGCAAGGAAATGGTAACAAAGAGAAATCAAAGATAAAGAGAATTGAATTAACGCCACAAGTTTACTTACTTGATAAGTTGAATCAATCTTTAAGGTAAAAGAAACCTGAATCTGATTTGTTAAAAAAAAACTCACAAATTTAATTTTTCTCTCCTCTCAAAACAGCCTCATCTTATTCTATTTATAGAAGAGAAAATGACCTAATTCTACCATAGATATGTTGGGCTGAGTCTTTTAGTAAAGACCGCTAAAAATAAAATTTAAAAGCCCATTAAAATATAATTTAAAAACCCACTAAAAAAGAATTTAAACATATTCCCAAACAAGGTCCTTCCTTTTAAAACGTTATGCCTAAAACAAACAGCCCAAAATAAGGCTTTAACTTCTTGAATTATGCCCATTTATTAGCCTTCAAGACTTGAGTGCTCTAATGTGCATAAGTATGTTGGCATCTCCTTAAACTCTTCTCCACGCTTGACCAATGTGATTTCTTGAAGTTCTTGAGAAATCAAAGATTGAACATAATTCTGAAATTGTGCTTTAAGCTTGTTGGTGTGTGACCTTGTAATTGGACCCAATGGCATCTTCAAGTATCCATTTCCATAGTTGCCTTGGTGAGTTGCGTCATTCTCTCCCTCTTCAAAAGGATTCGTCATCGAATCAAAACCTACGTTATCAAATGGAGATAGATCAAAAACATTAAAAGTTGCACTAACACCGTACTCACCTGGCAAGTCCACTTTATAGGCATTATCATTGATGCGTTCAAGCACTTGAAATGGTCCATCGCCTCTAGGATCAAGTTTGGACTTCCGTTGCTTAGGGAATCTTTCCTTCCTAAAGTGTACCCAAACCCAATCTCCGGGTTTAAACTTCATCACTCTTCCGCCCTTGATTAGCTCTTTGAGCATACTTTTTATTTTTTTCCTCAATATGCTGCCTAGCTTTGTTATGTATGGACTTAACCAAATCTGCCCTGTGTTGTCCATCCACATTAACGATCTCATTTAATGGTAAAGGTAATAAATCCAATGGTGTTAGTGGATTAAAACCATACACAATTTCAAATGGGGAGTAACCAGTAGAAGAATGAATGCTTCTATTATATGCAAACTCGATCAAAGGCAAACAATCTTCCCAAGTTTTTAAATTATTTCTCACAACAGCTCGTAATAAGGATCCTAAAGTTCTATTAACCACTTCAGTTTGGCCATCAGTTTGAGGATGACAAGTAGTAGAAAACAACAATTTAGTCCCCAATTTACTCCATAAAACACGCCAAAAATGACTTAAGAATTTAGAGTCTCTATCAGAAACAATTGTTCTAGGAATGCCATGCAACCTTACTACCTCCCTAAAGAACAAATCAGCGACATGAGTGGCATCATCAGATTTATGACATGCAATAAAATGAGTCATTTTGCTAAATCTATCAACTACAACAAAGATGATATCACGTCCTTTCCTAGTCCTAGGCAATCCCAACACAAAGTCCATAGATATATGAATCCAAGGACTATTAGGAACAGGTAGTGGAGTGTACAACCCATGAGGTTGCACCTTAGACTTGGCCTGCCTACATGCAACACAACTAGAACAAATTCTCTCAACATCCTTTTTCATGTTAGGCCAATAAAAATACTCTTGCAAAATATCAAGTGTCTTAGCAATGCCAAAATGTCCCATTAATCCACCATTATGAGACTCCCTAACAAGCAATTCACGCATAGAACAAGAAGGAACACAAATTTTATTATCTCTAAACAAATATCCATCAGTTCTATAAAACTTTTGAAAAGCAACTTGTTCACATGCAACAAAAACATTTGCGAAGTCAGAATCTGATTTGTACAAATCCTTAATATATTCAAATCCAATTAACTTAGAACTTAGTGAGGAGATCAGAGCATACCTCCTAGATAATGCATCTACAATCACATTTTCCTTACCTTGCTTGTATTGCACAACATATGGGAATGTCTCAATATACTCTAGCCACTTAGCATGCCTTTGATTTAACTTACCTTGGCCTTTTAAATGCTTCAAACTCTCATGATCAGTATGAATTACAAACTCTTTAGGCCATAAATAATGCTGCCAAGTTTGTAGAGCTCTCACCAATGCATACAACTCCTTAGGTAATTCTTCAGGGAAGACATCACCATATTCCTGCAAAAGAGAAACAACACCACTAGACAAACAAGGGTTAAGGTTAGATTCATTAAGATAAGCTTCTTTGTAAAAAGGTACAACTAAGCATCTCCATTCCTCACAAGCAACCCTTGCATCTCTCATTTTTGCATAAAAGTTTTGTTTCTTTTTGCCCTCTCTCTCATTTGGGCCCTTAAATTGACTTTCTTTTAAGGCCTCTTTCCCCTCTTTTCTTTTCACACTCTCCACCTCACTCACTCTTTTTTCTTGTATTTTAGATCTCAACTCTCATTTTGCAAGGCTCTCAACATTTCCTTCAAAATTTGATTCCACTTGTTTTTTCTGAGGTATTTCTGTCCCTCTTTGCTGCATAGCTTCAATAGTCCTTTTTAATTGCATTTGGTCTTCATACACCTCGCTTGGAGCTAAAAGAGCAAGAATAACTTTCTGATCTCCCATAAAGAATGAGTACATATTCTTAAAACCATCATGCAACACCTTCCTATCATATTGCCAAGGTCTTCCAAGCAATAAATGACTAGCATGCATAGGCACAACATCACAAAGAACTTGATCAGGATACTTACCAATGGAGAAAGATACAATAACTTGTTTATTCACCTTGACTTCCCCCATAGCATTAAGCCATTGTAGCTTATATGGCCTAGGGTGTCTCAAACAATCCAGCCCTAGCTTCTCCACCATTAATGTGCTAGCTACATTTGTGCAGCTCCCACCATCAATTATAATGCTACAAATCTTCCCATTCACTAAGCATCTTGAATGAAAGATATTCTCTCTTTGCCCAATTTCATCCTCTTTTACTTGAGCATTTAGTACACACCTAGTAACAAGTAATTCACCCTTAGCTGCATTTTCAGCTTCTACATCAGAACAATTCTCTAATTCAAGCATGGAATCAGAATCACTCTCATCATGATCCTCATCTTCAGAAATAACTTCAGCACCCCTCAAAACCATTGTTTTATTATTGGGACATTGAGAAGCAATATGACCAATACCAAGACATTTAAAGCACTTAATGTTTCTATGCTTATCAGAATTAGAAGTAGAAGAACTTGAAGGTTTTAAGTTACCTTTTGGGTCTGAATTGCTCTTCACTTCTTTTGGCTTGTCCTTGGCCTTCTCATCCTTCTTAGACCATTTGGAATTCCAATTTGTAGTAGAACTAGAATAGGAAGTCTTGTTGGACCCTTTGTACTTGAGTTGTTTCTCCACTTTCATTGCCATGTTTACCATTTCTTCCAACTCCACATAATGGTATAATTCGATAACATTTGCAATATCCTTGTTCAAACCAGCCAAGAAACGTGACATGGTAGCCTCCCTATCTTCTTCAACATTAGCCCTTATCATGACTATCTCCATCTCCTTATGGTACTCTTCAACACTCATATAGCCTTGTCTCAAAGTTTGAAGTTTTTGATGTAGCTCTCTATAAAAATAACTAGGTACAAATCTCTTTTTCATAATTCTATTCATTTCTGCCCAAGTATTGACAGGTTCCTCTCCATTTCTTCTCCTATTTAAAACTAGTTGATCCCACCAAACAAGTGCATAATCTTTAAATTCCACTGCAGCAAGCTTTACCTTCTTCTCTTCAAAATAGTTATGACAATAAAAAATCAGCTCCACTTTCCTCTCCCATTCCAAATAAGCTTCAGCATCATTCTTACCTTGGAAAGATGGAATTTTCATTTTTATACTACCAATATTCCTATCAACACAATCAGCCCTTTCTTCCTCCCTTGCAAAGTTTTGGACTCTATTACCTCGACCTCTTATTCTATAATTTTGTCCTTCTCTTCCACCCATCCTGACCCCATGCCATTCTCCCCCATCATCTCCATCATCAAAGTCATCACCTTCATACCCAAAATGATGAGTATTTGGCTCTCTTAAATTTTGCCTTCTTGTTGCACCACCATTCATTGTCCCCTCTTCCAATTCTCTAATGATCTGGTCTTGCTTCTCAAATCTATCACTAACATCTCTAAAAAGGTTTTCAAACCTTTTAAATTGTTGTTGCATAGCCTGTAAAGTGAAGGCTAGGTTATGTTTAGTAACACTAACTTTCTCATCACTTTCTTTGCTTTCGTTTGATTTTGTCATGATGTAAAACCTGCAAAACAATTGTTAGCAATCCTCACAAACACTCCCTCACGTGTTTCACTCAAATTTGATTGGAAACCCTCGTGTTTCACTCAAAGTATTGCCTTTTTCCACTCTAGATTCAAGCAGTAGTTTTACTTGTCCGGGCCAATCAAATAATACCAAATAAGCAAATTAGCTACCTTAATTCAATGGAAAATAAATAAATCCTAAATAAAGAAAGATGTCACAAAACTAGATGTAATATGATGTAAAGAGCCAAGAGATGACAAATTTGGAATGAAATATGATTTGTGGGCACATAAATTTTGGAAAGTTCCTTTTTTATATATATATCAGGTCTAAAATTAAGAGATAAAGACGACCACTTTATATATATATATATATATCTCAGATCTGAAATTCAGAGATAAAGAACACAACTCTTTTATATATATATATATATATATATATAAGATCTGAAATTCTGAGATAAAGAACACAACTTTTATATATATATATATATATCAGATCTGAAATTCCGAGATAAAGAACACAACTTTTTTTTTATTAAATGAGAAACTGACAATAATAATAATAATTAAACAGAAATTTAAAGGATATATAAATTGAATTTGAACTTAGCTCTGATACCAAAAATGATACAGTAACAATTCAAGAACTGAGCAAGAATCACCTCTGTATCAAAAATTGTCTCTGATCTAAACTCAACCAACCCTTGGTAAACTCCCCGAATCCCTTCACCCCCAAATCAGCAAGGAAATGGTAACAAAGAGAAATCAAAGAGAAAGAGAATTGAATTAACGCCACAAGTTTACTTACTTGATAAGTTGAATCAATCCTTAAGGTAATAAACTCCCCGAATCCTTTCACCCCCAAATCAGCAAGGAAATGGTAACAAAGAGAAATCAAAGATAAAGAGAATTGAATTAACGCCACAAATTTACTTACTTGATAAGTTGAATCAATCTTTAAGGTAAAACAAATCTGAATCTGATTTGTTAAAAAAAACTCACAAATTTAATTTTTCTCTCCTCCTCAAAACAACCCTATCTTATTCTATTTATAGAAGAGAAGATGAACTAATTCTACAATAGATATGTTGGGCTGAGTCTTTTAGTAAAGACCACTAAAAATATAATTTAAAACTCCACTAAAAAAAGAATTTAAACATATTCTCAAACAAGGCCCTTCTTTTAAAACGTTATGCCTAAAACAAACAGCCCAAAATAAGGCTTTAACTTCTTGAATTATGCCCATTTATTAGCTTTCAAGACTTGAGTGCTCTAATGTGCATAAGTATGTTGGCATCTCCTTAAACTCTTCTCCACGCTTGACCAATGTGATTTCTTGAAGTTCTTGAGAAATCAAAAATTGAACATAATTATGAAATTGTGCTTTAAGCTTGTTGGTGTGTGACCTTGTAATTGAACCCAATGGCATCTTCAAGTATCCATCTCCATAGTTGCCTTGGTGAGTTGCATCATAATCAGAACCTCATGTTTTGTTATATTTGTATATCAGAAAGGAAGAAAAATAATGAATGGTGTGATATATATTGTAGATTTGTTGCCCTTCTACCGAGCTTCTACTATTGTTTGTGTGAGGTTATTAACAGAATATGGACTTTGCTGAAAGGATCCAGTTTCAAAAGACACAAAACTTCTTGTAAAAGCTGGTAATTTGGGACGTGGAAGCTCTGATATTTCACTGTTCAGCATGGACAGAACAGCTGAAACATATGGCCGTTCATTTGCAAATTCTTGCACACATAATAGTCCTACATGAACATATCTCAAGACCTCCATTTCAATGCTTGGATCTTTAATGGAGGGATCTATCAGTTTCTCGGTTTCACCTTTGTTCCATAATTTCCATGCCTGGAGAAGGGAAGGAAAGGAAATGTAAGAAATCTCACGTATTGTTGAAAAATAAGTCTGATTCTGCAATATGACTGAATATATGCTTACATATCTCAGAAGGGTTAATCCATTCTCGTCCAGAAAAAAAGTGCACTGTCTTCCTGTCACTATCTCTAGTAACAGAACTCCAAAGCTGTAGACATCTGATTTTTCTGAGAATATTCCTTCCATGGCATATTCTGGAGCCATATAACCACTGCATTGAATCTCATTTTATTTAATTATTTGATGAAATAAATATGGAATCTTAAGAGTAGAGAGAAGTTGTGCTTACAATGTTCCTACTACCCTTCTTGTATCAGCTTGATCTTGATTGCCTCCAAAAATCCTCGCTAGGCCAAAATCTGATATTTTGGGATTCAGCCCATCATCCAAGAGAATGTTGCTTGCTTTCAGATCTCTATGAATAATTTTCAATCTTGAATCCCTATGAAGATATAGGAGGCCTCTACTAATCCCCTCGACAATCCCAACGCGTCTATTCCAATCAAGCAAGTATTTTCTTGATGTATCTGAGAAAAGATTGACAATGAAATAGAATTTGAACACTACTGTGATATAAGTTTTGTACTTGGGAGATGATTGCTCATAACTAACCAAAAAGATAGGCATCCAAACTTCGATTTGGCATGTATTCATAGATCAGCATTTTCTCTTCTCCTTCAACACAGCAGCCAAGCAGTTTAACAAGATTCCTGTGCTGGAGTTTAGAAATTACAACAACTTCATTCATGAACTCCTCAATCCCTTGGCCTGAAGATCTTGACAGCCTTTTCACTGCAATTTCTTGGCCAGATACCAACATTCCCTGTGTATACAACAATAGCATGACCTAACTGCAATAATTGAATGCAGCAGCTAGCAACAAGCAAAACCTTCAAGGACTTGTATATTACCTTATAGACTTGACCAAAACCACCTCTTCCTAGCTTATTGACTGAATCAAAATTATTCGTTCCAATAGCCAGTGTTTCATAGCTATATAGAGGTAGCTCTTCAAACGTAACCTCTTTTAAGTTGTTTGCAGGCATATTCTTTATTTGATCTCCAGCTACAAACAAATAAAACTCATCTTCTTTCTTCTTTCCTGATGCATTAACCAATGTATATAATATATATATACCTTCAAAAAGATTGAGATTTTCTGAAAACTTGGAGAGAATTCAGTGAATTAGTTACCTCTGTGCAATGCCAACCACTTCCGAAAGATATATGCAATGGCAGCTAGAAGGAGCAAGACTCCTAGAACTACTGTGCTGGCAATGACTGCTGTCATATCCTTACTCTTATCTGCATGTCATAATAATTGAAAGCATGTTGAAACACTTCATATGGTATGGACTGCAAGACTGAAACCTTCACTTTGGACAACCATATGAATAGACAGAAACACTAAAAATTGATTCACAGAAAACAGATTCAGAGGGATTTCACAGATATTGGTTCAGAAAAAGTCATCCTGAAAAAATTGAACAGGGGAACTATGATACTTTTGTGTTGAAGAAATGTCTTACCAAGTTCAGAATGCGCTACACGAACATATAAATCAGCTCCACTATCTGAAAACTGCTGTATGTCAACTAAGCTATCACTCCAATGCATACACCCTATGCCTGTATAATATGAATAAGCCGAACAGGAACAGTTTCGCAAGCACAATTCACCACAAATTTGCGCTGAAGCAGATTTCAGCTCAACAAAATCTGGCACCTTCATATTTTGAAGTTTTATAAAACCATCTTGACCAGCAGAATTGTTTCTTTCACACTGCAGCGGTGTCTTTCTCCTGCAGCCATCAGTCCAGTTCCCTCTATCCCATTCCTCCCTATCACTTGGCTCAAACCCTTTCAAGCAGGTACAAATTGCAGTATTCTGTGGATTGCAGCTTCCAAAAGCTCCACATTTTCCATACATATCACATTGACTTTCCATCGATGACCATGTCACTTGCCAACTGCTATTTCCTTCTCCCCAGTACTGCTCCATTAAAACTCCTGTGACTGTCAGGTTGTAGTAGAAGTAGTGACCAGGTGGCCAATCATTTGAAATTGTGTAGGTAAAATATGCAGATTCTGTACCTCCATATACGAGATCATATCCATTCAGATATGCAGAATACATGTTTTGTATACCAATAAACACATTACCACTCCATGGACCACTACGCCAGTGAACTTTATTTTTGTTCCAAATGAAAATCTGCGCAGTAGGTAAAGTTTGAAGACCAACAGAGAAATTTCCAGGGGATGGATTAGAAGAACTAGCCCATGAAGTTAATTTCGCTGTTGTACCAGGTGCTGCACTGAGTTTCATCTTCTGCAAGAAAGAATCTGTAGGAAACTGGAAACTTTCCCACACAGTCATTCCACTGGAACTGTCTTTCAAGACTAAGTTTCCAGTATCCAAGAGCTGTGCGGTACGAGTTCTAGCAGAATCTGAAATATTGGTAGACCATAAAGTCTCATTCTTTCCATTCAACACCACAAGATTTCCATCACCTGAGATTGTCAAAGTTCCAGCAGAATCATTCAGAGGCTTGTCTCTGTTGGCCACCCATACAACTGTCATCAAAGGAATATTATACATGATTCCCACATATCGATTACTTGTATTTTGAGGACTGAAAAATCCTAATTTGAAGGTTTGGCTAGAAGAAAATATGTTCCCAGGGTCCCTTAGAGGCTGGGTTATTGTAATGTTGTCTATAGCCATACAAATCCCTAAACAGTAGCAAGCTAGAATGGGAACAAAAAAGTGAAGAAGAGGTAATACCTTTGCCCTTTCCATTCCCTTCCTCAATGGTAAAGATCAGAGGGATGTCATGAGTATTCTACAATTTCTTCTTCTCCAAACCATTTGATATTTCATCAGAAATTTCTCATGCATTGGTAGATTTGGAGCTGGAAGCCGTCAACTTGGACTGGTTTATTGGTCACATGGACTTGTCAATTTTGTAATATAAGTCCTGCAATACACATATTTTTTTACTAATTTCAAGATAAAAGCAGCTTTAATATTGCAAATACACTTCTTTTCATCAAAGTCGGCTCATGTCAGTATCATGATGAGCTATAGATTGTTCTTCATTACCTCAGCAGTTGACTCTGCCAAACTTCCCTGGTTTCCCAGATCCTGACTTCTCACAAGTCGAGATCAAAAACAATGTGGAAGTTGCCATACTTTTCCCTATTGCCCATCCATGCATCATCACTTTCTGAAAAAAAAAAAAAATAGTTTTATCATGCTCTAGCATAGACAGAATTGGGACATGCGACCATAGATTCCAACAGTGGCTCTTATATAAACTATTGGTATTGCTTTAGCTTGCCTTCTTCAGCCGGATCAGAGCATTTTTTTAGCAATTTCTCTACGCACAACTCCCGATTTCAACACTTAAACAAATTGGTTATAGTTGGAGTCACAATTCAGACCGCAAACTCAGCATCACAACTATTGGCTTGATCATATCTACAATCAATTATTTAATACTGTAGCATTTAAGATAGATTACGTCTGCAACTATGAATCTAACATCAACATGCATAGTGCCAAAAGATATATAGACTTAACAATAAGTACCTAAACCTGTCCAGATATTTCATGATATATTATTACATACATATTTCATATATGAATTGGAGTAGAGAGATGCTTCTATGAAGGCATGTAAAAGAGATTAGTCAGATTTCGTCTGCTACTGAAAAATCAACCTATTGCAAAAGTTTTGGATTGCTAAAGCATTGGATGACATAGAAAACTTTTTTTAAAAATTATTACAAAGTACACAGAAAATCACGCGTAAGCTCTTACCTAAGCATTTCGAATAGTTTAGATATCTCTCGAACGTTTCTTCATCTTTTCCACGAACTCGATTAAGCTCTTGCTCTACCATGAAGAGATCACGAAGAATTTTATATAAAGTAGAATCGATTTACACATTAATATACAATCGTACAGACTGTACTACATGATTGTAGTAAATACCCAGTCAGTAAAGGGAACCGGGTCTTTCCGTCCCCTCCGTCAGGAGGTGGCTGCCACCGTCCGGTGAAGGAAGGCGGAACGGGAAGTAAGAACACATATAAAGGACTTTTACAAAAATACCCTTGTTCAAAAAGGAAGACATGTAGCAGCACGATGTTATCTTGAAAAGTTAATATTTAAAATTTTTATATAAATAAAAATCTAATTGTATTTGAAAAAGAAATCAAATCATATTTTTTATCACTTAAAATAATTAAATTAATTATTCTTAATAAAATTATAAATATTAATTTGATAAAACCTTAATTTAAACTTATCTAGCTTCAAGAACTGTTACAGTATAATCATTTACAGAATGAGGAATTTTCAGAGAAGGTTTTCTATCTGAAGAGACAAGAGTTCCAGTAAAAGCTGGCAATTTGGGAAGGGGCAAATCTGGTATTTCACTGTTAAGCATTGACAGAATGGTAGACACATTTGGCCTATCTTTTTCAAGTTCTTGCACACACAACAGACCTACTTGAATGTATCTCTTGATTTCCATTTCCATGTTTGGTTCATATATTGATGGATTTATTACCAGTTTTGCAACAACATCACCACCTTCATTCCACAATTTCCATGCCTGAAAACATTGACAGAGAAATCAGTTACGGAATTGAAGAGAATTTGAGAGAATTTGAGCTGTATATATATATATAACTTACATATCTTATGAGGCTAAGCTCATCTTCGCCATTAGAGAAACTGGAGTTTTTACTTCCAGTTATGATCTCTAGTAAGAGCACTCCAAAGCTGTAGACATCAGATTTCTCAGAGAATCTTCCAACCATTGCATATTCTGGGGACATATACCCACTGCATCACATCATTTATGTAGAGGGCATCAGCAAAAAGAGATATAAGAAGAATTTTGAAGAAGAAAATTTGATCTGAAAAGAACTTACTATGTTCCAACTACCCTCCTTCTTGTATTATCTTGATCTTGTTTACCTCCCAAAATTCTTGCCAACCCAAAATCTGATATTTTTGGATTCAGGTCTTCATCTAAAAGAATCTTGCTTTCAGATCCCTATGAATAATTTTCAATCTTGAATCTCTGTGAAGATAGAGAAGACCTCTGCATATCCCTTCAATAATGAGAGCTCGTCTGCTCCAATCAACTAAATCTTGCTTCGATGAATCTGAGGAGAGGGATTATGAAAAAGCAAATATAAAGAACCACTGCTCATATATTTCCTGAAACAACTATATATATAGTGGGGATTTAACATGATCAACTAACCAAAGAGATAGGAATCCAAGCTTCCATTTGGCATGTATTCATAGATTAGCATTTTTTCTCCTCTTTCAACACAGCAGCCGAAGAGTCTCACAAGATTACGATGCTGGAGTTTAGAAATTAGCAAAACTTCATTCATGAACTCATTAGTTCCTTGACTAGAAGTTTTGGAAAGTCTTTTTACTGCAATTCATTTCCTTGCTGCCTGGCAGTTTACCCTTTACATATATATATATATATATATATATATACACACAATTACTGGAGGTTTATTCCAAAGTAAAGCACTTCTTAACGTGTAGCAGCCAGAAAAAGAATTTGCATTATTACCTTATATACTTCACCAAAACCACCTTTCCCTAGCTTATATTTTGAATGGAAGTTGCTAGTTGCTTTAAGCAATGATTCATAAGTAAAGAGAGGTAGCATTTCCAATTTTCATTTTGGAAATCCCTGCTCTGCACACTTCCCATTTCATATGTGCCTAAATCTTCAAATAATAATTCCTCAGATTCATGCTTCTTTCCTGTTCTATATGATAAAAAATGTAATAAGTCTATGAAGATCGGTGACAATTCCCCTGAAAAACTATTGCATAATCTAGTACATTACCTCTATGCCTAGCCAAAAACATCCAGAAAACATATGCACAGCCAACAACAACTAAACTTCCTGCTATCACTGTGCTTGCAATGATTGCTTTCATACCCTTGTTACTACCTGCATAGCAGAAGTATTGACATAAAATGTCCACAACTTTAGGCCCCAACAAGTAGTTCTATGCATTCTTTCCACTAAAAACAAGTAATTCTGCTCTTAGCCTAAAATTCTGAAACATCCATTTTGGAAAAGCTGCTCCACTCTTCCAAGTTGAAGTTTTGACATTTGTAAAACAGCTAACTTGGAAACAAGTGAAAGCATCAGTAGACTTGGACTAACTCATATATTCTACTCGATGAAGCTAACTAATCATGATTAAGTAAAAAAGTAGGAACATGAAAAATCATCAATGCCGAAGAAAAAAGTGTTTACCACCAAGTTCAGAACGATCCACGCGAATATATAGATCTGCTCCACCCTGTGGGAACTGTGTAGTGTCAATTAGGTTTCCACCCCAGTGTATGCATCCAAGGCCTTTGTAATACGCATAAGCTATGCATGAACAATTATTCGAGCACATTGTGTCACAACTTTCTTCTTCCATAGATTTCCACACAGGAAAATCAGGCACCTTCATTTTGGTGAGCCTCAGAAATCCATCTTGACTGGTAGTAGTAGTATTTCTCTGATTATCACACTGCAACATTTTCTTTCTTGTGCATCCACCAGTCCAATTCCCTTTCTCCCATTCCACCTTATCCCTTGGCTCAAACCCTTTCAAACATGTACACATTTTGGAACCTTGAGGATTACAACTTCCAAAAGGTCCACCTTTCCCATACACCAGACAGGGTATGTTCGGTATGTTCGTGGTGGACGAAACCTGCCAATCTCTTTTCACTTCATCCCAAAGCTTCTCTATTAAAATCCCTTCAGAAGTTAACTGGAATTAAAGCAATCCAAGGTCATTTGAATAGCTTAAAGTAAAATATGCAGACTCTGTATTATCATTCACAAATTGAAATCCATTATTGTAAACAGAATTCATAGTTGGTATTCCAATAAACGTGTTGCCATTCCATGGACCAGTGCGGAAAATAATCTTACTCCCATTCCATATCAACATCTGTGAAATCAGTGAGATCTCAACGCCACTAGAAAAATCCCCAGTGGATGGATCAGAAGGACTTCTCCACGAACTCAGTCGCCGTTTCTCATCCGTTGCTGATGCCGCGCTGATTCTCATACTGTTTACAAAAGAATCCGTAGGATATTGAAAACTTTCCCATACTGTTCTTCCGTTTTCCTGCAGGACCAAGTTGCCAGTATCCAAGAACTGCGCGGTACGATTTGCAGACGACGAATTCAAAACACTGGATGACCATAAAACCTGATTCTGCCCATTTAAGACGACGAGGTTTCCGTCACCGGAGATCGTGAAACTTCCGGCTGAATCATTCAAAGGATTATCTCTATTGGCCACCCAAATAACAGTCAATACAGGAAGATTGAACATGATTCCGACGTACCGATTTGTGGTATTTGGAGGACTGAAAAACCCCATTTTGAAGCTTTGGTCTAAAGAGACTATTACCTCAGAATCAGTAAGAGGTCCTGAAATTGTAACACTACCATTGTTTATGGCCGTACAAACACTTGAACAGCAGCAAGTCATTAGAAGAACAAAGAATTGTAGCAGAGTTTTTGCCTTTGTCTTCTCCATTTCCACCCCTTTTCAAGATTTTGATTAGAATCTTCTCGTATTTATATATTCAATGTTTTTTTTTTTTTCAAAATCCAAATTCTCAATTATGGTGGCGGTTCCAGCAATTCACAGGTCAATTGCTCAGTCGTTTCTTTATGAATTATATTTGAATTTTTTTGCAGCTAGCTTTCAGAAATAATATTTTTAATTTACCCAAATAATGCTGACCAGAAACCTAAAAAGATTTTTTAAAAATAAATAAATAAATTATATTTTAAAAAAATTAATGGACCCAAAAGGCTGTATTAGAAAATAAGAAACTCCATATAAACAATATATATATATATATATATATATAATATGAAAAATTTGAGCGATGATATTCACTAAATTAACTTAGTTTCCTAAATTGACTTCTATTCCAAAAGTCCAAACCTTTCTCCAGATATCATTTTTTCTGCTACTATTATATTCTTCAGCATAAACTATTGAAATAACAGGAGGTTTTCCAGAAAAGGTAGAAATTTACCTGAATTTGAATCTTGAAACCCCATGATGGTGAGGATAAAAACTCAAAACAACCAGGAAGTTTCTCTTTGTAATTGCACTCATATCTAAAAGATCAGACCAAAAGATAAAAAATCCACTGATTTTTAAGGTTAGCATAAACTAAATCAAATATGTGGTAATAGAAGAAGAGAATTCTTATAACAGCTTTTTCATAGAATCAAAACTTAATAATAATAACTACATACATATGACTACTACTGAAAAAGAAAACTATAAACAATGTAAACAATGACAACAACAACAACAATAGATACAAGAAGTCGTGGAAAATCTCCTCTTCTTCTATAATCATCTTCTCTGCTACAACATACATGCATGCATCAGTTGGATGAAAACTTTCCTCCCAATAAAAGCCAAAACCATCAGTAACTCCTCAATAGTTTTCCTATACAATGTTATAGAAATAAATAATAATAAAAAGAAGAGTTTTTGAAAGATTAATCACAGAAAGTAATTGGCAAACCAAATATCTTCCTTGAAGGGAAGAAAAAAAATGGAAGAGGGGAATATCACTGAAAATATAAGTCCCTTCTCATCTTTATTTATTCCATTTTTTTCCCCTAAACAGCTGGTGTTCCAATAAAAAAACCAACTAATTATTTGTCATGAATACTATGATTATATTGCGGACATAATAATCAAATAGTATCTAAAAAATCAATAGAATATGTCAGACCATCATTAGTTCTTGAATACATATGGATCTACTGCACTTACTAAAGCAACACAGTAAAAAAATATATTAAAAAGATGGATTCTGAAAGATAAGCATCAGCAGAATCATGTGATCTTTTTCTCACAGAAGTTATTAAAATATGCAAATGCATTTACCACATGATAAATACATCCATTAAAATTTTGTATTAAATACTAAAAATAGCTATAAAATTCTAAAAAACAGAAATAAACATATTGGAAAGTACTATATGGAGAGCTCAGACAGTTGATGAGCACCTTCAAGAAGTAACATGAATTAAGACAAACACTTGGCCTGCTAGAAGGAAAATTTCTCAGAACACCACAATTGAATAGAACTGCAGCCATACTGTGACAGTCTTAACATTCCAAGTATCTGAATGGGTGAGATATCTACCACCACAGGAACAAGTTCAAACAAATAAAAACCAAAATCTCATATGGACAATCAGACAAATGAAGTCACATAGACAAGAATCATGAAAACTAATATGCCAACTGGAGAACTCTGAAGGTTAATTACAAGCAGAAACAGGATACTGCAGATTTTGAAGTAAAAGGTGATGCAGCGCTACCATGCATCCATACCTAAATGTGATACATCAGAAATTATAAGAAAGTTTGAATTGACAACCGAAAAATTCAGTCTCATTACCTCCCCCTTCAGCAGACTAGTTAAATAAAATCACAGTGAAGCTTCTCGTTCAGCACTCCATCCAGTGATCTCAACTACATATGAATAGATGGTTCCAAGAATATGGGCATGACACTACACATAAAGTAAAGAAAAGTATAAATATACACAAATTTCTCCTAGATAATTGATGCAGGAATGAGAACAGAAACATCTGAAGACAAGCTCATAATTTAGAGCTTTGTTCTTTAATAATATGTAATT
Organism: Asclepias syriaca; assembly: GCA_027405835.1. NCBI lineage: Eukaryota > Viridiplantae > Streptophyta > Magnoliopsida > Gentianales > Apocynaceae > Asclepias > Asclepias syriaca. Next base: position 30,014,025 of record CM049924.1, on the reverse strand, counting down.
TTATTTTTAAAATAAAATCTTAACCACAATCACCCCAAATCACATTTAACAGTAACTGAACTATGTACAACACTTCATCGTGGATTATACACAAAAGATGTGATCAGACATCATATAACTTTGTTGAGATAAAAGTTAACTTCATCCTATCCTGTGTCATATAACCTCCCTTTACCTTAGAGAAGAAAACTGTCTTTGAAAATTATGCATCCTAAATTTTCTATATTATACTATGCAGATAGTGAGATAGGAAGATAATTCCACCTTGACAGGTAACATGATTTTCTACCAGTATATAGTTACCTGAAATACCTAAGAGGCAGCAGCATCAGGGTGCATCTTCCTGTCCTTGTGTTGTTATTAGAATGGGCAAATCTCTGAATAGAGTGGATGGTGAGTAGCCAAGTTGGTAACTTACAAGTTTTGGACCAAAGATTTTGAACGTTGCAGCACTACTGTGAGCAACTTCTGCATCGGAACCCCTCTTGAAAACAACTCTAGCACGATGAGAATCCTTATCAACTTCGGTTTCAGATTCCTTCAGTGGTCCAAACCGCCTGAACATTTTGTTCAGGTTTATTTCTGAAGGAAGAGAATCTCCTTCTGTAAAGGTTAATACAAGTTGAGCAGGCAATAACTTCCTTCTTTCAATATCCACTGCCGTTTCCTCTGTTGAATTTTCATAATTTCCATTAGAATATTGCTTTCTAGAGTATGACCTGCGACTAGGTTTAAGGTTTTTATCCTGATCATAAACCTCCATTGGATATTCTCCATCACCATTCTCACCATTCTGTAGCAGTTGCTCCTCAGGATAATTATGAACAATCCTATCTGTCCAGTAAGAGTCATTGACATCATCAAATTCATATTCTTCAGTAGAGACACCAGGAACATTAGAAACCTTTCTCTTTCTTCCACCACCTGATCTCCCAGATGTATGTTTCGTAACAACTGAATTCCTAAAAACTGAGAAGAAAAGAATAATGTTGTTCAAAAAACTATACCCTTTCTTGGGGTCCCTCGCTGCTAACTGAAGCTGTGAGATCATTTCCTCTATTGATATATCTGTGGGAAACATTATATTTCCTCTTTGAGAGTTCTCACTTACAAGCAGAGAAGCATCACTAGCTTGTTGGTCATTACCCTTCAAAATGGATGCAGAACCAGTTAGTTGGCTAGCTATTCTACGGATGCAATCACCAACTTTAAAAGACGGCTTAGGACTCGAAGCAGTTGTAGATACTTTAGCAGCATAAATACTTATTCTTCTGTCTGATCCATCATTAACAGGATCACCCACTTTCCTTTTTTTCCCAGATGTGGAAACTGACTTAGTCAATTCTTTACCATCCAGATCATCTTCTTCATCTGGAGAAGGCACTGAATCACCCATCAATTCTGACAAACTTTTCTCTTTCTTCTTGGGCTGCAGGCTATCATTTATGTTCAGTTTACGTTTAAGAGAGGAAGTCTCGGGAGACATTTGTTCCCCATCAACAGAAACAGGAAGCATATGATCAGGTTCATCACCCACTCCAGAAGTCCCTGCAGCATTTTCTAATGACTCTTCATCTGGCACAAATGAAGGTGGTGCACGGTAGCCCTTATATAGGCAAAAAGCTGACAGCTGAGCATTAGCAACTACTAGTTCCAGTTGATCAACGAGACTGAAAGGGGACTGTGCTAATAATCTTATATGTTGTAGAAGTTTGTCAGGTTCAAAAGAAAATGCTCCAAAAGATTTGTCCACTCCGTACCTTCTACTTGATTCTTCACGAATTCCAGTGTTTTCAACTATCTGGAACTCTATCCTCTCACAGGCCTCCCTTGGAATGCAAGGGCAGGATAAACCCAACTTGACACGTCTTGCGACCTCATCTAAGGCAGAGCTGACCGCATTCTGAAATGCTTCTGAGTTACTTTGTTTCTCAATCTGAGAGAAGTGTTGCCGAAATGGCTTTAGCACAGATGCATCATTCCAAGCAAAAGTTCGGTCTCCAAAATATGCTACCAAAAAGCAATCTTTCTTATAATATTTAACAGCCTTATCTGAAGCATCTGAAGGACCAAATATCTGTCCAGGCCACCATGGGTGGCTTCTGACTTTTCCCCAGACTAAATCAGCTTCAGTGAACTCACCTTCATTTTCCGGTGGCAGTAGATAACCAGATTGGTTTATCATTAAAGAGTTTGAAGACTTCAACATTTCCTTCTCCAGCATTTTTGACTGATCTGCCTCAGAAGCATATTCTTCGATGACCATACCTTCCTCTCCATAATCAGTCTGTCCAGTAATTCCTACAACTAACTGGTCCTCTACAGACAAAGTTTCTGGCACAATAGCCTGCAAATAATTATGATCATCAGGCTTGCAGCACTCATCTTCCCTTTCAGCCACCTGATTAGTAGCTCCTCCAGATGTTGCAAGTTCATCCTCAGTCTGATTTGAACCACCACCATCCACAGGAACTTCATCTACTACACAAGCTTCATCTTTTTGCTTTTCTTGAACTGAATAACTAGCTTCAGTATTTGACTCAACTCCTTGAACAGATGCATCAAGTAATCCTGCTTCAGCAACATTTGGAGGATCATTGCCCACGTCTTCACCAGCAAAAGCACTCGCTTTCTCATCCTTCAAGTCATTTTCTTCCCCTAAGTGGAATACTTTCCCATCAACAGCATTAGAAGATGCAACGTGATCAACTCCCTGTGGCTCACCAAATTCCATGGGTGTAACTAAACCCTTCTGTTTGTTAGGACATAAAGCATCAACAGATATTTCCTTTTTACCGATATCTAATTTCTCATTCTCTATGAGAGAGATATCTCTATCTGAAACTTCTTCCCTAGAGTCTGCTCCTTTATTACCAACAGCTCCTTCAGCATCTCCTGCAGCAACCAGCGGGTGCTCGCTGGATGATTTGAGCTTTGGTTGGAAAGGTTCCTGAAGAATGCGACTATCTTTTCCACTGGTTTCAACATCAAATATGCAGAAGTCACTGGTCTGGTCTTGGTCAGTGCTTCTAATTTCTTTAAGAGAAGTATTTTCCGCATTCATTGAAACATTCAAGTTCCCATCTGAAGCATCAAGATCTGTTGCTTCATCTTTGAAATCCAGGACCTCATCTATATCCATCCCAATCCATTCTCCTCGTTCAACAGCTGATGAGGGCTCATGTGATGATTCTGCAATAGCATGCTCATTATTGCCACCTGTGCTTATCATTTCTTGTTCCATGTTTTGAATATCTTCTGAGTTATTTGCATTCCCATTCTTATTTTCGCCGCAAGCTTCAGACTCAACACCCAATTCCCCACTAGTATCCATTGCATCTTCATCCTGCTTAACAACTTGTGTTTCTGAAACAGCAGAATTGGGTTCGATATGTAAAACACCACTCGTAGACCCACCATCTACCTTATGCCCTCCCACATCTAAGTCACCAGTAGGGCCACTAGAAGTTTCAGGCTCAGAGCTTGAATCCATACCGGTGGTTGCTAGATTCTCTTCCTGTTCAACAACCTGGGTTTCCCCAATAGCATCCTCAGGCTCAGTAACTAGAGCCAGATCATTCACAGGCTTCACCTTCACTTCATGCTCTCCAACATCCAAGTTATCATTTGGGAAACAAGAAGCTTCAGGCTCAGCACCTGAGTCCTCACCGGTGCTTGCTAGATTCCCTTCCTGCTCAACAACCTCTGTCTCTTCACCAGCATCCTCAGGTTCGTAATCAGTGGGACTAGTAAACCTAGGTTCAGAAGCTAAAACCTCCCCACTGGAAGGAAGATTTTTTCCAGAGTCAGAAGCTAAATTGTTGGAATCGTGAACAGCAGATTGATCGGGTGAGACGTGGACATGGTCTGAGGAACCTGAATCAGAGTAAGTAGCCACTTCTCTGTCATACTGGCATATGGTGTCAGCTGGAACATTGTTGACAGTCGAAGAGACCTCAGGGTTTACTGCAATTTAATGTGAGTGGAACCAGTAAGCTGTTTAAAAAATAAAGGTGAATGCTAATCCAATATGCCCTGATTTTCAGAGGCCTTACCTGGAGGATTATCCTTCATCTGTAGATTTTGATCAGCAACATTTGTCTGTGTGACATCAACAGGTGAGTTTGAAGTTCCTTCTGTGTTAACCATCACAGCATTCACCTTCTTAGAATCTTTTCCAAGTTGATCAGAAAAACCAGAACCTACATGGTTGGAGCCACCTTCAGTTGAAGCGTCTGAGAAAGTCTCATTCATCTCAACCACAAGCCTAACTTCAACTGCAGGAACATCATCAACTTTGCAACTCGTGTGGACCTTTGCAGCTCCTTCCTCCTCAGCAGAAAATTCCTGCTGCTTCTTCTCTGATGCATGCATAATCCCAGGGTTCCAAGCATTATCATCCGAATGACCACCCTGAGCAGAACCACCAATCACATTGTTGGCACCATCAACCAAATTTTGCACATCCACTTTCTTCCCCTCTTCCTTCTCTGCAACAGTCATCTTTACATCCTCTTGCTTCTCCTCTCCCTTCTGTGTAACAGTCGCCTGTACCTCCTCCGTGACCGCACATATCTCTTCGCTCGCCAAAACTAGTCCGGTTTCAACTCTCTCCGTCGTTACAGCAACCTCAGCTACATCAACAGATGCCCTCCCAACCTCCTCATTCACAGTCCTATCCTGCTCCCTGAAATCCCTAACTTCCCTAGACCTGGTATTATCACCGCCCTCAACCACATCATCATTACCAAAAGACTCCCTCCTACTCCCCGCCAATGCCTCTTTCCGCACCCCATCACCACCACTCACACCATCCACAAACACATCAGAACCTACGACCTCCACCATAATCTCGTCCCCCTCCCCATCATTATAAGAACCCTCATCGTGCCCTACAGCACCCAAGCTTCCCACTGGGGTGGTTTCGTCGCATCTAGACACAGTTGCAGTTACAGTAGAGGATTCAGTAACACTAATTGTCCCCACCTCACCATGCTCTTCCATAGAAGACAAAGAATCTGAACACGAACTCGAATACATCAAAGAAAAAAAAATGAAAATGAAAATGAATTAATCCAATCTTTCCAATTAATCATAAACCCTAGTACCTACCTAAACAGCAAATCTAACCCCCAAAAGAGAAACATAAAAAAAGATCAAAAAGGAAAGAAACGCATAAACTGAACCAAAAAGAAGAACTAAAATTCAAGTTCAGAGTACCAAAAAAAAGTCGATAATTCAATACCTGAAAAGAAGAAAATTTTGTGAGAAATTGAAGCTGAGATTTCTTAAGGGTTTTTTTTAGGTGGAAGGGAAGAAAGAGAAAGGGAGGAGTTGAAAGTACAAAGTGATGTGTCGAAGAGAGAGAGAGAGAGAGAGAGAGAGAGAGTCCAGTGTAAAAAATATACAGAGGATTCCTTTAGACGAAAGAAAACACAGTAAAAGAAAAAAAAACAAAAACAAAAAAAGTGAAAGATAAAAGGTAAAATTATTGGTGAAAATTTACTCGATGCTCTTTTTTTTTTTTTTTCAGTGCAAAACAATTTTTTTCTGTTTAAATTTTTTTTTTTTTAAAAAAAATCTGTTTATTTAGTAGTATTTTATAATAGTAATTTAAAAAAAAAAAAAAAAGCACTAAAAATTTAGTGCGCTACGGACATGGATTTTCAAGGATGTAAGAAATTTGTTAATTGTTGCACGCTTTTTTCTGACTGATGATTCTAACGTTTCTTTTCATTTATTACACTCCAATGGCTTAATTCCAAAACTCCCCTGAAATTTGATGATGTAATTAATATATATATGCCAACCAAAAAAAGAAAATTTTGACTTTTTTTTTTCTTATGTCTGGAATTGTTAATACTTAAATTATATATTTTAGATAAATCAGCATAAATAGTCTTTAAATTATAAAAATTTAAAAATATTAGTCTTTAAAATATTTTTTTTTTATAAAATTAGTTCTTCAATTATTAAAAAATTATAAGATTGATCATTTCCTTAAAATTTTCATTAAATCATCATTAAATAAAAAAAATTCAAGAGTATTTATATCAGTACATTATTTAAATATATTTAATAATAAATAGATTAACATAAATAGTCTTTAAACTATAGATGTTTGGTGACATTAGTTCCCAAATTATAAAAAACTTGTAAAATTGGAACAAATTTTACCAGTTTATCTATTATTAAATATATTTAAATAGTATAGTGATATAAATATTCTTAGAATTTTTTTTACTTAAAAGATGATGTAACATAATTTTTTTATACTTCGATAATCAATTCCAAAAAAAAAAAATTAAGACTAAATATCACCAAATTTTTCTAATTTTACAAACTATATATACCAATTTACCTATATTTTAGTTTTTTTTGGGTGATTAATAAAAGTTAACCTGTAATTATAATTTGATGAATCAAATTGTGACATGTGAGTGCTTAATAAATTAGTAAAAGTATTATATTTTGTCATAATTTTCAATTATAAATATACAAAAACACGAAAAAACAAATCAATAAAAATAAGATTTAATATAAATTATATATATATATATTATAATACTATGAACCCTAATCTTGCAAAAGGAAGCAATCATATGTTGAAGCATATCTCATGAGTTATGAGAGATCATGCATGCATTTTTCTTCATAATATTTCATAAAAAGTCCACTTACAACATAATATATATATATATATATATATATAATTTTTTTCCTTTTTTGTTTTTTTTTTCCTCTTTAGATCAGTTCATAGTTGAGAAAAAAGAAAATAAATGTTAGAGGTAGAAGACAAAATGAATGAATCTAATTAGATAAAAAGAAAATAAAAATAAATTGGAAAAATAAGATCATAACTAATAAAATATTGCTCCGATCAGCTGCCGGCCACCGCCACCATCTTCTTTCCTTTCCTGCTATTATTATTCATTCTTTTTATTCTTTTTCGCTCCCAACTGTACCTATTCCACAGCCAAACAAACTGTATCTATACCTATCAGTTCCCAATTATAAAATACATACATACATACAAATATATATATATATATATATATATATATATATATATATATATATATATATTTGCATGTATGTATAACAACAACTTGGATATTTACACATATATAAATATATACATATATTATGTGAAACATTTGATCTGATTCCTTTTAAAGTTTCAGACACACATGACCATGTGCCATGTGAGCAAAATAATTCACCATCATCATATTCATATATATATATATATATATATATATAATTTCAAGAATCGATTCAAATTGTACTAATAAAAATTTAATTTTTATTTCTAAAAAAATTATTGTATACATATCTTGTCCAAATTGGACTCAGTAAAAATAATTATTACCAACTAACCTACGGAGCTACTATTAGTTCAAATTTAGTAAATAAAGTCTAATTTTTATTCAAAAAAAAAAATTCAAAATTTTGAAAAAAAAAAAAATATATATATATATATATATATTATATTTGAGGATGAATACCTGTGTTGGGAACAATGGGAGTGGGCTTTGAAATCAAGGTGGGAAGAGATTGGATCGGGCCGGGTGTAGTTGGAGAATAAATGTGAGCAGGAAGGCCCATTGTTTGGGATGGATGGAAATGATATGATGGATACATTGGCATCAATGCGCTCATGGGTTGACTTGGATACATTTGTGAAAAATGCCCATTCATGTACGATCCACCTGTGTACCCCATTTTCTGCAAATTCGTTTCAAAATTTTATATTATTTTTTAATTTCAAAATTCAATTGAATAATATATATATATATAGATATATATATATTATATATATATATATATACTTACGTGATTATATGTCATGTCTGTTGCAATATAGGTGGGGGAGTACCTGAAAATATATATATATATATATTTAATTAGAAACGCCTGTCTAATAAGTTCGGACCGGGCCGGGCCGGAATGAGTTGATGATATATATATATAAATTTAAAAAATACTGTTTAAGTAATTTGGATCGGGCCGGGCCGAGGGATTATTGGAAAAATAGAAAATAATATAATTAATTAATTACCCATAGAAAGGAACGGGCTGATGGTGTTGATGATGAGGATGATGATGGAAAGGAGAAGCTGTAGCAGGTGCTCCAGCTGGATAGTACCACTGCACGTGATTAGCAGGTGCTGCTGATGTGGCCCTTGGTCCCACATTGGGTCCTTCAATTTTTAAGGCCCCCAATAAAATATATATATATATATATATATATATCAGTCGAAATATAAATATAATCCAATTCCGATTCGGATTCTTGTAATATTATTCATCCAATTTATATTTGTCCTTTTTTTTTCTTTTTTGGCACAATTATACAGAAAATCACAGAAGATCTGATTTTATTTTTTCATCTATACATACATATTCATATATATATATATATATATATATATATATATAATTAATTAATAAAATAAATAAATAAATAAGGTGTCAATGAAAAAAAGTACCTTGGGCTGGAGGAGGAGGAGGTGGCATGTTGTTGGAAGCTGCAGCTAGCCTCGGCTGGCGTTTGGCTCCAAGTGAAGCCAGATTGCAGTTGGCGCGGCGGCCGTTGATGATCGGAGAAGAGTCCTCGCAGGCTTTCTTAGCCGACTCCGGGTCCTGAAAAGTTACCTGCAACCCAAAAAAAATAAAAAAAATGAAATATATTAAAATTAATTAATTAATTACTAACCAATATATATATATCTTTTTATATATACTTACGAAACCGTAGCCCTTGGATCTGCCGGTGACCTTATCGGAAATAATAACGGCTTCCGAGATCTCGCCGTATTTCTCAAAGTGATCTCTCATTGTTTCTGTCTTAGTTTCCCAAGCCAGGCCGCCGACGAACACTTTGGTCAACGTTGTGTCACCCAAATTCGGCCCGTTACTAACGTTGTTATTAACATTGTTGCTCATCATAGTCATTTTCTCTATATATATATATATACACACTTCCAGTTTCTATATATAAATTTCAATATGGATGCTAGAG